>CM049312.1:45842955-47042955 GCA_026874595.1 Sipunculus nudus | reverse complement strand
TATGATCATGGCCATTTTTGGAGCCCAGGTAAGGTGTAAACTGCAACAATGGAGAAAACTGTCCTTCAAAACGGCACTAGTGAGTACCCCTGACATTTACAATACATTCCCAGACCACGTGGGGACCGCGTGCTCGGCAAATGGGAATCTTGTTATAGACGACATTGACTGCTAACGGAATAAGCGACCACAGACCGTACTATTGCCTAAGCCGACACACTTACATACCACAAACATATGCTATTGACCGTTTCTATGAGTTCTGTATTGCAAAACTATTATGAGATGCACATGGTAGACCATCGAGGTAGAATACTAGAAGTTATATTTCGGATCTTATCTTAGAAGACCCTCGTGCAGGCGATTAGTCCAAGTCTTCAAATGCCTTGTTTTAAGACCAATCTTGGGGGACTGCTTGCATAACAAATTAAAGCTTGACCTTCACATGATACACGTCTAGACCGCCAGGCTCCCGCTGCCAAGTTATTATATGAATCCTCTATTCTCTGCCGTTTTTTACCGTGTCAAGTAATATCCAGGTGTGCGCATGTTTACGGTCTGTAAAAATGCGTCTTAGATGAAAATAACGGGGCTCATGAAAGACGCATGAAGGGATTCCAAGCAATATATTCCTGTTAATATTAACTGGAGGTAATAGTCGAAGGTGAACTGAACAACAAAACTGACTTGTAATATTTGCGAAATGGCGGGATACGCCGCTATGACGTAATACAATAGTACCACGCACAAGGGTCACGATATTATATCGCCTCAACAATCGCATGGGCTCTTTGTATTGAGGTTATTCATAAAATAACAAAGCAATGACTTGAACGTTTTTTAGCTCAGCTGACTGTTAGTCGTCTGAGCTATAGCCATGGTCCTCTGTCCGTCCTGCCGGCCGCACGTCCGTGAATTGGGCACGTTTTGAAACCGTAAGACCTACGAATCCAAAATTCAACGTCCCTTATTTCTCCTACTACTCCCAAAATTAGGTCACTGCGACTTCGTTCCTTCGAGAAATCAGGAAACAAGGGCCCATGGGTCACATCGCTCAGCTGAATTTTGGAAAATATTAGTGACTGCAAAATATTTTTATTGTATCCCCAGACAAAGTCGGGATACTATGGTTTCACGACGGTCCCGCCGCCGCCGCCGCCGCAGAAAAACCTTGTAAGCGGGATAACTAAAAAAATATTTCACTGATCTTTTTCAAACTTTACATTTGTATAAATATAGGTAAGGGGACGAAGCCTATTTAAAATGGGATCATGACCTATGCTAGGAGAGTGACCTTGACCTTGAATAGGTCCATTTGTGCTGAAAATAACACAAATTCTTAAATATCTCAAGTAAGCTTGCATGGTCTGGTCCAAAAATCAAGGTGACTGAAGATCTTGGATAGCTTTGTGATATACCGGAAACTGGTGGCGCCACCTATTATCCCTTTCTTGTTTATACGCCTTTTAATACCCCCATAATTGTCAATTGACAGTACTGTAAGCATTATAAGTCAAAAACTAACGGACAGATTTCTTTTATATTATGCACATGTAGAGAGATGGGTTATGGGATGAGGTCTATTTACATTTGGGTCATGACCTTTACCAGGAAAGTGGCCTTGACCTTTAATGTTTCCATATTTGGTGAAAATCACACACCTTTTATGATATCTCCAGTGTTGATAGCCATAAGGATTTCAAACGTGACTTATGTATGGCCCACCACTAAAGTAAGAACCCTAAAGGTTCTAGGGCATGAAGTCAAAGGTCAAGGTCACTGGACTCGCATCTTAAAAGATACTGTGGATGCATTTCAAGCCAAACTTTCATCCCAGGTCTTCCATCTTGAATATATAGCTCACTTGCCAATAGTGGATGATCCATATCAATTTTGGGGTCACAAGGTCAAAGATCAAGGCCACAGGAGCTATCTGTCAAAAAATTAGTTTTTGGATGATAATTTCTGCTTTTATTGATGTATTGATTTCAAACTTGACTTATATATGTCCCATTAAAAAAGCAAGACTCAAATTGATTTTGGGGTCATGAGTTCAAAGGTCAAGGTCACAGGACACATCTTTAAAAAGATTGTGGATGCATTTTCAGCCAAACATTTCATCTCAGACCTTTCATCTTGCACATATAGTTCATCTGCCAATAGAGGAAGACCCCTATCAATTTGAGGTCACAAGGTCAAAGGTCAAGGTCACAGGAGCCATCTGTCCAAAAATTAGTTTCTGGATGATAATTCCTGCTTTTATCGATGTATGGATTTCAAACTTGACTTGTATATGTCCCATTGGAAAAGCAAGACCCGAATTGATTTTGGGGTCATGAGGTCAAAGGTCAAGGTCACAGGACACATCTTTAAAAAGATTGTGGATGCATTTTCAGCCAAACGTTTCATCTCAGATCTTTCATCTTGCACATATAGTTCACCTGCCAAGAGAGGAAGAACCCTATCAATTTTGAGGTCACAAGGTCAAAGATGAAGGTCACAGGAGCCATCTGTCCAAAAATTAGTTTCTGGATGATAATTCCTACTTTTATTGATGTATGGATTTCAAACTTGATTTGTATATGTTCTATTAGAAAAGCAAGACCCGAATTGATTTTGGGGTCATGAGGTCAAAGGTCAAAGGTCACAGGACACATCTTTAAAAAGATGTGGATGCATTTTCAGCCAAACATTTCATCTCAGATCTTTCATCTTGCACATATAGTTCACCTGCCAAGAGAGGAAGAACCCTATCAATTTTGAGGTCACAAGGTCAAAGATGAAGGTCACAGGAGCCATCTGTCCAAAAATTAGTTTCTGGATGATAATTCCTACTTTTATTGATGTATGGATTTCAAACTTGATTTGTATATGTTCTATTAGAAAAGCAAGACCCGAATTGATTTTGGGGTCATGAGGTCAAAGGTCAAGGTCACAGGACACATCTTTAAAAAGATTGTAGATGCATTTTCAGCCAAACGTTTCATCTCAGATCTTTCATCTTGCACATATAGTTCACCTGCCAAGAGAGGAAGAACCCTTTCAATTTTGAGGTCACAAGGTAAAAGGTGAAGGTCACAGGAGCCATCTGTCCAAAATTTAGTTTCTGAATGATAATTCCTGCTTTTATTGATGTATAGCTTTCAAACTTGACTTGTATATGTCCAATTAGAAAAGCAAAACCCGAATTGATTTTAGGGTCATGAGGTCAAAGGTCAAGGTCACAGGACACATCTTTAAAAGATTGTGGATGCATTTTCAGCCAAACATTTCATCTCAGATCTTTCATCTTGCACATACAGTTCCCCTGCCAATAGAGGAATACGCCTGTCAATTGTGAGGTCACAAGGTCAAAGGTGAAGGTCACAGGAGCCATCTGTCCAAAAATTAGTTCCCGAGATGATAATTCAAGCTTGGATTAATATATGGATTTCAAACCTGACATATATGGTCCATCAATAAATCTAGACCTCTATTGATTTATATATAAAAGTGGACTATCAATATCAATTTTGGGGTCACAAGGTGAAAGGTCAAGACCACAGGAGCCATCTGCGATGTGCCAAAAGGTCAAGGTCACAGGACCAACAGATTGTGTATTGAATCAATAATTGCTTGCCAAGTGTCAGTATATGCTGCTAAAAATGGGGGCCTATTCTTAAGGGGGGGGGGGCGTACTATGTCTGGGGATACTCTGGCACCTGCGGTGCCAAGTAATGTATAGTTTCTTTTGGTTTTTCATGTATATTTTCATTAGAAAAGCTATGAGAAAATGGCCCTGCTAAAATGAATCTCTGTAAATTATAGAATAATGGACATGAGCTAAACTATTTAGTCATGCACTAAGGGAACAAATAGGCCTACGGTAAGTGTTATATAAAAGTAACATTTCATAAACAAATAGTGAGTGAAGGTATTAAGTTTTCAAAAGTTAAATATATGGCCATATGAGTTAAAAATTAATCCCACAAAGTTTGACCAATATTCCTAATTTTAATACTAAGTTAACAGTGTTATTCACACCTAGGCCCCGCCAACTTTAAGAGATATAAATGAAATGCTACAGAGTATTTTATCTTCTTAAATCTTGTCAGTTAGCACTTACATTAGATCCTAATATTTTATCACATTTGAAAATTAGGATTAAATTCCTGAAATTTTTTTCTTTAAAAAAATCAAAATTGTCCAAGTCTCATCAAAAAGAATTTATTTAACATTAAAATTATAAGATTCATCTTGTTTATAAGTCCTGTGTATTGAAGGGGTGGGTGGGGGGGGGGGAGGGGTTTCCGTTGTTACTGCTTGTTGCCGAAAAAAATGTAAATATTAAGATTCATCTAGTTCATAGTACAGGTCTGTCAACAGAATGGGGTGGTGGGGGGGGGGGGGGAGAAAATGGCTCCCTGTGGTATGGTATTAACTGCAGACAGCCTGATCAGGCTCAGCTCAGTGGAGAGAGGGCTTGCCCTTGTGATGGGATTGCATAACATTATGCCAACAGCCTGGGGAGCATATAGAGCTGCACTGAATGACCTACAGTGACCAAAGTGGACTGCTTGACAATGTAAGGGAATAAAACAAGAGCCTCCAAAAAAATTCAATAACTAGCCTAATTTTGCAGCTTTTATTTTCAAATTTCAGATTTTAACAGATTAAATCCTTATGTGCACATGCTGTGAAAATTAAATCCACAGTACTTACAGGAAAAAACGTGCCGTGGCCAAAGTTGGGCAAAATTTAAGGTACCAATTTTTTTATTTTTGCTAATATTTAAAAAAATTAAAAGATTTTGATCTAATTTTGGCTATACAATTTAATTTTGATTAATTAAAGTTATATTACCTGAAAAAAAGTCCTTAGTTTTAACATGTTTTGTGTTAAGTGATCAAATATCTTTCCTGATTTTTACAAAATGCATTATGTTTGAGCCCATAACTTTTTTAAATTATATAATACAGACCTTATTTCTGACATGTACATCGGAATTATATAGAGGAATATTTATGGCAAATATGAGGAAAAAAAGAGTGGTTTTGATATTAGGCGGTCCTGACGTGTGAAAATAGGTTTTTAATAAAAAAAAAAGTGAGGGGTTTCCTTAATTTCTCAAAGGATCGAAGTCGCAAAGACCCAGTTTTCGGCTTGGTAGGAGATCTTGGGGACATCTGACATGATGCCGAATTTTGGATTCCTAGGTCTTAAGGTTTCAAAACGTGCCACATCTACGGACAGACGGACGGACGAACGGACGGACAGACGGACTGACGACGGACCATGACTATAGCTCAGATGACTTATAGTCAGCTGAGCTAAAAACCACCATTTCACCTCAATAAACCTATTGTTACACTTCAAGACTGCCCTCTATGAAAACCGCTGGTGTTGTTGCGTTCAAATTTGGCATATGTAGTCTTCAGTCCATTTCCTATGCATATGCCAGAAATTGGGTCAGTATTGTTTTTGAAGTAAGTTTTAGAAGTTACGGACCTGAACATAATGAATCTTGTCTGAAACATCTGGAAATATATTTACCTACTTAAAATATTAACGGTTGAAATTTGAGAGTCTTTTTTAAGGATATAACTATATTTTATTTAATGTAATTGTATACCATAAATAGGGTCAAGATTTTGTATTTTTGTAAGTTATTAGCATAAATGTAATTCAGTACCTTAAATTTTGCCCAAATTTGACCATGGGACATTTTTTCCCTATGAACACTGTTACTATTTTTCACAGGTTGTACACATAAGAATTAAACCTTTTACAATCTGAAATTTGAAAGCAAATTGGTAACAAACTGTGGCTTATATTTAAGTTTTCACCCACCATGTCAAGAATCGTTTACATCAGGCCAGCCCAGTACAGTGTGGTATGCACAGTTGGTGCTACAGCCCTGGCCTCCCAAAGCTATTACATTAGGTCAGAGTCATGGTGATCATTCCTGGCTTCCTTTGCCCAGCTTCTCTGTGTTCCCCTCAGTTGCACATTTTTGCCTGATAAGCATTGTTGATTTAAATTCATAAGATGCACATATATGGATATAATCTTTTAAAGTCTTAAATTTGGAAGCAATTGATAACATGTGACCCATAGGTCATGACGCTCAGCTGACTAGGAAAACATCAACAAAAGGAATTTTATCAGCTGAATGCCAAATTTTGTAGGTGGTATCTCCATTCAACTGGAGCATAGCTCGGAGGATATAAGTAACAGAGAACTAATTTCAGGAAGCTCGGATAATATAAGTAACAGAGAATTAATTTCAGGTTTCCAAGGAGATTTTTCATGGACCTCCCTGGATGTCAAGCTAGAAGATTCTTGGTCCAATGGTTACGATATGTGCCCTGTTAACGGGAGGCCGCATCTTTGAAGGTCTAAAAAATAAAAATAAAAAAGAAAATGCGTAAAAATTTGAAAAAAAAATCCAGGTGGCGCCACCAGTCTGCAGGAACTGATGAAATTCTCCATGATGAATATGCATGCAATGAATCATGGTGATCAATGCAAATTTGTTCAGATACTGGAGCTTTTGTAACAATTTTTTAATAATTCTGGTAGTTACTTCTGAGCCCCTAGCTTAGAGGATATGGGTAACAGAGACCTAATTTCAGGTTTCCAAGGAGACTTTTTATGGACCTCCAATGGTAACGATTTGTGCCCTGTTAAGGAACGACCGCATTTTTGAAAGTCTCAAAAATAGAGAAAAAAAATGCGTAAAAATTCGAAATAATATAGGTGGCGCCACCAGTCTGGAGGAACTGATGAAACACTCCATGATGAATATGCATGCAAAGAGCTTTGTGTCAAATTTTTAATTATTCCGGGGGGGGGGGGGAGGGTTATTCTGAGCACCATAGCTCGAAAGATATGGGTAACAGAGACCTAATTACAGGTTTCCTTGGAGATTTTCATAGACCTTCCTTGATATCAAGTTAGAAGATTCCAGTTGCAGTGGTTACGATTTGTGCCTGGTTTACGGACGGACAAACGGAAAGATGGACGGACGGACAGACGGACAAAGAGTGATCGCTATAGCTCAGATGAGCTAAAAATTGTAACTTTTATCCAAGTTTTGAAAAGGATAATGTCATAAAGATAACTGCTGTTTACATCAGGCATAGCCTATGCCATAGGTTGTTTGGTCACCCGAGGCTGTTTATGTAACAATTGACAGACTGAATAAACAAGATGACTATTATAGGCTGTTTAATTTTTTTAAAAACAAAATGAATTTTTAGATTTGAATGCCAAGCCCTACATATTGCAAATTTATATTATTTATTAATTTTTTTAAATATTCAAACATGATTAAATATTACAGGATCTAATACAAGTGATCATTGACATGTTTGAATATATAATAGTGTTTAAATACTTTGTAGCATTCCATTCTTATCTCTCAAAGTTGGCTATACTTTGCTATGAATAACACAAGTATATTGAAAAATCAGGAATATTGGGCAAACTTTCATGGGATTAAATTTTTTATCTCACATGGCCATATATTTAACTATGACATATACGCATGTTTTGTAATTGAAGTTTATCTTTTCATACAACATTTAGGCCCATTATTTCTTTATTTAATCATTTAATGGTTTCAGGCCACACGTTTCATATATTACACAGTACAGATGCAATGTATACCTAACTGGCTTGTGTTAACTTGCTTATCAAAATTTGTTTATGCTAATTTGGAAATGGAAAATTTTAATTTTTTTACAGCATATGCTTCAGTTCCTGTCCATTATTCTATCATTTACAAGGTTTCGTAACTTCCCAGTTGATTTATTTACATGCATATTACAGTCACTCAGTTGAAATACTGAAACTTTAACAAATACATTTATTTAATCATGAGAGGCTCCTCCATATGTCATGTAGTCCATAAAAGTGCACAATCAACACAACCATTAGGATTTTAAACAAACATTCTCAGAATCAATTTTCAGCTGAGCACTGTGACCCACAGGTCCCTTGTTCATTGGTGTATAAATATTTAGAAAAAGCCATGTATATTTCTGAAGGATGGAGAAAGGAAATATGTTGTTACCTTGAAAATAAAGGATTCCTTACCTATAAGAGCCAAAGCATTTTAAAAATTAAGAAGAAAATTGTTACAATAGTACACCATACTAAATAAAATCATATAACCCACGTTAAAAGCATACACATGTATAGATGCCGCTTATTCTCTTGGCACGCCTAGAGTTTCTTAATGTTTCTTATATTAATTTCCATTGTTCGAACACTTGACAAATACCGTAATCCTATTAAAAGTTCCACAAAGACGGAAAAAATCAACAGCTGTGTCCGAATATTTGCGAATACTTACTTGTGTGATTCATGTGCAAGCCATAATTTGTAGAGTGAATGTGGTAATTTAGGCTGGGACCAGAACATTGGTGAGTGACGTTATAAAATAATAGTCCACACTTTCCATTCATCAAAAACATACCACCATGAGCCTTTAATTGCTATCGCGTTCAGCAAATGCATTGTACCAGCGGGCAACCTGAGTTACTATAGTATATACTATACACTCTTTTTAAAGATGTTGCTCCTGTGACCTTCAACTTTGATCTCTAGACTCTGAAAATCAAAATGAATTTATTTAAGTGGTGGGTCATTAATGAATCAAGTTTGAAGCCAATCTGACTATCCACGTCAGAATTATCATCCATAAACTAATTTATGATTGGATGGGCCCTGTGATCTTGACCTTTGACCCTATGACCCCATAATCGAATAGAATCTTCCCCTATTGGCAAGGTAGCAGTATCTTTGAGATCGAAGGTTTCTGATGAAAAGTCTGGCTTGAAATGCATACACATTCATTTTAAAGAAATGGGTCTGGTGACCTTGACCTTTGACCGTTGGACCCTAAAATCGACACGGTTCTTACATTAGTGGTGAGCCATATATAAATTACGTTTGAAACCAATATGTCAAACTAAACTGGAGTTATCATCTGGAAACTAATTTGTGGACAGATGGCCTCTGTGACCTTGACCGTTGACATTGTGACCCAAAATTCCTTTATGGAAAGTTTGGGATAAAAAGCTTAGCTAAAAATGCAGCCATAATCTTTTTAAATAAATGAGTCCTGTGACCTTGACCTTTGACCTCATGACCCAACAATCATATAGGTTCTTGCTTTGGTGGTGGGACATATTTAAGCCAAGTTTGAAATCCATGCGTCAATCCAACCTGAAGTTATCATCTGGAAACAAATTTGTGAGGATGGACGGATGGACAGACAGACAGCTAGACTCAGAGAAGATGGACAGTCAGAGCTGATCACCTAATATCCATTCTCCTGAGGGAAGAAAATAAGTTTCAATTAGATCTTAATTTTTTTTTTCTTATACTAATTTTTTTTTATATTTAATGTATTTTATACAATTTCAATAAAACACAGGTGCAAGGACTCAATGGCAGGGGATGGGGGGGGGGGGGGTAAATTACAACACCTCTGCATATACTAGTACATACAGGACAAACAAAGCCGATCACTTATTTCCCATTCTGCTGAGGCATGAAAATAAAAATAACAGATTTTTTTTAAGTTTATAATTTTTATACATTTTTAATTTAACATATATATCTGAAAATATAAGTTAATTCACAATTCTAAATTGCATCATCAAAATATATCCCTAAGTCTGTCAGAAAACACCAGATTATGCATAAAAATTCATTTATTTTTGTACCACAAATATACCTCATAAATTTGCAAAAAAAAGATATCTGAAGATAAATCTGATTCAAAATTCATAATTCTAAATTTGGCCTTTATTTATCCATAATTTGGCACATGTATTATCAATTTATGCATACTGATCGGTTCAATTATATTTAAAAGGTCCCCAATCACTTACCTTTTGCAAAAGAATTTACGTGATTTCTGGCCTCCTCGGTATATAAATAAATGAGCTAAGGGTAATTGTGGTTGTGAAAAGTTCTCATAAGGCCTTCGTGAAGGATGTGTAAACTTGTTTATCAACAACATGATATTTAAACATATCAATGTTGACAAACAGGAAAAACATGTAATCTAAGGTGATAGGTTGCACATATGTGGAGGTAGGAAGGTCACTTGTTGCAAAACGCCATTTGCAAAGCTCTGGCTTATTTTACTTACCGCCAGATGCCCTTGTTGAATTGGTTTTGATTATTTTCGCGGGCTCCCACATATTATAAACACATTGATATAAACAATACAAGCAGCCTGTGTCCAGTGAAATCCACATTTCTGGCCTTTTTTTATGAAAGCTCCAAGGGATTAGCTTTAGTTTATAAAGGTCAGATAGGTGACTGGGCCCTTTAATTTGTTAAAATTATGTGAAAGAAAATTAATTTCTTTAAAAATTCTACCTACATAGCCACACCATGGCATCTTCTGGATTACTCTTTGAATTACTATTTCAAGAAAGGTTTTGCATATTTGAGGGGAAACAGCATTACAATTAAAAAAATACAGTTCAAACAGTAATAATTACTGCATAACAATTGTAGGGTGGGTTAAATCGGTGGGTGTGGGGGGGGGGGGGGTTAATATGAAAATTACTGTCCACCTGTGATAGCAGGGGGTCTCCCCCAGTGACCATTTACAAATCAGGTACCCTGGCATAGCTGTTTGAGGCCAGAATCTCGTTCATGTTAGTTCTCTTTGTACATCCTGGAATGGCTGCGGTCTCTGATTTCGAGGCAAGTGCCAGCATATATACTAAAAAACATCTGACTATGTGCGTTAAGCTGCGTTTACCGGGCGCGGGTTTTGCGGATTGCAAATAAGTGTTGCAATAACCAACGATAGATGGTGATCAGATCAGTGTTACAATAACCCACGGTAGATGATGATCAGATCAGTGTTACAATAACCCACGATATACGGTGATCAGATCAGTGCTACAACAACCCACGGTAGATGATGATCAGATAAGCGTTACAATAACCCACGGTAGATGGTGATCAGATCAGTGTTACAATAACCCCCGGTAGACGATGATCAGTTCAGTGTTACAATAACCCACGGTAGATGATGATCAGATCAGTGTTAAAATAACCCAAGGTAGATGGTGATCATATCAGTGTTACAATAATCTACGTTAGGTGGTGAACAGATCAGTGTTACAATAACCTACGTTAGATGGTGATCAGATCTGTGTTACAATAACCCACATTATATGGTGATCAGATCAGTGTTACAATAACCCACGGTTGATGGTGATCAGATCAGTGTTACAATAACCAAGATATATGGTGATCAGATCAGTGTTACAATAACCCACTTTATATGGTGATCAGATCAGTGTTACAATCACCCACGTTATATGGTGATCAGATCAGTGTAACAATAACCCACGTTAGATGGTGATCAGATCAGTGTTACAATAACCACGGTAGATGGTGATCAGATCAGTGTTACAATAACCCACGGTAGATGTTGATCAGATCAGTGTTACAATAACCCACGGTAGATAGTGATCAGATCAGTTTTTCAATAACCCACGGCAAATGGTGATCAGATCAGTGTAACAATAACCCACGTTAGATGGTGATCAGATCAGTGTTACAATAACCACGGTAGATGGTGATCAGATCAGTGTTACAATAACCCACGGTAGATGTTGATCAGATCAGTGTTACAATAACCCACGGTAGATAGTGATCAGATCAGTTTTTCAATAACCCACGGCAAATGGCGATCAGATCAGTGTTACAATAACCCACAGTAGATGGTGATCAGATCAGTGTTACAATAACCCACGGTAGATTGTGATCCGGTCTTTGTTATTATAACCCACGAAAGATAAAGATCGGATCAGTGTTACAATAACCAACGGATGATTGTGATCATATCAGTGATACAATAACCAAGAGTAAATGGTGATCAGATCAGTGTTACACCCATGATACATGGTGATCAGATCAGTGTTACAATAACCCACGGTAAATTGTAATGAGATCAGTGTTACAATAACCCACAGTAGATGGTGATCAGATCAGTGTTACAATAACCCAAGGTTGATGGTGATCAGATCAGTGTTACAATAACCCACGGTAAATATTGATCAGATCTCTGTTACAATAACCCACGATATACGGTGATCAGATCAGTGTTACAGTAACCCACGGTAGATGATGATCAGATCAGTGTTACAATAACCCACTATATAGGGTGATAAGGTCAGTGTTACAACAACCCACGGTAGATCGTGATCAGATCAGCATTACAATAACCCACGGTAGATGGTGATCAGATCAGTGTTACAATAACCCCCGGTAGACGATAATCAGATCAGTGTTACATTAACCCACGGTAGATATTGATCAGATCACTGTTACAATAACCCACGATATACGGAGATCAGATCAGTGTTACAATAACCCACGGTAGATGATGATCAGATCAGCATGACAATAACCCACGGTAGATGGTGATCCGATCAGTGTTACAATAACCCCCGGTAGACGATGATCAGATCAGTGTTAAACAACCCACGATATACGGTGATCAGATCAGTGTTACAACAACCCACGGTAGATGGTGATCAGATCAGCATGACAATAACCCACGGTAGATGATGATCAGATCAGTGTTACAATAACCCCCGGTAGACGATAATCAGATCAGTGTTACAATAACATGGTATATGGTGAAAAGATCAGTGTTACAATAACCACGGTAGATGATGATCAGATCAGTGTTACAATAACCCACGATATATGGTGATTAGATCAGTGTTACAATAACCCACATGCGGTAGATGTTGATCAGATCAGTTGTACAATAACCAACGGTAGATGAATGAGTTTAACGAGGGAATTTTAATTACATCATATTGTTCTTGTAACTGACATTGATGTCAGGGGGACATGAATAACAAGGTCTCGCGACAGAGTACATATTTATGATTAAACTGCCAAATTATGTGTGTGTATGTGCATGCGTGTGTGTATTTGGCGTTTGCCAAGCCCTCGATGAGAGAGAAAGGGAGGGCCCTCCTGTCATGTCTGTCCACATATTTGTTACTGCCTAGATTGTTATGTCTGTCCACACATTTGTTAACTGTATTGTCTTTCCACACATTTGTTAACTGTATTGTCTTTCCACACATTTGTTAACTGTATTGTCTTTCCACACATTTGTTAACTGTATTGTCTTTCCACACATTTGTTACTACTTGGATTGTAAATGTCACTCCACACATTTATTACTACATGGATTGTTATGTCTGTCCACACATTTGTTTCTGGACTTGTAATTTCCCTATCAATTGTCCCCATGATACACAAGGTAAACTCGTATACTTTTAATTGAAGCGATTGCCTGTTGGTTCCCAACAATTTGTTTTTGCATTTTGAGTATGTTTTTTGTACCATGGTGTGAAAGCGCTAATAAACGGACAATCGTGTCACATCGCATGCAGATATTGTGGAAGGAATTTAACACTTTGGTCTTTCCTCCTTGTTAATTTTATCTTCACCAACTGGTGATAAAATGAGATAAAATTGTCCTCTGGACCAATAAAATAACAGAAGGAAAAATGTAATGTTAATAGGAAGATGAGTAGGCCTTTGGTGCAAGTCGAAGAATTTGCTAAAAGCAGGTAGGCCTCGTTTTGATTGTTCGGTGAATTAGGTGTTGAATTATTTGTTCATCCAACACCTGTTAGGAAGCCGCACACTGGATAATACACTGGCTCGGTTTTAAATGATTTTGCTCTTATGGGAGTTTGCAGCAAATTAAGAGGAAAATACCTTGGTCATGCTAGACGTTTATTTTTTCTCTGCATCTGACAATTTTTGGAGCGTGTTGCAGTGCGTGGTTGTGGATTTGTGTCGGAGAGAACATCTTGGAGATGGATTTTCTGCTACAGAAGCTGATCCGGGGGGGGGGGGGGATCCAGGGGGTCCGGACCCCCCTTTTTTTATCAGAAACAACGTTTTTTCAAGGGCTTCAGACAAAATTTTGCGGCCTGGACCCCCCCTTTTTTCCAAACCTGGGGACTTTTTTTAGGGTTTCATAAGTCCTCCTGGGTTGGAGCCCCCCCCCTTATTTTCCCAAATCCTGGATCCGCCCCTGGGCTATCAGATCTTTGAGTCATCTATATTGTTGAAGTTAGAGATTATTAGGCACTGTGATCGACAGGTATATGTGGTTAACACACAACTGTAAATACGATATTCGTTTAAACATGTTAGACTATTTAGGAGGGGAAGTTATATCTTGTGTCGATGCGCGGGATGTTCTTCTGAATCTTAATACTAATTCGTATGCAAGTCACTTGGTTAAAGCAGTATATTAGTATTTACAATAAACAATCCCCTGGCCCGTAGTAACTCATAGGTGGATCCTAAAAAAACAGTGACCTTTAATGTCAATTAGGTTAGCTAACATGCAAAGTCAGAGTGTTACGTGATCTCGTGTGACGGGAAGAAAATCTCCATCCTAATATCACCCATTTACGGTCCTTTTATTCATGTGTACATGACGCTGTTTACGATTCTATCAACGATAATATGCTGGCACCTGGAAATAAATTCGCCGGAAATGTATACAACTTTGCGGAGAATTTAAGAGCCGATGTCAAACCCTCCCGAAAACTGATGGACTTAAGTCATGTATCATCGTAATTGTAATACACGTTTGCATTTATATTGGACTGGTAAGCCTACCTTGAGCCGTGATACAAGCCATATGGAGGAATTTGCTGCAACGGTCATCCATACTGTTGCATTGATACTAGTAGTACACCAGTTAATCGATTATATTGATAAATGGTCCTTTTTCTTCCCTAGTGATTTAAATTAGTTGCATCTTTGCATAATCGATTACAAACGATGATGTATACACATGCAAAGAGGTCTAGTTATCAAGAAAAAAAAACTAACCCTATCAGACATATAAGAAAGACTGGACATGAAGCAGCAAACAGCTTTAAAACTGCATCTTGTGCAGCTAAAACGATCCTTCAACCAGGCCGTTTCCTAAACATTTCAGCGTCATGTACATGTCAAACCGAAACAAGGTTACTATGTTCCGCTACCGCTGCGTTCGTCGATACGAAGAAATTATCTGATACCCTTGGACCAACCTTTCTGAAACCCGGCATATTATCATGTCAACTCGCGTCAAAAAAACATTGGTGGCACCACTACGTAGTGTCCATCTATGCGTCTTTTTGGTGATAGTTGCACATACCTCAGGAGTGGTTTTATGTACTGGGCTGAGATTGTCCATAGATCTTGGACACCTTCATCTCACACTCAAGACTAGTGGCGCCATCTGCAATCGCTTTCGCGTGGTGTCCACTCCTAGAAAATCACTGTTATCCCAGGAGTGGTTCAATGTATCGACCTGAAATTTGGCATGTCCTTTCATGCATCTCGAATAGATTTCTCGTGCACATGACGGGGGGCACCACCCATAATCACGTATTTGTAGAATATATCGGCGCATTTATCTCAGGAGTGGTTTGACGTATCCGCCTAAATTTTTTATGATCCTAGATATTTTATATATAATAATCTCGTAAACAAGCTTGGTCGCACCACCTACAATCGTTTTAGAGTAGCGTCCATCCATAAATAAGTTTTCGGTGAAAATTGCAGATATCTCAGGAGTAATGGATGTATCAGTCTGAAATGTTGCATGTTTATCCATCTTGCATAGCTTTAACGTAGACATGACTAGTGATGCCACCTGCCATTACTTTTTCGAAGAATGCATTAATCCCCTTTTTTCAGGAGTGCTTTGGCGTATCGGCCTCAAATTTTGCAACTCAATACATCTTGAGTACATGCATCTGGGATGTCCATACATCTGGGATGGCATTATCTGGCCACCTACAATAATTTTGATTTTCGTCCATCCGTGCGTCTTTGTACAATTTAGCATCTCTGATGCCACAAATTTAGAGGGCTGTCACGTCAGGAGAATTCCCATGCCTAACTTTATCTTTTTTTGACCGAAGATCTTGGACTGTTTTCATGTACCGGAAACTGGTGGCGCTACCTATTATCCTTTTCTTGTTTTCGAGCCGTTTAATAACCAATGTCTATGTATATGCATAATATGAAATTAGTTTTTACTTATAATGCTCACAGTACAGTAAAGTGGCAATAATGGGGTTATTGCCACTTTACTGTACTGTGAGCATTATAAGTAAAAACTAATTTCATATTATGCATATACATAGACATTGGTTATGGGACGATGTATATTTAAATTAGGGTCATGTTCTTTATTATGATTGGCCTTGACCTTGAATCTTGACATATATGGTGAAAATCACACAAAATCATAAATATCTCAATAAGGGATGCATGGATTGGTAAAAAAATCAAATTGACCGAAGATCTAGGATAGCTTTGTCTTCTGTGGAAGACAGGTGGCGCCACCTTCTGTATTTTTTGTTTGTTTTCGCGCCGCTTGTCAGTACTGTGAGCATTATAAGTCTAAAACTAATGTACAGATTTGGCTGAAATAGTGCATGTCTATTTATCTTGGATACCTTGATCTTGTAATCAAGACTGGTCTAAAATTTGGCATGTCCATCCGTCTTGGAAAGTTTTCTCGTAAACCAGACAGGTGGCGCCACCTACCTTCCCGTTTTTAGCTCAGCTTACTGTAAGTCATCTGTGCTATAGCGATCACTCTTTGTCCGTCGTCCGTCCGGCCGTCTGTCCGTTAACAAGGCAGAAATCGTAACCGCTGGACCCGGAATCTTCTTACTTTACATCCAAAGAGATCCATGAAAAATCTCCTTGGAACCTGGAATTAGGTCTCTGTTCCCATATTCTTCATGCTATGGGGCTCCGAAGTACCCCCCCCCCCCCCCCAGAATAATGAAAAATTTGATACAAAAGCTCAAGTATCTGAACAACTAATGCATTGATCACCATGATTCTTTGCATTGATATTGATCATAGAGAGTACCATTAGTTTCTGCAGACTGGTGGCGCCACCTGTATTTTTTTCAATTTTTTACGATTTCTTTTCTCTATTTTTGAGACCTTAAAATATGAGGTGATCTGTTAACAGGGCACAAATCGTAACCGCTAGACCTGGAATCTTCTCATTTAAAATCCAGAGAGGTCCATGAAAAGTCTTCTTGGAAACCTAAAATCAGGTCTCTGTTATCCATGTTTTTTTAGCTATGGGGATCCGAATCCCCCCCCCCCCCCCCCCCCAGAATAATGAAAAATTTGATACAAAAGCTCAAGTATCTAAACAACTTATGCATTGATCACCATGATTCTTTGCATGGATATTGATCATCGAGTGTTTCATCAGTTTTGGCAGACTGGTGGCGCCACCTGTATTTTTTCGATTTTTTACGATTTTTAGCTCAGCTGACTTTCAGTCATGCTGGGCTTTAGTGATGGGTCTTTGTCCGTCGTCCTTCCGTCTGTCCGTCCGGCCGTCCGGCCGTTAGCAGGGCACAAATCGTAGCCGCTGGACCTGGAATCTTCTTACTTTACATCCAGAGAGGTCCATGAAAAATCTCCTTGGAAACCTGGAATTAGGTCTCTGTTACCCATATCCTTTGAGCTATGAGGCCCCAAAGTACCCGCCAGAATAGTAAAAAATTTCATACAAAAACTTCAATATCTCATTAACCACATCACTGATGGTCATAATTTTTGGCATACATATTGATCATGAGATGTTTCATCAGTTTCTGCAGAATGGTGGTGCCACCTGTATTTTTCGATTTTTTACGAATTTTTTTCTCTATTTTTGAGACCTTTAAAAATGTGGACATCTGTTAACAGGGTACAAATCGGAAAGACTGGACCTAGAATCTTCATTCTTGACATTCTGAGAGACCTATGAAAAGTCTCCATTGAAACCTGAAATTAGGTCTCTGTTACCCATATCCTTTGAGCTATCGGGCCCCAAAGTACCCTCCAGAATAGTCAAAAATTTCATGCAAAAACTTCAATATCTCATTAACTACATCACTGTGGGTCATGATTTTAGGAACACATATTAATCATGAGATGTTTCATCAGTTTCTGCAGACTGGTGGCGCCACCTGTATTTTTCAATTTTTTACGAATTGTTTTCTATATTTTTGATACCTTTAAGGATGTATTTATCGTCAACAGGGTTCAAATTGTAATGACTGACCTAGAATCTTCATTCTTGACACACAGGGAGATCCATGTAAAGACTCCTTGGAAACATGAAATTAGGTCTATGTTACCTATATCCTTTGAGCTATGGCACTCCAAAGTACAGCTCAGATTAATGGAAAATTTGATACAAAAGCTGAAGTATCTGAACAACGAATGCAGAGATCACCATAATTGTCTGCATGGATATTGATCATGGAGTGTGTCATCAGTTTCTGCAGCCTGGGTGCGCCACCTCAATTTTTTTTTAAGAATTGTTTTCTCTATTTTTGAGACCTTTAAAGATGTGGTTATCTGTCAACAGGGTCCAAATTGTAACAACTGGACCTAGAATCTTCATTCTTGTCATGCAAGGAGGCCCATGAAAAGTGTCTGTGGAAACCTGAAATAAGGTCTGTGTTACCCATATCCTTCAAGCTATAGGACTCCAAAGTATCCCTCAGAATAATGGAAAATTAGCTACAAAAACTCCAGTAGCTGAATAACTACAACACTGATGCTCATGATTTTTGGCATACATATTGATCATGATGTGTTCCATCAGTTTCAGCAGACTGGGTGCGCCACCTGTATTTTTTTCAATTTTTTTACGAATTATTTTCTCTATTTTTGAGACCTTTAAAGATGTGGTTATCTGTCAACAGGGTCCAAATTGTAACAACTGGACCTAGAATCTTCATTCTTGACACACAGGGAGACCCATGAAAAGTCTCCATGGAAACCTGAAATTAGATCTCTGTTACCCATATCCTTTGAACTATGGCACTCAAAAGTACAGCTCAGAATAATAGAAAAAAATTGATACAAAAGCTGAAGTATCTGAACAACTAATGCAGAGATCACCATAATTGTTTGTATGGATATTGGTCATGGAGTATTTCATCAGTTTCTGCAGCCTGGTGGCACCACATGTATTTGTTCTGGCTTTTTTTAATTTTTTTTCTCTATTTTTGAGACCTTTAAAGATATGAACATCTTTTAATAGGGCACAAATCATAACAACTGGACCTAGAATCTTCATTCTTTACACACAGGGAGACCCATGAAAAATCTCCATGGAAACCTGAAATAAGGTCTCTGTTACCTATATCCATTAAGCTGTATGGCTCCAAAAGACCCCCCCCCCCAGGAATAATGAAAAATTAGATACAAAAACTCCAGTATCTGAAAAACTACAACACTGATGCTCATGATTTTTGGCATTCATATTAGTCATGACGTGTTCCATCAGTTTCAGCAGACTGGGTGCGCCACCTGAATTTTTATTAAATTTTTTACGAATTATTTTCTCTATTTTTGAGACCTTTAAAGATGTGGTTATCTGTCAACAGGGTCCAAATTGTAACAACTGGACCTAGAATCTTCATTCTTGTCATGCAAGGAGGCCCATGAAAAGTGTCTGTGGAAACCTGGAATTAGGTCTCTGTTACTCATATTCTTCAAGCTATGGGGCTCCAAAGTACCCCCCAGAATAATGAAAATTTTGAAACAAAAGCTCAAATATCTGAACAACTAATGCATTGATTACCATGATTCTTTGCTTAGACATTGATCATGGAGTGTTACATCAGATTCTGCTGACTGGTGGCGCAACCTGTATTTTTTCGATTTTTTACGATTTTTTTTTTGACAACCTGAGAGTTCTTCAAAAGTTCTCCCCAGCAACCTGAAATTGGGTCACAGTGAACTATATTCTCAGAATTTTTTGGGTATGTTTGAGCACCCTAGAAATAATCCAAAATACACACAAATTGCCAGATTCCTCATGAAAGGCCGGTTGGTTTGTCATCAGATTTGTTGTGCTTATGGGTCTTGATGAACTAATGCTAATATGCATGAACCTACATTATCTTAATAAGTTGTCTGTGCCAGGACATAATGTCAACATGTCAGTCGGCTGAGCGTCATGACCCACGGGTCACTTGTTGTAGAATAGCTTATTGCCCTTTTCTGAGGAGTGATTTTCCCTATTGGTAAGATATTGTACTTATTCATAGATCTTGGACTCTTCCATCTTGTAATCAAGACTGGTGGCGCCATCTGCAATCGTTTTCTCCTGGCGTCCATCTGTACATGCGCTTTGGGAGAAAATTGCTCATATCTCCAGAGTGGTTCAAGGTATTGGTCTGAAATTTGGCATGTCCATCCATCTTGGATAGATTCCTCGTAAACCAGATAGGTGGCGCCACCTACCTTCCCATTTTTGTAGAATAATTTAATTCCCTCTTCTCAGGAGGGATTTGCCCTATTGGCCTGAAATTGTGCATATCAATACAATCTGAACTCCTCCATCTTGTACTGAAGAGCCGTGGCGCCATCTGCAATCGTTTTGCCGTGGCGTCCATCTATACATGTGCTTTGGGTGAAAATTGCTCATAACTCCGGAGTGGTTCCATCCTGGAAAATTTTCTCGTAAACCAGACAGGTGGGGCACCTACCTTTCCGTTTCCGTAGAATAAATCAATGCTCTTTTCGTAGGAGTGGTGTGCCGTATTCGTCTGAAATTGTGCATGTCCATAGATCTTGGCCTCCTCCATCTTGTACTCAAGACTAGTGGCGATATCTGCCTTTTTTCGTATGGTGTAGATCCGTACATTTGTTTTAGGTGAAAATTGCACATATCTTAGGAGTCGTTCAATGTATTGGTCTTCAGTTTGGCATGTACATCCACCTTGGAGAGTTTTCTCATCAACCAGACAGGTTGCGCCACCTATCATACCATTTTTATAGTACAAATTAATCCCCTTTTCTCAAGAGTGATTCACCGTATTGGCCCCCATATTTGGTGAAAAATATTGTTTCTCAAGTTGATAGATGGAAGAAACTATAGATGCTTGCCAAGTGTCAGTATATGTGCTGAAGATGGGGGGGGGGGGGGGCTATTCTTAAGGGGGGAATATTAATTGTCTGGGGATACTATGGCCCTGCGGTGCCAAGAAATAACTTGTTTATATAGTGGTAAATAATCTTGACATGAGGCTACTATTAACACAATACAATACATGCGAACTCTATATGGTATGGTAACGAGTCATATTCTGTATCCCGCACAAGTTGGCTATCGTCCAGTAAACTGTGTGACCATACTTGTATTCATAAATTCAACAACATACAAAGGGATATAACAATACACTGAGATATGTCCCCCCCCCCCCCCCCCGCACAAGGTAGGTGATGTTAGAAAGTATACTATACAAGTGAACCATTGGTCATAAAGCTCAGCTGACTGAACATGCTATTTTAGTCTTACATTCATTACAGGAATTTTATCATCTGAAAGCCAATTTGAGATTAACTTCTTATGTGATCTTGACCTTTGACACCACAGTTGACAGGGTTCTTCCATAAGTAATGGGTCACTTTTATGTGAAAACTAAATCCATTAATGACTGGCTTATACAAGTTGTACCAGAAAGGAATAAGGAAGACATCAGTTAATAAGCTCCTCTGAATTTTGCTGAAACATTTTGTCGACCAAACTTTCGGAAAGGTTATCACATCCACAAGGGGAATCTTCAGTACTTAGGGTACAAAGAGTAAAAGTTAAAGGGTTCCAAATTATTCTATATTTCCGAAAATCTCCAGTTTTGAAACTCCTCCGAGAATATGACAGAAACAACTGGTGTCAAATTTGAAAAAAATGTATTATAAAAATATAGTCTGAAAACTGGATAGCTTGTCTGCGGAAATCTAGTATAAATTGTGAACCTTATAACTTTTGAAGTGGTGAATATTTTCCCCTCATTTTGGCACACAAGTTCATAATCTTTAGGATTTCTTGTGAACATGATAATTGATATTTTGTCCTCAAACCTGATATACAAAATGTTTCAGCCAAAATCACAGAGGAGTTTGAAAACTGGTGACCTTGAACTAAGTCTGCTTTTGTACAATCTGTATCGACCAGTCATGACTGGAATCACTGTAGGTCAAAGATCAAGATCACATCTGAAGTTCATCCTGTCAGGCTAAAATACCATTCTGTTCATCTGAGCGTCATGACCCATGGTCACTTGTTAACTTGGTAATACATAAATATTAGTAGTACAGTATCAATGGGTAATCAATATAACTTATGTTACCGATAAAGCAGGAGATGTCAGCCAACTACGGAAATCGTAAATTGCCACTTTTGAAGTAGGTGTGATCCGCCAGCCTAGTCTAACCACCACGTGCAGACATGAACGACTGACCAAATTTACCTAGTCATGAATATAAACTACAGGCCCTTCGCGACTTGTCATAAACATTCCTGGGAAATGGTTTTACCTAAGTGTCGAATGTATTAATCAAGACGTGGCTTTCTAACTGTAACTACAGTCTGTGTCTACTTCAATACAGGATATCGTTAATGCAGTTTCTCGTGTAGAAAAAAAAAAAACGACTGGCTGTCTCAGCCGGAAACCCGTTTATGCAGGCAAGGATGAATCAGCTGGACACTCATTAATACGGACGAAACTGACTGTTCTCATTTTATCAGCTTATATACGCTATGAACGCTGCATACTAAATGTGATTATTGAACAGACTAAAAGTCACAGTTGGTGTGTATTAGGATGCGCGGCAGATTTAAATGGTGCAATTTAAAGAAGGTCCGTGAGGACCGTGTGCATGTATCTCTGGAGAATGATGCGTCATACGCGCCATCTGGTTATGTTTCGACTTTAGGAACAATTTTCAGGCACAGGGAAGTTTAAAAGTTTTTTAGATCAGCTGACTGTAAGTCAACTGAGGTATAGGAATGGCGCTGTGTCCGTCGTCCGTCCGGGCGTCCGGCCGTCCGTTAGCAGGGCACATATCGTAACTGCTGGACCTAGAAACTTCTAAGTGAATATCCAGGGAGGTCAATAAAAAATCTCTTTGGAAACCTGAAATTAGGTCACTGCGATCTATATCCTCCGAGCTATGAGGCTTGAAAGTAGCCCCCCCCCCCCCCCCAGAATAATCAAAAATATAATACAAAACCTCCAATATCTTGATAATTAATGCATGGATTGTCATGAATCTTGTCTTGAATATTGACTATGACTAGTTTTGTCAGTTCCCGAAAAGTGGTGGCGCCATCTGTATTTTTTGTTATTTTAACGAATATTTTTATTTTTTTTTTATACTATAAAATGACAACAATCATGTCAGTTTCTCAGCTGTAATTAAATCAAGTGTACCAAAACCTGGTGTGTTTATTGATCACAAGTGGATGCCATATAGTTATCACCCTGTCTGTCCGTCTGGTTGTCTGTCTGTATGTCCATCCGTCCATTCACACAAATTTGTTTCCAGATGATAACTCCAAGTTGTATTGACACATGGAATTCAAACTTGACTTACATATTGCCCACCACTAAAGCAAGAACCTATATGATTTGGGGGTCATGAGGTCAAAGGTCAAGGTCACAGGACTCACTTTTTAAAAAAGGTTATGGCTGCATTTGCACATTTAGCTGACTTGCCAGTATGGGGAGAGCATAAATGAATTTAGGGTCACATGGTCAAAGGTCAAGGTCACAGGGGCAATCGGTTTACAAGTTAGATTCCAGATGATAACTCAAGTTTAGTTTGACATATTGGTTTCAAACTTATATATGACTCACCACTTAAGTAAGAACCGTGTGGATTTTGGGGTCCAACGGGTCAAAGGTCATGGTCACAGGACTCATTCTTTAAAAAGAATGCATATGCATTTGAAGCCAAACTTTTCATCCCAAACCTTCCATCTTCAAGATATTGCTAACCTGTCAATAGGGGAAGATTCTGTTCAATAATGGGGTCATAAGGTCAAAGGTCAAGGTCACAGTATCCACCTATTAAGAAAGATTGTGGATGCATTTTAAGCGAAACTTTTCATCCAAAACCTTCCATCTTGCATATATAGCTGAGCTGCCAATAGGGGAAGAAACTGTTCGATTTGGGGGTCACAAGGTCAAAGGTCATCGTCACAGGAGTCCATCTGTCCACATATTTGTTTCTGGATGATAACTCCAGTTTCGATTGACATTTTGGTTTCAATTTTGACTTATGTATGACCCGCCAATAATGTAATAACCCTTTAGATTTTGGGGTCATAAGGCCAAAGGTCAAGGTCACAGGTCCCACTTCTTTAAAAAGATTGTTGACATATTTTTAGCCAAACTTTCTGTCCTAAACATTCTATCTTCCAGATGTTGCTCACCTGCCAATAATTGAAGTAACTGATGGATTTGGGGTCAAGGTCATGGGGGCCATCAATCCATATATTAGTTTTCCGATTATAACACCAGTTTAGTTTGAAATATTGGTTTCAAACTTGACTTATATATGGCCCACCACTAAAGTAAGAACTGTTGATTCTCGGATCATGAGATCAAAGGTCAAGGTCACAGGACCCAGTACTTTAGAAAGATTGTGGATGCATTTAAAGCCAAACTTTTCATCTCAATCCTTCCATCATCAACATATGGTGCACCTGCCAATAGGGGGAGTTTCCTTTTGATTTTTGGGTCAAGGTTATGGTCACAGGGCCCATCCAATCACAAATTAGTTTATGGATGATAACTCCAGTTTGGGTAGACAGGTTGGCTTCAAACTGATCACAGGACCAATATTTTGGAAAACCACATAAACATATATCATTATAGACAAATGCAGCTGAGCGTCGAGACCCATGGGTCCTAGTTTTAAATTAGTACGGTTTTGGAACTAAAGCGAAATGTCTTTTTGATTCACACAAATTAACATGAAAATCGTATCGTTTTTCTAGCAAATTACAGCTGACGTCAAACGTTCCTAAGAAATGTTGGGAATTGAATTGTCGGGGGTGCTTGTGTTAATATCAGTGGATTGTAATTTCGTGGCGGTGGGGGGTGGGGTGGCTCTTGTTGGGATAATAGTTAATAAACAATATTGAGAGGGTCAAGGGCGCTTATTACGTCAGAACAACATATATTGTTCATCACCTTTGTTTTATCTACATTTGTTAATGGCCTGATGTTGTATTTTATTGCATTATTTATGATATATTCAAACTCACCTTCAGGTTGGTAATTATTTTTCTAATATCTTATTAAATGGGTGATATCTATTTTCTACTTTTCAACAGACATTTTCACATTTTAAGCTCCTTAATGTTTCCCCGTGATCTATTTGTAAGTTCGTATTGCTTAATTCTTATTTCCTTCACTTTCAGATGAGTTATTCACATACAGACGAATTACAACAGAGGACAGCCGTTCATCCGGAACTGATTTATTCATTAGGTAAAGCATGACCGGGTTAAGGGGTACAGTGTGACCTATGACGTAAGTTGTCTGTGTTCTGATGGCTTGCATATGAACAGCAGAACCATGACACGCACTGGAGTAAGTTTCTGTTTGAAACTTTTTTTAACAGGACAGCCGTACATGAACACAAGTTAGTTATAAAAAAGTTGCAGCTAATAGACTCCTTGCCAAAAAAATGCTAATAGCTGTGCTGCCAGGAAAACCATGGAAACCATATGGCCGGCTGAAATGATTACCAACACAGATTCTTCCTGGATTTAAAACATATTTTCTACTTACATATGACCGGTCACGATCTGTCCTCGCAAGAAAACCTCCCACGTGCAGATTTATCTAGTTTAAAGGACAGGCGAAAGTTAGCAGTCCCTTTTTAGAATAATGCTTTATCACAAAATCTAAACATATTTCTAGAATAAAAAACTGTGCCAAATAAGGTGTTACGCGCCCCACATGCCAAAATCAAGTAATGATTGATATAAATGTATATATCAGTTTCTAAATGTTTAATATCTCGACCTGAAACTCGTAAGACACACTGAAGTTTGTGCCTCAGGGACTGTACACAGAAAAGCTGATACTAAACGATTATTGTGAGAAAGGTATGGCCAACAATTCATCCGCTCTTTGTGCTGAAAATTTAAAGCAAGTGGACGAGCTTTAATAATGGGTACTTACGGGAGTGACCGTAAATTTGTGTCTGCAGCGAGAGGAATGGCGCTGGAGACGCCCTGGCTTTCAACTGGTAAACATTCATACGAGGCTGTAGTACATACTTCCAGCAGTTTCTCCCAATGGGAGCGGTCACCTATCAGCCCCGTTTCCGGCATGTCGCCGAAGGATTTAGACAGACCACCAAGCCGAGATTCCGGCATCGATGTCAGTATGGAAAAGTTTGAAGATACAGAGAGCGATGGGGCTGCATCCCCTGTGAATCGTGATTTTAGAAACAGCGGGACTCTGTCCCCCTCAGAATCTTTAAATGGAAGTATCAGACATAATTGGTGCTCAGACTTGCATGAAACGCCCACGCATGTGCCTGTCGAGTTAAGGCTTACTTCGACGAGGTTAAGAACTGGCCCAAGAGACTCTAGAGTGAAAATCTATGACCGGAGTGTATCTTTGGAAGAGCGGGGTTATTATCCGCTGAAGGAGAAATTCACAAAACGAGCCGTTAGCCCGGACTCCGAACAAGGATTCGAACTACTTCCCAACAGAAAACGTCCGCCAATCGACCCGCATTGACCCTTTCATATTTATTCATTAGGCGGCTTTAGGACCGAGGAAGTGCCTACCTTATCTATTTCTTACTACATCCATGGAATGTCTCCTGTTGTTTTGACCATAATGGTTGCGTGACAGTTTCCAAATAATGCGTTACCTTAAGGCCACACCAATGAGTCTAACTCAGTTGCTTGCAACAGCTTATTTCTAAAACAGCAAGTGAAAACAGGCGATGGCAGGATTAAATTCCCCCAATTCTGAAAATCGTCATTGTAGACATTGTAGGGTACTATCTGACAGGAACTGTAATGGACATGCTGAAAGTTATGTAAGACTACTAACCCAGCAATGTCGCCTCTAAAGACCAAGTAAACCAAGGCCAAGCATTTAACCAAGTTCGAAACTCACTAGATGAAGCGAGGGTCTTGGGAATGATCGTCACATTTCTGTCTGAAGTCCAGAAGTGTTTGTACATGCAAAAGTATTGACTTTTCTACTTCCAAAGGATATCAGGTCAAGCTTCCGTCCAAAGTTTCAGTTTGCTCGAGAAACCGGCTTCCGGTAATACTCAGACTCTGCATCGTTATATTTACCAGTCTGTCCTAACAAATGATGGCCTTCGGTTTATGGTACTGTTCTGAAAGTTATTATCATGATAGAGCCATTCAGTCAAATATGTAACAACAAAATAACAGTATTAGCCCTTATAAAATGCAAAATCTAACCTTTCAAATTTTGACCTCGTTAGTTACGTGGCTGATTGGCGTTGTTCTTTGTCTTGTAATAGGGGCTTTTTAGAACTGATATTTACACGAGCCACGCCCAGCGTCTATTTTTGCATGTGACAAGTGTATTCCTTCAAGTAATATTTTGTATAAAAAAGCTTTCTCGGATATTACATTAACTGTCTCATTAACATTCTATATATATTTAATGGTTAACCTTATTTATTTATTAAAAGGCATTTATAGCTGAATGACTAATTTATTTATTAAAAGGCATTTATAGCTGAATGACTGTGTAGAACACTTTGTCGTAAACCGAAGGCTTCATTTGACAGAAAAGACAACATATTCATGTATTTCTGAAAAGTTTTGTCCTTGATAATTTTTTTCTCGTCCCGTAAAGTAACAACCTTGAGTGGTATTTTATACCATTAAGAGCAAAGGTTTAAGGGACACTCCTGGGTAGTCATAGTAACTGTGATATCATTAAGGCACATTCCTGGGTAGTCATAGTAACTGTGATATCATTAAGGGACATTTCTTGGTAGTCATAGTAACTGTGATATCATTAAGGGACATTCCTGGGTAGTCATAGTAACTGTGATATCATTGAGGGACACTCCTTGGTAGTCATAGTAACTGTAATATCATTAAGGGACATTCCTGGGTAGTCT
The DNA here is from genome assembly GCA_026874595.1 of Sipunculus nudus. Classification (NCBI taxonomy): domain Eukaryota; kingdom Metazoa; phylum Annelida; class Sipuncula; order Golfingiida; family Sipunculidae; genus Sipunculus; species Sipunculus nudus. Next base: position 47,014,926 of record CM049312.1, on the reverse strand, counting down.
TAGTAACTGTGATATCATTAAGGGACACTCCTGGGTAGTCATAGTAACTTTAATATCATTAAGGGACATTCCTGGGTAGTCATAGTAACTGTAATATCATTAAGGGACACTCCTTGGTAGTCATAGTAACTGTTATATCATTAAGGGACATTCCTGGGTAGTCATAATAACTGTGATATCATTGAGGGACACTCCTTGGTAGTCATAGTAACTGTGATATCATTAAGGGACATTCCTGGGTAGTCATAATAACTTTGATATCATTAATAAGCAGTTATTTTATTTGCTGATTGACCTGCAGATTTTTTATGATTTTACTATAATCATTATATTTCAATTAAAAGAACAATCATGTTAAACATGATTCTCTGAGTGTATTTGTATAATGGCAATTTTATCACTGGCGTTTGTCATTTATTAGTTTCTAACCTTGTGGCTCCACAGACCTATTTATTGGTGTTTACCAGTCATATGGAATTACTGTGTCTGTAAAACAATGTTATAGTGATAAGATATGATCAGTCATCAGGGGCGGATCCAGGATTTAGGATAAGTGGGGGTCAAACCCGGGAGGAGTAATGAAAACTATAGAAAAAAGGTCCCCAGGTCAGGGAAAGGGGGTTCCAGGCCGCAAAATTTGGCGTGAAGCCCTTATAAAAGGTTGCGGCGACTATAAAAGGGAGGCGGGGGTCTGCCCCCCCCCCCCCCCGGATCCGCTTCTGATCATTTGCGGATGTTTGGTATCAAGACTTTGGTATCAGATCCGTTTTCCTGCTAATGATTCACTTTGTTACAGGTTATGACGGGTTTTCAGGCGTTTCTTGTACTTACGGTCACAGCTGTAATTATAAGAAATTCATTAGATATCCCATTGCTTATGTGATATCCACATTAAACGAAATTCTGTGTAGTTTCAAGACCAGACGTGGACAACAACCTATAAATAGTAGAATATGTATGGGAGTTATATTTAGAGTCTGAAAGACCATCTGACCTCAAATGACCTCTGTAAGAAGGTAAGAGGGAGTATTTGCCGTTGTGTGTGCCCGTAATAACCACAGCTGATTCATGCTGTATGCATAAGACATGTGGTGTATAAAAAGCGCACCGTGCGACAGGATCCCGTATTGGGAAGAACTAACTATAACTCTAAGTGTTAGATCTTTATGCATGTTGTACGCAGTGGTGGGAGTTGCAATCTTAATGAATTCCCGCTGTATCAGTAAATCGCACTCACACAGGTATAGCCGCTTTACTTAAGCTCATGATATATATCAGGACAGGTACTAAGTAATTAAGCGCAGGTGAGGGCTAGGTGTCAAGGTTCGAAGCCGTGGGCAGATTTTGTCAAGCCGCACTAGACTTTTCCCCGGCACATCAGCGACTCCTATACCTTGTTTGTGTTTTAGCTCGGAGCTGAAGGAATGCGGCTCCAGTTTGATTGCCACTCTGTCATTATTTACTTGGACATACTGAAGCATAACACTGATTTTGACAATATTCACTGATACGGAGGTACGTACACAAAATCTATATACCTTTTATGTTCTCCTTACACTTCTCTGTGGTACTTCTCTTTCCGAATTTCAGACTTTCCCAGTCTGAACATGTAACACGAAATGGAGTTCGATATTTTTAGGAAAATTAACTTCCAAGCGGAGTCAGATAAAAAAATATATTTCTAGTGTAAACATGAAAGCTAGACTGAACGAGGTTCAACGAATTCCAACAACAGATAAGTACGTTGTGAGGTCGATATGTTCAAGCTTTGATATGTTTGCAAATGGCCCATGTTTACATATTTTTATATGACAGCTGTGTTGCCAAAGCTGCATCAATAAGATGGTAATCATGATGGTTTATTAAATAAATGGGATTACCAAGACCAGAGAGGCAGAAACGCTCTGAAAATTCATTACATGGCAATATGTCTTGAACAAATTATCATAATCTAAGGATATGCACGCACGGTCCTTTAACAATTCATTCACAGAGTGAAACTGGATTCCTGTCTCATCCCATGGTAGTTTTGTAAGGAATATTCAGTTAACATGTGGAGGGTAAGTTTTAACATTAATTGTTCATGAAGTCCCATCGGCCTTGCCCTCTTTACGCAACAGTTATAACAGACACCCGCAAAGAGCCCTCAAGTCCTCCTGTTTCTTAAAAGTATTTGCTTGCAGCTGCACAAAAAAGGCCGTCTATGGTTTTTGGTGCCAGACACAGACGTTAAATTTTAGTCAGAATACAGCCATGATGGCTATTGGTGCATGCACTGCGGTTACAGTGGAATTTGCTGTCTAGTTTTTGTGATTCCGGGAATGGCCATCCGTCAAGGAAAAACAGTACGGACGGTTCTGTGAGTTAGAATCACGTCAAGGATACACAGTCCGCACGATTCTGTTGGAATAGTTTTTAAATTAACATATGTCCAGAAACTGGGTAAAAGTCGAAGGCGACGGGAAAAATGATACCTCCGAGATTCGAAGCAGGCGGGATGGGCTCGAAAATCTGGTTGGTAATTATCTAGATATATTTTCCGGGGCCCATAAGCTTATGGTTTCGTAAAGGGTATATGAATTAATGAGAGCTCAACTGAGCACTTTTTTTCAAAATGACTTTTCTAGTTAGTAAAACGACGCGAATGCCTACAACCACGCTAAGAGAATGACAACCACGATATCATTACCAACGCGCAAACACATATCTGTGTATATATATATATATATATATATATACAGATATATATATATATATATGTATGTATGTATGTATGTATGTATGTATGTTACAGTAAATGTGTAAAATCAGTCAATTTGTAAAATGCCTGAAATTTTTAGTCTATTTACAAAGTGCCTGTTTCACTCAGGCGATTTATGAAAATGAGTGAAATTTTCAGGCATTTTACAAACTGACTGAAAAAGTAGTTTATTTGTCAAATTGACTGAATCACATATCATGATTGTCTTCTCTCTCACATATCATTATTGTGAAATAAACATTGCCAAATAATATAACCAGCTACTTTTGAGTAAATTCTATGCCTGTTTCTTTTTTTTTTTCAAGGCTATTTATAAAGATATTACATAACTGATAATATCAAATACATGATTATGATATGCTTAAGTGATTTACAAAGAGTAGGGTTTAATCACAGTTACCGACTTGGTTTGTTACTTTTAATAAGATTGCCATCTACATCCTTTAAGTGAAGCCAAACTATGATGGCTTGGAATGTGGAGCAGTCAATTTTTCCGACCAAAGAGGACATAATATATAGTGGTAGGATTTCGTTTTAAAATCATAATCGATGATTGAAATATAAAAACGACCGATGATCGATTATTAATCGATTATATTTTGTACTATCTATATCTCGTTGAATAGAGTATATAGTATACTAGTTCCTAAAATATTGATCCAAGTAAAGAGTGTGACATGTACATCGGTACTCATAATGAAACCATGAAATCATCCGCATCCAAGGTCGACTTGAACTGTGGGACGATTGTTGGCTGCGCAAGGTTCCGTTTTGAAGCTGTTCGTTACTTTGTGTTCGCGTATATCTCTGACAGAATTATATGTTTTGCATGTGCATGCATATTCGTTCTTAATCGATTATGAAAAAAATGCAATCGATTAAATTGATTTTGAAAGAAAACGCCCAATCATCGATTAATCGGCACACCACTGATGACATATTACCTCCACCCACCTCCATCCCCATATTGTCATATAAAAGAATGTAATTTTGCCATGATTCCAATTTCAATCCGTAAAATGTGAGTTATTTATAAACAAGGGTGACAGTTTCCTCAAATATTAATGAAATGTATAATCTTTCAGCATTAACAAATTTAAAACAATGACTAAAAATATGGCATGATTCACTCATTTCCATGAGGTTGTGAAACCCAGGTATTAAAGCACAAATTTAATAAATCATGCAGATTTTGAGAATTCAAACCAAGACTTTATTGCGAAATAACCGGCGTGCGGATCCAAGGGTTGGGGGAGGGGGCTTGGTTCAGGCGATGTTTGGTCCCTAAGTATTTTTAGGTCCAACACTTAAATATTTTGAAATTTCTTAAATAAAATTGTAACAATATTCCAACACTGAGGGAGGGGGACAAAACTCTCACACCCACTCCCAAAGTGGAAAAGGAAATTGAGAAAGTATAATATTAAGACCTCATATGATTATTTCTCAAGAACCAGAATTAAGCAAAATGGAGGTTTTTGAATGTATGAAACATTACAATATGTAATAATATGATGTTAAATAGATTAAGATTTTATTAGACAAAGGTATATTAAATAAATAAAATGTAATTAAAACCTTTCTTGTTGTATAACAAATGTATTTCATTCTTTTATATGTTTTTATAAATTTCAGGCAATTTACAAATTGACTGATTTAACACATTGACTGTAACATATATGTGAATGATACAAAGCAGTAAACAAAGCTTGGTCTTCATGGCCTTTTAGGGAGGCCTGACGATACCAATATAAAATTAGTAGCTGAAACAAGCAGCTCCTGGAGGTATCAAATATTCAAAGATTATCCGGTCAGATTATCATAGCATGGTAAGAGCGCCTTGTCGTATTCACGAACCGATTAGTCTGGTAACATTGTTGGCATATCAACTTAAAGATGTGGCACGCCAGAATGCACAATCCTACTGCGCGTAAGCATGATTAATTTTGTCAGAAATCCGTCCAGGTATACACATATAATGACCCGTTACAGGTAATATTATGTATGTGGTATTCTTACCTTATGACATATATATATATATATATATATATATATATATATATATATATATATATATATAATATATATATATATATATATATATATATATATATATACTAGTATACGCCTGTATTATCCGTCCAGCTCATTTTTTTAGTTATGTGTATTTCTGCATGCTAGGGATGCCTGCAGTTTGTATATAGATTCTGTTCTCTGTAATTTTCTTGTTTTGTTCACTCAGCAGGTCGACAAGAGACGCCGAATAAAATGTATTTGTTCAATTGAACATTTTTGTTGTATTGGTGTTCAATATTTTTCTAAAAGAAAATAATGTCCCCCGCCTGAAGTAAGAACAGCTAGAACAAAGTTGTGCATACATGTATAAAATTTGAGATGGGCCAATGTCACACACCAAGATTACCTCTGCGACTCTCAAAATGCATGAAGGTCATCCATGTTGGAACTTGACCTAGTTCTTAATAATGTTCATCAACGCTGCAAGTTTGGTGACTGTACGTCAATTTTTTTTTAGTTATTACGCTAACATCATTTTACCATTATCGCTGCTGTGACCTTGAAAAGTGCGTTAAGGACATCCATGTTCGAACCTGAAATAGCCTTAATAAGGGTCATCAATGCTGCATGTTTGGCGTATGTATATCGAATTCTTTTCGAGTTATTGCGTTAACATCAGTTTAGCATTATCGCTTCTGTGATCTTGAAAAATGCTTCAAGGTCATCCATGTTCAAACTTGACCGAGCCCTCGATAAGGTGCATCAATGCTGCAAGTTTGGTGACTGTACCTAAAATTCTTTTTGAGTTGTCGCGTGAACAATGTGTGACGGACGGACGGAAAGACGGACGGGCGGACGCTCACCATTTCTATTTCCCCCGCCGACGGCGCCTGAGGCGACGGCGGGGGACAATAATTAGCGTATCTTTATGTTCTTAAATTATCCTGCAAATGAACATGCACCCAAGTATGAACATGTCGGTTAAAAGTATGCACATATTCCATATAAGTTCATTTTGGTATTTTAACAAGTTATGTGCGACTCCACCTTCCAAGGCCCGGGATCAGCCCTCCATGTAGGATTTGTATTCTGGGACATTGTATGATTTCTGTATGCTCAAATTATGTTCATTCACATAGCTCACAGAACAAAGGAAACATTGACCTGATTTAGGGTTTCGTAGATGATTTTACGGGGGCGTCCCTGGATTCTAATTTAATAATAAGTTTTTAGGTCAAACTGTTACAAATTGTGCAAATCTGACATAAAGGGTTCTCAAATCACTTTCTTCACATACCTTGCAGAATAAAGGACATAGTTACTTTACCTCGGATGTCCAAGGAAACATTACAATGGCCTCTCTTTACATTAAGTAAGATGTTTCTAGGTCATACATTTAAGATCCTGTCTGACTTTCTGGTACTAAAATTAGATTTTCCAATCGTAGCTCACAGAATATAGTAGGGTTGGGTATCGGTAAGCCTATTCAGGTACAATACGTATTCCGATACACTTAAAGCGATATGCAATACGTATTGATGGTACGCTTATTTTTCTTATTGTATCATTCCTGATTAAAATCTCAGTGGAGCTCGAGCAATTGAGATAAAATAATCGATTATAAAGTGAAATACATGCCCTACTACACAAAATGTAAAATCATACAATGCACATTTTAATGCTATAAATATAAAAAATGAGCATCGAATTCAACACTAACGAGGACCGTTTGCTATATCCCTTGTTACGGAACCTAATATCAACAGATCACGTATGTGTGATGGACATAAATTTTGTCAAGGAGATATAAACAATGAGATTCTGTAACACCAGGCAGCGTGAAATGTCAAGGGAATGAATAAAGAAGTCAGTGGTTTTTTGTCAACAAATAACTATAATTTATCTTAAAACAACCCTAACATTACAATACACTAAATCAAAACAATTACACAGTATAACAGCTGTACAACAACAAATCAATACGACCACACAGTAAAATAAACAAAGTGCACTGTACCTGGATACCACCACTGTCACAACGATAAGTCATTTTAAATGTATATTTCGGATGAAAAGTCCACGCAACTCCTCTCGGAGAATAACAGTCCAATGTAAAGCTCTTGTAACAATCCAGAAATGAAACTTGAGGCAAGCAGCATTAAATTGTATAGAGTTAGTAATAGTAGAATCCCTGAAATTACTGGATAATCGGACAGGTCCCACAAACTGGCATAAACACAACTGTGTCCGCTGGAATACTCTCTCACCTCTCTCTGCTCTAAAACACAGCCCCCTATTTATAACTTTTGCCCAAAGCCGAGGATTTTCCACTTCTCGAACAGTCTAAAGGATCTAACATAATACACAGTAAACACGCGTTAAAGGAATCATCTAGAAGAACATCGCTGTGTCTCTACATGCCAGGGTCCACACGTGAGCCCGACCCGGCTCGGCCAGGCGAGAAAGCCCCAAGCTAGCATGACAACGAGAGTTCAACCAGTATGGGTCAAACTGAGAGTGCAACTACAACACGAGTTACGCCCGTGTCACACAATAATAAGAGCACCTGTAACACCTTCTATGACTCACACACGCCGGCTTATCATGGAAGCACGTACAAGTGTGCATACATCCCTCACCCAGTCGATCATAAATAGCCAATAAATAAACAAAAGTATCTTAAGCTTTATAAATAGGTCATATTATAGATTAGGTGAGGGTTGTATCTATATTTTAGCAGAAATTGTGTTACATCGATACGACGACGTATCGGTAACCGTATCGATATTGTGTATCGATATGTATCGATATATCGGTATATTGATACAGCCCTAGAATATAGTCATCATGACCTTATCTATGTTGGTGAAGCAGATTTGCCCAGGACGTACCTCCTTGAATTTCAGGTGAGAAGGTACTAGGGCCAACCGTTTTGATTTGTACCCATCTGACTTTCACAGTGCTTCAATCATGTTTTTTCTATAGCTCAGAATATATATCACACTGGCCTAGTTTAAAGATACTAAGGAGACTTGCCCAGAATCACCAGGGATATTAAATTAGAAGGTTCTAGGTAATTAAACAGTTATGTTTTGTTCCCGGTCTGACTGTATGAGTGTTACAAATCATGATTTTGGCCAGTAGCTCGCAGATTTTATGTGACTTATTTTCAGGTTTCCAAGATTTCACTGGTGTTACGACAGAAGATTCTAGGGTGATTTGATAAAATCAATTCTAGAAGATTCTAGAATGGATAAAGTTTACACCTGTCTGGCTGTCATGGTGCTAGAAAAGATGCTCTTGGCCCTTAGCTCAAAGAATATAAGTCAGCATGACCTAATTTCAAGTTTCCAAGGAGATTTGCTCAGGACCTCGGTGGATGTTGCGTTAGAAGATTCTAGGCCTAACGTATTTAATTTGTGCCTATCTGACGTTCAGGGTGCTCAGGTCATAGTTTCGGCCCGTAGCTCACAACATATACTTCACCATGACCTTATTTCAGGTTTACAAGAAGATTTGCCTAGGACCTCCCTAAATAAACAGTTTGAAGTTTCCAGATCTGGGCCCTGGCCCGGATGTTGGACAAAGGGTGATCGTCCACATTTGAAAGAAATAATCTTATAAAGTGTCTATTAATCTTGTTTGACAATTAATATCTTAATTTGATTTTTTTTACATATTTTTTTTTACATTTTATTTTTCTGGCATTCTTCTTCCAAAGCATACATATTTAATTAAAATTGGAACTGCTGTTCACGTCGGAGTGAGTGTTTAAAGTTTTAAGACAATCTATACCTCTTAAAAATGGAGTTATATATTTTTAAAAAATATTATTTTGTTATGCTGACTGTAGTAATAAGAAGGTCAAAGATCAAGCGGAGAAAATATAACGTGTGATAAACACTGGACTGGACAACGATATCTTGAATCTTGCGATAAATTGGAAGTTCTGAAGCCATGACATGCGGACACAAAGCAGCGAAACACCAAGAAGGCCATTTGACAAACAATATGTCACATCTCACAATATTTCCGTCTCACTATAGTTCAGTGTCCTAGCAGAGAATATTTATTTATTTATTTATTTATTACACCATTCTGCAGGGTTGCCTGCACCAGAAGAACACGTCTGTTGTAAGCAGGGCCCTGTTACTGTGTCAGGTATAAAATGCAGAAAAAAATATGATCAACATGACAATGATATATAAATACAAGTTACAATACAAATGTAAATGAAGTACTAAGAATGTAAAACTAATACAAAACTAGACATTTCTTGGCACAGCAGGTGCCAGATTATCCCCAGACATAGTACGCCCCCCCCCCCCCCCTTGAAGAATAGGCCCCCATTTTTAGCAGCGTATACTGACACTTGGTACATCAATAAAAGCAGGAATTATCATCCAGAAACTAATTTTTTGACAGATGGCTCCTGTGGCCTTGAGCTTGGACCTTGTGACCCAAAATTGATATTGATCATCCACTTTTATATATAAATCAATAGAGGTCTAGATTTATTGATGGGACATATAAAGATGTGTCCCGAGACCTTGACCTATGACCTCATAACCCCAAAATTAATTCGGGTCTTGCTTTTCCAATGGGTCATGTACAAGTCAAGTTTGAAATCCATACATCAATAAAAGCAGGAATTATAATCCAGAAACTAATTTTTGGACAGATGGCTCCTGTGACCTTCACCTTTGACCTTGTGACCTCATAACTGATAGGGGTCTTCCTCTATTGGCAGATGAACTATATGTGCAAGATGAAAGGTCTGAGATGAAATGTTTGGCTGAAAATGCATACACAATCTACTAAAGATGTGTCCTGTGACCTTTGACCTCATGACCCCAAAATCAATTGGAGTCTTGCTTTTTCAATGGCACATATATAAGTCAAGTTTGAAATCAATACATCAATAAAAGCAGGAATTATCATCCAGAAACTAATTTTTTTGACAGATAGCTCCTGTGGCCTTTGCCTTTGACCTTGTGACCCCAAAATTGATATGGATCATCCACTATTGGCAAGTGAGCTAAGATGGATATATATATTAAGATGGAAGACCTGGGATGAAAGTTTGGCTTTCAATGCATAAACAGTATCTTTTAAGATGCGAGTCCAGTGACCTTGACCTTTGACCTCATGACCCTAGAACCTATAGGGTTCTTACTTTGGTGGGCCATACATAAGTCACGTTTGAAATCCATATGGCTATCAACACTGGAGATATCATAAGAGGTGTGTGATTTTCACCAAATATGGACACATTAAAGGTCAAGGCCACTCTCATGGTAAAGGTCATAACCCAAATGTAAATAGACCTCATCCAATAACCCATCTCTCTACATGTGCATACATGTGTCACTCTCTAAGCACAGGTCATGACCCCATTTTAAATAGGCTTCGTCCCCTAACCTATATCTATACAAATGTAAAGTTTGAAAAAGATCAGTGAAATATTTTTTTTAGTTTTCCCGCTCACAAGGTTTTGCTGCGGCGGCGGCGGGACCGTCATGAAACCATAGGATCCCGACTTTGTCTGGGGATACAATGATAGATTATACTTAAGATATTAGGTTATTATGTACATTCGAAAACTAAGAGAGATAAAATAGCAAAGTGAACATGACTTTGCTCGATATAATGACTTTGTATAGAACAAGGGGCTAAGATGCCGATGCAAGACTGATGAAGTATGAACGCGATTATTTTTTAAATCGCTCGAAATTTGGGGCGCACTTGATGTTGAAAAGAAGGGTGTTCCAAAGGGCACTACATTAAAGAAGCAGCCTTGAAGGATTCAATGGGTAGTTTTATTCACGCGGCAGTCGGAGGAATGGCCCCTGCAACCTGTTGCCTAGAACTTTTTAAACTGTCTAATTTGTATAAAAAATATCCAGGAAAACATGCCGAAAAGGGTACTGGTACAGACTACACGTGTTCTGTTTGGGAGAGGTCTCCCAAATTACGCAGATTATATCATGGTCAGGTGACTCACAGTTTACAGTAATATCGGCGACCTAATTGGCTGCATGGAACAGTTGTCCTCATGATTATTCATTAAATGAATATGCTGTTGAGGTCACGTAAAGTTCATGGTGAGGTCAATTATCGTTAAAAATACAATGGGCGCCGATGTTGAGTTCGTGGTTTCCAGCTCTAATAGAATTCTCTTTGATAAAATCATGCTGATATAGTACTAATTTAAAATGTAAGGAGTTTGACCTTGGACGGGTCGACATTTGCTCGGTCAATCGATATTTGTATGGCGCGTCATGTGTAATAAAAACCTCTTTGAATCATTATTTAAGTAAATGGGTACACAAATACCAATCGGCCGCTAAGTTCTGCCTACAATACCATGATGCATTGAATATATATATGGTATGCATGTCACAGAGAGTTCATATAAACATTGTTAGACTCAGACGTGACAGGGATACCAAGTGTACAACCCTGGCTTCTAAGATAAACATAATTTATGTGCACTCCACAAACCATATAGAGATGACCCCTGCTGTTTGCACATTCGCCTGTAGGCGGAGCTGGTGTTTATTTATGTTTTTATAACATGTATGAAAAGTAGTCGCAACAAACAAAGCCGACAGACGATTGTTTAATGAGTATGAGTAAATATCTCTCAAAGATCTGGCGCGTTGCTGGTTCCGGATATCAGGTCGGGTGAACAAAGCTGTCCAGTGGTAAGAAAATTCAAACACAGAAAAAGCATGTCGTGACTCTGATGAATAAGAAAGGGTTTATAAACTTCGCTTATTAATTCGACTCTGTACAAATTTTCTGGCACATAACGGCAGGAATTTAAAACAGGCAGTACACACACAAAGAGACAGCTTGTTGTGGGCCATTAATGCAATATTTATGAGATTTATTTATGGGGAGAGAGAGAGAGAGAGAGAGAGAGAGAGAGAAAAACACATAACAAATGAAATGATGAAATATCAATCAATAATACGCGTTGTTTAACGGTTGTTACCTCGGAGAGCGCTGGAGTCAAGAGAGAGGTGTAACACAAGGTTCAGTACACGCTGGAGTCATGAGAGAGGTGTATCGCAAGGTTAAGTACACGCTGGATTCAAGAGAGAGGTGTAACACAAGGTTAAGTACACGCTGGAATCAAGAGAGAGGTATAACACTAGGTTAAGTACACGCTGGAGTCAAGAGAGAGGTATCACACTAGGTTAAATACACGCTGGATTCAAGAGAGAGTATAATAACACTAGGTTAAGTACACGCTGGATTCAAGAGAGAGGTATAAAACTTAGTTAAGTGCACGTTGGGTTCAAGAGAGAGGTATAAGACTAGGTTAAGTGCACGCCGAATTCAAGAGAGAGGTATAACACCAGGCTAAGTACACGCTGGAGTCAAGAGAGAGAAAAGTAACACTAGGTTAAGTACACGCTGTATTCAAGAGAGAGGTATAACACTAGGTTAAGTACACGCTGGAGTCAAGAGAGAGTATAGTAACACCAGGTTAAGTACACGTTGGAGTCAGGAAAGAGGTATAATAAAACTAGGGTTTCCATGCTGGAGTCAGGAGAGAGTACAATAACACTAGGTTAAGTACATGCTGGAGTCAAGAGAGAGTATAATAACACCAGGTTAAGTACACGCTGGAGTCAAGAGAGAGTATAATAACACTGGGTTAAGTACACATTCATGAAGAATAATACCCTTAGGGGGCACCCGGGTGAACTGCCCTTTTATAGGCGGGCGAGTGGAATCACGGTCGAAGCACAAAGGACCTACGCCATAGCTCAGACTACCTTCAGCAAGCAATTGTTAGCCGAAAGGCGGATATATACCCACATTCTCCTGTACGGACTGCCATGCAATATAGGTTACCTCTAAATGCAAACGAGATAATGCATGCTCCAGCTCTTTTGTGCTGAAGGTGAAAAGAAGCCATTCTTGTCCGATGCGAACGACAAAAATATAGAACATGTTCTATTTTTTTCTTTCGGATAGCATCGTTCGGATTAGGTGTGTATGCACCAACATAAAACAAAGGATTTTATTTTTTCGTTCGTACAGCAAATTTTCGTTCGGACGTAAGATTCGTTCGGACGCATCCGGTGCGTCCGAACGAATATGACACGAACGAATATTTCTGTCGTTCCGACTAAAATCCTGTCGCATCCGAAATTTCATTCACACCAAATCCGAACGATATTTTTGGTTTCCGACCGAGAAATTTTCGTCTCCGAAATTCGTATTGGACAGATATATGAGCAATATATCGGATGCACTAAAATATAGGCTTTATGGCCATATATATATATATATATATCTAGAGAGAGAGAGAGAGAGAGAGAGACCTATACAAAATTTTCGAATATTTCTGAACGTGTTAATTGATTTTCTCATTAATTTGTTATTAATAATTATTAATAATAAAGTTTTTATCTCTGAGTGTACAAGATTTCCATTTCAACATGCCTTGAAAAATAATTGCGCAACCTCATGTTTCAAGAGAACAAATTCCATTGTAACTGCTGCATTTCAAGTAAAATTGAAGTTTGAATCACTAATAAAGATTGATTTTTATTTCATTTTTAAATCTGCCAATATGATTTTGAACAGTCTGCCCACAGCTATGAAACTTCTGTTTAAATGCAAAACTTTGAACTGAAAATAATACTATGATAATAATACAAATGACACATGAAAAAAGTTATTATTCCATGATTTTTTCTATATTTACCGCGGATCATTTTATTGGTAAAGAACACCATGTCTTGGATAATGTCGCTAATTTGTGTTCATAACGCTTACACAGCTAACTTATATTCAGGGGCGTCAATATGGGGGGGGGGGGCTAGGAGGGATGATCAATGTATTCATCCCTCCCCACCCCCCCCCCCACCCCCTTTTCGGAGAATAACTTTATTATATTGCAAATAATATATTAAGATTTAGAATTTACCATGAATTAATAACATCTAAACCTTGTTTAAAAGTCTAAATGTTTTGTCCCTCTTTCTAAATTAGAATAAGTGGCCAAGCGGCGATTGAAATCCCTTTTGATAAAAATATAATTTCCCCCCAGAGAATTTACATTTTATATTAAAAAGAAGTCTCATTTAAATGGAAAAATCATTGGAGATAAAAAATGTTATAAATATCTGTTTAAATAAAAAAATGATTGAATAAAATTAATTATCTTTTTTATGTTTTTATCACATGATTTTAAAACAGTGGACAAGGAAAAACACTTCTTTGTTGTACAGTATTACATATATATATCAAAAAGGTAACGTACAAATGAACCAGTCTGATTATAAATATTCCAGCTCTTTTGTGTTGAAGGTGAAAAGAAGCCATTCTTGTCCGATGCGAACGACAAAATATAGAACATGTTCTATTTTTTTCGTTCGGATAGCATCGTTCGGATTAGGTGTGTATGCACCAACATAAAATAAAGTGTTTTATTTTTTCGTTCGTACAGCAAATTTTTGTTCGGACGTAAAATTCGTTCGTACGCATCCGGTGTGAAACCGCCTTAAGGCTTCAAACCCACGGCGGTCGCAGGAATGACCTACAAGGGTAGAATATTCGTAGGACCGTCATAGGTAGAAAGTGCGGCTATCGTTGAGCTGTCGTACGAAAGTCCTACAATTTATAGGGCCTCATATACCAAAAGATCGTACGCAAGTCGTATAGGCTTACTTAGCCACATGACCAACTTCATCTTTCTAACCAACTATTGGCCCATGGGCCATGACTCTCAGCTGAATTTGAAATACAGATGATGCATGTATAATTGATGTTATGATCTGGTGAAAAATATTTAAGGAACCTTGACCATAGGGTAGAATGAGTTCTAGAGTGCTCAAAATCATGTTTTTTGCACATCACCCTTAGAAAATACGTAACAATGACCTGTGACGTTATATAAAATTTTCAAGAAGATTTTACTAGAAACTTCCTAGATGTTAAGAAGTTTCTATACATCAATCTGCTATAACTTGTGTCCATTTATAGGGTACTCAAATAAAGTTCTTTCACATTACTCCCAGAATTATAATTGGATGTCCAAGGAAACATTACAATGAGCTAGGTTTACATAAAGAAAGACATTTCTAGGTCCAACTCTTTAGATTTGTAGTTTTGTACCCTGTTTGTCATTTTGGGTGCCTCAAATATGGTTTTCTGCAGTATAGCAGTCACAGTGACCTAATTTCAGGAATCAAAGGAGACATGCTAAAGAGTTCTCTGGATATTGTATTTGAAGATTCTAGGCCAGATGGATACAATTTGTGCCACGTCTGACTCACTAGGTGCTCAAAATCATGTTTTCAGCCAGTGGCTTGCAGAATACAGGTCACTGTGACCTAATTTCATGTGTCCAAGGAGATTTGTCTAGGACCTCCCCGGATGTACAGTTAGAAGTTTCTAGGTTGAACGGTTACGGTTTGTGCCTTCTAAACGTCTGGGGCATTTCAGTTGAAGGTCTCAAAAACAGAGAAAAAAATGCATAAATATTAGAAAACATAAAGGTGGTGCCATCAGTTTTCAGAAACTGATGAAACAATCCACGGTCAATATGCATGGAAAAAATCATGGCAATCAATGGACTAGTTATTCAGATACTGGAGCTTTTCTATCACATTTTCAATTATTCGGGGGGGGGGGGATACATACGAGCCCCATAGCTCGGAGGATATAGGTTGCAGTGACCTAATTTCAGGGGTCCAGGGCATTTCTCTTTCGATTTTTTTTCTGGGAGTCCATGGCTTTACATTTATTATATATATATATATTTACATGTATATATCATATGGATGATATATAACCGCATACTTTTACCTGTACGTGCGGTGTGCTCTCTCGCTGAGTTTCAGTGTTGCGGGACAGGCATTGCCACTGCATGGTGGGAGCTAGGGTGTGTAGGTTGGAGGTCCGATCATTCTCATTATTAATTATAATTTTAAAGGCATATCATTTGACATGATTACGTATATGTAGGTATATTATGGTATATGAACTGTTTGGTTTATTTTACTCACATACGTAATATTAATAATCATATCTCAAGTATAAACAGATATCGAGCGTATGTTAAATAACTGAAAATGGATTACTATACTACTATACTTTGGAACATACAAATCACATAAAACTAAAACACAAAATTGCAAACGATATTCTTTTTATTCACGTGAAATATTATTTGTTGTATAACATTAATTATTATACTAAAAAAACGAAAATACGAATAACGCGACACTGTGACGTTTTGGTCATATTAACATTCATTAGTATAACCATTTTTTCTCTGGAGTAATATATAGCGGGGTTGAGTCATCCTTCAATTATATTTATTTGGCCCATTTATCAGTTCTCTCTGGTAAATATCTATTCTATTGAGCGCCAATATGAATATAACAGCATCCTTTCAAAATGTTAGATATTGTTTATATTGCAACCTACCGTTTTCGAAAGGACTAACAAAAATTATGCAAACCAACCCTTTGAAAACTAAGTTAGTTAATGACAGAGGTTGATTTTGTAGTTTTGACTCTGAATGTAAGAGGATTACGAGAGTTCAAGAAAATAAATAAAATCTTTTTATTGTCTACTTGATCATGGTACAAGCAACAGTATAATATTTCTGCAAGAAGTTCACCTTTTAAAACAAGATAAGGGAATATGGTGTAAAGACTGGCATGGTTTAAGGTTTTTTCTCATGGTACACATCAGTCAAAAGGAGTATTAATATTAGTGGGCAATGATATAGCAATATCAGATATTAGAATTAAAACAGATAAGACGGTAGATAATGACGGTAGACCTATATTCATGCAAGCACTAGTTCAAGGTATTCCCTTTGTATTTATTAACACACATGCTCCGAATATAGAAAAGGAGCAAGTAACAAATTTTCAGGATTTATCTTCTTAAATCCATTCTTTGTTTGTAGAATCAGGGAGTTGGATAATCTGGGGTGGTGATTTCAATTTCTCTTTTTCATATATTTATTAATTGATATAGATGGTGGTAACTATCGTCCGAAATGCAAACCTATTAATGCAGTTTCAGCCATTATGGAAACACATGATCAATGGATATTTGGAGAATACGGAAACCCTATTACCAAATACTTCACTTTGCGGAGTATGAATCCATTCGTGCAGCGAAGATTAGAATTTATTTTAGTATCAAGTGAATTGAATAGCCAAATAAGCAAAGTCAATATTTTAAATGCTGTTGCAACGGATCACGCAGCTAGTCCCTCACACTTGAAACTTAACACATCCCTTCTAGGAGATGCAAATTACCTGTCAATACTGAGAGAAAAAAAATTAAATCATGGAAAGAAGACTGTGGTGGGAGTATATGAAATATAAAATCAAAGAATTCTCAATTAATTTTTCTAAATATATAAGAAAAATAGAGAGACAAAGGATGAAAGATCTATAGAAGGGTCGAAAAGGCAAAAATTAATACTTCGATCCTAAATAAAGAAAGTAGAGAAAAACTTGATAAAGCTCATGAGGAATTGGAAAAATATTATGAAAGAATTACAGAATGTGCGAATATTAAATCTAGAGTAATTTAGTCAGAAGATTGAGGACCCAACAAAAAATACTTTTTAAATTTGGAAAAAAAAATATATAAAGAAATCAACTATAAGAACATTGTTTTGTTTTTCTTCTCTCTTTCTTCGAAAGATGTCTCAGAATACTATATACTAGTTTTTTTATTATTATTATTATCATTTTCATCATCGACATCTCCCGGAACTCAAAATACAATCATGTACATGATTGTGATAACGACAAGGTGTCCACAAAGATAAGGGTATTTCTTCTGAAAAGAAAACTAATTACATCTGGAGATTAATGGCTTTCCATTTTTGTAAATGCGCTTTCACTATATTATTAATTTTTTCCCGCGACTTATCTTTCTTTACTTTCCATGGTACACAATTTCTCAAAGAAAAAGGACAAAGGCTGGGTTTCTTTATCCCGGCTTGTGAATAACACAAACATATAAATCAATATGAAGATATCAATAAGCGGTTTCCTTTCATTCTCAATATTACAACCAACATATACAATCATTGGACAGAGTGCGGGTAACATGATTCCAAATTTTCCGTTCCAGGTCTGAATTTGATTGTAAAATGTAACAGCAACAGGACGTTCACAAAAAAGATGGACCGATCATTCAATATCTACGGTGGCTCGTTTAGGACATGCACAAAATTATTTTTTATCTCGTTCCCACGCGATAGTATCTCGTGGCCACGCGATAATTATCTCGTTCCCACGAGATAGTATCTCGTTCCCACGCGATAATTATCTCGTTCCCACAAGATAGTATCTCGTTCCCACGCGATAATTATCTCGTTCCCACGCGATAGTATCTCGTTCCCACGTGATAATTATCTCGTTCCCACGCGTTAGTATCGCGTGGCCACGCGTTAGTATGCCATGCTAGCTAAAGCCCTCATTTGGACAAGAATGTCTGTGGTCTGTTATATGTCAAGCGTTGATGCAGCTTAAATTGTTTGTATGTATTTCGTTGTATGTGCGTTTGCCCCGAATGCTTCGAGGTAAATTTCAGCAGTCTTCATTGTGTTGGTTCAACATTTCATTGCGTTGGTTCAACTAGCCTATTTTTATTTGTGCGTGGAAAACTGAGTTTGTTTAAGGCTAAGGGTGATATAAACCCCTGTGTACCAAACATATGAATTTAACTGAAACACTTGTATATATTTTACCTTTCCAGAAAATCTTATTATTTTAGGGCTAGGGTAAGGGTTATATAATATCGGGTATACCGAACAGGGTAAACAACATGTTGGTTTGTGTTATGTCTCAAGGGAGACGCTTACAACAAAAGGTCTCAGCCATGCCACTTCATTATGACTTGGGGGGGGGGGGGGGGCGGAGGAGGCAGGGAGACATGCCCCCCTAACGTTTTAAGGAGACCTTTTTGTGAGAAATTTGCTCATCCTTCCCCTTCACATCTTTCTTTCCACAATAATACTTCAGTTATGTAATTAATATTATGAAAATTAATTATGCCACCCCCGCTTTCCCCGCTCACACATTCCCTGAACAAACATGGCCCACGAGTGTTGTACGAGTCCCGATTGCATCATTTCAGGTCTCAGCATATTAAACCCGCCCCAAATCCATGCAAATAATTCAATATTGTCTTCATCCAGTGTAGAGAAACATGCCTTAGGGATTTAAGATGTAGGTCTTACTGTATGTCTATCTATATTTATCTCGTTCCTACGCGATAATTATCGCGTGGCCACGAGATACTATCGCGTGGGAACGAGATAATTATCGCGTGGCCACGAGATACTAACGCGTGGGAACGAGATAATTATCGCGTGGCCACGAGATACTAACGCGTGGGAAAGAGATAATTATCGCGTGGCCACGAGATACTAACGCGTGGGAACGAGATACTATCTCGTGGGAACGAGATAAAAATAATTTTGTGCATGTCCTATACGAGTCATCGTTAATATCAGTGAAACAATACGAGCATTTACTGGTTTCAGATATTTTCCAGGTAAATAACAATTCATTGATTGCCAGAATATTAGGCAGTATTTTAAATTGAAATTCACGCAGATACATATCACGGGTTGTATCGTATACATGCCATTGCAGCATCTTTCAAAGTTGATTTCTCGTTAAATAAACTTTGTAGTTTCTTTATAACTACTGGTTCTGATTTTTATTTTGCAAAATATGGGTGCTTAAATCCCATTTTTGTCAACTCAACAATCTTACCACTGAATGGTATTTTTAGCTGATTTGAGACATAACTATTAAAATCTTGAATATCATTGTTATTTTTCAAGATTTTTACTTGTTGTTGTATTGCCTTTTGAATGGACATCTAGTATAGACACATATTTTGTATTCCTTGCTGGAACAGTCAACTATTTTTTATAGATATTTTAAAGAGACATCGGCGTTATATATAAGATACAGAAAACGTATCCCTATTTTATCTAGGAAACCAAAATATATTTTTTATCAACATTGATGTATTGATTATTCCAAATTTGCTGCAGAATAACTACCTCCGCAGATTGTGGGTCAGCAGATGTATACTTATCCAAGACGGCGGAACAATGACTGTGGAATTTAGATATTTTTCGTGTGATACAACTTATATCAAAATTAACCCCATTATTTCTATACCACCCACTCTCAACTGTACAGGTACAACTGTACTTTTCAAATTTGCCAAGTGTTTTAATCTGATCAACCAAGATATTCTTTGACTTTCTAAAACAGACTCAACATCTGGTACTTTTATACCTTCATTTTCTGATTTACTTATCAACACATCATATTTAATTTTTGGCTTACGGCCATACCATATAAAATCAACAATGCAGTTTTTCACCTTTTTGATAAAACGCCTTGGGGTTCATTGTGTATATATTAGTTTTGATATTCCGATGGTTTTAATTATCGTGTTTCGCCCAAATATTGTGAGTCCTCTCGATTTCCATATATTAAACGTTCTTAAAATATTATTAAAAACCTTTTCAAAATTCAACTCGAATGACAAATCATCCCTGTATGTAAACCATATACCCAAGATTTTTATAGCATCGGAATGAAGGTCAACCCATTTGATATTGTTTAAACATTCTAGCGTGTTCTTTCTCTTTACCATCCAAGCGGCTTTACATTTATTGAAATTCACTTTCACTGAAGATATCATTGAAAAATCATTTAAAATTTGTAGCAATGCCTCCATTGATTTAGTGTATATTAAAAAGAATGTGCTGTCGTCGGCAAAAGACTTGTTTTAATTCAGTGCCGTTTATGACGATACCTTTGACCAAGTTGGGTTGACGGACCATAATTGCCAATATTTTAATTACCAACAAAAATAAGTAAGGCGCCAACGGATCACCTTGTCTTATTCCTCGCTCTAATTTAAAATACCTTGTGGTGTAACCGTTGTTTATTATGCAGCTTCCTAATCCGTTACGTAATAATTTAATCCAATCAATAAATGTTTTTCCAAATCCAAATTTACGTAATACGGTAAATAAAAATACATAATCAACTGAGTCGAACGCTGCCGCAAAATCGATGGCAAACAAGACATATTTCATCTTCTATATAACAATAGTCTATTATATCGCTGATCAGTCGAGTTGTATCAGATATCTTTCGATCCTTCATAAAAGCAGTTTGATCCTCGCCTATTAGACTAGGTAATACTCTCTTAATTCGTCTCAATAGAATTTTACTTAAAATTTTGGAATCAACATTAATTAAATGGGTCTCCATGATGATTAATGTCTATTATCTTTCGCAAGATTTTCTATCAACGTAATAACACCTTGTCTTTGACTTGTCGTCATTAATCCCTCTTCAAAACACACATTTAAACATTCAAAAACGTCATCTCCTAAACAATCGAAAAAGGCTAGGTAAAATTCTTTAGGCAGACCTTCGTTTTCTGGCGTCTTGTTATTTTTCATCTCTAGGCCTCTAATATTTCAGTTTTGGTAACAATACCTTCACATAATTCACACTAATTTTCGGATAATTTGGGCATGTTCAAATTAGAAATTACATCTAAACAATCTATTTCATCATTTCTCTTTCCCTAGCATACTTTTTCTGAAAAATTAATTTGATTTCTTCCATGATACGAACTGGATTTGTGATTTCATTATTTGATATTAAAAGTTTTCTTATCGTTGTTTTCTTTTTATTATGTTTCTGCATATTTAGAAAAATTTAGAGCTACGTTCGCCCTCCTCAAACCACTGTACTCTAGATCTGACTATCAGTCCTTGGGTATGTTTTTTTTTATATTCTTCAACTTCTTTTCTTATATGATTGTACTTTATGTGATTACATGGGTTGGCTGATTATTTATTTTCCACTTGCAGAAGTTGTTGTTCTAGGATACGTAATTTTCCTTCTTTCATTTTTTTTTTGTTTATTCTTACAATATCTTTTAGTAAATGTTCTTATTTTAAACTTTATATATTCCCACAATAGTTTTGCTTTAAGTCCGTTTTCCTCCTCGGTTTTCACTGCTTTGATATATTCTTTCATTCCTTTTATATAATTCTGATCTTGTAGGAGTGAGAGATTAAGTTTCCAATAGGACGGTCCGTGTGTGGGGTTATTTATTGAAGATATATCTGCGATAACAGCTGAATGATCCGTCAAGATTGCTGGAATCATTTGTACATCCTTTACATAGTATTTAACTCAGAACTGACCATCAAGAGGTCCAATCTACGCTGTTTGAATGACTTGAATGGTCGCCATGTATAGTTACGGGTTGACGGATTTCGAATTCTCCATAGGTCAATGATTAAAATTAGATTTAAAATAATTCTTGAATTTAACGGATTTGATTTTTAGACTATAATGTTTTTCCCCTGCGTCGAGACTTGACAGGCACATGTTGAAATCCCCACCCCATATAATTTGTGTCTCTTGATCTGTAACCATGTTTTGCAAAGATCCATTCACCATATTGAAAAATAATATTTGTTGTTGTTCCGTATTTGGGACATAAGTATTTGTAATAATAAACAAAGAACATAGAATATTCGCTTTTATCAAAATAAAACGTCCATGCTCATCTTTTTTCTTTCAATTTCAGCAAATTAAAGATTATTTCCAATAAGTGTCAATACACCCCTTGCTTGGTTTGTTCCGTGAGAAAAGAAGGCAAAACCAGGCCAGTCTTTTCTCCTTTCACTTTCTATGTTCTCAGTACAGTGTGCTTCCTGTAGAAATATAGTACTATCCGCACTTTTTTTGTTTTGTAACCAATTATATAACTCCCGTCTTTTCCAATTATTTCTAATACCCCGCACATTTAAGGTAACCATAGAGAATTTTAACATAGGTCGGTTTTCTTAAAGAAAAACAAAATAGATAAAACAGTGGTTTCCTTTTTTACAGTATCTCGTTTTCTTATATGTAAAGACACTGCATATTCCATTGTAAATGTTATTAAGGTACAAGAGAAAATAATAAAGCAGCGCCATGTAATACCTGAATGAATTTAACAAAGTAATTATATAGATAAATAAATGAATATGTGTATAAGTGTTATAGTATGGCACCTTTCGGGCGAATATATCCGGTTATTATCCCGAATAGTACCGAATTCTGAAAAGGAATAATTTAATAAGAGAAAGCAATCTTATTTCTGCGTTGAATTCAAGGTTCAGATCGAATTACTCAATCTGACAGAAGCCGAAAAGAATGTATTAAGAGAAACAAGGGGACAAGAAGACCGGCTCCTTCTATTTTTATAATTCAGATAAAAGTCATTTAATAATATATATTCAAGGTGAGTTTACGCAGATCGTAATCTCTGAGTAAAAACAACTATCCAAAGTGAAATTAATGTTATGTAACATATCTTTAACATTTATACAGATCACCTGAGGTCACCTGTGGACTCATTACCTTGGAGCAGACGTTAATTTGGGGTTGTACACTGGTGTGTTGGACATCCAGGGATTAAGCAAACGTAAAGGGTGGATTACGTCTCAACTCCTTTAGCCAAGCATTAAATTTTGTGCCGCTAGTGAATCGAAGTACCTTTGATGAGCGATCTCTCACGAAAACAACACCATCCGTTGTCCAACAATCGTTAATAAGGTTGTCACGCTTCATGCTCAGAGCTGAACGGAGCATATTCAGATCTCATAGATACATAGATACTTTACCCTGATCCCCGACCATTCTGAGGCGAACTTTGCCTATCATGAAAGCCAGTTTTGTTTTGTCAGACAAATACTTGACCAGAATAGGTCTCGGCTTGCCCCCTGGCAGGGTTCTACCTGTTCTATGGGACCGGTCAATATCGTCTTACTGATATGAACATCCATCAGATTTTTGGCTATGTCTATAACTAGTTTGTCTGTGTCCTCATCTCTGTTCTCTGACCATATATTTGTTATCCTAACAGATTTTCTCCTCTATTACCGTTGTTGACTGTCAATTTCATCTTTCATCTCACAAACTGTGTTCTCCAGGTCCATCACACGTGTTTTTAATTGTTCAACTTTCTGTTTATAGTCTTTTAACTTTTCCTTCACCGCTGCATCCACGATAGTTTCAATGAAGTTTTATTAACTTCAGATTTCAGAGCTGCCTCTATAATATTTTGTAAATTTGTCACAGTCATTAATCACAATAGTCTGCTCACTTCCAGTTTGTTTTGGTTTTTGGCTTAAATTAGACAAAGGATATTTATCAGAGGATTGTTCCATATCACTCATATTGGTATCTTTATTTGGACGTTTTTTTTTTATCTTGATGGAATGAATAACTACCAGAGGAGTCGCTATGAACTCATTTCTTATCTTGGTTACAGTCTTGACACTGGTTAGTGGTTTCCATGAAGCTATTTTAACCCCTGGATACCTCATGCATTCTCCAATGCGACCTTGACCTCACAAATATCAGTTATATTGAAGCTACACCAAAACTGCTGATATTTTAATAACATGCGAGGATGCCTTTATATACTTATTTGCGAAATGCAGACTAGCACCTTAAACAAAAATAATACCTGTCTTTTTTTCCAACAGACACTTGTAATTCTGTAAAATTGAATTATTTACGGAGCCGGTCTTACCTGGTCTTACTCGAAAAGCGCCATGTAGTGCCTCCGTGTTGCATGGTTAATGGACAAGAAAAAACAGATCATATGGCAATAATGAAAGAAATAATGTTATTCTTCGATGGTAAATACAAAGGCAGTAGTGTTACCAGCGCACAGTGTTTAGATGTTTTATCAAAAATGAACATTACCCACATGTTGGCAAATAGAGCTGCTATCTGTGATGGAGATATAATTAAAGAAGAGATATTAAATGAAAAATAACAAAACCCCCAGGAATGAGGGTTTACCAAAAGAATTTTACATTAAATTTTTCGCCTGATTGGGGAAGATCTAGTCAGATGGTTAAATAAATGTTTTGATGAAGAAAAGCTTACATCTAGTCAGAGGCAAGCTGTGGTTACCTTAATAGAAAAGCCTGGGAAGGACAATCGATTGTTATCTTCATGGAGACCAATTACTCTGCTGAATGTTGATTGTAAAATTCTAAGTAAAGTATTAGCTAACCACCTATAGACTGTATTTCCTGGCCTGATTAATGATGACCAAACAGCATTCGTCCATGGAAGGAATATTTGTGACATCAATCGTTTCCTTTGTGATATATTAGACTATTGTATTAGAAAGAACAAACCACATCTAATGTTCGCTGTAGATTTCGCAGCTGCTTTCGATTCAATATTTCATAATTATATGTTAATGGTGCTGAAAAAAATCAGCTTTGATGAGTCGTATATCAAATGGGGCAAACTTCTCCACAATGATAAAGAAAGCTGTATAATAAATAATGGATACACCATGGGATATATAAAGGTATATATATAGGGGCACATGGCATGGGGACCCATTGGCCCCTTATCTATTTGTAAAGGGCTGTCGAAATACTGACAATAATGGTACGGGAGTCCGTTTAATTCAAGCAATAAGTATCAGTGGAAGAGAAATTAAATAATGTATTTTTGCAGACGATACAAACTATTTCATTGAAGATATAGACTCAATGGTTACATTACGCTCAGTGCTCGAGATAATATTTCAGATATAAAAATAAATCACAAAAAATGTGAGACTGCATGGAACTTTGGTAATAATAGAAATAAATTAAATGAATTTAAATGGGTAGACCTGAATGAAGACGCACTTAAATATTAGGGATCTATCATACTTTTGACAAGCGTCTGTCAAATGCACTGAACTTCAATAGAAACTTTGAGAAGATGCAAACAATATTAAACCTGTGGAAGCAAAGGTCATTAACTATATATGGACGGAACACAATAATAAAGTCATTGGGTGTCTCATAATTACATATGTTACAAATGTACTGGATCCGACCAAAGAATTAATAAAAATAGTAAAAGGCTGTATGGTGGATTTCATATGGAATAGGAGAAAACCAAAAATTAGTATAGCATATTAATACTTATGAAAACGGAATTTGAAACGATTGTAAAATCACTAAGTGTTAAGTGGATTGTAAAATTATTCTGTGGGAAAAAAGGTAAACGCACAATTATTCCTGACATGTATTTGAAAAAGACTGGTGGAATAAAGAATATATGTGGAAACATTGACCCGGGAATCCAAGATAATGAACTTCAAGATTTCTTTAAACGTTGCTTGTTATTATGGATTCCATTAACATCAGAGCAACCTCAGAATGAAGAAAACAATTTGTACCAAACAGTTGTGGAATAACAGATATATTACACTGGGAGGTAGAACAATCTTTTATCGATATTTTGAAAAATTAGGGATAAAATACGCACATCATTTGTATAACGTTACATGAGAAAATAGAAATTTAAGAGAAATTATATCTACTATCACCTATGAATATAAAAAGTATTTTATGCACAGGGCTGCACTGCGAAATGCAATCCCCAAAAATTGGACAATGGATATTAAAACCAATCAAAGTGAAACCAGAATTTTTACCTCTGTTTAACAACTAGATTTAATCTTCTTTAAAGATAGTGTATGGGATTATCAAAAAATATCATTTAAGTATATCTATAATCAAATTATTACGAATAAGACATCGGAATTTGCGGCAAAAAAAGATAATAGCTAGCAGATATGAAAATTTTAATTGGAAACGAGCAACTTCCCATGTATATTCCACAACAATTGGACAGTTGCAATACAGGATTCATAATTATATACTTGGTGTTCATGAAAACTATGTGTGGGAAATTTCTGATACACACAGATGTTCGTACTGCTTTATTGAAAATGAATCTGTCGTGCACTTATTTTTTAATTATCATGCCTCCATCAAGTTTTATCTGCAGTTCAAAACTTGGGATAGATACAGGAACATCACTGTGCCATCTCTCAGTCAAAGTGTAATTCATATGGGTGTTGAAAGTGACGAAAACATTAATCTTATTAACACGCTGCTCCTGATAAACAAATACGTGGTTTATAAAACCCGTGAATATCCAACTTCTCTATGCATTGAGAAGTATATTATGCATGTTAAAAATACAGAACAAATGGAAAGTAGCGGGAAACAGAAATAAAAATGCTATTCATTTGCAAAAGTGGAAACCACTTTTCGAGGTGCTATGATTTTACTCACATTACCATTGTAATAATGATCATTTTAATATGTTATATTATGGGAAATAAGAACATAGAACCTCATACCATTGTTAATCATCAGTTCCTCTGTAATGTTAGTCCTTAAGTTTGTTATTTGTTAATATCACATTAAATTAGAATATATTTCAATTAATCGAGTAATAATGGAAATAATTATTCTGGAAATCGCCTGTTATGTATATATATATAAATTATTCTTTGAAAATAAAATAGGTGATTTGAAATGATGAAAAGTGATTTCATAATCTGAGACACACACACACCCACACAAAGTCCACAAACAAAAAAAGTCCAGGTTAGATAAACGATTTCATCCAGAACAGAGACTTGGCCCTGATGTGATTGGCTGTTGCAAAGTGTGACGTCACAGGAAAAATTTAGAAATGACTAGAATCTAGCAATACATGTTGTTTTTATTCTTCCCTGAAAATTTGGAGCTCACAGTGTCAGAAATACTTGGCCTTTGATGAGATCTAGAATTTTTAGTCACAGGGGATTTCCCTGTGTGTGACGTCACTGCCGAGTTGACAGTGCTCTTATATGTGCCAATAGATTTTGAACAAAACATACAACCCTCATGTTTTTTTGTGGAAAAATAATTAGAAAAAAATGTTCTCCTCCAGGAGAGGGTTCAGTTTATGTAAAATCTATATTAATATTTTACTCATATGCAATTATGGTATTTGATAATATAACAAGATTTGGAATACGTTTGCTTGATCTGAAAGGAGATTTTTCAAGGACCTCCATGGATGTTGTTACGACCCATAATGTAATAACCGGCCCAAAATGTAATAAAAACGGCCCATATTGTAATAACCATACCCTGCCCATATTGTAATAAAATTGCAAGTTGGTTAAACGACCCATATTGTAACAAGTGACCCATGGGTCATGACGCTCAGCTGCCAAGCATGACCTGCGACATCATGGGCTGCAATTCACAACTTATAGTAAAATTGTTGCAGAACCTATATGCCAATTTTGTTTAAACTTTCTACATTGCCATAAATTCTTATCATATATGTCTGGTTAAAATATAGTGAATGATGGTCTGAGGCAAAATGTATGGTTGTTGAGCTATCAGGAACTAATCCCACAGCTTGCTCGATACCTGTCAGTCTCAAAAGGAATACCACACAGGCCACATATAAGATCAAAATATAGCAAAAGATCAAGGAAATCCATGCAAGAATTATTGTGAAACGGGTGCTTCCGTATTAATTTTTATTCAATACAAGCCAACTGTACTGAGCTTTCATAAATGATGGTCATATTTATTAAGAAATCTTTGACCCAATGCAAGATTACATTAATATACATCCCACTGCATTCACTTTAATAGTTCTGGAGATAATATGTTCTAAAGGAATTTAAAGATGGCGTCTTGGTGGCCATATTGGATTTCTGACAGGTCGGAAATTGAACAACAAACATCCTCTAAAAGGGACCAAACATTATAAAAAAATCACAGAAACTGTCCTGGCAAAAGGATTTCTAAAATGGCTACCTGGCAGACATAATGGTTTTCTGACAAGTCACACATCCTCCAATAAAACACTAAACTTGTAGCAATTGCTTCAAAGAATGTAACAGTTATGAATGTCCAAAACAATTCAAAAGGCATGATCAGGTTGGAGAGCTCTCATATCAGATTTATGAACATGCAAATGTAAAAAGTGCAAGTCCGATTTGTTTTAATTATCAGCTTGCTATTTAATGGGGTCAGCAGGGTAGGTTAACTGCAAAACCTAAAAGAAAAGAAATGCAGAAAGCATCACTAAAAGTCTTGTAATCAAATAAAGCCATCCTAAATCCAGGTACAGACCCACATATTATCAGAACTAACACTTGCTGGTATATCTGATGATTTGTATAATAACATTCAGATATCTAGAAAACTAAGTTTATTGCTATGATTCCATGATATAAACTGCAAAATGTTCCCATCATTTTATAAATCAGTAGCTAAACTTAACACTTAACTCTCATAGTCTTAATGCCTGGCCAAAGCATTCCGGCAACAGTGTTTTTGTTATGCACTAATGATATATCCTTATCACTCCATGAGCTGATACAAAAGGGAGTCTTATATCACAAGTGTCACTGACAATTATGGGCACATAGTGAGATGTACGAGTTGTCAGTGCCATATGGTTATATATACAAGAAAACAAGAAAAATAGAGATGGTCTACAAAATAAGTTATTGTGAACATCCATGACCTATGACCTTGGCCTTTTGCCCACATATATACTGGATTCTTTCTAAATGATGGGTAACTACTAACCACTTACATCTGGCCGGGTGTATTTACTTGGCAACCAATGAGTGAATAACTTAGACCTGCAACCTTTAACCTCCTAACCAGCTGACCTCAAAATCAATTAGTTATTTCTTCATGCAAAAAGACCCATAAATATGAAGTTTGAATCAAATTCAGTGATGCATAGATGTAGCATATGTGAAAGACTGAAGGTTTGGGTTGAACAGTTTCACTTGAAATATGTTCACAAGCATTTAGAACAATATTGTGACCTTGACCTTTGACCTTTTGAACTCAACATCAATAGGCTTCTTCTCCTATTGGTAGGTAAGCAATATATGACAGATGGAAAGTATAGATTGAAAAGTTTGCTGAATATGACTCCACGCAAGAAGAGGGTGCTGTGAACTTGACCTTTGACCTCAAAATCAACAGGTCTTTTCCCCTGTTGGCAGAGAAGCGATATCAGTGCTGAAAGGTTTGGAATGAAAGGTCTAGCTTGAAATCTGTCCACAACCTTTTCAAAGAAGTGGATCCTGTGACCCTGACCTTTGACCTTGTGACTTCAACATCTATAGGATTCTTCTCCCACTTAGTAGGTGAGCTATATGTGAAAGATCAAAGAATTGGGATGAAAGGTTTGGCTTAAAATGCATCCTGAGGCTTTTCAAAGAAGTTGGTTCTGTGACCTTGACCTTTGACCTTGTGACTTAAAAATAATTATGGTTCTTCCCCTGTTGGTAGGTGAGCTGTATGTGAAAGATGGAAGGTTTGGGATGAAAATTTTGGCTAAAAGAATTATTTCTGAGGGGTGCAAACACACCCCATAACTTCGAGAATATAGGTCGCAGTGACCTAATTTCAGGTTTGCAAGGAGATCTTTTTAGAACCTCTAAGACTGCATAGGGTTCATTGCCCTAGCCCCTATGGTTAGGATTTGTGCCCTGCTAACGGCCGGACGGCCGGACGGACAGACGGAAGGACGCCGGACAAAGACCCATCGCTATAGCCCAGCATGACTGAAAGTCAGCTGAGCTAATAAAATCGCAGGTGGATAAAACGGCAATTAATTTTAAAATTAAAATTTCATGCAAATTAACTTAGGCAATTCAAATATTGACTTCTAGTGACACGAATGTGTAAGTGAACATACAAGTATGAAAAACCACTGGATATACATAATAACTAACTGTTTAAAACTGTGACCAAGCTTATATCAGCGAAATATGGCAATGATTCACGTTTATCCTTTTGTTGAATCAATGTCTAAATGTGATGATAAAGTATTTACAGGATAATTTTTAAAATATATATATATATATATATATACATATATATATATATATATACGGTTGTTGGCGTCTGTATAAAAACCAACAAAAACAGGTATTGAATGTAATTTTGGTTTGCTGAAAACACCTTCTCCTGGGTACATTTCTAGGATTTAGGAGTCCATTAAAGCTAATATACTTGTATATATATATATATATATATATATATATATATATATATATATATATATCCCCAAAATGTAAATATTTTGACAATTTTATCAGATAAACCTTCAAAACTCTCATTTTGTATACATTTTATTTTAATTCTTGTTAAAAATATAAAAAGAAAATTTAAATGTCAATGCGTTTTGCCCGATGTATCATAGAGAATATTTCATATGATCTCTCGAAACCTCCCTAGATCTAGAAAGTTTAAAAGTATGTACTGCTGCAATTTGTCCTGTGTCAACCCACGGACGACTGCCATCGATTAGAAATCGAGAGATCATATTTTCTTATATTCTATGATAAGAAAAAATCAGTCAAGAATAAAAGTTTTTTTTTGCACATATATGCATAGGTTATGAAGTCTTAGGTCAATATGTATAACACGTCGTAAAGATTAAGAGCTTTCAATACACGTATTTGAAGTTAAAACCTGGATGCGCTTCAAGAGTGACACTGATACAATTAAATCAAACGCCCAAACAACAAAACATGAAAATGCCGGTTTCTGTTTTCTAGAGGTAGAGCACAGGGCTCAGAGCGGGGAGATTGGGTGTTCAAATCTCAGGCGAGGAGCGGTGAGATTTGTCATGTTCGGCCACCATCCAAGGTGAGCGATCTGCATAATGGGACGGCTGTGCCCGTGTATCACTCACAAACGCGTGCAAAATTCCTCCATGTTTTGACCCAGTAATTGGGGTGATTACACACTCAGGACCCGCAGGTGCGGTAGTTACCTGTCACCAAGTAGTTATCTGACTCCAGGATATAATATAAATGACAGGAAGCGTGTGCTATCGCCCTGTCACGAATTCCAAACCGAAATAGATTTATGCAAATATGCAAACAGGTTAATATTAGTTAAAGAAGTGGTTGCATCCACAACAAAACATATACCTTATTCCTTCAAACTCAGAAACGTTCTACAGATAAGGTTTAACTCAGTAGTGTAGTATAAAAACAAAACACTTTTTCAAGACCTATCTTGATATGTTATACTGAAGCACTATAAGACTGACAGTTATTTTGTCTACCTAAAGGATCGACGAACAACTATAAAGACCTATAAAGACCGAACGCCACCAGCTGAGCCATGGAGAGTGCCTCCCAGTAATTATAACAATTATTTGTACAATTCATGTAAAACCAGATGTTTACAATCGCCGAGCGATCGCAAGTGAAGCCTCCCTCAGCCTTCTCGATCCACCCTACCCGCTACCCCAACCCCACTCCTCACGGTCTAACACCACCCCCCCCCCCCCCCCCCGGTTACCCGCAAATGATCGGTATTAGTAAATGCGTGGGAAAGGAGTAAAGTTTGCTTCACAGTTACTTAGTCAGTCATGCGCTATATTGCTATTTACTATTTTTGCTAATTACAATTCATATCATTATGTAAATGTCGTGGCCTCAAAGAAATACAGAAATGTCGCCATTTACGAAATGAATCTGAACAATATGCCTCACCCCATTCCGTTGGCCTGTTGTTAGGGGTTTAGTATTCTCTCTCTCTCTCTCTCTCTATATATATATATATATATATATATATATATATATATATATATATATATATTAGCCGTTATTACAATATGGGACGGTTATTATTACGATCGTTATTCAGACTCATATTGTAATAACCGTAACCGTCCCATTTCGTAACAATAGTCATAATTGTAGTAGAAATGGCCTATTTTGTTGTAAAAACGGCCAATATTATAATAATGGCCAATACCGTGATAATAAATGAGTAACATTGTACTAACTTTACCTCACCTTTACTGAAATCAGCATGGTGGGGGCTAAAAGGTGCAGAAAGGAAAGATATTGTAAAAAATGAAGTTTAGAAGATTATGATTAAATCATGTCAAATTTACGTAGACAACATAAATGTTGACTGGATTTCCATTATGACTGCACTTATACTAATGAGAAACCAAAATGGCTGTCATTTTAGAAGGTATTCTCAAACGACATTTCGCCTGTTAGATTTGGGATTATTCTTGAGCTTAAACATGGGTTATAACAATATGGGCTGTTTTTCCCACTTCCCGTATTATTACATTATGGGTAGGGTATGATTATTACATTATGGGCCGTTTATTATTACATTATGGGCCGTTATTACAGTATGGGCCAGTTTTATTACAATATGGGCAGGGTATGTTTATAACATTATGGGTCGTTTTTATTACAATATGGGCCGTTATCACATTATGGGCCGGTTATTACATTATGGGTCGTAACAGATGTCAAGTTAGAAGATTCTAGATGCAACAGTTAAGTTTTGTGCCCTGTCTGACTGTCCGGGAGCTTTCTAATAATCATGTTCTTGGCCAGTAGCTCGCAGAATATAGGTCATCATGACGGCCGGACTGCACCATTTGAAGGTCTCAAAACAGAGAGGAAAAAATGAGAAAAATTAGAAAAAATACAGGTGGCGCCATCCGTCTTGAGGAACTGATAAAATATGCCATGATCAATATATATGAAACAAGTGGCCCATGGGTCATGACGCTCAGCTGACTGGGAAGAGATTCGCAAAAGAAAATTTTATCATCTGAATGGTAGTATATACCCATTCAACTGAAGTATTAAACAGATTAACCATCAGGCCAAGATTGTGTCTGTATTTATATGTATTTATATATCTCATAAATGGAGAAAAAATGCGTAAACTTTAAAAAAATACAGGTGGCTCCACCAGTGTGCAGAAACTAATAAAAACACTTAATGGTCAATATCCATGCAAAGAATCATGGTGATCTCTGCATTAGTTGTTCAGATACTTCATCTTTAGTGTCAAAGTTTCCATTATACGGAGGGATACTTTGGAGTCCTATAGCTTGGAGGATATGCGTAACAGAGACCTAATTTCAGGTTTCCACAGAAACTTTTCATGGGCCTCCTTGCATGACAAGAATGAATATTTCTAGGACCAGTTGTTACGATTTGTACCCTGTTGACAGATAACCACATCTTTAAAGGTCAATAGAGAACAAAATTCGTAAAAATTTAAAAAAAAGAGGTGGTGCATCAAGTCTGCAGGGACTGATGGAACACCTCATGAACAATATGTATGCCAAAAATCATGACCATCAATGATGTAGTTATTGAGATACTGCAGTTTTTGTACCAAATTTTTCATTATTCTGGGGGGTATTTTGGAGCCATACAGCTTAAAGGACATGGGTAACAGAGACCCAATTTCAGGTTTCCATTGAGACTTTTTATGGGTCTCCCAGTGTGTCAAGAATGAAGATTCTAGGTGCAGTTGTTATGATTTGTGCCCTGTTAACAGATGTTCATATCTTTAAAGGTCTCAAAAATAGAGAAAAAATTCGTATAAATTTGAAAAAAATAGAGGTGGCGCCACCAGTCTGCAGTAACTGATGGAACACCTCATGATCAATATGTATGCCAAAAATCATGACCAGCAGTGTTGTTGTTATTGAGATACTGCAGTTTTTGTACTTTTTTTGTATTTTTCATTATTCGGGGGGGGGGGGGGGTATTTTGGAGCCAAACAGCTTAAAGGATATGGGTAACAGAG
Organism: Sipunculus nudus; assembly: GCA_026874595.1. Lineage (NCBI taxonomy): Eukaryota > Metazoa > Annelida > Sipuncula > Golfingiida > Sipunculidae > Sipunculus > Sipunculus nudus. The sequence continues at coordinate 46,980,595 of CM049312.1, read as the reverse complement.
ACCTAATTTCAGGTTTCCATGGAAATTTTTCATGGGTCTCCCAGTGTGTCAAGAATGAAGATTCTAGGTCCAGTCTTTGCGATGCGATTTGTGCCCTGTCATCAGGTGTTCACATTTTTAAAGGTCTAAAAAATAGAAAAAAATCGTAAAAAATCGAAAAATACAGGTGGCGCCACCAGTCTGCAGGAACTGATGGAACATCTCATGATCAATATGTATGCCAAAAATCATGACCATCAGTGATGTAGTTAATGAGATATTGAAGTTTTTGAATGAAATTTTTGACTATTCTGGGGGGTACTTTGGGGCTCCATAGCCCAAAGGATATGGGTAACAGAGACCTAATTTCTGGTTTCCAAGGAGACTTTTCATGGGCCTCTCAGAATGTCAAGTTACAAGATTCTAGGTCCAGCGGTTACGATTTGTGCCTGGTTAACGGACAGACGGACGGACAGACAGACAGACAGACGGACGACGGACAAAGAGTGATCGCTATAGCTCAGATGACTTACAGTCAGCTGAGCTAAAAAATCATAGCCCCATAGCTCGGAGGGTAATAGTTGCAGTGACCTAATTCCAGCGGTTACGCTTTGTGCCCTGTAAACGGACGGACAGACAAACTGGCAAAGAGTGATCGCTATAGCTCAGATGACTTTCATTCAGCTGAGCTAAACATCAATGAACCCGATCTGTACTTAAAAATTTGAGAGAACCCTACCTTAAGAACATTATTGTGAAATATAAAAAAATCAGCTTCACAGCTTCATCAGAAAGATTTATAAAGTAGTGGCTGATAGAGGCTTACATTACATTAGTGGCTTTTAGAGGTTAAAATTACCTTTTTCCCCTGTAATAAAAAAAAGAAAAAAGTTGATGCATATGGCGCCAAAAAACCTCAATTTCAAACATGATTCGTGTGACCAACATTTGCATAAGACTCGTTTCTAAGATTGTTATGTTTGTATGTTTTCATGGCCAAATTCTTGTAACTCGAACAAAATTCAGAACGGGAAATTCAGAGCTCGTCTCCGGGACCATTTCTGTGAAATATTAAAACAGTTTGGCTGAATGGTTCCGGCAGAGAAGATTTTCCAAGAATTTCGAATATTTTCCTAACTTTTTTTCCCCGCAAAAATAAGTCGATGCAGGTAGCGCAACAAAAAGCTCAATCCCACAAACATTTGACTGATATTTGCATAAAATTTTGTGATGCTAGCTCCTGCTGTCCCTGAGATATTAAGGGTTAATGTACTGATGACCGACTACCCCCGTACAAAAAGGTCGATGCAGGTGATCTTCAGGGCCAAATCTGTACCATATTATGAAGCATAGAAGAATGGGGTCTATCTTAAACGAGATGTGCCAAATTTCTGGTGTTCCTTCATTATCTGGATGCCAGCAATACCTAGTTTTATTTTACTATTTTACTCTTAATTTTTATCCTAGGTCGCATCCCTTTGCAGGACACAAATCATAGCTCTTAGGCCAAAGCCAAGCCAGGTTATAACAGGAGACCAGTTTGTGTCAAGATGTCAGTAATAATACTTCCCAGCGGGTGTTTTAACTCTTAACAAGTAGACGATGTCTAAGAAAGTATTTATTGGAAGTTTCTTAAAAGTCTTCGGCTTTAAGTTGTCATACGTAAAGCCATTATTGAGTTAAAGACATGTTTATTTGAAAAAGCACTCACACTTTAACTGATATTATTAAAAATTATGTATAGATCTTGTGTATTCCGTGGTAAGCAAAAACATCTAAAACATAGTGAAATCAAAGTACATTGTCCTTAGATTCATATTTATAAAATTTATAATTTGACACCATTTAACACTTACATTAGACCTGGAAGGTCAAAGTACCCTTCACAATCACCATTTATCCTCGTTTTATATAAGTGTAAACTCAAGTTGCCTTGGGCAAAACTAAAAATTATGGGGTCTATCTTAAACGAGATGTGCCAAATTTCTGGTGTTCCTTCATTATCTGGATGCCAGCAATACCTAGTTTTATTTTACTATTTTACTCTTAATTTTTATCCTAGGTCGCATCCCTTTGCAGGACACAAATCATAGCTCTTAGGCCAAAGCCAAGCCAGGTTATAACAGGAGACCAGTTTGTGTCAAGATGTCAGTAATAATACTTCCCAGCGGGTGTTTTAACTCTTAACAAGTAGACGATGTCTAAGAAAGTATTTATTGGAAGTTTCTTAAAAGTCTTCGGCTTTAAGTTGTCATACGTAAAGCCATTATGGAGTTAAAGACATGTTTATTTGAAAAAGCACTCACACTTTAACTGATATTATTAAAAATTATGTATAGATCTTGTGTATCCGTGGTAAGCAAAAACATCTAAAACATAGTGAAATCAAAGTACATTGTCCTTAGATTCATATTTGAAAAATTTATAATTTGACACCATTTAACACTTACATTAGACCTGGAAGGTCAAAGTACCCTTCACAATCACCATTTATCCTCGTTTTATATAAGTGTAAACTCAAGTTGCCTTGGGCAAAACTAAAAATTATGTATTTTCTTTCTGTCATGTCTGCTGTTTGTTAACTAAATGGATTTGAATTTCTGAGTTTCTATATCAACATTTGTGCAACATAGCGTAAGACTGCAACCAAAAACTATGTGAAGATGAAATGCGTCGTAATGTTTGACAGAAACCCAATTATAAAGGAGTAATAGGCATTTATTTTCACAATATCCTTCATACTTACCATTTATTCAAGGAGTATATCTCAACAAAACTTCATTATTGTAGTTAAATCTGCACATTATTGAACTTATAGGTCAAATAAAATTTGAGCACTTTTGACTTTGATATTTGACCTTCAAGTTCAAATGCTGCTTCAACAATCGGATGATTCTGAAACCCTTGACGATGGTCATATTTTAGCACATTTTAGAGAATTGGCCGGTCAACTATAAATAGTAGTACTTATCGATAATTATATAAAAAAATATAACCTAAATATTGACCTTGAATGGGTCTCTATCATTATCTAACCTACAATCATTAACTATAAGAGAAAGAAGTCAACTACTATTTTATATGCAAATTAAATGCATTCCCGTGTACATCCTATCATGGCATGATTAAGCTTATTGCCGAAATTGGCACATTTTTAGATGACCTTGAAATGACCTTGAATATCAACAGAAAATGTCTATCAAAGATTTCAAGAATCCCTACACATACTAGGAAGCATATATATGTATAGAATGATAAATTACCCTCCGGTGCCAGTTTTACACGTGTCACCAGAGGACTGTGACTAAGTTATTGTATGGCATATTCAAGTAGGAAGTATGATTGTTTTGATAATTAATTGTACATTAATATGGAGTATGATGTTTAGATATTAGCGTGAGAACTTTGGTTAGAGAGCACACGTGTCTCGATTGATGTTAATTTCAGTAGAGTTTAATTCCGTGTGAGCTGTCTCTGTTTTGTGGTCTCTATAGTAACGATTGTTTGTTTTAGAATTCAGTTTGTTGTAGAATTCAAAGGATGAGCACCTGTTTAGTTTGGTTTTCTCAGGGTTATGCCTCTGGAGGAGTGTCCATATTAAATTTCAAGTAATTATTAGTAGTCGGCATAATAGCGAGTAGTGATTGGCCAGAAAACATTCAGGACTTGTAGCGCAGCAAGCATACAAAAGACGTGATTAAGAAGAAATTAGCTACAATTGCCCGATCAGCACGCCAGTTCAGTGTATCCTGACGAAAGCTGCTGTCCAGGGGCAGGTCTGTGAGCATCAGCGTTAAAACAGCTGAGAGATGATGTCTATAAGCGTAGATAGTCGGTGTCTGAGGAAGGCCACGGTGATTATTCTGTAACGGACTTCAGAGCGAGTATCGCATTTTACCGACGGACTGGTAATCTGGCGATTTATAACTGTTGTTAGCGCTTCCAGGAATAGACCGAGGACATTATTTAAACGTGTAACTGTAGAGGTACTGGCTATCGCTGTGTGGAACCATATTCGTTTACCTAGAACTGGATGATTCCAGGAGACATCAGCTGTGAAAGACATTGATTCTGAGTCAAGACAGAATAGCCTGTGGGCTAATAAGTGCTGTTTGAACTATGTTTCGAGAGGCAAACGAGTTTACTCAAGCGAGGGACTGTTGGTGGTCGGAGCTCCGTGTATCTATAAGTGGACTGACTGAACTGTGTACACAGCCCGAGCAAGAAGTAAGTCGATGGTCAGGTGATCAGGAGAAGTGTAAACAAGGGACTAATCTGTGTAGTGTGGTTGACCGACTACGTGATTTTTCTGTGTTTATTATCGGACGATTGTGATCTTCAGTGCTTGTATATATGGAGCACCTCTCTAGAGAAATGTGTCTTCTTTCTTTTTATATTGACTTGTTTTTGTTAACTCGTCTTATTCATCCTTTGGAGTGCAGACACTTAGCTAGAGATCAAAAGAACCTGCACTGGTGGCGAAGCCAAATATTCACACGGGGGGGGGGGGGGAGGGGGGGGCTTGATAGTAGACACACATAAATATATATAAATATTAATAAATATATATGCCTATATGTATATGCCTATATATATATATACATTATATATATATATATATATATATATATATATATATATATATATATATATATATATACGCACTTATGGAGTTGATATGGGGAAGGGGTAGTCCTGCACAGGAGAATATATAACTGTACATTGAGGAATATTGGTACTCCTTATGTTTTTCCATCATATTATTTTGCCCCCCCCAGGCCCCCCGGTTTCGCCGCCTTTGACCTGGTTCTTTTACATCTTTAGTGGTGTGACAACAGGTATATGGTAATATGCCCCTGCACTACTATTATAATTTATATTGTGCTCAGTAGACTTGAGGGTACCTGTTTATAACCAACATTTCTTATTTTTTTATTTATAATTTTTTTTCGCTATAAAAAAACACAGAAATTATATTCTATTCATTGGCTGGAAGACAGCGAATCTGGACAGCGGGTGTCAAATGACCAAACTCAACGTATAATTTTTAAGCGAACGCCAGTTGTCTCGAGGTTTCAAAAGGCTTGTCACTGTCAATCAAAACAGAAGTATGATAGAGGTTACAAGCCAGAGTAAAGGATGATCAAGCCCAAAGTAAAGGAATGATCAAGCCCAAAGTAAGGATGATCAAGCCCACAGTAAAGGATGATCAAGCCCACAGTAAAGGATGATCAAACCTACAGTCAAGGAATGATCAAACCTACAGTAAAGGAGGATCAAAGCTCAAGTAAAGGAATGATCAAACCTACAGTTACGCTCCCGAGGCAGCGGAAATTTTGCGCTTCTAAAGAAGCAACTAATTTTCACGCTGCCAGCTTTGACCGTTTATGATATATTTAGACACCAGATGGCTGTTCGTTGTCCGCTGAAATAAACGTGCGTATGATGTGACAAGCAGCCAATCAGATGCCAATAAACAAACACTCGACAGGCCTCCTGGCTCCGCCCATTGCTGCGCTTCAAGCGCCGCTTGATGAGTTTCTGGTCGAATTTAAATTGCTCCCTCTGCATTCTCGCATCACCGACCGATTCGATTATGACCTTATGACTGTGTTAGCGTAGCCATGTATCTGTTGTCTGCAGAAATGAAACCAGCCAGCGAGGTGTGCACGCAGCCTTTGTTGTTACGTTTCGTTTGAATAACAGCTCACCGGCCGAGCATCCTATGTGCCCAATGCCCTAAGCAAACCACGTCAAGGGCAATTTTCTCTTTAGCCTGTGGTCTTTTCAGACGGTTACGCGGGGCGATGAGCTGTCACTCAAAACGAAATGAACATGATTGGCTCCGTGCATTCCTCGCTTGGCTTTGTCTTCCAGCACAAGGTCTCATCTGATTGGACAAAAATACAGTGCTCCCCTTTGGTGTAGCAATTCAGGATACGAAGTCATAACAAACAGCGCCTTACGATATAGGTAGTAGCCCTATAGGTAAAGCGCTGTGTAAAGAGCGTAACCTACAGTAAAGGAATGATCAAACCTAAAGTAAAGGAATGATCAAACCTACAGTAAAGGAATGATCAAACTTCATAAAGAGAAGGCTTGAAAACCACATATTATAATTTCCCCTCCACCTTTATACATTGCCCTGGATTCTGGAGTGCATAACTTCCTTTATTAATGAATTAGTAAACACACACACAATATTATTCGACACATGACAACCAGCGTATCATACAGCAAGACAATGTCTAACAGATAAGTTATGAGAACAGCAGTGCAAGATTAACCAGAGTAATGTTTTGCGTCTTGTTTTGGAAGAAGCCTAAATATATGGTTTCTCGATCAGTCGCCAGATGACAGCACTTAACAAAACCATCCTTTTACGCCCCACGATGAGAAACCAGAAAGAAGGGATGAGCATTATATGAACTTGTTTCTGGTTTCAGTATCTTGCCAATCTACCACATGTCAGGCTGTTTATTATGATGTTACCCAAGCTTACCGCCGGGGAATGATATGTGTTATTGGGGTTGATTTTACAAAAGGCTGGGTTATCCAGGTGCGCAGACCACAGCTGGTAGTGATGAGCTCACCTTTATAGGCTGACTATATATATACTTGGTGTCCAGGCACGGAGTCCTCCCCTCAATACACCCACCAATCAACACTACAAGCTCATGAAAAAGGCAAAATTCACACCATGCTGTGTATTCAAACCACCTGCAACACGCGCGAGTGAAAAAAAAACCCACAGACATAACATGCGAGAATTTCTGGTCCCGAGCCGATTGCTTCAGGAGATTTGCATTGTTTTGACACGAGTCACGCAACCAGAATTCCCACTGGGAGGTAAAGAACGTCTGTTGATTTGCTAAATGTAAGGCGCTGACACCACAATAAAAATGAGAGAATCTTGTCAGCAAAAACAAAAACAACAAAAGAAAAAAAAAACAATGGACACCACAGAGGTATGAAAAACATTGTTATATTGGTGGCATGCATGGTTTACCGACAGGTCGACCAATACAGGGACACCTACACGATTATAAATGACTAGGACAGGAAACGATCACCTACGATTAATAACTCTTTATAAGAGATTAAACCGCAGATCAAACATTTTTTCTTTAGTTTGACAGTATCTGTAATATATTTATAACACTGTTTATATAAAGAAAACATTTAAATGAACCATGGAAGTGCCAAGGCAGGCTTAGGCAGTCGACAGTTCATGCAACAAGCCCTTGTATTGTCTAGTTATACACACACTACTGTAATACTAGGTATGTGATTTACAAGACCTGCTGGCCACTTTAAATCTGGTCACTCACTTGTGTTATGGAATCATAATGGACACTTTTCATATACATCAAATTATTTTCTTTCAATGAACAAAATATAAACTACAAGGATGTTTTCGTGTGGCACAATTTTAGGAATCCATTGCATCAATACATATTGTGTGAGGCCAGTAACGTAGTATATATGTGGTATATATATCCTCGTTAATGTCCTTCCCCACTGTACTGCGGAACCTAATATCAACAGATCACGTAGTCGTGACGTGCATAAATTTTGTTATGGAGATAAATAAAAATCAGATTCTGTAACACTAGGCAGCTTGAATTGTCTAGGGGAATGAATAAAGAAGTCAGTGGTTTTTTGTTAACAAATAATTAAAATTTATTCTTAAAACAACCCTAACATTACAATACACTAAATCAATACAATAACACAGTATAACGACAGTATATCAGTAAATTAATACAATAACACAGTATATAAAATAAAGTGTACAGTACCTGCATACCACCACTTTCACAGCGACAATAATTCCTTTAAAACCCAGATGAACAGTTCACATTAATCTTCTCAGAGAATAATAGTCCAATTCAATCACAAAATCAATCTGTTTTAATCCAAAAGTGAAGTTCTTTTAATAATCCCGAAAGCAAACAGGAGACAGGCCGCACTAAAGCTGCATAGAGTTCGTACAATCCCTGACACTACTGCAATTATCGGATAGGTACAAAACTGACTCACACTCTTCCGTGTCCGCTGGAATTTTTTCTCTCTCCCCCTGGCTCTAAAACACAGCCCCTATTTATTACTTTTCATCCGAAAATTCTAGAAACTTCTATTTCACGAACAATCGAAAGAACCCAACATTACATTGTACACACGCCCCAATAACATTACAAGACGCGCTCATAGAGCGCGACCAGCCGTGAAAGTTCCAGATCAGCATGAGCGCTGTGTTTCTACACGTCAGACCCCAGACGTGGGCCGGTCCAACTCAGCCAGGCGATGCTGCCATAGCAACGAGCTATGCGTGCCACCCGAACCAAATGTCAACAACACATCGAACACCCCTGCGCACAATAAAACAGAAATCTGTAACAACTGCAATAACCATAGATCAGATGTGAAAAATCTTAGTTTGTCAATATACCTGATATCGGTGATATCGGATATAAACCATCTAAATTATATAAACCATCTAGAAATGCTGAGGGATAGTAAAATCGCATCAATCTTTCAATACATATTATATTTAAGTTTAGGCACTTGAATCTATCTTATACCAAACAGTATTTTAGCCTATAAAGGATTGTTACAAAACCAAAAAAAAACTGATATTTTGATATAAATATCGGTTATAAAAAATTAAAAGCAAAGGTCTTGTACTTAACACGTTATACAGTAAAGGAACAAATAACTTGATATTTTGAAAATATTTTCCTTTAATATTGTCAAATATAAATGGCCATCTCTTCAGATGCTAATAAAGGTATGCAACATCATCACTGTAAAAGACTGAAAACACAAAACTGAAAGTGAGTGACACTGAGTGTATAACTTGACAAAATCACTGCCTAAAATCTTGAATGTCAAAAGTCTAGGCAGCCGAAATTGTCGGCTGCCTAGAACCTCATAAAACATTACCATTCTTTAATGTTATTTAATGTCATATCGAAGGCTGCTGTTATAGCTAGGCGTTCTGATGTTGTGCTTGAGATGCATACTGCAGGATAATTAACAGCCAACAGGAACAGCAAACAGTTGGCCAATTTATTTTATAAATTTACATATTAACTGATCACCGAAATTTCGATATCTCATAGATAATCCGTCGTTGAATAAATACCGGATATCTAAAACTGGTAACACTGTTTCCAGGACCCCTGTGGAATATATTTGCAAACACAGATATTGGAAGAAAGGAAAAGTAAAGACATACAAGAGCACCGCAAGGCTGCATGATACGTCAGTCGAATTTTTTGTGATCTCTGACTTCTAGCATGCGTAAATTCTGCCGAGCATTTAATACAGGGGGAGAAACGCTATTTATGAGTTTAATGAAAATCCATCAGATTTGTGGTAAGTTATCACAACATCAAAGTATGGTGACCTCTGACCCCTGTAAAATATGCATGGATTTTGCTTGGAATCGAGCTCAGGTGAAATAATATATTGATTAACATTTCTGTTGAGTTTCATCAGAATCCATCATATTCCTGGTAAGTTATCTCGGCGACACCACAAAGTAGCTTGGTTACCTATGACCTCATTAAGCATGCGTTGATTTAATCCTATATTCGAACTCGGGCGAGATAACTATTGATAAGAAGTTATGGTGAGTTTTATGAAAATCCGTCAAATCCCTGACAAGTTATTGCGGCGACACTAAAAGTTAACGGATGGACGGCCTGACGAATTTACCTTGCTCGGGTGTTGCATAATACGTCCCGTCATAGACGGGCGTATAAAAACTGTGCATAGCGTATCCTCCATCCGTCAAAATGAGAGAGAGAGAGAGAGAGAGAGAGAGAGAGAGAGAGAGAGAGAGATTGTTTTATAGGTGAGTTGGTGGGTTGTTATGCAACACATTACATAAAGACGTTAAGAGTCAGCTGTTGCGTTTGGATTTGTCTGGAGAAGGCAGGGAACCCATTTGTCACACGTGTGCGTTTGAAGTCAGTATGCAGTTCCCGATTGGTTGGGTTTTGGTTCTGCGAGTTTAAACGCTGCACAGATATCAACAATACACGAAAAGGTTAACTTGATTTGTCAGGTTACGAAGAAGTAACAAAATAAAAGAAGGAAAGGTTGAGTTCATTTCTATCTGAAGAGATTTTGTACGGCTAAGAAAAAACAGTAAATGGTTGGCCCAAGATCAGTTGACTGAAGAAATGGTGTCGTTGAGTGGAAAGATGTGGAGGCCGAAGAAATGGTGTCGTTGAGTAGGAAGATGTAGAGGCTGAATACATGGTGCCGTGGAGTAGGAAGATGTAGAGGCTGAATACATGGTGCCAGGGAGTAGGAAGATGTAGAGGCTGAATACATGGTGCCGTGGAGTAGAAAGATGTAGAGGCTGAATACATGGTGCCAGGGAGTAGGAAGATGTGGAGGCTGAAGACATGGTGCCGTGGAGTAGGAAGATGTAGAGGCTGAATACATGGTGCCAGGGAGTAGGAAGATGTGGAGGCTGAATACATGGTGCCAGGGAGTAGGAAGATGTGGAGGCTGAAGACATGGTGCCAGGGAGTAGGAAGATGTGGAGGCTGAAGACATGGTGCCAGGGAGTAGGAAGATGTAGAGGCTGAATACATGGTGCCGTGGAGTAGAAAGATGTAGAGGCTGAATACATGGTGCCAGGGAGTAGGAAGATGTGGAGGCTGAAGACATGGTGCCAGGGAGTAGGAAGATGTGAAGGCTGAAGACATGGTGCCGTGGAGTAGGAAGATGTGGAGGCTGAAGACATGGTGCCGTGGAGTAGGAAGATGTGGAGGCTGAATACATGGTGCCGTGGAGTAGGAAGATGTGGAGACTGAATACATGGTGCCAGGGAGTAGGAAGATGTGGAGGCTGAATACATGGTGCCGTGGAGTAGGAAGATGTAGAGGCTGAATACATGGTGCCAGGGAGTAGGAAGATGTGGAGGCTGAAGACATGGTGCCGTGGAGTAGGAAGATGTGGAGGCTGAAGACATGGTGCCGTGGAGTAGGAAGATGTGAAGGCTGAAGACATGGTGCCGTGGAGTAGGAAGATGTGGAGGCTGAAGACATGGTGCCAGGGAGTAGGAAGATGTAGAGGCTGAATACATGGTGCCGTGGAGTAGAAAGATGTAGAGGCTGAATACATGGTGCCAGGGAGTAGGAAGATGTGGAGGCTGAAGACATGGTGCCAGGGAGTAGGAAGATGTGAAGGCTGAAGACATGGTGCCGTGGAGTAGGAAGATGTGGAGGCTGAAGACATGGTGCCGTGGAGTAGGAAGATGTGGAGGCTGAATACATGGTGCCATGGAGTAGGAAGATGTGGAGGCTGAATACATGGTGCCAGGGAGTAGGAAGATGTGGAGGCTGAAGACATGGTGCCGTGGAGTAGGAAGATGTGGAGGCTGAAGACATGGTGCCGTGGAGTAGGAAGATGTAGAGGCTGAATACATGGTGCCGTGGAGTAGGAAGATGTGGAGGCTGAAGACATGGTGCCGTGGAGTAGGAAGATGTGGAGGCTGAAGACATGGTGCCAGGGAGTAGGAAGATGTAGAGGCTGAATACATGGTGCCGTGGAGTAGGAAGATGTCGAGGCTGAATACATGGTGCCGTGGAGTAGGAAGATGTGGAGGCTGAAGACATGGTGCTGTGGAGTAGGAAGATGTGAAGGCTGAAGACATGGTGCTGTGGAGTAGGAAGATGTGGAGGCTGAATACATGGTGCCGTGGAGTAGGAAGATGTGGAGGCTGAATCCATGGTGCCAGGGAGTAGGAAGATGTGGAGGCTGAATACATGGTGCCATGGAGTAGGAAGATGTGGAGGTTCTGTTATTACTGTAACGCCCCTAGGCTACTAGTGTACGTGCGTAAACGCATGTTGGTCAGTGTGCCCACATGACGATTACTATGTAGTAAACAAAATATTCTTTTTATATTCATGACATTAAAGCAATGATTTCTATTATATATGTGTCATGCTCTATATTTGTATGCTGTTAACGGTTAGAATTTAACATATATTCATCATTAAAGTTTCTTTCGCTGAAGTTGTGTTTAGGGATTTTTTTTTATTACAGTCTGGCGCCTGCGTGACGATCGCCACGCTATATATAGGGGCCATTATATATTATTCGATTATTTTATGTACGTTCTATATTAATATGAAATCTGCTGTATAGAATATTTACCGAGTAAAGGTTAAATTTTTAGGTCTTATTATCTTCAAATGCCTCTGGTTCATATGAACTTAAAAATTATATCAAGATAACAATTCGCCTGAGGACAGAGCTCGCCAGTACGGGCATTCAGAAAACAAAGAGCACCACAGGGGTGCGTAATATGCCCGTCATATTTCTTGTGACATCTGATCTCACTAAATGTGTGTGGATTTTGCCGGGAATCAAATTTAACGATATATTATATTGGTTAATATTTCTGTTGAGTTTCATCAAAATCCATAATTTTCCTGCTAAGTTATGGCATGGACACCATTAAGCAGCTTGGTGACCTCATTAAATATGTGTGGATTTTGCCTATAATAAAACACGCCCTAGTTAAGTTTAACATCTTCATTAGCAACGGAGCAATACACCCAACAGAAAACTTTAGCCTGCTTTTTTTTAAACGACCAAAGATGACCTGTTACCTTGACCTTTAACCCCTAACTTATATGGCAGACTCCTAACCCCCGATATAACACATAAATGAAATATGAAAAAAAAGTGAGTGGTTGTTAAGTAATCAAGAGATATCCTAAAACTTTAACCTGAGCTGGATTCGGATCTGTACAAATTTTGTTCGTATAGTGCTAATTACTGGCCCAATCAATTGAATATGGAAAAGTTTTAATAGCTGTGATAGGTAGTGTCACTGTTCATCAGTTCATCTTCATTAGCAAAAGAGCAAAGTGTCTTACAAAAAATCCTTTAACCTGACTTGTCCATGAACAACGGGTTGACCCTTGACCTTAGACCATTTTGCCCCCAAAGCATGGGGGGGGGGTCCTATCCCGCTAGAAAATACATATAGGAAATATGAAAGCTATATGGTGAGTGGTTGTTGAGTTATAAAGAGTTATCCCAAAACTTTAACCTTAGCTGGGTTTGGATCTGCACAAATTTCGTTAAGTGCGAATTACTGGCCTAGAAATTAAAATTAATCAGCAGGATTTTTTTTCAAATGGCACAAACATGTAGTGGTGTTTTTTGTAAAAAAAACATAATAATTACTAGGATTATCTGGTGTACAGTCAGTCATTTCTCCTATAAAGGCCTTAATAGCCTACTACAAGTACGAGTGTACTTTTCATTGAGGGGGTGGGTGGGGCTAAAAAATTTCACTGCACCCCCCCCCCCCCCCCCCCCGCTTTCGCCGCCTATGTTTTACAAAGACCACTCGCTACCACAGACATGGAAAGTGTACCAAGGAGAAATATACTGTCCAGCTGTGCCGGGAAGACATCATCCAAGGTCCATTAAAAACGAAAACGAGTAGATCCTTTTTTACTACTTTACGGCGGAAAATTGGCGGAATAACTGCATATCTATTTTACGCCAAAGTGCATTTTTAAAGAATATTCTTAAAATAATTATGGCGAAAAAACACATGCGGACAAGAGTTTTGGGACGGACTATAGATATTTAGAATCCCCAAAATTTACTCTTTCGATCTGCTATATATATAAAAGTTTGATTGTTGGTCTGAAGATTTTAAAATTAAAAGTAAAATTTTCATTTTTATAAAAATGCTATAAATCTCAAATCTGGCAACAAGTATGCAACAATATCTAAAATTACATACAAATAGCTCCAGGCTATTCTTTCCTTCTTCATAAAGTCTAATTTAAAAAATGTTTGAAACCTTAACAAACATATTTATTTATATATATATATATATATATATATATATATATATATATATATATATATATAAATATGTTTGTTAAGGTTTCAAACAATTTTTAAATATGTATGCGTGTGTATTCTTAGGCATCTGTATAATATGTATGCTTACTCATCAATATACAACATAATTTAATGTCTAAGCAAATAAAAAAGTGGTCAGAATACTAGTAGATATATATGTATAAAAAAACAGATATACCACCCATGTTAAACAGAAACTGTCGGATCCAGTAGCATACCATGTTTTTTTCAGTGAACAGGACGATGACAAACAATGACTGTGGCGTTGGTTCATTTTACCTGTCAAGAAGGTGTGAATCCCGTTTTAAATTGTCACACCATTCATCACACTTGTGAATCAGAAAGAAAAAGTTCCTCAGTTCTCTCTCCCTGCTCCCGTACGACGCAGCATGACTCACATTACTTCCTGTATTAGGACGAGTTTCTTTCGTCTCCCTGGCTCACCAATCAATCTATCGTTTAGCAATTAATCAAGAGCTTCAGAGCGGCAGGGCGTTACGACCATCACACCCAGAATAAAGCAGTGAATCACTCAACCAGGTTACAGATTGATGAAAGTATGGCACACCCACGTAGCGACATAACTGTCACATTTATTGACAAGCGAGTGTTATTTTCCTCTACAGATGACAGTGTCCCATTAATATTTAAAGTGGTTATAAGGCATTATTGTCTAAAGTAAAATTTTAAGCTCCGATTGGATGTTTGCACATATATACGGGTTTTAGAGTACAAAAGATAGCGGCATGTGAACACTTTTTAAACGCTTGTCACAGTCAGGGTATGATATGGGCACGAAAATACGACAGGAAAGTACGTGAGGTCACTGACAAGGTGCAAATATATTTGCGAAGATTTCGCGAATATTGGGCCCGTAGCAGGAGAGAAGAAACAGAAATCACGCTCTGGGGCGGCCCCGCCCAGAATCATGAATCAGATTAAGATATAGCGTAAAACGATTGGCATTGCTCTTGTGAATCCTGTTTTAGAAGCTGAATTGATGAAAGCTATATTCTTCATTAGTACCGAGAGTGTTTTTTATAACAGTGCAGTGTGTAATTGGTCAAATTTTACCTATGTTTTTTAAATGTTCCCTACCTTGGTTGGTTATATGATAAATGTGATCGTTCCCGAGCCAGAACTCTCCACGCAGCTGACCGAAGCCGTTTTTATAAGCCTGCCATGTCCTGTAAAAATCCACTGACCCGTCCTGACGTCGCTGTAACAAGGTCCAGCCTAAAACAAAATGTTCACAAAACATAATGTTCAACATATCAAACTATCCCTATTCATTTTCTTGACTACATTTATTATTTTTTAAGTAATATTTCTTTCTTCATGCTCATGAGGCGAGGGAAAAGTGAGTTCATATTTTATATACATTTGATGCGACGTTCTTGGTTTATTTATCAGAAAAACATAAGGCAATACTGGAAAAGTGTATTTCTGTAAACAATGCGTAAACATACATTAATCGATATATATATATACACACATATATGTTATATATAAAAACTAAACACACTATACACATGAGTCGTGCCTTAGTGATTCTTATGCCTGCTGCCTTCCGTAACCAACATGGATCGGTTTGGACCCCGTGAGCATGGCGGTCAGAAGGAACACATGTGAACGGCCATCTACCAGGGCTGACCTGGGGCACTGTTACCGAGCCTGCGGGGTGAATTGGAGGCTGAGGGCAAGACCCTGGAGCAGCGTTGGCAGCCACAGGCTGATAATTAGCCCGGATAAGGTCGTGACCTCGGCTGGATAGAGCGAGGCTTGATGCTAAATTAGGGATTCCAGGCTGATCCAGGAAAAGCTGGCAATAATTAGAGAGGCTTGGGTTTAATCAGAAACTGAATGACTCAACTCTAATGTACTGTGACCGAGAAATATGATTATGTCGTTACAGTACCGCGTGGTATTTTAGAAACTGTTTTAAACGGAAACTAAAACAATTAAATGTTATAAAACGGTGTACCCGCTGAGAGAATGCATTAAGAGGAAACTTTCTGTCCCACGCGAGATCAAAGATAAAAAAAATGTGAAATGAATCATAATCGATTCTCATGAGAACCGATATGTGCAAGAAAAGCCTATATATGTTGTAACTTTAACGTAACTGTTCCATCTTGCCATCTTTTTTTACCTTGGCTCATGTACGTTTAAACGTATTAGGATTCTAGTGTGGAATAACTAATGGCCGGCGCAATTGGCCATTGGGTAAGGTCGACTGACGGCACTTGATAGTTAAGCTGTCAAAACAGAATAAACATACAATGTCCACTCTGTTTATTTGAGAGGCCTTTTTAAATGAATAAAATGCGTATACACAAACAGGATATACCATTAAGCGGGAGCGTTGTTATTACCTGTGTTATTTTGAATTTTACAGGATACACCAAAAGGACTGGCTGTCCCGGTAGGCTGAATGTCGATGAAGTGGAGACCCGGAGAAACGATGACTCCTGAGCGGAGAGCGTCCTGGCAGTCTGAAAATATATAAACCTGGTGTAATGACCACCTGATTTAATCAGTGACATCATCGGTAAATGCCAGGTACAAAAAAAAACCTGTACACAACCTATATATATATATATATATATATATATATATATATATATATATATATATATATATATATATATTCAGATACATATAAATAGTTTGTATAACCTCATAATGGATTTCCCTATTTTAATGCGTGTTGAGCTGATTGCCCGGTCAGGTTCTCTCTCTTGTATTATACTCATGTATACACATTCTCTCTCTCGTATTACTGATGTATACATATTCTTGCACTAGCATAATCTGAACCTGCATCTGTGGTATCAGGCGAGATTCACGGTCGGCCCATCCAGGGTGAACGCTCTGGTGGCTTGATGCCCTACGTGTTTCACTTACAAACGAGTGTGCTTCTAGGGGGTGTCTTGATGTTAGGCCCGTTTTCCATGTTCGCTTTTTTGTGCGCTTTTCTGCGCGCAAAAAAGTCGAGACAGTTAAAAAAAGTTTAAGCATTTCCATGTACGCTTTTCATCGTGCTTGCATTCATCGCGATGAAAAAAATGTCGACTTTTCTGCTCGCTTTTTTGCTCAGTACAGTAAAAACAGATAGTACCCTGGATTCAGCAAGCGGGAAAGTGCATGTCGAACATATCTTCAGCGCGGTTTTCAGCTTGTTGATTTCAAGCGCGATGAAATTTCAGCGTACACGGAAAACCGGCCTTATCACTCAACCATGCATGGGGATCCGCAGGTGCGTTACATCGAGCCTGGTTGACACCAGGATAATCGTATGTTACCGCCCTGTTTCCTAGCCTGGTTGACAACAGGATATTCGTGTGATACTGCCCTGTCACCTAGCCTGGTTGACACCAGGATAATCGTGTGTTACCGCCCTGTCACCTAGCCTGGTTGACAACAGGATATTCGTGTGATACCGCCCTGTCACCTAGCCTGGTTGGATAATCGTGTGTTACCGCCCTGTCACCTAGCCTGGTTGACACCAGGATAATCGTGTGTAACCGCCCTGTCACCTAGCCTGGTTGACTGCAGGATAATCGTATGTTACCGCCCTGTTTCCTAGCCTGGTTGACACCAGGATAATCGTGTGTTACTTCCCTGTCACCTAGGCTGGTTGACACCAGGATAATCGTGTGTTACCGCCCTGTCACCTAGCCTGGTTGACAACAGGATATTCGTGTGATACCGCCCTGTCACCTAGCCTGGTTGGATAATCGTGTGTTACCGCCCTGTCACCTAGGCTGGTTGACACCAGGATAATCGTGTGTTACCGCCCTGTCACCTAGCCTGGATGACACCAGGATAATCATGTGTTACCGCCCTGTCACCTAGGCTGGTTGACACACACAGATATTTGTGTGATACTGCCCTGGAATTTTTCAGGTGTACAAAGTTAGGCCAGAATAATAAAATGGAGGCGGTAACCTTCATAAAAAATCATCCACACAGAGGGATAAAATGAAGACCAATCTTGTGTCACTTTTATAATAAAACGTGATGAAGAAGGTAAACATTTGTTCCTGGAGATTCAAGCGACATTCGCAGTAACGATCTGTTCTCATACACACGTCATTGGTCAGGGAGGGCACGGCTGTTTTTCAGCTATTGTCCATTGTCTAACAATTAATTCATTCCTGCCCGGGATTTTGGACGGGTAAAATGTCAATATGAAACAGATACCAGAAACTATGCAACTATGTGTATCTGCATAGGCTCCAGTTCAAGGTACGAGGAGGCCTAAACTTGGTCATTAATGATTTTGGAGAGGTCGTGCCTAAACTGTAGGTCTTTCAAAAAGTTTAAGGAGATTTGGTTTTTTATATATTTAAATTTTAGTATTAATTTCAGTATTTAATTAAAGTTGAAAAATGTAATTATTATATTGTTTATTCTCCGTCTACCTGATTAAAAAAAATAATCAGTTAGACTCAATCATTTATTTAAGTTAATAAAATTAATCATGTATTTTAAATGGAAAACCTATTTCCAATCCAAACTTTTAATTTAGATAGTGATCCATGGAGTAATCCAAAAGGTACAATAGTATGCCATTATGAAATTTAATTAAATGATTTAATTTTTTCACTTAATTACTCTTTTTCCACTTTTTATCACTATGCATCCCTTAAGTATTTAAGTGCATATAGAAATAATAAACTTAAAAAAAAGATTTATGTGAACCTGATAATAGTATATTCTGGATTGTAGCTTTCATTATGGCCCCAACCTATAGTGATCACCTTGTATATTCCAAATATTCATAACCCTAATTTTAGAGTTAACTTTAATATGATAGGTTCACTTTCCTGAAGCAAGTGTTCTGTAGTATTTGGAACAACAAGCGAAAATATGCTTCGTTCTATATTGGTAATTCAAAGTATTATAATTAACTCTTGTTTGCACTGTTTACTTAATAACTGATTCTTCTCTCATTCAATTCATTCATGTTGATCAAAGCTAGGACTGGCCACTCTCGAACAGTTTGTAACGGTTCCACATGACCATGAGGATGCTCCAGTAGATGTTTATAAATATCAAGAACTCGTGGCATTGCAGCCTTGGGGGAATGGAAGCCAGTTCAAAGTACGTGTAAACCATCCTTCCTAAGTAAACTGCTGGTAAAACGTCAGCAAACATACTTACCTTGCTACAATGGTTTGAAAGGTGTACACTGCATATTTCATTTTTAAAATTAAGATCTAATGAATTATTATTTGTGATTAAATTGCTGATTCCAATGCTGCATATCTGAACGATTCCCAAGTAATTTTTATATTATGGACCAATAGGTTCACAGTAGGTGCTTTTCTATAATGCATGTGCTTTTATCTGTTTCTTTCTCACTTTCTACAGGAGTTACCTTAATCATGATTCATGAGGAATGGCGTATTTTATGTGTTCTTTGGACAAAGAGTTATCTCAGCAATAAACCGTTGAGTATAAAGAAATGTTTTTTTTTTATCATTAATAAGTCTCATTTTCAACAGGTAACTAGCTGATTACGCCACTCCAGTTGCATGCACTGCTACAGAGATATTTGAGGTCAATTTTTATTCACATATAAAATTTAAACATATAAATTAATACTTCACAGTACTGCTTCATTGCCAAGTCCCAATTCCTGACATTATCAGATATTTTTTCACAGCCAAAACATGTGACAAGCAGCTTCAAGGTACATTACAAATAGACAAGTGTATCAGACTTCAAACGAATATTGTAGACTTTCTAGTAATGTAATGGTCTTTAATTTATATGCATGTAGGAGATGCTTCATGGTGCTAATGAGAAGAAAACTTACCTTTGGCCATCAATGTTACTGATCAACAGAGATGGTGCCTTAACCAACATTTAAATTGATACGGACAGTATGTTTAAATATGGACATATTTATTTTACATGGATTGTACAAATAGTTATTATAACTAATCGCGGCACTCTCCACGACTCAGATTGTGGCGTTCGGTAGAATGTAGAGGTGGAGGAAACCGGAGAACCCGGAGAAAACCATGGGCCTTGGACGGGCAACTACAACCCACTCTCATAGTCACGCCGGGGATCGAATCCGGAGAGAGCCGAGCGTTTTACCACTCGACTCTCCAGGAGAGAGCCGAGCGTTTTACCACTCGACTGTCCAAGAGAGCCGAGCGTTTTACCACTCGACTGTCCAGGAGAGAGCCGAGCGTTTTACCACTCGACTGTCCAAGAGAGCCGAGCGTTTTACCACTCGACTGTCCAGGAGAGAGCCGAGCATTTTACCACTCGACTGTCCAGGAGAGAGCCGTGCGTTTTACCACTTGACTGTCCAGGAGAGTATGTTTATCAATAATGCCACAACATTAGTGGACAAGGTTTTTTTTTTTCACCTCATGTGTATATTGCAACTTTGAACTCGATAACCCAAGGGTGAACAGACAGATCTTTGGCCTCATACAACAAGTTGTCATGTGTGACCTATTCAGGGGTGTCACAGCGCAGGGGGTACAAAAGTTCGTGTTAAAAAAACAGTTAAAATGATAAATAACATTGAAATGTGTTTATGCTTGCAGCAGTATCAGTTTTTTGTCTTTCAAGGATATGTTTATTTTATATATTTAATTCATATTTGTATACAGCCTCGTAAGAATATTATGATATCATGTCTGTGGACGAGGAGATATATGTGTCCATTGGCAAACATTGGAGGATGTTGCACTCTTCCGCCAAGAGATTGTTGATTTACTTTTTCGAAGTTTGCTAATTATAGTTTACCTTTGACACATACCCACCCTTGTACCATATATTTTTATTTGTGTTTATGCATTGTCAATCACGTGTCTCTCCCTATCAACTTAAGAACGTTGCTTGATATTAACTTATTAACTTGATATTAGAATTATATTTACATCAAAATTCGTTCTTATGAAGACAACACACCCAATGATTTCCAGATGTTTTGTTAGTCTATAGATTTCCTTGTTGGAGAATAAGTCTTTTTATCCATAAAACTTGCTGAGTTTTTATCATTAATTTAACATCTGGTAGATTCATACCACCTGTACTGTATGGACTAACTGCAGTGTTATACTTCACCTTTGCTTTTTTACCATTCCGCACAAATTTATTTACTGCTCTTTGTATATATTCAATCAAACCTTTGGGTGGTTCACACGTTTGTTACATATAAAATACTTGACATAATGGGAGACCGAACCACTTCAATTTTACCATAAAATGCTAATGCATGGGCGTTGTTGCCATAAATTGAGTATTTAAATGTCTGGTAATTTTTTCCATAACCACATCAGAATCATTAGAAAAGTATATACCTAAAATTCGTATAACATTTGCATGTAAATTAATCCATCTCCATTTTATTGACTTCTTCTAATGATATTAATACCTACCAAGCCATGCCGCCTCTGATTTTTCATAATTTACCTCAAGAGAAGTAAAATGTGTAAAGCATTTTTTTTAACTTTAACTTACTCTGTAAAAGAATTTACATCTTGAAGAAAGAAAGTCGAGTTGTCGGCAAACATAAACACTTTATGTTCTATGGATGACAAAGTAATGCCTCTGATATTTTTGTTGGTATGATTTTGTTGTGCTAAAACTTCCCAAAAATGAACAGATAACAAGCCATAAGATCACCTTGACGAGTGCCCCTTTCTATAGCGTCATATTGACACTCTAGCATTACGACCAGATTACTGGCGCCAGAGTGTCATGACATCTACGTCTGAGGATCGCATTATAAGGCCTTATGAAGATGCTACCCTTTATATTGAAAAATAACTACTAGTCACTCCATTATTGATAATTGCACTCTCTAAATTAGTATATACATGGTCGTCTGAACACCTTTATGTGTCCATTTTATGAACGCTTCGATAGTGTTCAAAATGCCCTGTAACACTGTTCAGATGAAATAAACACAAGCCTTCATCCTTAAACACAGGCGTTCATTTATTTTTTAACACTTCTACGTGTTCCAGACCTGGTACAAATAAGTGTTCAAAAAAGTGTTCAAAAGCGGTCCCTAGATTTTACAGTGATATACTGTTGTCGTGGGGATTTATTTTACTGTATAACATGTACAGCTTTTCAAATATCTTGAATTAAACTCTAACAAATATATAACTCAGGCTACATTCACCCTCCTTTCAATACCATCTGCAGCACGTTCTTAAGCCAAATATTTATGAAGTAACAGAGTTATGTGCATGCACGGAAGCACGGTCCTGTTAAAGGAAATTAACATGACAGGTTATATGCCCTTATCTGGGCCCTTTCTCTGATATATGCAAACGTCCATGCGCAGAATTTTTCGGAAAGGGAAAACAAGACGACCAGAGGTCACGCGCTTGCCGGAAAAACTCTGACCCAGATTGGAAGACAGATAACCAGAACATGTCATAAAGAAAGAGAGGAAAAAATGATCCATAATTTATAAAGATTGTCAATATTGGCAAAGTTACGATGGAAATAACAATTGACGTGTTTTCATGGCCTTGACCTCTCACCTATTTAACAAGTGACCCATGGGTCATGACGCTCAGCTGCCAAGCATGACCTGCGACATCATGGGCTGCAATTCACAACTTCTAGTAAAATTGTTGCAGAACCTATATGCCAATTTTGTTTAAACTTTCTACATTGCCATAAATTCGTATCATATATGTCTGGTTAAAACATAGTGAATGATGGTCTGAAGCAAAATGTATGGTTGTTGAGCTATCAGGAACTAATCCCACAGCTTGCTCGATACCTGTCAGTCTCAAAAGGAATACCACACAGGCCACATATAAGATCAAAATATAGCAAAAGATCAAGGAAATCCATGCAAGAATAATTGTGAAACGGGTGCTTCCATATTAATTTTTATTCAATACAAGCCAACTGTACTGAGCTTTCATAAATGATGGTCATATTTATTAAGAAATCTTTGACCCAATGCAAGATTACATTAATACACATCCCACTGCATTCACTTTAATAGTTCTGGAGATAATATGTTCTAAAGGAATTTAAAGATGGCGTCCTGGTGGCCATATTGGATTTCTGACAGGTTGGAAATTGAACAACAAACATCCTCTAAAAGGGACCAAACATCATAAAAAAATCACAGAAACTGTCCTGGCAAAAGGATTTCTTAAATGGCTACCTGGCAGACATAATGGTTTTCTGACAAGTTACACATCCTCCAATAAGACATTAAACTTGTAGCCATTGCTTCAAAGAATGTAACAGTTATGAATGTCCAAAACAATTCAAAAGGCATGATCAGGTTGGAGAGCTCTCATATCAGATTTATGAACATTCAAATGTAAAAAGTGCAAGTCCAATTTGTTTTAATTATCAGCTTGCTATTCAATGGGGTCAGCAGGGTAGGTAAACTGCAAAACCTAAAAGAAAAGAAATGCAGAAAGCATCACTAAGAGTCTTAAAATCAAATAAAGCCATCCTAAATCCAGGTACAGACCCACATATTATCAGAACTAACACTTGCTGGTATATCTGATGATTTGTATAATAATATTCAGATATCTAGAAAACTAAGTTTATTGCTATGATTCCATGATATAAACTGCAAAATGTTCCCATCATTTTATAAATCAGTAGCTAAACTTAACACTTAACTCTCATAGTCTTAATGCCTGGCCAAAGCATTCTGGCAACAGTGTTTTTGTTATGCACTAATGACATATCCTTATCACTCCATGAGCTGATACAAAAGGGAGTCATATATCACAAGTGTCACTGACAATTACAGCCACACAGTGAGATGTACCAGCTGGAGTGCAAGCTTATATACAAGAAAAATAGAGATGGTCTACAAAATAAGTTGACCTGACCTATGACCTTGGCCTTTTGCCCACATATCAACTGGATTCTTTCTAAATGATGGGTTACTACTAACCACTTGCATCTGGCCGGGTGTAATTACTTGGCAACCAATGAGTGAATAACTTAGACCTGCAACCTTTAACCTCCTGACCAGCTGACCTCAAAATCAATTAGTTATTTCTTCATGCAAAAAGACCCATAAATATGAAGTTTGAATCAAATTCAGTGATGCATAGATGTGGCACATGTGAAAGACTGAAGGTCTGGGTTGAACAGTTTCACTTGAAATATGTTCACAAGCATTTAGAACAATATTGTGACATTGACCTTTGACCTTTTGAACTCAACATCAATAGGCTTCTTCTCCTATTGGAAGGTAAGCCATATATGACAGATGGAAAGTATAGATTGAAAAGTTTGCTGAAAATGACCATACGCAAGAAGAGGGTGCTGTGAACTTGACCTTTGACCTCAAAATCAACAGGTCTTTTCCCCTGTTGGCAGAGAAGCGATATCAGTGCTGAAAGGTTTGGAATGAAAGGTCTAGCTTGAAATCTGTCCACAACCTTTTCAAAGAAGTGGATCCTGTGACCCTGACCTTTGACCTTGTGACCTCAACATCTATAGGATTCTTCTCCCACTTAGTAGGTGAGCTATATGTGAAAGATCAAAGAATTGGGATGAAAGGTTTGGCTTAAAATGCATCCTGAGGCTTTTCAAAGAAGTTGGTTCCGTGACCTTGACCTTTGACCTTGTGACCTCAAAATAATTATGGTTCTTCCCCTGTTGGTAGGTGAGCTGTATGTGATGATGGAAGGTTTGGGATGAAAATTTTGGCTAAAAGAATTATTTCTGGGGGGTGCAAACACACCCCATAACTTCGAGAATATAGGTCGCAGTGACCTAATTTCAGGTTTGCAAGGAGATCTTTTTAGAACCTCTAAGACTGCATAGGGTTCATGGCCCTAGCCCCTATGGTTATGATTTGTGCCCTGCTAACGGACGGACGGCGGGCCGGACGGCCGGACGGACGGCCGGACGGACAGACGGAAGGACGCCAGACAAAGACCCATCGCTATAGCCCAGCATGACTAAAAGTCAGCTGAGCTAAAAATACACACATCTTCAAGAAGTCCTTCCGATATACGAAACGTGAAAGTTACAAAGTGATTCCTGCAAAACTGTGGCCTGTAGAATTCTATATGTAAGACGCAAGGATCAGCAAGCAGTCATAATAGAGAACTTCTGACAAACATACCGATATTCTGACAAATTGACACAAAGTTGTGACCAGATGACTTGACCAAATTATGAAGAAGACTAAGAGGAAGAAAATAAGCTATAGTTTATGTAATTCAGGTTTACAGTTTCGGGGATATGGCCAGAAAATGATATGTAGTTGAGGTTTGAGTGCAGCGCCCCCTAGTGGCCATATCCCGAAAATTAAAAAACAAAATTGAGATATTAGTGTAAGACATAATTTGTACCAATTTCAAAAGGAATCTTGCAAAACTGTGACCTGTAGAATGCTATATGTAAGACACACGATCCAGCAAGAAGGCCGAACAGAAGACAACGACAGACAGACAAAAGCGACAAAAAGTTGAGACAAGATGACCAGACCATATGAAGAAGATGCAGAGGAAGAAAACGAGCCGATATTTGTGAAGATAGGCCTAATATTGACAAAGTTATGATGAAAATAAAATTCGACGTTTTCGATGACCTTGACCTTTGACGACCAAAAACAATGGCTACCAGGACTTCTGAATTCCAATCAACACGTAAGTTTAGAACGATTGTTGCACAATTGTGGCCAGGAGATTGTACTGACAAACACACAAACAGACATACGCAACTGACCAACATGCTTGCCGAAATCGAAGATTTCCGGCAAGCAACAATGTATTTCTGACATAAGCACGCCGACTCTACCGCTTTCAGATATGCTTGTGTTTTGTTTTAATACCAGTGAATGGGTACTATATTTAGAAGGGAACTTTCCGAACTTGTTCCATAAGTGTTAATAAATGTCCATCACATATAATATCGATGTCCCTTGTAACGCACACGCACTCACACGTCCAAGTACTTTAGGAGTAAAGCTAGTGTACTTATATTATGCCCAGGCCACAGGGGCGGATACAGGAATTTAGAAATGGGGGGGGGGGGGGGGCTCACATTGCAAGGCTGCGAAGCGGTAAAGCCCCGAGGGGGGGGGATTGGAAAGGGGGTACCATCCCCCTTCAAGGTAATCGTGCAATCTTGGGTAGCTTAAATGCAATATATATTTATAAAAAAAATTGTTTTTTGAAAATTTAGGTTGTAATCGTGCAATCTGGGGTAGCTAAAATGCATTATATTTTTTTGTTATTTTTTTTTTTGCGCCCCCCCCCCCCCCCCCTTAAATCCGCCCCTGGGCCAGTTCCACAGACTGAGCTGCGGGTAGAAGTCGGGACTGTAGAGTGTGCGAGAACAGACATAACAGTGTTGGAGCATTGAAAGGGACGGCCGGTTCGGCTCGTTTGTAAATATCAATGTAGACAGTAAAAGACAGGAGGTTAAAGTTAATTTTAAATTTCTTGGTAAAAGAAACAAGGAATAAAAATGTAGGACAGTAGTCAAGGAATTCCGTTTACAGTACTAAATATATAATAACTTCTAAAGAATTAAAATTTAAACAAGAGTCACAGACCTATAAACGATATGGAACGACCGCTAATAATTGTTGTTCTCTGGTTAGCTTATTGGCGAGTTCACACCATGTTTAAATGCATGAATATAGTTCAGATGTTAGAATTTACGGTTGAGTCAGCGTCATCCCTCCTTATAGGTAAAGGTTTATCAGAATGGACTTCACATTTGAATCAAGGCCATAAAACTCCATGTAGGTCATGGTTTATCAGAATGGACTTTACATTTGAACCAAGACCATCACTCCTTTTAGGTTATGATATATCAGAATGGACTTTATATTTGAATCAAGACCATCACTCCTTTTAGGTAATGATTTATCAGAATGGACTTTACATTTGAATCAAGGCCATCACTCCTTGTAGGTCATGGTTTATCAGAATGGACTTTAAATTTGAATCAAGACCATCACTCCTTTTAGGTTATGATTTATCAGAATGGACTTTACATTTGCATCAAGACCATCACTCCTTTTAGGTTATGATTTATCAGAATGGACTTTAAATTTGAATCAAGGCCATGACTCCTTTTAGGTTATGATTTATCAGAATGGACTTTGAATTTGCATCAAGACCATCACTCTTTTTAGGTTATGATTTATCAGAATGGACTTTACATTTGCATCAAGCCCATCACTCCTTTTAGGTTATGATTTATCAGAATGGACCTTAAATTTGAATCAAGGCCATGACTCCTTTTAGGTTATGATTTATCAGAATGGACTTTGAATTTGCATCAAGACCATCACTCTTCTTAGGTTTTGATTTATCAGAATGGACTTTACATTTGCATCAAGGCCATCATTCCTTGTAGGTCATGGTTTATCAGAATGGACTTCAAATTTGAATCAAGGCCATGACTCCTTTTAAGTTATGATTTATCAGAATGGACTTTGAATTTGCATCAAGACCATCACTCTTTTTAGGTTATGATTTATCAGAATGGACTTTACATTTGCATCAAGGCCATCATTCCTTGTAGGTCATGGTTTATCAGAATGGACTTTAAATCTGAATCAAGGCCATGACTCCTTTTAGGTTATGATTTATCAGAATGGACTTTGAATTTGCATCAAGACCATCACTCCTTTTAAGTTATGATTTATCAGAATGGACTTTACATTTGCATCAAGGCCATCATTCCTTTTAGGTCATGGTTTATCAGAATAGACTTTATATTTGAATCAAGACCATCACTCCTTTTAGGTTATGATTTATCAGAATGGACTTCACATTTGAATCAAGGCCATCACTCCTTGTAGGTCATGGTTTATCAGAATGGACTTTAAATTTGAATCAAGGCCATCACTCCTTTTAGGTTATGGTTTATCAGAATGGACTTTACATTTGAATCAAGGCCATCACTCCTTGTAGGTTATGATTTATCAGAATGGAATTTACATTTGCATCAAGGCCATCATTCCTTTTAGGTCATGGTTTATCAGAATGGACTTTTCATTTGAATCAAGACCATCACTCCTTTTAGGTTATGATTTATCAGAATGGACTTTAAATTTGCATCAAGACCATCATTCCTTGTAGGTCATGGTTTATAAAAATGGACTTTATATTTGAATCAAGACTATCAATCCTTTTAGGTTATGATTTATCAGAATGGACTTTACATTTGAATCAAGGCCATCATTCCTTGTAGGTCATGGTTTATCAGAATGGACTTTAAATTTGAATCAAGGCCATCACTCCTTGTAGGTCATGGTTTATAAAAATGGACTTTACATTTGCATCAAGACCATCATTCCTTGTAGGTCATGGTTTATAAAAATGGACTTTATATTTGAATCAAGACCATCACTCCTTTTAGGTTATGATTTATCAGAGTGGACTTTACATTTGCATCAAGACCATCATTCCTTGTAGGTCATGGTTTATCAGAATGGACTTTACATTTGAACCAAGACCATCACTCCTTTTAGGTTATGATTTATAAGAATGGCCTTTACATTTGAATCAAGGCCATCATTCCTTTTAGGTCATGGTTTGTCCGAATGGACTATACATTTGAATCAAGACCATCACTCCTTTTAGGTCATGGTTTATCAGAATAGACTTTATATTTGAATCAAGACCATCATTCCTTTTAGGTCATGGTTTATCAAAATTGACTTTATATTTGAATCAAGACCATCACTCCTTGTAGGTCATGGTTAATCAGAATGGACTTCGCATTTGAATCAAGGCCATCACTCCTTTTAGGTCATGGTTTATCAGAATGGACTACACATTTGAATCAAGGCCATTATTACTTGTAGGTCATGGTTTATCAGAATAGACTTTATATTTTAATCAAGACTATCACTCCTTTTAGATCAAGGTTTATCAAAATTGACTTTATATTTGAATCAAGACCAACACTCCTTGTAGATCATGGTTAATCAGAATGGACTTTAAATTTGAATCAAGGCCATGACTCCTTTTAAGTTATGATTTATCAGAATGGACTTTGAATTTGCATCAAGACCATCACTCTTTTTAGGTTATGATTTATCAGAATGGACTTTACATTTGCATCAAGGCCATCATTCTTTGTAGGTCATGGTTTATCAGAATGGACTTTAAATCTGAATCAAGGCCATGACTCCTTTTAGGTTATGATTTATCAGAATGGACTTTGAATTTGCATCAAGACCATCACTCCTTTTAAGTTATGATTTATCAGAATGGACTTTACATTTGCATCAAGGCCATCATTCCTTTTAGGTCATGGTTTATCAGAATAGACTTTATATTTGAATCAAGACCATCACTCCTTTTAGGTTATGATTTATCAGAATGGACTTTACATTTGAATCAAGGCCATCACTCCTTGTAGGTCATGGTTTATCAGAATGGACTTTAAATTTGAATTCAGGCCATCACTCCTTTTAGGTTATGGTTTATCAGAATGGACTTTACATTTGAATCAAGGCCATCACTCCTTGTAGGTTATGATTTATCAGAATGGAATTTACATTTGCATCAAGGCCACCATTCCTTTTAGGTCATGGTTTATCAGAATGGACTTTTCATTTGAATCAAGGCCATCACTCCTTGTAGGTCATGGTTTATAAAAATGGACTTTACATTTGCATCAAGACCATCATTCCTTGTAGGTCATGGTTTATAAAAATGGACTTTATATTTGAATCAAGACCATCACTCCTTTTAGGTTATGATTTATCAGAGTGGACTTTACATTTGCATCAAGACCATCATTCCTTGCAGGTCATGGTTTATCAGAATCGACTTTACATTTGAACCAAGACCATCACTCCTTTTAGGTTATGATTTATCAGAATGGCCTTTACATTTGAATCAAGGCCGTCATTCCTTTTAGGTCATGGTTTGTCCGAATGGACTATACATTTGAATC
The DNA here is from genome assembly GCA_026874595.1 of Sipunculus nudus. Classification (NCBI taxonomy): domain Eukaryota; kingdom Metazoa; phylum Annelida; class Sipuncula; order Golfingiida; family Sipunculidae; genus Sipunculus; species Sipunculus nudus. The sequence continues at coordinate 46,950,778 of CM049312.1, read as the reverse complement.
AAGACCATCACTCCTTTTAGGTCATGGTTTATCAGAATAGACTTTATATTTGAATCAAGACCATCATTCCTTTTAGGTCATGGTTTATCAAAATTGACTTTATATTTGAATCAAGACCATCACTCCTTGTAGGTCATGGTTAATCAGAATGGACTTCGCATTTGAATCAAGGCCATCACTCCTTTTAGGTCATGGTTTTTCAGAATGGACTACACATTTGAATCAAGGCCATTATTACTTGTAGGTCATGGTTTATCAGAATAGACTTTATATTTTAATCAAGACTATCACTCCTTTTAGATCAAGGTTTATCAAAATTGACTTTATATTTGAATCAAGACCATCACTCCTTGTAGATCATGGTTAATCAGAATGGACTTCGCATTTGAATCAAGGCCATCACTCCTTTTAGGTCATGGTTTATCAGAATGGACTATACATTTGAATCAAGACCATCACTCCTTGTAGGTCATGGTGTATCAGAATAGACTTTATATTTGAACCAAGACCATCATTCCTTTTAGGTCATGGTTTATCAAAATGGACTTTATATTTGAATCAAGACCATCACTCCTTGTAGGTCATGGTTAATCAGAATGGACTTCGCATTTGATTCAAGGCCATCACTCCTTTTAAATCATGGTTTATCGGATGATTGACTGTTAGGGACACCACTTTAGTTGGCCGAACTTGATGATACATGAGGATCGTACAGTGGTATCAATCTACAAGAAGACGGCAGTCTTACATTATGTGTAAAAATGGCGACCACCTGTTAAGGCTTCACTGATTCTGGGGGATGTGAGGGTATGTTTACCTCATATATGACAGTAGTGCTTTCTAACTGTATACGCACCCCGTCTTGTATAAATCAACAATGGCGTGTAAAACATCCGCGGACCTCAAATCAATCACACTACCAATCCAGACATGGAAAAGACCTTGTCACACGGGGTTACCTAAAACAAATGTCTCCCTACATACTCCAGAAAGCAATCATGTTTCTGATTGTGACGTATGTTGTAAATGTACACCAAGGAGACGTACAAATAGCTGACTGATAAAACATACGCTAATCTGTCGACAATGTAGATGTACATGGAGCTAATTGAAAGAATACGCTGACAGCATACATTGTCTGATCTTGTATCCCAAAACTAAACTGTCACAGATTTGGTATATAATTTAATTATATACAAAGTTTATGTCTTGCCTGTACAAGGAACATATATATATATATATATATATATATATATATATATATATATATATATATATATACATGTATATTAAATATACATTCGTATATAAGTAACGTTCAGTTCTTTGTATAAAATAAAGGTTTGTTAAACCCCAATATGCTATAACATGTATTTTTTCCTTTTTATATCTCATGCGGAAAAAAAATTCTTTTCGTATGTAAATTTGCGTATGATATGATGATAAACTGTCTTGAGTGCCTTGGAACGTCATTAAATAATGTTTTAAATAGTCATGTATGATACACCTAAATCAAACACACATATCGGTCAGAGAATCACGCCAGTGTTATCATTAGCGCCTGAGGTTGCGGACCAGCTGTTACATACATTGAAGAATCGAATGTGAAGTACATTAACACGGCAAAAATATTATCCCTGAAGACAGAAACCCTGAAACTTCCATATCGCGTATTATCAGAACATACAAACACCGCTCCAAACGACCCCGGTTGCGCAGGCGCAAGTAAATCACCGTAAACATTATAATGCGCGGCCCCTTGAAATTCAACAGAAGAACCCCCGGGGTGAACCTTAATTAAAGGGTCCACTGAAGGTTGGTAAAAAACGAAACAGATGACGCCTTATTGCTCCCCGTGGTGGTATATGTGTCGCCGCTTTGTGGGAAGTCTTACATATATGTTTATTAGTACAAAATTGTGTGAAATATATTTTCCAAGAACAAAAAGGACCTGACCCTTCACTTAACAAGGGACCTGTGGGTCACAGCGCTCAGCTGAAAGTGATTATAAGAATATTTTTATTTTTTTATTTTCAAACCAAATTCCAATCGGGATTCAAACCAGTCCAAACACTGATCAGGATCTGGTTCAGCCTAAATCCTGATACAGACTGTGATTTGACATAATACTGAATAAAACCTTCAACCAAGTGCCATTGACCTTGTGACCCCAAAATATATCAGGTTCATCTCCTATTTGCAGGTCACTTATACCAATATGTTAATTCAAACAGGAGTTATCATTCAGAAACAAATATGCAGACAGAGGGTCCTTGTGACTTTGACCTTTGACCTTGTGACCCCAAAAGCAATCAGATTCATCTCTTATTTGCAGGCCACCTATACGTGTTAGATAGAAGGTTCTCACATTATTGGTGGGCCATATGTATAAGTCAAGTCTGAAACCAATATGTCAATCCAAACTGGAGTTATCATCAGGAAACGAATATGCGGACAGATGTCTCCTGTGATCTTGACCTTTGACCTTGTGACCCCAATATCAATCAGGTTCTTCCCCAATTGGCAAGTCAGCTATATGTGCCAGATGGTAGGTTTGGGATCAAAAAGTTTGGCTTAAAATGCATCCACCATCTTTATAAATAAGTGGGTTTGGTGACCTTGACCTTTGATCTCATGGCCCCAAAATCGGTAGGGTTCTTGCGTCAAACGTGGACCATATGTAACTCAAGTTTAAAATCAATATGTCAATCCAAATTGGAATTATCATCAGGAAACAAATATGACAAACAGAAGAACTTCATTCAAGGAAACAAATATGACGGACATACAGAAAGAAAAACAGAAGGACAGACAGAGAGACAGGGTGATTACCATAGGGCATCCACTTACTCAAGTGGGGCCCTACAGGGGCGGATCCAGGATTTAGGAAAAGGGGGGGTCCAACCCAGGAGGACTAATGAAAGTCCTAAAAAAAGGTCATCACGTCTGGAAAAGGGGGGGGGGGTCCAGGGCGAGAATTACGTCTAAAACCCCTTAAAAAAGGTTGCTTCGGGTGAAAAAGGGGGGGGGGGGTCCGGACCCCCTGGACCCCCCCCCCTGGATCCGCTTCTGCCCTAATAACACACAAGGATTCAGGACTGTAGTGTTGCATTACTAATAAAGTAAGCAAAGAGAGCTGCACTGAATGACCTCTAGTGATAAAGTGGCCTGCTTGACAACACAAGCAAATACAATAAGAGCCTCCAAAAATACAATAACTAGCCTAACTTTAGAGCTTTTACTTTCAAATTTCAAATTTTACCAGAATGAATTCTTATGTGAACATGCTATGAAAATTAAATTCACAGTACTTATAGAAAAAAATGTGCCATGCTTAAAGTTGGGCAGAATTTAAGGTATTGATTTTATAATTATGCTAATAACTTGAAAAATGTACAAAATTCTGATATGTTTTATGGTATATAATTGAACTGATTAAATTAAGTTATATCCTTGGAAAAAAATCTCTATGGTTTCAGCTATTATCCTATTAGGTGAGTAAACATATTTCCTGAATTTGACAAAGTTCAATATGTTTAAGCCCATATCTTCAACAATTTATGCAATATTGACCTAATTTATGGCAAATACATAGGAAATATAAGCAGGAACGGTTATATATCAAACATAGATAAGATAACTCCAGTGGTTTTCATATTGGGCAGTTTTGAAAAGTAACAATAGGTTTTTACTTGGAAATGGAGGTTTTCGCTTAATTTCTCAAAGGAATGAAGTTTCAGTGACCCCGTTTTCGGTAAGGGAGGAAATTTGGGGACATCTAACTTTATGCCGAATTTTGGATTCGTACGTCTCACGGTTTCAAAACGTGCCCTGTTAACGCACGGCCGGACGGACGATGGACAAAGGACCACGACTATAGCTCAGATGACTTATAGTCAACTGAGCTAATAAAACTATTAATATTTCTAAAACTTGGGAGATTTTTCTCTCAGGTATTTTTTTCAAAAAAACTTAACCGTAGCTCGTAGTTAGTACAATCTGTTGACTGAAAAAAAAGATGTTTGATCAAAACGCGATGTTATGTGTTATATATCCGAAAATACATGATAACAAATCAAGATGTAATGATCAAACTTCCTGGTATTTGCTAATTTTCTCCACGTAAGACACCACATTAACAACAGAAATCATCATTTTAGGTTCGTATATGAGATTTGATATTTATTTAGCCGGACTCTCCTTATATATCATAATTAAAACATAAGATTTCACAGTTCTGTCAAATATTCAGTAAGTATTACCTGAGAGATGTAATGAATGATTGAGAGAGTCGATTGATGTAGATTTGTTTTCTCGGACGACCCTGTTCGAATGTGTAAGGTTTTGACTATTGTAAAAGGCTACAACTGCATCCTCTCTCTCTCTCTCATTACCCAGTTTACCAATGAGTGTGCTTTGGAATGAGACCTTAGTCATAGCTTATCAATATCAGGTTTGACCATTAAAAATCAGCTGGATTCTTCACTATTTGACGAATCGACCTGAGGATGTAAGACTCTGTTCTGTAACTTCAAAAATTACAAGTACAAATAGGCCTACTGCATGTATCTCCTCAAGGAGCTGTACCCTCTGTGCCAGCTTTATTTACTTTTTATTCAGCTTACTGCAGAAACACACATCCATCTTGTTCATTAGTTAAGTTTGCAGCTGACATTTCACTCACCGGCTGCATCAGTCACCATGATGACATACACTATACATTAATTCGACAGAAAGAACATTTTGTTTAATGGTATCATGAAAACTGTCTTTTTTGTTTCGAAAACAAAATAACTTATTGTAGATTTAAGAGAAAAAAAATGTGCTAATGAACCTGAAGGAGGGAGCATGCATGTGATATTTGTCATGCAGTGCAAAATGAAACACCCGACGCAAACCCTGCGTGGAATATAGTGTTCAAAGTTGGTGTCATGGATTGTTAATTAAACCTGTGTTATTCCTTGGAAATTTTTAACTGAAAATATTTTTAAAAACAGCCTGGACATCGTGGTATTGCTGTGCTTGACTGTAAACATAGCGAACGACAACCATGCCGCCCTCCTCCCCATGATGTACGTTGGTTTACTGACACCATTCAGGGATACGGCACGTGGAGTGACGTCATTGTCCTCTTTTTTTCTCTACATATATGTGTTATAAGAAACCCAAAAACACTCATTCCGTGGTTATTTACGCTTAGATTTACACCAAAATTGAACTTCTTCGACATTTTCACAACATCAACCTATATGAAAAATTTCAAAAACATCCGTGATACCCGCTCAAAATATCGTGCGGACACACACACACACACCCTCCCACACACACAGAATCGAGTGAAAGCAACTAGAATACGGGTAGTCGACAAGCGACACCGTGCATCCGCCGAAATCAGAGTGGTTCGGGTGAAGTGAGGGATGGATTGAGTGGTAAGGGGAAATAGAGTGAGTAGACAGGGCAAAATATGAATAACCTCCAAGAAATTGCAAGAAATTGTAGGTGGAAATTAGCAGAAGTTTGATTAAACATGAATTATGAAACCATAATCATCGGTAGGCATAACTTTCCCGTAACACAGTACAGTAGGAACTAACATGAACACAGCTGAGTAGCACCATCACTCTTTAAATATGACATAAATAATTCCAGACATGTACATTTTCAGGCCAATGTCACATCACTCATGAATGAAATCTTCTAAAAATTTATTCAACGAAAACAGGAAGGTAGGTGACGCCACGTGTCTGGTTTACGAGAAAACTTTCCAAGATGGATGGACATGCCAAATTTAAGACCAATACATTGAACCACTCCTGAGATATGAACAATTTTCACCCAAAGCAAATGGACGGACGGACGCCACGGGAAAAGGGGTGCAGACGGCGCAACCAGTCTTGAGTACAAGATCGAAGAGTCCAAGATCTATGGATATGCACAATTTTAGCCAATACGGCAAATCACTCCTGAGAAAAGGGCATTAATTTATTCCAGGATAACGGTATGGTAGGTGGCGCCACCTGTCTGGTTTACGAGAAAACTTTCCAAGATGGATGGACATTAGAAATTTCATACCAATACCTTAAACCACCCCTGAGATATGAGCCATTTTCACCCAAAGCAAATGTAATGATGGACGCCACGCAAAAAACGATTGGAGATGGCGCCATCAGTCTTGTTTAAGAGATGGGGATGTCGAGGGTCTATGGATATGCACAATTTCAACCCAATACGCTGAACAACCACTAGGACGAACAGATGGCAAATGCAAAGATGGACGCCACGCAAAAAGTATTGTAGGTGGCGCCACCAGTCTCAATTTATACAAGGACAGGTCCAAGATCTATTGACATGCAACATTTTAGCTTAATACATTGAACCACTCTTGAGATATGCGCTGTTATCTGAAAGCAACCAGATTCGTACTGCACGTAAAGGACTGCAGGTGGCGCCACCTGTCTTTGTAACGCACAATTACATAGTTGAGGGAACAACTATGCCAGGTTTTGGAAAGACCGGTCCAAGGGTTTCAGAGGATTTCTCTGGAAACGAACGTCGCGGCAGCGGCGGAACCCGCGCAAAAACCTAGTATCCGCAAAACTCTGTTTTGGCGGATACAATAACCTTAGCTTCGCGCAGGTAAGAAAAAAACTCTGTCTGGGTAGTGAAAAGGAAACTTGAACACATAATCACACTCACACTCTTTAAACAAGTTTTTTTTTTCAAAACTTTTTCAGGCCATGTACCGGGGGGGGGGGGGGTTATACTTCTCAAAAATAAAAAAAAATGTTTTCCTAAATATCTCCAACAGATACATATTTATAGAGGGTTATCAAATGAAGTTAGTATTATTACCCACCCCTAGTTTCAGCGGTATTGATGTTTAGGTTAGCCACAGAATTTAAGCCTCACAGCAAAATGACGGACCCAAATGTAAAATATTACGTATATGTCTGAAGAAATGGTAACACACGCGAGATAATATCGTGAATATGTTCTTAGTTTCTTACACAAAGGCAGAGATATTGGTACTTTTGATGCAGATACCAAAGATGACTAAGAGTAGACACAGTCTCCAGAATTCAAAGGAAATGTGAGAAAACCATCAAGGCTGGTGAAAGCGTCAGTATCAACTTCGGCGCCAGACCTCGCACGTACAGCGGAGGCAGACACGCCCACCTCGCACGTTCTGATTATAGTTGGTCCAAACATGGGGACAGGCACGGGCTGTCAGAAGGCAAAGTCTACGACCTGAAACAGAACCTCCAAAGCACAGGCCAGCCAGCCAGATGGCCCTGCAGTGCCTCGGAGAGTACAGCGACCCGGCTATTTGTTTGGATGGGCTTTAAACAAGTGATCCTGAACTCGTGCAGGGTGCGATATTGAGAAATGTTAAGAATACCCTATATCGTAACATGCTACGTCCTAGTGTAAGTGTCAAGGCCCATAACCCGATCTGGACCAATCAAGGTTTAGGTCAATATCTCTGACAGCATGTCTGAAATTAGAACTTAAAGGGGCCCGATCACCAATCGGACCTTTATAAACTAAAAGTAATCCCTCGGAGCTTTTATAAAAATAGGCAAGAAAACGCGGATATTACCGCACAGAGGCTGATTGTATTGTTTATATGAACGTGTTTATAATATGTAGGGGCCCGCCAAAATAATCAAAACAAATGCAACAAGAGCATCTGTCAGCAAGTAAGATAAGCTAGAGCTTGGCAAATGGCGTTTTGCAACAAATGACCTTTCTTCCTCCGCATATATGCAACCTATTACCTTAGGTTACATATTTTTCCCATTTGTCAACACCGTTGTGTTTACAAACATGTTGTTGATATACAAGTTCACACATCCTTCAGGAAGGCCTTATAGAAACTTTTCACGACAAACATTACCCCGAGATGATTAATTTATACACAGAGGAAGCGAGAAATCACATAAATTCTTTTTTCAAAGGTAGGTGATTTGGCACCTTCAATAAGTAATGACAAAACTTAATTAAGTTTGTTGTCAGTGTTAATTATTCTACCTTAATAACTGAACTGATATTTAATTTTGAATTAATTGAGTGATTATATTTATTTGAATTATTTTTCAAGTCCTTGTATTATTTTTTAAGTTTAATTATTATTTCCTGTATTTTCATCAGTATTTTTCAATTTTTTATATAACTATTGGTAATGTGTATTTGATTATTGCAACATATATATGGGCAACACTGCTGGTGTAAATATTGTCAATGATATTGTAAATAATATCCTTTTTAAATTTTAATAATTAATCAAATATGTATGTAGCCTGTTGGTAATTTTTGTTTTTTTTATTGCGACAATTATTTCATTATCATAATAAACATTGTCAATAATCAAATAATTGTTTTTAAACTTGTATAAAAGTTATGTATTTATTTTCTTCTGTATAAACCCAGCTACATGTGTCAGTGTCAGATATGCAACATCATTGATTTTTTTTATTAATTTTAAACTTTTCAGACAGATCAAGTATTTTACTAATGAACAGCTTACATTCAAGTGAAAAATCCTAATTTGATGAAAACCAACAATTTGCAACTACTCTCATCAACATTCGGGGTTTTTGTTGGTCTAAAACCCGATCGGGGTTTGGTCTGGAACTATCGCCGATTGGTTCAGACTGGGAACCGAGCCTAGACATAAGCATATATGTGCTATAAAAAAACCCTAAAACACTCATTCCGGGGTTATTTACGCTTGCATTTAAACCAAAATTGAACTTTTTGAACATTTTCACAATACCAACCTATATGATAAATTTTAACAACATCGGTGATACCCTCTCAAGATTAAGTGCGGACACACACACACACACAGACACACACACTCACACAAATAACCTTCGCTTCGCGCATGTTAAAAAACTCGGGCTGGGCAGTGAAAAGGAAACTTGACGACATAACTTCACTCGTTTTGTTTCAAACAAAACTTAAATCAAAACTGTTTGATATTTTGAGGAACGACACACACCTTATACGACGGTATACTTTGATGAAAGGGAGATTTGGAGAAGTGGTTGCATGCATGTCTATGGACACCAATCCTCAATACTAAATGTTATAAATCTCTTCATATCGCCGTTTTCAATGTTCATATATAAGCCATCCACCTCATTAAAGATCGACAGCAGTCTTTGTTTTGAAGAACCTTTGCCTCATAGCAGGCTTTGAAAGGTTTTTTTTAAGGCAGATACCTCTTAAATACATCTCCCAAAGTCCAGATAGAAGAGTTGAAAAAAAAGAAGAAGAAAAAAATACGGTGACGAAAAAGTGACATCTGTTACGCGTAATTCGTAACAAGGGTTGCACTTCATCATTCCCTTCCTCTCTGGGAAGAAAACCCTTTCCCAGATTTCCTGCGACGCCAACGAACAAAACAGGTATTCAGTATTATAAAGTATAAATAACAGGCGTTACAACGAGTTCAAGGATACACACATTTCTGATCATTTTATGATGCAGACCTTTCCTATCCTACCGTGCTATGATTCAACAGTTCACAACCCAATAATTAATTTTTTTTTCTTGAAAAGGATATTTCATTTATCTTTTTGTAAATTTTAATCTGAAAATGTTTGAATAATTAAAATAACAAGATCGCATGAGCCGGTGCCTGATTTATTCTAAAACTGAGTGAAACATAAATATTTTACATATGGTTTCAAGGTCTGATGTAGATTATATATGCCGATGATTTTTCTTCTGTCATTAGAATATGTAAATCCATGGTGTCGCTGATATACCATCTGAAGGACACAGAGTGTACAAAGTATCAGACATCAGAGGTAGTTATGCTGCTGTAATTCTTTTCATGTTTTGGACAATGTTCTTGGTACCTCAGGTTCCCGGGTTTCAGGAAAGGGGGCCTATAATATCTTTTAGAAATAGAGGTATAAGCGTTCAATACCGAAAACGGAACCGGACTTCACTTCAATGTGCATTTTAAACTATTCCGGATTGCGTCATTGAAGCCTAAATTTTTAAATACGGTTCTTTACTGTGAGGGGAAAACCCTACCTTACCCACTGAACGTCCCCCCCCCCCCCCAAATTCTGAATTCCCATATCTACCCCTGGTTCCCTCCTATTGTGTTTCACAGCTTCACAAATAGTAAGCATTAAAAGCTGACATACAGACTATTACGTGTGTATGGGAATGTATTTAGAAAAGCGCATTGCTGTACACTAAAAATGTCACTTAAATGTCGAAAAGAAAGGAGAAAATGGCAAGCAATCCAGCGGCATATTCAGGATCGGAAGATGGAGGGAGGCACACTAGCAGGGGGGGGGGGGGTTCTGCCCTTTTTAGACACGTTTCCATTCACGAATAATGTATATATATATATATATATATATATATATATATATATATATATTAGAGCACACCCATTCGACCGCAGCCGAAAATGCTGACCGTATCAAATGCACCGGTTGCACGGAGTAGCCACTGCGTGTGCAAGTAACGTGTTTTCATAATTAGTGGAATATACTCCATACCATGTTGAAACGATTTCTTGGTCAAACAAATTTATAATATATATATATATATATATATATATATATGTATGTATATAAATATATATATATATATATATATATATATATATATATATAATATTAATAATAATACAAATAGGACCCAATGTAGATTCAAACCCGTAACCTGCGACACACAAGTCATACGCTAATAAAGCAAGCAGCTTTAGTGGCAAGGCCAGCAGGAACGCTTTTATGTGCACGGTTACATCAACCCCTCTCTGAGAACGTTCTGTCCCAGAACGAGGAAAATGATCCCCGTTTTACACAAGTGAGGTGGGTTGGGATTATGCCACAATATACCGGGTCCCTCCCCACTGTAACGGGTGAAAATACAAACCCGACCTGTGACAGACAACTCGGACGTTCTACCCGCTTCACAAAAAGGAAAATTCACTAGCAAGGTCAGTAGGAACGCTTTTGTGTGCACGGTTACATAGGAGGTGGTCAGGAGATGTTTAAGCACCACTAATATATACTCGGTGCGGGGGTTTAGGAGCCCTCCCCCCGATTTTTTTTTGTACGCCATTCCAACTAAAACAACTTAAATGGTGATGCCTTTGACTGAAATTGATACAGCATTAATGATTATTAGAGAGTCAGTAAGAAATAGAAGGTGCAATGGTGACCAGTATCCTTTTAGCGAACCGGTGAGCTTATGTTATGTTGTGGCGTCAATCTTAAACACGCAAGGAGCCAGCATCACAACAAATTTATGCAAGAATCAGTCTCATGTCAAACGTTATCTGATTGAGCTTATTTTGGGGCATCGGCAGCGACATACATTTTCAGGGGGAAAAGCTAAATTTTAAAATAAGTGACCCTGGGGTTATGATGCTACCAAAGATATACTTTGATTTGTCCTGTTAACAGATGGACGGACAGACAGACGCCAGGAAGCAAAGACAGACGGACGGACGACGGACAAAGAGCGATCGCTATAGCTCTGAACGTAGTCATTTGCATAAGTAGGCATACAAAGATTAAAGTCTCAAAAACGTCAGGAGCTAGCATTAACACATTTTATGCAAATGTTGGTGAAATCAATCATATTTGAAACTGGAGTTGTTATGGCGCCAACTGTATTGACATGTTTTTTACGGGGGAAATACTAATTTTAGCCTCTTTCAACCATTAATTAAAATAATTTTTGATGCAGTTGTCAAGCCAAACTGTTTAATATATCACAAGGACGATCAAAAAGCATAAGAACAGATTGGGTTCAGAGATTTCTTTTAATAGAGTTAACGAAAACTGTTGAAAAAGTTGATCATGTGGCTAAGTCGAAGTGAGGTTTACAATCATCTTCTGCAAAATATCTGTGTCAATTTCTTCAACATGACACAAAACGATTCTTAGGTGGCTATTGTTCAAGTTTGGCTGAATCATGGGCCTTTTACAATGAATGGACTGTGAGATATACGGTTTAATAATATAGATGTATAGTATAGATGCTTATAGAAATAGACTGAGCTCTGTGGGTATATAATCAGAACTGTAAAGGCAATAAAAGAAATTGGTGTCCATACGTGACTTATGTGCAAGATTAATCCATGAATAAATTAAATCTGTACTCTGATTTCCTTTCAACAGGTATCTGTTATTAATATAAATATTTTGATTAAACAAGTGACCCATGGGTCATGACTGACATGTTGACAAAATGTCCTTGCACAGGCAACTAATTAAGATAATGCAGAAGGCATCATCACTCGTGCATATTAGCTTAAGTTCATCAAGACCCATTAGCACACCACATCTGATGAATATCCATCTAGCCATTCATGGGGAATCTAGCAATATATGTGTAATTTTACATTATTTCTGGGGTGCTCAAACATCCCCCGTTACTTGGAGAATATAGGTCACAGTGATGGCGATTGACGTATCCGCCTTAAATATTGCATGGCCATCCATACAGGTTTCTTGTCTAAAGAAATACTGGTGGCACCATCTACCTTTTGGCGCAATGTACAGCCTTGCTTACTTCTCATATTTGACATGTCAGTCTGAACTTTTGTCCATACATCTCAGATATTTTGTCATATACAAGACAAGTGGTGCGATGTACAATTGCTTTTGCGTTGTATGTACACATAAATAAAGAGTGGTTTGACGTATCTGCCTGAACTTTTGCGTGTTTGTTAACACAAGACTGGTCTCGCCTCCTACAATCATTTTGCGTGGGTTACATTCATGCCAGTATCTCAAGAATGCCGTTATTGTAATTGATACTCGTACTCAGGTTTAACATTTTCAGTACTTACCTCGTACAGGTAGATAGTACATGTACTTGAAAAATAATCAAGCACTTTTCAAATAATGGCCAAATATGTTATCAGAGTAAGATTATACCTCATTATCCCATATATCACATTGCACAGGTTCACATTAGGCCTGTAGGCCTTGTTCTAATTCCACTCTTTCAATCAAACCGTACGCTCCTCAAGCAGCGGTTATACACAGTCGTCACAAGTCTCCTTACTGTTTAAACCGCTGCTTTGTGTAGCAAGATTCCCTGGGCATGACCACCAGTGTGGGTAGAGGGCGAAAAAGTGTGATAAGAAAAGTGAGAGATTGGAATCGCATTGTCCTTAATGCTTCAAATTTCAAACATACTACACCCGCTCTTGTTTGTCTGATCACAGCAGCCCTGCCACAGGGTCAAGAATCAGACTAACGAGAGAGAAAATTTCGGTGTCATCAGGCCAACAAGAGCGGACGTCTCGTTGTTATCAAGCCAGCGACAGCGGACGTCTCGGTGAAATCAGACCAAAGGAGGGGACGTCTCGGTGTAATCAGGCAAACAAGAGCGGACGTCTCGGTGTAATCAGGCCAACAAGAGCGGACGTCTCGGTGTAATCAGGCCGACGAGAGCAGACGTCTCGGTGAAATTAGTCCCACAAGAGCGGACGTCTCGGTGTAATAAGTCCCACGAGAGCGGACGTCTCGGTGTAATTAGTCCAACAAGAGCGGACGTCTCGGTGTAATCAGGCCAACAAGAGCGGACGTCTCTGTCTAATTAGACAACGAGAGCGGACGTCTCCGTGTAAACAGACCAAAGAAGGGGACGTCTTGGTGTAATTAGACCACAAGGGCGGACGTTTCCGTGTAATCAGACCAACAAGAGCGGACGTCTCGGTGTAATTAGACCACAGAAGCGGACATCTCGGTGAAATCAGGCCAACGAGAGCGGACCTCTCGGTGTAATTGGAATACAAGAGCGGACGTCTCGGTGTAATCAGACCAAAGGAGGGACGTCTTGGTGTAATCAGACCAACGAGAGCGGACGTCTCGGTGTAATCAGACCAAAGGAGGGGACGTCTCGGTTAAATCAGGCCAACGATAGAGGACGTCTCGGTGTAATCAGGCCAACAAGAGCGGACGTCTCGGTGTAATCAGACCAACAAGAGCGGACGTCTCGGTGTAATTAGACCAAAGGAGGTGACGTCTCGGTGTAATAAGACCACAAAAGCGGACGTCTCGGTGTAATCAGACCAACAAGAGCGGACCTCTCGGTGTAATCAGACCAACAAGAGCGGACGTCTCGGTGAAATCACACCAAAGGAGGTGACGCCTCGGTGTAATTAGACCACAAGATCGGACGTCTCAGTGTAACCAGACCAAAGGAGGGGACGTCTCGGTGTAATCAGACCAACGAGAGCGGACGTCTCGGTGTAATCAGACAAACAAGAGCGGACGTCTCGGTGTAATCAGACCAAAGGAGGGGACATCTCGGTGTAATCAGGCCAACGATAGCGGACGTCTCGATGTAATCAGGCCAACGATAGCGGACGTCTCGGTGTAATCAGACCAACAAGAGTCTGAGCGGTCGTCTCGGTGTAATCAGACCAACAAGAGCGAACGTCTCGGTGTAATTAGACAACGAGAGCGGACGTCTCCGTGTAAACAGACCAAAGAAGGGGACGTCTTGGTGTAATTAGACCACAAGGGCGGACGTTTCTGTGTAATCAGGCCAACAAGAGCGGACGTCTCGGTGTAATTAGACCACAGAAGCGGACATCTCGGTGAAATCAGGCCAACGAGAGCGGACGTCTCGGTGTAATTGGAATACAAGAGCGGACGTCTCGGTGTAATCAGACCAAAGGCAGGGACGTCTTGGTGTAATCAGACCAACGAGAGCGGACGCCTCGGTGTAATCAGACCAAAGGAGGGGACGTCTCGGTTAAATCAGGCCAACGATAGAGGACGTCTCGGTGTAATCAGGCCAACAAGAGCGGACGTCTCGGTGTAATCAGACCAACAAGAGCGGACATCTCGGTGTAATAAGACCAAAGGAGGTGACGTCTCGGTGTAATTAGACCACAAAAGCGGACGTCTCGGTGTAATCAGACCAACAAGAGCGGTCCTCTCGGTGTAATCAGACCAACGAGAGCGGTCCTCTCGGTGTAATCAGACCAACGAGAGCGGACGTCTCGGTGAAATCACACCAAAGGAGGTGACGCCTCGGTGTAATTAGACCACAAGAGCGGACGTCTCAGTGTAACCAGACCAAAGGAGGGGACGTCTCGGTGTAATCAGACCAACGAGAGCGGACGTCTCGGTGTAATCAGACAAACAAGAGCGGACGTCTCGGTGTAATCAGACCAAAGGAGGGGACATCTCGGTGTAATCAGGCCAACGATAGCGGACGTCTCGGTGTAATCAGGCCAACGATAGCGGACGTCTCGATGTAATCAGACCAACAAGAGTCTGAGCGGTCGTCTCGGTGTAATCAGACCAACAAGAGCGGACATCTCGGTGTGATAAGGCCAACGAGAGCGGACGTCTCGGTGTAATTAGACCACAAGAGCGGACGTCTCGGTGTAATCCGACCAAAGGAGGGGACGTCTCGGTGTAATCAGACCAACGATAGCGGACGTCTCGGTGTAATCAGGCCAACGAGAGCAGACGTCTCGGTGCAATTAGGCCAACGATAGCGGACGTCTCGGTGTAATCAGACCAACAAGAGCGGATATTTCGGTGTAATCAGGCTAACGAGAGCGGACGTCTCAGTGTAAACAGGCCAACGAGAGCGGACGTCTCGGTGTAATTAGACCACAAAAGCGGACGTCTGGGTGTAATCAGGCCAAAGGAGGGGACGTCTCGGTGTAATCAGACCAACAAGAGCGGACGTCTCGGTGTAATCAGACCAACAAGAGCGGACGTCTCGGTGTAATCAGACCAACAAGAGCAGACATCTCGGTCTAATCATGTCAACGAGAGCAGGCGTCTCGGTGTAATTAGACGAACGAGAGCAGACGTCTCGGTGTAATTAAACCAACAGGAGCGGACGTCTCGGTGTAATCAGACCAACAAAAGCGGACGTCTCGGTGTAATTAGACCAACAAGAGCAGACATCTCGGTCTAATCATGTCAGCGAGAGCAGGCGTCTCGGTGTAATCAGACCAACAAGAGCGGACGTCTCGGTGTAATCAGACCAACAAGAGCAGACATCTCGGTCTAATCATGCCAACGAGAGCAGACGTCTCGGTGTAATTAGACGAACGAGAGCAGACGTCTCGGTGTAATTAAACCAACAGGAGCGGACGTCTCGGTGTAATCAGACCAAAGGAGGTGACGTCTCGGTGTTATTAGGTCAACAAGAGCGGACGCCTCGGTGTAATCAGACCAACAAGAGCGGACGTCTCGGTGTAATCAGACAAACAAAAGCGGACGTTTCGGTGTAATCGACCAAAGGAGGTGACGTCTCGGTGTAATAACACCTCAAGAGCGGACTTCTCGGTGTAATCAGACCAAAGGAGGTGACTACTCGGTGTAATCAGCCCAACGAGCCGTGCGCCTCAGTGTCATCAGGCCAATGAAAGCAGACGCCTCGGTGTAATCAGCCCACTGAGAGCGGACTTCTCGGTGTAATCAGACCACTGAGAGCGGACGCCTCGGTGTAATCAACCCACTGAGAGCAGACGTCCGGGTGTTATCAGACCAACGAGAGCGGACGTCTCGGTGTAATCAGACCAACAAGAGCAGATATCTCGGTCTAATCATGCCAACGAGTGCAGACGTCTCGGTGTAATTAGACGAACGAGAGCAGACGTCTCGGTGTAATTAAACCAACAGGAGCGGACGTCTCGGTGTAATCAGACCAAAGGAGGTGACGTCTCTGTGTAATCAGGCAAATGTGAGCGGACGTCTCGGTCTAATCAGGCCAAGGAAATAGGGCGTCTCGGTGTCATCAGGCCAATGAGAGTTCACGCCTCGGTGAAATCAGTTTGATTAACAATGCATCCACAATCTTTTTAAAGATGTGGGTCCTGTGACCTTCAGCTTTGACTACGGGACCCCCAAATCAAAATGATTCTTACTTTAGTGGTGGGTCAGTGATAAATCAAGTAAGAATCCATTATGTCTATCCAAACCAAAAGTATCATCCATAAACTAATTTTTGGATGGGCCCTTTGACCTTGACCTTTGATCTTGTGACCTCAAAATCAAAAAAGAATCTTACCCTTTTTGCAGATGAGCAACATCTGGAAGATGGAAGGTTTGTAATTAAAAAAAAAGGTTTAAAATGCATCCACAATTTAAAAAAAAATGGGTCCTGTGACCTTGACCTTTGACCTCATGACTCAAATGTCAATATGGTTCGTACTTTAGTGATAGGCCAAATATATATAGCAAGGTTAAAAGCAGTATGTCAAACCAAACTAGAGTTACCACCTGAAAACTAATTTGTCGACAGATGACCCCTGTGACCTTGACCTTTGACCTTGTAACTCCAAATTCAATGAGGCTCTTTTCCTATATATGCACAAGATGGAAGGTTTTGGATAAAAAGTTTGGCTTAAAATGCATCCACAATCATTTTAATTAAGTGGGTCCTGTGAACTTGATCTTTGACCTTATGACCTCCGAGTCAAGTATGAAATCCATATGTCAATCCAAACTGGAATTATCATCTGGAAAACAATTGATGGATGGACGAACAGACGGACGGACACGGTGATTACTATAGGGCATCCACTATCGGGACACATGATGGAACCATAGCTGAGAAACTGACATGATTGTTTTCATTTTACAGTCTTAAAATAGAAAAAAAATCGTCAAAATTTAAAAAACAAATACAGTTGGCGCCACCAGTTTGTGGGAAATGGTCAATATTCATGACAAGATTCATGACAATTCCATGCATTAAATAACAAGATACTGGAGCTTTTGTATCAAGTTTTTTATTATTCTGGCTTTTTTTATTGACCTCTCCATGGATATTAACTTAGAGCGCTTCTATGGTCTGCGGTTACAATTTGTGCCTTACTAACGGACGGCAAAGCGCCAAACCTATACCTCAGTTGACTTTCAGTCAGCTGAGCTAAAAAGCAAAGAAAAAATTTTAGATTTTTGCATGGCATGTGTACCCAAAGTTATCCATGAGAATAGTATTGGCCAACCAATGAGACTAGTGTGAGTGTCAGAGGAGTAAAGAGGGAAGCTGATAGATGTGGCTCTAGCTCCAGGGTATCTATTGGGATAGACATGAAGAGAACAGGGCTTTCTCATAGCAGTCATCAACACATTTATTCTGCTTTGCCCAAGCAGACCGTATGACCAACCAGAGGTCAATGTCTTTATGGCCCCTCCATCAGGAGCCTGCCTTAGGCTTTCTGCAGGCTTGGTACCACATGACATGGGTCAGATATACCTGTGTCCAGGATGTTTAAATTCGTATAGCACCCAGTTTCGCCGTTATATTTTAATGGAGTCATGAACTGGTATAATGTATTAAGCATGCCACCCTCCATCTGACAATGATTTATTTCCAGTGGAGTAAGACATAATCTATAACAAAGAACTACCCTCGACTTCGTGATTTATACTGCGAGAGTTCAAACTTTTATTGTGATCTCTATTGCATATTCCAACAGAAATACATGACACTGAAAGTATACACATTAGTGATTTCGGGTTTATTTAAAGACTAATTATGTTATATTAATACAAACTTATAATAATGCCATCACGTGCATGTTTGTTTCTACTCAGTTGCCCTCCAAAGTATTTTTGAACCGTGGGCGAACAAACAATAGAGGCTACAGTATTTATCAATACATATATACAAATCTGAGCCACCAAAACCTCACCTGTTCATTGCGTATACATTATGTGAAGTTTTAAGATAGTTGGCCTCAGTAAGCGAACTAAGCAGCAATACCTCTATAGGGCGGTATAAATGTGTTTCCGCACAAGCTATTAAACTATAGTTTTTGAAATGATTCCTTCACCTGTTAACAGTAGTTACGCTGTGGGATGGTCGCTTGCATTTTTTAACAGCGGTATCCGCCTTATGATACAGTAACCGCTCTATGACACATTAACTGCTTTATGTTACAGAAACAGCTTTATGATACAGTAACCGCTTAATGATACAGTAACCGATTTATGATACAGTAATCGCTTTATGATAGGTAACCGCTTTATACAGTAACTGCTTTATGATATAGTAACCGCTTCATGATACATTAACTGTTTTATGATACAGTAACTGCTTTATGATACAGTAACTGCTTTATGAAACTGAAACTGTTTCATGATACAGTATTTGCTTTATGATACAGTAACTGCTTTATGATACAGTAACTGCTTTATGATATAGAAACTCCTTTTTCAGACCTCCGAATTTTTTTTTGAGGTTTTGTCATTTGTCCTCCTGGGTCGGACCCGTCCATTTCCTAAATCTTATGATACAGTAACTGCTTTATGATACAGTAACTGCTGTATGATACAGTAACTGCTGTATGATACAGTAACTGCTATATGATACAGTAACTACTTTTCAACGGCAAATTTCAATCCGCCGGTGCTGAGATATCTTCTGATTTGCTGTACGTAGAGTAGTTATGTTATCTCAAAATTTTAATTATTTCAATTATCTGCCATTAATGTTACATTTAAAATTTATCATAGCTTGATAAAAACATATACTTGTTTTGTTTGCTGAAATTTCTTAAGAGTGATGTTTGTGAAATACGTATTTTCGCTATGATGCAATGATCATTCTGAAAAACATATTAACATTTGCTATTTCTTGTTTTAGCTTGCCTTTTAAACTACGCCTTGGGGTTCTGTAAAAATTCCAAGCTATTTAAGTCATAAGAGAGTTAGTGAGTTTCTCAATGTATACTCAAGGCCGCCCGCAGCACCTTCAGTTGTTGTGATGCCATATATAAGTGATAACTTTAAGTCACGTAGCCTTCATGCATCTCTGGGAGTTTTGATTATATCATATGTAACCCTAAAACACCCATGTACACAGACATGTCAGCACGTGAGCCGGGCAAACCCTGCACAAGGTGAAGAGGGCAGTTATTGGAATACATCGATGTCGACACTAACGGGGTTCTTAACCGAAGGCTGGTCCCTGGAACTGAGCAGGATTTATGTAGGGTTCTTGCCTTCCCTGTTCAGCAAAGCGGAATCAGATGAAAGCTTTCACCCCTCCAACCTCAGCGTTAACCATCTATGGCCACGCGGTGTTGCAACCACTATTGTAATAACGTTCACTATTGTAATAATTATTACAATAGTGGTTGGTAAAGGCAAGTTTTTGCCAACCACTATTGTAATAACGGTCACAATTGTAATAATTATTACAACAGTGGTTGCAAATGCAACCACTATTGTAATAATTTTTTATTACAATATAGGTTGATATTGCAGGCGGAAAATATTCCTAGATTTGTCGAGATTCTTCCAAACAAATGACATTTCCGGAAAAAAAACACCCAATTCATACTCTGTCTCCCCAAAAACGCATCAGTTTGTATTTCATATGTTATTACACTAGTGAACTTTATTACACTAGTGACCGTGTCGAGAAACCGCTATTGTAATAACGGTCACTATTGTAATAAAAACTAGCGGCCACCTATATTTCACCACTGAAGCAATAATTCTATCGTCTTTCATCTTGAAATGCCACCATTGTTTTAAATTTGAGTTCAATTCTAAAATGCTGCATAATTGTAGTTTTCCAAACTTTATAATCCACTCTTACATCATTAATTATAGCAATTACGAAAATTATTACAATAGTGAACGTTATTACAATAGTGACCGTGTCGAGCAACAACTATTGTAATAATGGTCACTATTGTAATAAAAAATAGCCGCCACTTTTATCTCACAACTGAAGAAATAATTTCCCTCGTATTTTATCTTGAAATACCACCATCTTTTCATATTTGTGTTCAAGTGTAAAATGCTGGGCAATTATAGTATTCCAAACGTTGTAATCCATCCTTACTTAAATAATTATACCTAATACGAAATTTATTACAATAGTGAACGTTATTACAATAGTGACCATGTCGAGCAACCACTATTGTAATAACGGTCACTATTGTAATAAAAAATAGCCTCCACTATTATCTCATCACTAAAGAAATAATTTCCTTCATAGTATGTCTTGAAATGCCACCATCTTTTTATATTTGTGTTCAAGTGTGATATGCAGGGGAATTATAGTATTCTAAACGTTGTAATCCATTCTTACTTAATTAATTATACCTATAACGAAATTTATTACAATAGTGAACGTTATTACAATAGTGACCGTGTCGAGCAACCACTATTGTAATAACGGTCACTATTGTAATAAAAAATAGCCTCCACTGTTATCTTATCACTAAAGAAATAATTTCCTTCATAGTATGTCTTGAAATGCCACCATCTTTTTATATTTGTGTTCAAGTGTGATATGCAGGGGAATTATAGTATTCTAAACGTTGTAATCCATTCTTACTTAATTAATTATACCTATAACGAAATTTATTACAATAGTGAACGTTATTACAATAGTGACCGTGTCGAGCAACCACTATTGTAATAACGGTCACTATTGTAATAAAAAATAGCCGCCACTTTTATCTCACCACTGAAGAAATAATTTCCCTGGTATTTTATCTTGAAATGCCACCATCTTTTCATATTTGTGTTCTAGTGTAAAATGCTGGGGAATAATAGTATTCCAAACGTTGTAATCCATCCTTACTTAATTAATTATACCTAATGCGAAATTTATTACAATAGTGACCGTTATTACATTAGTGACCATGTCGAGTAACCACTATTGTAATAACGGTCACTATTGTTATAAAAAATAGCCGCCACTGTTATCTCACCACTGAAGAAATAATATCCTCCATAGGATATCTTGAAATGCCACCATCTTTTTATATTTGTGTTCAAGTGTGATATGCTGGGGAATTATAGTATTCTAAACGTTGTAATCCATTCTTACTTAATTAATTATACCTAATACGACATTTATTACAATAGTGAAAGTTATTACAATAGTAACCGTGTCGAGCAACCACTATTGTAATAACGGTCACTATGATAAAAAATAGCCGCCACTGTTATTTCATCACTGAAGAATTAATTTTTTCCTTACCGTATATCTTGAAATTCCAATTATATTTCCTATTTGTGCAAAATATTTCTTGCACCATGGACTCCTACATTATTACTCTGATATGTAAAAACACCTCTCTACCCGTTCCCTTTTACCACGTGATGAAGAATCATGTGCGCCTTGAAAGCTCGGATTAAAAAATTAATTAGTCTATAGAATTAATTTATTTATTTTCTCATATATATCTTTATATATATATATATATAGAGAGAGAGAGAGAGAGAGAGAGAGAGAGAAAGAGAGAGAGAGAGAGAGAGACAGACGCATTGCTCCACTAAAAAATTTGCCGCAACTGCATGAATACCTTGGTCACTCATATTGTGACGTCATGTCACGGGTCGCTCGGTACAAAATGCGGTCCCTCCGTGGGACAGCCTTTGACATAGCCAGGGGCTTGGATTGGAAAATGTCGGTCATCAATATAATTTACATATGTACAGAGCTGACTGTATATGTCATAAGACTGGTAACGGTGTTTTTATGGGGTATTTTTAAAAGGTTGAATAAACGCTTGAATTTAGAAGCTTGTATTTAGAAGCTTGAATTAGAAATTATACCATAATTATAATTACCAGATGTATAATGAAGCTAATATAAGGGTTATTTAATGTAAATTAATACATTTTGGGAATAGCAACGCTGTTAAACTGAACCAATTTACTAGAAATGTATGTCTTCCGCTATATAATGTGGTTCATGACGTTGTATACGTCGTCAAGAAAACTAGACCATTCAAACACATATTTACATTTTTGTACGCCTTATAAAGAAGAGTAAAACAGGGAACGTGTTTCATATTATTGTATCCCAAGACAAAGTGGGGATAAATTGGCTTAGGCACGGTCGCGCCGCCTCCGCCTTCGCCGCCGCCGCAGAGATTTCTTTCAAGCGAGATAAAAATATTTCCCGGATCTTTACCAAACTTGACATGTGCATAGATATAGCTGAAAAGACGGAGCCTATTTAAAATGGGGTCATGACATTTACTAGGAGAGTGACCTTGACCTTGAACAGGTCCATTTTTCGGGGAAAATTAAACTCATTCTTAAATATCTCAAGACATCTTGCATGGATTGGTCCAAAAATCAAGTTGACCGAAGATCTTGGATAGTGTGGTCATATACCGGAAACTTGTGGCGCCACCTATTATCCTTTTCTTGTTTTCGTGCCGTATAATATCCCTATCAGTGCCACTTGTCAGTGCTGTAAGGATTATATGTCAAAAACAAATGGACATATTTCTATTATATTATATATATACATAGATATGGGTTATGGGATGATGTATATTTAAAATGGGGTCATGACCTTTCCTATGAGAGTGGCTTTGACCTTGAGTATTCCAATATAAGGCGACGATCACATAAAATCATAAATATCTCGATACGTGATGAATGGAATGGTCCAAAAATCAAGTTGACCGAAGATTTTGAATAGTTTTGTCTTCTGCGGAAGATTATTGGCGCCATCTTCTGTCCTTTTCTTGTTTTCTTGCCGTGTAATATCCCATCAATGCCACTTTGCAGTACTGTAAGCATTAAAAGTAAAACAACTAATGGCCAGATTGGAATGAAATTGTTCATGTTCATTGACCTGGGATTCCTCCATCTTATATTCAAGACTGGTGGCGCCATCTGCAATTGTTTTCGTGTTGCGTCCATCCATACATATGCTTTAGGTGAAAATTGCTCATATCTCAGGAGTGATTCAATGTGTTGGTCAGCAATTTGGCATGTACATCTATTTTGGATTTTTCTCATCAACAAGACAGGTGACGCCACCTACCGTGCCCTTTTAAAGGTATAAATTAACTAAACAAAAACGTAATTAAACATATATCACAATAATGGTCATAGCGAATCCCGTATACAGTACATTGTAAAAAAATAGTATAATTCTTTCAAAATTAATCTCAATACATTGTAATAGTTTCAAATTTGTGTAAATGAACTTAAATAAATATTTAATATACATACACGTATTTCAAGCATTATTATCAGGGGTCAGTACTGATTTTGACCATATGTATTTGCTGTTATATAATTTATCGGGGATTCGAGGTCTAATAGGTCTTATAATGCCCTTCTGTTTATTCATTCATTAATTCATCAGCCCCTATAACATGAGAAGTAAAAACACCCGGGTGTTTATAAGCGGCTCAATATTAACACCTGGAAACCAAAGTGTTTTCATGGTTGACAAGGGTCCAGTGCTTGATGAGATCACGTGATACTGTGAGGCAAGCTGCTGATCAATGCGCGGTTGATTTTAAATGAGCAACACGTGCTGCTTCAAACTAGTATGTATATAGACATCCAAACATCCAGTGCACTCGAGTTGTATCTAATGTCATTTAGAATGTCACCATGTGAACACAGATACGGCTTTATTTATTTTAACAATTATTAAATGATTTTATTTATATTATATTTATATTACAAGAAATTACTTTTATTTGTTCTTTCTCACTCCCGTATGACAGACATTGTAAAAATGTAAATGTGAAAATTGCCGCCAGGTTGGTTTCAACCTTGTTTTGTTTAACTGCGTTTGAGGTATGTGGTGGTATATATATATCTATATATATATATATATATATATATATATATATATATATATATATATATATATATATATCATGGTACAAATGGCAATCTGGTACGCTTTTTTCAGATCGCAGTTAGGGACTTTTACTGGTACAAATCCCAATCGCAATCTTTACTATCAACCAGATTGCCATTTGTACCATAACAAATATATAATATAAATATATATATATATATATATATATATATATATATATATATTACAATTAGAACTATTTTGCAAGATAAATTAATAAAAAAAATATTTTAATATATATGCTGTGTAGCGTTATCTATAAATAATATATTAACTAGAAAACGGGTAGTCGACAAGCGACTACGTGTATCCGCCGAAATCAGAATGGGACGGGTGAAGTGAGGCATGGGTTGATTACAAGGGGAAATAGAGTGAGGTGTGTTTCATATTAGCATGGATGTCTGCAACCGAAATGTGTATGTAGGTTGTGCAACCGACCACAAAATCCAGAAAGCTATCAAAGTTGTATACAAATGCAAAAAGTCAAACACAAAAAGAATATGAAGTACAGCCAACAAACATGCAGCATTGATCCATCTTATCAAGGGCTAAGCCATGGATGACCTTGACACATTTTTAAGATCATAGCGTCGATAATGCTAAAATGATGTTAACACAATAACTGGAAAAGATCTTTAGGTACAGTCACCAAATATGCAGCTTTGATGCACCTAATCAATGTCTAAGTCAATTTTGAACATAGATGACCTTGGCCCATTTTTCAAGGTCACAGCGGCGATAATGCTGAAATGATTTTAACGCAAAAAAATTTTTCGGAAATGTCATTTGTTTGGAATGATCTCAACAAATCTAGGAAAATTTTCCGCCTGCAATATCAACCACTATTGTAATAAAAAAATTATTACAATAGTGGTTGCATTTGCAACCACTATTGTATTAATTATTACAATAGTGGCCGTTATTACAATAGTGGTTGGCAAAAACTGGCCCTTACCAACCACTATTGTAATAATTATTACAATAGTGAACGTTATTACAATAGTGGTTGCAACACGCGGTACAGATTTGCCAGCGTGCACGGTGTTGCGGCCTTCTGTTGTGATTTGGAGCTACAAAAATGCAAGCCGGAGATTTCCTTCATTGGTTCCAGCTTTCATTTAATATTAAACCCCTCGTACGTATAAATGCTTCATTTCCCATGTATATACTTAAATGCGCATAGGTCTGCGTTGAGCCTTAACTGATGGATCTTGTATAGGCCTTAATTCCTGATCAATACACAAGATAGAGCAAATATGGCCGGAATACTTCAGTTGGTAATACTGGCACCACATTTTGCATATTCATATATTTAAGACCGTTTTACAAGAAAAAAAAGTAAAACGTGAAAAATCCAATATGGCTGTCATTTTTCAAGATGGCCGCCATTAACCCTCTTGATGAATTAATTGATGTAGACAGATCAGATTTAAATTGTCTTTATATCAGTTAGTAGGTTATGAGGTATGGAGATTCCAATAATGCCATGGTCGAAGGTTTACCATGCACATTATAGTCATTATGGTATGTTTATCATAGACGTTACTTGCTAATAGATAAGAAACAAGAGGTTCTCAATTGGCTTAATTTCCCCTCCTTTAGTGCTTTGAGAGTAATAATTATCATACTTACTCTTCTAAAGGGACACTTTTATGGAGGGGGTTTTACAGCACCTTGATACTGGTCTGTCTGTCCCTTTCCCTGTCCGTTGATCTTTATGTAAATGATTTTTGTTCTTCGTAAACGTGACCGCTGTTATATATCTTTATTTTCTTCACAGATCACATACTGTTAATTACGCTCTTTATTTAGAATGAGGAAAGCAGGATATACGTTACTGAGATATACAGAAGGAGACATCACTGTAAATGTCTGACTTGATTACTCTGCTTGTAACAAATATGATGTGGTTTACTTGACGGTCTCTTGGTATCTTACGTTGGCTGCGTAAGGCTACAGTCCCACTGAAACAGGCAGTACTACAGATAGGCAAGGATTACCACGGATCACCCGGATACGGTCCGGGGTGGTCCGTGGTGATCCGGGGTTTTTTTGCAAAAATTTGGTAGAGCCCCGGATTATCTCGGCAGAGCTACGTCTCACCACGGTCCGCCAAGGATGCGCTACGGATTCCTGTTTTTGTTTGCCGCGCTAGTCCGTGGTGATTCGCAGCTCCGACGGGGCACTGCCGTGGAAGTCCTGGGCTCTGCCGTATTGGTCCGTCGCTCAGCCGGGGTAGTTTTCATTGTCCCGTACTTCCAAGGACTGTCACGGCAGTGCCCCGGACTTACACGGCAGTGGCACGGACACCCACGGCAAAGCCCCGTCAGAGCTACGGATCCCCCCAAGGGTCCAGGGGGTCCGGACCCCCCCCCCCCCCCTTTTTCATCAGAAACAACATTTTTTAAGGGCTTCAGACAAAAGTTTGCGGTCTGGACCCCCCTCCCTTTTTCCAGACCCGGGGATCTTTCTTTAGGGTTTTCATAAGTCCTCCTGGGTTGAACTCCCCTTTTCCTAAATCCCGGATCCGCCCCTCATGCACCTGTTTAGCAGGTTCACATGTTATTTTTTTCCTTATGGGGAATTTAGCTATAGTGTCAGGCAAGTTTTGGCGATAGGCCTTTTACGGTTGAACAAGAAACTGACATCGGCAACCTTAATGTTTACCAGCGTACCTAGCCGTTTCATGTACACACGATTTATGATTTGCTTAAATTCAACATGGTAAAACCTAATTTGGTTGGTGTTATTCAATTCTCGACGCATATTCTTGTCACTTCTATAATTCCACCTCTTATTATCGCATATGACAGCAGCTACACATGATAGAGCTCTGTGATGTGCATGGTGCTGCACCAAGCAAGGCACTTATATATACCTTATTCTATGCTAGAAATGCGGGTGGTTATTTCATGAGCTATATGTTTGGATAAAAGTGATTATTTTTGTTTAATTACGTTCAATATCCTAAAAGTAAAACCATGCTTTAATTCAAGGATACATCAATTATATTTAAGAATTAGTAATAATGTCTCTGTACTTTTCTGCACAGTTTTATTTATGAACCAATTATTATTTGTTTTTCAATAAAGTATTTCATTTAAGTTCAAATACTTATATCATTGAAATATATATTATATATTGAGTTATTTACTAGAAATTACTTCACACAACATACAAAAATTGTCTGTAGGTAGTGGATCATGCAGTTAAAAGGTTAATAACAGCTGAGGGAGATTTATCTTTATTTCAGTTTTGAACTCAAAAAGGTAACACTGATACTTAATATGTATATTAAACGTGTGACATAGCGGCCAGTAGGGTCCCCCCCCCCCGACATTTAAAATAGAGTTATATTTGAAATGCAAATCTGCCCTCTAAAAAATAAAATAACTCCTACATATGTCTGGGTGAAAGATGTTACATAAAATATCAGGTCATATTTACATCAAATTCCATAACCAGTGTTAAATCAAAAGACACAACAGAAATTTCGGTAGTACTCAATTTGATCAGGATCGTGAAAACGTTTGCATTTTAACGAACCTTTGTTAAGAATATGAGGATCATGGTAAAGGGCATTTTAGGTTGTTTCATGATTTTTAAATAACGTGGTATTTTGGTAAAATCAAGTGTGGAATTCTTATAACAGTCCAAAGAAAGAGCGACAAAATTCGTCATAACATATTTCCTGCACAATGTGTAAGAGAGATACCCCTCCCCAATTGGTCTTCTAGCAGAGTTTCTACATGGTAAGTGCTACATAGGGATTTCTGTAAATGTAGACAACCCTGAAATGCATGCCTTTGCATGACTGGTCAAATTCTCGATAGCGTTCAGACAGGGCAGGACCGCTGACCTATAAAAATTACAACAGATTCGCGAATCATTTGACTGGTTCCATTGCCCAGTTTATAATTCCTGAAATAATTGAAATGGGAGAGCACAGCCAAAAACACCAAACACTTAAATTTTCCCACCTTTGTACTTTTTTTAGGAACACCTCATTCATGCCACTTCATAATACTAATTTAGCAAAGTGCCGCCCCTAAACATGTGCCGCCCGCGTCGGACCGCCCCTGCGGCTCCCCATTTGTACGCCAGTGATGTTTACGATGACAAAGAAATATAAAGACTCTACACTGTCAAACTATATTAGTAAGGAAATTTCACTTTACATTAGATCGATCTTCTTTTAAAATTTTTTTTTTTTTTTTTGAAAGAATGTAAAATCTGACCATACTGGACTGATGCATTGTGATGTTTAAGACTGCATAATATGTCATCTTTTATACTATATATACCTTCCTTTGCAGGTAGAATTAACTAAGGTTAGCTTTCGCATCGATGTTTTCGCCAATAAACTGTATAGTGCATCAGGGCTCAAACTTGATTTGAAAAGTTACAGGCCAGCAGGGTCTGTATTTTGCTGGTGTCACAGGCCCGCCAGGACAATGCGCTTGTGGCCTCAAGTTGACCATATTCACAGCAGAAGATATAAATATAATACATGAAATTTAGAAAGCTGCTGGAATATTAAAACTTTAAGACGAGTGTGCAGGTATTAATTGAAACAAAAGGCATTTTCATCGGACCAAATTTATCATCTGGATCACTTTCAACAAACCGCATGTGTTAAAATTGTGCCATAATTTGATGACTGCTAATGAATGAACTTAAAATACTTATTGTCAAAGACGAGTTCAATGAAAGCACTAATGTTTTCAATCCCATGTCTGTCTCGTCAGTTATCCATTACATTCTGGGTCAGAGAAATCAAGTTCATATCTGCAGATATTTTGTCCTAGGAGGAATTCAAGACGTATGCAGTGACATGACGTACTTTTATGTAGGCGGCCATCTAAAGAATATAAGCATGTGTTTTTTTCAGGCCGGTGCCATGACTGCCGAGTCTTCGCCAAACTCTGACCCACCAGCCTCTCAGACTCGCCGTGAAACGACTTGAGGCCGTACACAGGTTCATTTAATTAAATGTCAGTTAAAAATGTCACAGCTGACACCAAACTGGACACTGCTGTGGATTGTTTTAGTGACAGCTTTGCACGCTTGTATACCACACCAGCTCTGTTTGCCAGGCCAATAACAGTACATATTTAGACGCAAGAACGACAACAGAAACAGAACTAGACATTTCAGTACAAATATAACAGCAATGGGTTTGTTGAGGCACTTTCACCCTGCGTTGTCGACTTAACACAAGGTAACTGCTTTTCAATGACATTTAACCCATAAAATTTTATGTTAGATTCCTAGCCCCCCATGTAAGACAAATATGAAATATGAAAACAATAGGCTGAGTGGTTGTTGAGTTATAAAGTTATCTCAAAACTTTCATCTGTGCTGGGTTGGGATCTATACAAATTTTGTTCGTTAAGTGCTAATAACTGGCCCAAAAAAAGTAAACTGCTGGTCTGAATTCCGAATATTTTGCCCTTTTGCAAAGTCACATAGATTATTGCATATCTATTTGAGACAACTGTTTTAAATCTCATTTAAAAAGAATCCAAAAGCTTCAGAACAAAGCCGCTCGCGTTGTTACCCAAACTTTTGACCACAACACATCATCTGCGTTATTAATTAAACATCTAGGTTGGATGGCTGTGGAACAAAGGTACCGATATCTTATGTATTCAACAGTCTATAAATGTTTGTCTGAAGACATACATGAATATTTTAAAACGGTTCTCAGGTTGCAACTGATGCCACACGAAACACGGTCTTCTGACAGCCATAATTTGATTTTACTCATGCCTAGGCGTGAACGTTTTAAGTCCAGTTTTAGTTATGCTGGTCCATATCTATGGAATCAGCTGCCTTTCTATTTAAAGTCTGCCACAAATAACGACCATTTTAAACGTTTATATATGTGTTCGATGCGATAGCACAATTTTTTTATTATTCATGTATATCTACCATAAACCTACCTTTTTATCAAATAAATGATGTTTAGATATGAACTTTACATATTTTCAGTGTCTTCTATGTAACAACTATGGTTCTGACAGCATAACATTTTTTTTTAATTTTTACACTGTATACTGAAATATGTATTCGATATATCATTATAACTAGCGTCATATCGACCCTCTGGCATTACGACCAGATTACTGGCGCCAGAGTGTCTTTACATCTAAGTCTGAGGAACGCATTATAAGGCCTTATGAAGATGCAAATATTTTCGTTATTTTTGACAACGCTTCATGGCCTACAGGTACACTGTCAATCAACATAAACCAGATCAATCGTTAGCATTTTTTGTGTACTTTCTAATAATACCAAAAATGAACGAGGAAAGTTCCGTTTTAACCCACCACATTGGTAAAGCCTCGGCATGTATGTTGAATTTACGACCGCATGAGCACAAGTATGGCTCCCACGGGTTACAGGACGCATGCACTCTGCTGGCGATACAGGAAATGACCCGTGTCCATGGAGACGGTGCTTCAGTTTGGTTGTGAGCTCACATGTATAATATTGTGTTAATTTATCATTCTTAGCATAATATTGAGATTATGGGCCGTTTACCACAATATGAATGCAACCTGATGCAAGACCACTGCAATACATTCCTCGATATTACTTGTATCACGAATCGAGTAGGCTTACCAGCCAAATTATGCGATTGCCTACTGAGTCGGGTTGTCACAGCTACATTATGACATGCCTATAATCTCTATGATGTATATTTTATTCATTTTATGTGTAACTAACTTTACCCTGGGCCCTATGGAAAAACAGTAAATGACCTGAATAGGCAATCCTGGTAAATCATGTTTGTAAATAAAACATAAAAAAAGTAAAATAAACAATGGGGAAAATTCTAACAGCTTTGATAGATATATTGTCATTTTTCATCAGTGTACGGAGTTTAACTGAAATATCTTCATTAGCAATTGAGCATAGGGCCTCACTAAAAAAGACTTTAACGTGACTTGTTCATGAACTACGGGATGACCATTGCCTTTTGACCGCCCAATCATAGAGGGTTTCCTTACCCCTGACATAATACATATATGAAATATGAAAGCTATATGGTGAGTGGTTGTTGAGTTATAAAGAGTATCCCAAAACTTTAACCTGAGCTGGGTTGGGATCTGTACACATTTTGTTCGTTAAGTGCTAATTACTGGCCACGAAATTAAAATATGGTAAAAAGCTTTTATAGCTGTGGAAAGTATTGTCATTGTACATCAGTCTTCTAAGTTTAATTAAATATTTTCAATAGCAAAATCGAGCAATGAGCCTAACAAAAAAACTTTTACCGGACTTGTTCATGAACAACCGGGGCCTGTAACCTTGACCTTTGGGTCCCTTAATCATTTGGAGGGGGGGGGGGGCGGGATTTCTAACCCCCTATGTAAAACATATGTGAAATATAAAAGCAATCGGGTAAGTGGTTGCCGAGTTATAACGAGTTAACAAAAAGTTTAACCTGAGCTGGGTTGGGATCTATACAAATTTTGTTCATTAAGTACTAATTACTGGTCCAAAAATTAAAATATGCTAAAAAGTTTTAATAGCTGTGCTAGGTATTGTCACTATACATCCGTGCATTAAGTTTAATTGAAATGTCTTCAATAGCAATGGAGTAATGAGCCTAACAAGCATACTTTTACCAGAATTGTTCATGAACCACATGGGGCCCAAATCATAGGGTGGATTCCTAACCACCTATACAATACATATGTGTAATAATCACAGTCAGGTACATGGTTGGGAGTGCAGGTCAGCTGTTATATCCTGCGCCTGATTTTTCTTCAATGTTTTCTTCAAATAGTGAGATTCTGGGACAAAGACGACTTAAGACCACATCACAGTAAAGTTTCGTATTCATTACTGCCTCAGTCAAGGATTCTATAAACTTGCCAAAGATAGACTGACTCAAAATAAATAAATAAATAAATAAATATATATATATACATATATATATATAAATATATATATATATATATATATATATATAATATTAAAATAACGGAAGGGCACCCACCCTGAAAGGACACTAGTATTTATGGTTTTATTATAACTCCCTAAATTTTAGAACAACTACATTAAATGTAATCAGGCCCGTATGCTCGAGAGTTATCTAACTTTAACAGGGGCGTTTATCTGCACCAGAACAGCCAATCACAGCGCAGAATTACATGTAAACATGCCAGGAAATGTGAAACATCAAATTTAGACAGGCTGTTTAACTCAGGCATGGCCCACTTAATTTAGTTACCGCCTAATAGTAAATTAGGGCTTAAACGCCCTTCGAGCATACGGGCCCTAACGTCTGTACTGTTCAAAAACAAGTATGAAACTTATGTAATAGTGTGTTAATAAGCTCTGGAAAAGCTCTTCCTTGGATAGTTTTTAAAGCTATGCCTAATTAAGGACTTCGTTTCATTTTCCATGTCCAAACAGGCAGGGCAGATGATATTTTGCAAATAATGTTATTAGGTTATCGCCATCAGTTTCATTCCATTGCGACCTCCTTAAGCCTCCTTCATTCATAGATGCCCATTGTGTTCTTGACAGAGTTCCTGCGGGTCTTAGTTTTTCATCTGTATATGATATTGTTCAGTACTGCCAGTTCACAATTTACTAAGCTGCCTGACTATAAGGGCTGGGCTCAACAAGACAATGCATATACAATAAATATATTCCCTTTCAAATTCTTGTCAAAATTATTCGCGATAGAACATGAACACACAGACATTGCATCACTATAAAACAGGAATTAACATTGATCATATTACTGTGTTTTAACACCTTTTATCACATACATCTGTTTTAATGCGGGGACATTTGGTATCGAAACCTGACCCTGCCGAGACACAATGTCAGATATCTGTGCTTATTCCCTTCGCACCCAGCAGTAACTGATGAAACTTCCCCTCAGGAAACCTTACAAGAGCCGCTGGCGTTTATAGACATTGCATTTTGGGTCGGGGTGTTTAAGTGCTTTCGCCAAACACAAGCATAATCGGTTGCTGACAGACTTTCTCAAGATAACAGCTCAGAGTCCCGGCAAGTTCTGGCGTCGGTCTCTGTAGCTTCTTTTGTGCTGTTACACTCATGACCCCAGCATACAAACACATGTTACCGCTAAGAAGCAATGCGCTCTAAATAGAAAATTATGTATTTGCTGTTCAGAAAAGTGGTCGCGAATCCCTGTTTACCATAGCTACACCGCCTGACTCTCCCCATATGTCTAACATCAAGTTATGTTTTCCGGTCGTACATCCCCAGTATACTTGCAAGGAACATCTGTTCTAGTGTTGAATCAAGGATTTACGTGATCTCAATTTACATTATAGATAATACAGCAAAGATAAAAACATGTTCACGGTGGTTCTGTCGGGCCCCATGGGGCTAGGAAACTCTTCAAACAAACAAAGTGGTTTTCTTGTTATCCCTGTGCTCTAACTGCCGGTATTTATCTATGTTAAACGATCAACACTGTTTTCTCTCATTGCCGGTATTTATCTATGTTAAATGATCAATACTGTTAACACTCACTGCCTGTATTTATCTATGTTAAACGATCAACACTGTTTACTCTCAATGCCGGTAATTATCTATTTTAAACGATCAACACTGTTTAATCTCATTGCCGGTATTTATCTACGTTAAACAATCAACACTGTATACTCTCATTGTCGGTATTTGTCAATGTTAAACAATCAACACTGTTTGCTCCCATTGCAGGTATTTATCTATGTTAAATGATCAACACTGCTTGCTCTCATTGCCGGCATTTATCTATGTTAAATTATCAACACTGTTTACTCAAATTGCCGGTATGTATCTATGTTAAACGATCAACACTGTTTACTCTCACTGACGGTATTTATCTATGTTAACGATCAAAACTGTTTACTCTTATTGCCAGTATTTATCTATGTTAAACGATCAACACTGTTAACTCTCATTGCCGGTATTTATCTATGTTAAAAGATCAACTTTATTTACTCTCTTTATCGGTATTTATCTTCGTTAAACGATCAACACTGTTTACTCTCATTGATGAAGATATGTTTTTGTCCAATGTCTCAATTTATGCACGGACTTCAGCACCAAATATATTCTGTATCCATGAGTTCCTTCCTTGATGTATACCACGATCCATGTGTCCCTTCTTTGATGTATATGGCTAACCATGTGTCCCTTCATTGATGTATACGGAAAACCATGTGTCCCTTCACTGATGTTTACGGCTATCCATGTGTCTCTTCTTTGATGTATACGGCTAACCGTGTGTCCCTTCATTGATGTATACGACTAACCATGTGTCCCTTTCTTGATGAATACAGCTATCCATGTACATAAATATGTGTCCAATGCTTGATGTATATGGCTATCCATGTGTCCCTTCCTTGATGTATACGGCTATCCATGTGTGCCATTCTTGAAGTATACGGCTATCCATGTGTGCCTTCCTTGATGTATACGGCTATCCAAGTGTGCTTTCCTTGATATATACTGCAATTCATGCGTCCCTTCCTTGGTGGATATGGCTATCTATCTGTGCTTTCTTGATATATACGGCTATCCATGTGTGCTTCCTTGATGTATACGGCTTTCAATGTGTGCTTTCTTTGATGTATATGGCTATCCATGTGTGCTTCCTTGATGTATACGGCTTTCAATGTGTGCTTTCTTTGATGTATATGGCTATCCATGCGTCCCTTCCTTGATGTATACGGCTATCCATATGTCACGTTCTTGATTTATACGGCTATCAATGTGTCCCTTCCTTGATGTATACAGCTATCCATGTGTCCTTTCCCTGATGTTTACAGCTATCCATATATGGCCTCATTGATGTACATGGCTATCCATGTGTCCCGTCCTTGATCTATACGCCTTTCCATGTCCCTTACGTGATGTATATGGCTATCCATGTGTCCAATGCTTGATGTATATGGCTATCCATGTGTCCCTTTTTTATGTATAGCGCTATCAATGTGTCCCTTCCTTGATGTATACAGCTATCCATGTGTCCCTTCCTTGATGTATACAGCTATCCATGTGTCCTGTTCTTGATGCATACGGCTAACTATGTGTCCCTTCCTTGATGTATATGGCTATCCATGTGTCCCTTGCTTGACCTTTACAGCTATCCATGTGTGCCTTCCTTGATGTATACAACTTTCCATGTGTCCTGTTCTTGATGTATACGGCTATCCATGTGTCCTTCCTTGATGTATATGGCTATCCATGTGTCACATTGCTTGATATAAACAGCTATCAATGTGTCCCTTCCTTGATGTATACAGCTATCCATGTGTTCCTTCCTTGATGTAAATAGCTATCCATGTATCCATTGCTTGATATATATGGCAATCCTTGTGTCCCCTCCTTGATATATATGGCTATCCATGCGTCCCTTCCTTGATGTATACGGCTATCCATATGTCACGTTCTTGATTTATACGGCTATCAATGTGTCCCTTCCTTGATGTATACAGCTATCCATGTGTCCTTTCCCTGATTTTTACAGCTATCCATATATGGCCTCATTGATGTACATGGCTATCCATGTGTCCCGTCCTTGATCTATACGGCTTTCCATGTCCCTTCCTTGATGTATATGGCTATCCATGTGTCCAATGCTTGATGTATATGGCTATCCATGTGTCCCTTTTTTATGTATAGCGCTATCAATGTGTCCCTTCCTTGATGTATACAGCTATCCATGTGTCCCTTCCTTAATGTATACAGCTATCCATGTGTCCTGTTCTTGATGCATACGGCTAACTATGTGTCCCTTCCTTGAGGTATATGGCTATCCATGTGTCCCTTGCTTGACCTTTACAGCTATCCATGTGTGCCTTCCTTGATGTATACAACTTTCCATGTGTCCTGTTCTTGATGTATACGGCTATCCATGTGTCCTTCCTTGATGTATATGGCTATCCATGTGTCACATTGCTTGATATAAACAGCTATCAATGTGTCCCTTCCTTGATGTATACAGCTATCCATGTGTCCTTCCTTGATGTAAATAGCTATCCATGTATCCATTGCTTGATATAAATGGCTATCCATATGTCCATTTGTTATGTATATTGCTTTCCATGTGTCCCGTCCTTGATGTAAACAGCCATCCATGGGTCCTTTCCTTGATGTTTACAGCTATCCATATGTGCCTTCATTGATAAAACACTTTAAAACACTTTAAACAAAAGTATATACTGAAAAAAAAATAAAAATGTCAGTGTTTATGATTTCTTGTAACCGGTAAGTTCAGATAACAGTTAATAACTTGCTACTTGCAAATAATGAATTATATAAACAAAATGAAAGCATGTCCACATTTCTTATTCATCTCACAATTTTCCAGCCCAGGTATTTTAGAAAGTCAGCAGTAATCACTTGGCATGACCCATGCCTTCAAAAACACCAGCGAGCAATGTCCCAGTCTAAAACTAATGGAATAACCAAAATGTGTAAAAATAGCACAGCTTATAATTAATAATATTACTGAAAACATTCATATGTCATTTACAATGCACAATGTATTGAGAAATACCATCAGATAACTATTTTAATTTCGCTTAGGCAGATTTTAAACTCGCCTGGATGATACAAGGCAGATTTTAAACTCACCTAGGCGAGATTAAAATCCTGGCCTGGTCCAAGTTGGATTTTAATTGCGATTGCGATTGCACTATCTAGGCAAATTTAAAATCTGTCTAGGCGAGATCACAATCGCAATCTGGTGTAGGCGAATTTAAAATCCATCTGGATAGGGTGTGTGTGTGTGTGAGGGTGTGTGTGTGTGTGTGTGCACGCAAACTCATGCATTTCATTGCATTAGGTCATGTTATGCAAATATAAATTGTTTGTGGGGATGGGGACCTAGTGGCCTTGCGGTTGTGTTAATATTTATATATATATATATATATATATATATATATATATATATATATATATATATATATATATTAAACAAAGTCTCTTGGGGATAACGGAAAACAATGTCTGTTTGCTTCCCAGTATAGTCCAGCTTTGCCCGAACAGAGAACAGAACTTTCAAAACAGGAAAAACCGGAGCTATTTATCATCCAGGACTGCGAACTGACAGCGAGGAGGACGGAGGATGGAGAAAATCTAGTCACAGCTGCTGGTGGTCGCAAAAAGTGCTACATATTCTTAGCCATTTCTTAACCGTTTCTAAGTGTCCATGGAGGCCATGTGTGTATACAGAATCCTCGCCTGCCAAACTTCTCCAACGACCTTGGACGAGTTGCGTCTGGTGTTAGTATGTTCTGTGTCACATGGGCCCGCGGGAAGGTGGAAGACAGTCAGTGGAAGAAAAACTCCTCTCAAAGCCAAAGAGATGCAATATTTTGTGATTTTAACTAGAACCATGAAATTAAATACGTGACTCCCTCACAAACGATGTTCGTTTTTATTAATGAAAAACATCATATACCTAACGAAACAGGTACACATATGAGAAAAAAATCCCGTTACTGCATCTGGATCCGAACCAAATCAAAAATTCTCTCCTTGCCTCTAGCTTCTAAGACATGGCTATGTAATTTATACATTATTATTATTACCATTATTATTGTTATTACAAGGAGTGACGTCACTGTCTTCTGTGACGTCATGACTTGCAGTCCAAAGATGGCCATATCGTCACATGCCATACGTCCTAGTGTAAACATACGTGGTATAAAAACCCATTAAACACTCATTCCGGGGTTATTTACGCTTGGATTTACACCAAAACTGAGCGTCTTGGAGATTTTCACAATGCTAACCTCTAGGATAAATTTTAATATCATCCAGTTATCTTGCGGACATACACACACACAGAATCGAGTGAAAACAATACCCTTCACGCAGGTTAAGGGGGAACATGACAATTTACTGGCGCCCCCTACTGATGACACTGCAAATTAAAAATATCTGGTTTAATTATATTATCAAGAGGCTACATATTTTGCCGTTTCTGATTTTTGTTGTCATGAACAACGTCATCGCTTCAGGGCATCATTTGAGAAAAGTAACTACGATGAACAATAATTGTAGGAATGTTCAGTGTGACAGCTTTATTTAATTATTTTTTTAAATAGTACCAAAGTTTTACAAAGAAATTTTCACCAGAATATCACCAGAAGAGGCTCAAGTGCAGGAATATACCAACGGCTATGTTGTCAACTGTCAGTTTTGACAGTTGCAAGTAGATGACAAAAAAGAGCATAAATATCACCATATGATTGAAAGTGACACTGATGGTGTATTTCTGAAGAGATAATTAGTATATACCCATAGTTTTTTAGTGCTGATATTTATATTTCTTTTTATATGGGCATCTTAAAAGCTGACCATATGTTGTTGACGCCAGAAGCCATTTATGTGTGGACTTGCTCTCTGTCTCACAACCACCAGCGCCACCTTTGGGGGTTTTTCTAAACTAATAATGTCCAAAATGTTCATATTTTGGCCTAATATATTAAAAATTAACCCACTGACATACACATTTTTGTCTATAAATAAAATGAACATTTAATTCATGTTCATTTAGAATATTATGAAAAATACATTGGTCAGTTTTCTAAAATATGTAACTTTTGTTTCCCCCTTAGTTAAAATATCATATAAAAACCCACCACAAGTGTCAATTTTCAACTTCATATACTGCAAAAATAGGCACATTGACCCCGAAATATCATTTTATGATTTTACAAAGTATGTCTTGTAGATATCATGTGCAAATTATCTAAGAAATTCCATTGGTAGTTTAAAGTGTCATGTTCCCCCTTAATATTATAAGCAGTGTAATACATGGACGAACAGAATAAGGACAGATGATACAATGGGTTCAAATGTGACGTTCATGGGCGCCGATGCATGTGTTAACCAGCGTGACGCCTGATCTGGCTGGCACGTTTGTTGATACCATGAAACGTCATATCTGCTGTACACTTTTAACTGTTTCCTTGGCACCAACCACGTGTATGATCGTGTATCGGGGGAGGACATTCTTGTGGTCTCCTGAGTGAGAGAGAGACCTGCGGCAGAGAGGGGTTTCATGGGGTCAACCCCCAACCCAGGGTATAACAAAACACAACACCACTCCAGCACCCCTGTCCACCAGATTTTTCATGATAATTTTTATACAATGCACTAAAGCTTACCTTTATTTACCCCAGAGGCAAATCAAACAAATGTGGCGATTACATAACAGCAAAACAATACTCTCCTGTGTATGGATTCCATCTGATTAATTCGGAAAGAAATATAACTGAAGTGAACAGGTGTACGGTTTTGCGACATAGGCCTATCAGTGACGACCTAAGGTGACGGACTAAAATTAAATCCACTTGATGTTTCGTTGTGATGACGTCTCAGTGGTATTTGTACGTCATATGTTAGTTATGTCACAGATACGTCCCTCCTACATTACACTGAAAAACAAATATACGTATATGGCGTCTTGAACTAATACCATCATTTTTGCATCTCTTTCTAGACAGGTCAACACTGCGTCCAGGCGTTGCAATGTAAATATCTTTATTTCATGCTTATTTAAATCGTAATAAATCGCAACATATTTTCCCTTAATAAAAACTCATTTGTTGGGGCGAACAAAGTATATTTAAAAGGAATATTACGAGAAATTAGGTGGACAGGGGTGTTGGAACGGAGTATAGTAATAAACTCGTGTATATATATATATATATATATATATATATATATATATATCCAGAAAAAATAGGTCGTGGGCCCAAGAAAGTGTTTTTTCCTACATTACAGATATTTTTACATGGTAACCATTGTAATTTACAAGGTCATAATAATTTTTAAATAAATAACCATAACTCTATTGTTTTTACATAAAGAAAAATGAAACAAGCACCAATTTGCGGGAAATTACATGGGGATTTTTTTTTGTACATTTGGAATTCCTTATTTGTTTCATTTATGGTAATATATGTAAATATATATAAATTTTTTATTTAAAAAGTGCATTATTTGCCATCTCAAATAATTTTTTTTAATGTTATTCCTACTTTGCTTAAATTTTCCCTTTAGGACAGGGAACACAAAATCATCATTATTTATAACTTATGTTCAGTTATATGGCCTGTATAAACATGCTAAATGTTTATGCAAAGAAAGTTACCATAATATAAAATTTGTATATATAGCCATCACTGGAACTGTTCTTGCAGTTAATAAATAACCTGCAATTGTATCTGTTACGGTTGAGTGCTTAAATAATATTCATAAGGAAATGTATTTTATGTGTTAATAATTTGCAATATATTAGATGGATATAATGTTATTTGTATTCCAAAGCTTATGGGACAATGGAATATTTATGAAGATGGCGATTCCTGGGAGTAAAGTGTGTAAAGCCGTCGTTAATCGTCTTCATCGCTGTTGTCGGATTCCAGATCCCACCTATCATTTTTACACTCCTGACGAACAGTGTATACGCTTGTGCCATTCTTTGAAATTTGCATATAGATTTTTGCAAACGTACTTTTTTTATAACTTTGGATCGTATTGTACCTATAAATAAAAATCGATGTTTGCATTTTTTCTTTCATCTTCGACAAATGGCGGCCATATTAAAACAAGGGTTACATATCGCTCAAAAACAGATATTTTAGACAGGGAAAACAAGTACAGTTTCATAATCCTTAATAGAAAACTTTTGGTGATTGATTCTAGGGTGATTTTTCCTGTAGAATCAAATTCTCCTATCAAAACAGTTGTATTTTACTAATTAAATTAGATAGTCTGCATAATTTTGCATGTTTGAATGAATTGGGGGAATTAATTATACAATAAATATAGATGTATTGATTATTTGGCATTTATGGAAAGAATAATGTATTTCGGGTATATGTAACGCATGTCCGTATAAAATCATAATTTTGAAATAATAAAATGCAGATAAATTATGAAAACTGGAAAAATTATTGAGATTAAAGGTAGTGGTCTTTTCTTAAGAACATCATAAATAGTTGCTTAATAATCCACTTATTAGTGGTTATATATCTACTTATTAAATGTATAGTGTAATACTTGTTTTTAATGTTAAAGCTTATATACATATTTGTGTCACTTATTAACTTAGTTTCGTATATATGAACACTTGCATGCATGTTTCCAATAATTGAACATAGTTTAAAACATATATTAACTTGATTAAATATTTGTTTATTAAGGTAATTGGTCTTTCTCTCTAGTTGTCCACTGAATAAACAATTAGCTAATTTGCATATGAATTGAGCAAATGAGAGTAAAGTAAGTGTTTTTTTTTTCAAAAGAACATAATAACTTTAAACAGTTGCTAATTATTTCACTTTACGGCTATTTCAATAGTTGTTTTTTATTTCACTTATCAGCTATAATGTGATGTGTTTCATTTTTAAAACTAATTTACATATCTCTGTTATTTATTTACTAGTGTGCATATATAAATATCTGTATCAAATTTGGAAAGCGATACTGATTGGAAAATTAAA
Organism: Sipunculus nudus; assembly: GCA_026874595.1. Taxonomy (NCBI): domain Eukaryota; kingdom Metazoa; phylum Annelida; class Sipuncula; order Golfingiida; family Sipunculidae; genus Sipunculus; species Sipunculus nudus. The sequence goes on along the minus strand of CM049312.1, from coordinate 46,908,647 downwards.
AAGAAATGATGTTATTTGAGAGCAATTATTCAGTGTGATTAAATTGTTAGTGTGCTACTAATTAAGTTATCTATTTGATAAATAATTTACTAATTTGCACATGCAGCAGCTGGTCAAATCATGATCAGTTGTGGGGTGTTTGGTGCAAAATAATATATCCATTCGTTGTTGATGCCAAGATGTGAGAGGCCTAGATTTAACATGTACTTTATAAAAAAATTAATTTGATGCACCAATTTAAGTGAATATTATTATAGGTGCAAAATCATACATCCATTCGTTATTGATGCCAACATGTGCGAGGCCAAGATTTGACATGTACTTTATAAATAAATTAACCTGATACACTAAATTAAGGGAATATTTTAATTCATGCACAATAGCATAAATTAATAAAAATATGGAACAAAGGATGCCAACTCATTTTCGTGTGATGTTTGGCTGAAAGTGAATTAATATAATATTCTTTCCAGTTGTACTGATATTTGCATGATTGCGATTGGACATATTTACATGGCTTAATTTGCAAATAATTACCAAATTTAACGAAAACGCTTGTTCCGTATCCAAGTAATAAGCCAACATGGTCAAAGAATGAAAACAATGTGAACCACCTGAGCAAGAACAGTAATAGCTGTAATGGGTGCTGGATATGGGTCACTCTATAAGCATACATATAACGAAAACATTACGGTGTTTGAGTTGGGTGATAAGGGTGATAAGTGGTTAATGAAATTGACGTTTTATTAACTACCGACACTTGATGGTACATGTATACAGAAATATAGGAATTCCAGTAGTTTAAGATAAAAGACTACTACATGCTTCTATAAGTCTATTCATTTTGACAGGCCAGAATATATGCCCTGAAATTACACTTATTATACTCACATGTTACAGAAATATAAACTTCAGTTTACAGTTTGCAGTACACATTGTAACAAATACATTTGATGTATTCCCTACAGGTCATATTTGGATTTCAACATACTGTACACGCGAGTGCATATTCTTTTCGTCATATAAAAGTCCAAGGCCGCTTGCATTTATTATTTACTGTTCCTCCGAGTTTAATAATAGGTGTCTAAACCGTTCCAATGAAAATGATATACATGTATAACATATCATTTATGTTGACAAATCTAATAACAAATTTATTATAATGTGATTTAACGTACATTTTTTATACTAGTATTGTACAAGTGACTGCAAATATGATAACATTTTGTATCAGTCTGTATCAAATAAAATATTCCTATGATGAAGCTTATTGCGTTAATATAACTTATGGATAAATAAGTATACTTCATGAGTAATAGAACGCTTCAAACTTTGACAAAATGGACATGAACTTGACTATTATCCAGAACAGTTCAGTTTCCACAGGTAAACTAAAGATGTTTAAAAATTCATAAACTGCCATAGCACATTCAATATCAGACATTAGGATATGGATTTGATATAGAGTAAAAAGGTCAGGGTAAGGAAACAAGTCGTCTGAGGGCAACAAAGTCATTGGTACGGGGCATTCAGAAAATCCTTGACCTTTAACCCCAAAATCATATGTTAGATTCCTAACCCCCATATACAATACATATATGAAATATGAAAGCTATATGGTGAGTAGCTGTTGAGTTATAAAGAATTGTCCCTAAACTTTAACCTGAGTTGGGTTGGGATCTGTACAAATTGTGTTAATATTTATGCTGGGTATTGTCGCTGTACATAAGTCTACTAAGTTTAATTGAAATATCTTCATCCGCAAATGGAGCAATAAGCCAAACAAAAAACTTTAATCGGACTTGTTCGTAAACAGCCGGAGCCTGTGACCTTGACCTTTTTATCCCTAAATCATAAGAGGGATTCCTAATCCCCTATGCAATAAATACGTGAAATATGAAAGCAATATGGTAAATGGTTGTGGAGTTATAAAGACTTAACAAAAACTTTTACCTAAGCTGGGTTGGGATCTATACATATTTTGTCTAAATACTGGCCCTAAAATTAAAGTATGGTAAACCATTTTAATAGTTGTGCTAGGTATTGTCACTGTTCATCAGTGTACTAAGTTTAATGGAAATGTCTTCATAAGCAATAGAGAAATGAGACTACCAAAAGTTTAACCTGACTTGATCATGAACAAAGAGGGCCTGCGACCTTGTCTTTTTGATCCCAGATCAAAGAGGGATTAAAAAACAGTTGTGTAATGTGAAAACAATCGGGTCAGTGGTTGCCGAGTTATAAAGTGTAACAAAACTTTATACTGAGCTGGGCTGGGATCTGTACAAATTTTGTCTAATTTCTGGCCCAGACATTAAAATATGATAAAACTTTTAATAACTGTGTTACTGTCATCGTACATCAGTGCATTACGTTAAACATTCAAGCTTAACATCGGCCTTAGGGTAAGAAGACACTGAAGCGCATCGATGTCTCCAAGCTGTAAGTGGACAGGAAGTCTTCCTCCTCGTAACTAACCTAAATAGGAAGCTAACGGAGCTACACGTTGACAAGTTAGATATCGAGGATAACTAGGCAGCGTTTAGAGATGTAGTCCGATCCACCTCACTGGATGTCCTAGGACCAACAACTATGAGGCACCGGGACTGGTTTGATGAGAACGATTACAAGATACAAGCTAGGCTCCTCACAGAAAAACACAGGCTTCACCTTGTGTACCAACAGAACCCCACCTCAACCTCAGAGAAAGCGGCCTTCACAAACATCCACCGCTTAGTCCAGACTAAACTACGCAACATGCAAGATACCTGACTAAGAGAAAAATCAGCAGAGGTCCAGAGATACGCGGATATGCATGACTCTGAAAGATTCTATGATGATGCTCTCACAGCTTCCGACTTCCAAGTAAGCAACGGCGTAAAACAATCCTGTGTTCTAGCTCCAACACTATTCAGCATGATGTTTGCTGCATTTCTAATGGACGCCTTTAACAAGAATGATCCGGGAGTCGGTGTAAGATACAGCACAGATGGGAAGCTCCTGTTTTTGAATGATATATAACCCTGGTTTTAATACGGCCTCTATTTTCCAAGATGGCGGAAGAAAAAAGCAAACATCGATTTTTAGTTACATTATGATCCAAAGTTATGAAAAAGTATATTTGCAAAAATCTATATGAAAATTCCACAGGAGCCAACATTTATACATAATTGTATACACTACAAAGCAATCACAGAAATCAGGGCACTTGTTTGAATGCACTCTTCCCACAGACTTAGACTAATTTGCATAAATCAATTTCTGGCTGTTTTATAACAATATACTCCATTAACCCTGGCATATTTGATATAACTTTATTCCTCAGTACCTGTTCTTTTCAGCTGATCAAATTTGGTGGCTCCTTTTCATACAATTGCAAAACTACAGAAAATATAATTGCACATATAGCCAATTTTTTAATAAAATCATTAAATTAACATAATCAATATGCAGATATCACATTTTTATAATATTTTTCTGTTTTCCAAATCTGAAAATGAAATGCTTCATTATTGTGATAACTGCAAGTTCCTATCGTTAATATTAATATATTAACAAAAAAGTAAAAATAATTACTTCACCTAAAAGTTGAAAGGTTGCCATGGAAACGGGTCAATAAATATGCCAAAGAACTACTTTCTGAAGCCACAACCTGTAGGTTGTGTTTTATTATACGTCCGGTTGGTGTTACCCTTTTTCTAAGCATACTGGTACCCCACAGTATATATGACGTCATCATGAACGATAACATGGCGTCATCATGAACGATTAATATGACGTCATTGTGAACGATAAAAATGACGTCATCGTTAAAGATAAATACAACGTCATTGTGGACGAAAATATGGGGGAAAATCAATTCATATTTATGAGAACTGGTAAATTTAAAATGCTAACTATAAGTGCATGGAACTTTTGCACTTTTGTACCGTATATGGAGCCAAATCGTACAAGATTATGACTGAAAACTTACGTCTTTCTGCAAGTTGACAGGGCATATATATCAAATACTTAACGTTTTTCTCAGAAATCAATGACAAGTTGAAAATAAACCTCAAGTAATGGACTATAGTCCGTTCCAGTACCCCTGTCCACCTGTTTTTTCGCGATTATTTATCTGTGAATCAAAGAACGCCAAAATTGTTTAACCTTTGGGAAGAAAGAGTAAAAAGCGTAATTAACTAATATGGAAATAATAGCCTACCTTATATAATTTTGTTGTAAACAATTTAAAACCATTTTATGAGTAACTAGTCTATTCTTTAGCGACATCTTGCCACTAATCTGTTAAATGGGCATATCAGTGGATAGTGATGACGTCATAATAGACGTGACGTACTAAAGAGGCACTAACATTCACGGAACCAATAATCAAGAGCTGCCGACCTCTGCTTACGGCGAGACTTGTATTCTCCGCGTGCACGCGCTTTACTGTTACGTCACATTACTTTATATCCATATCCAAGGAGGATAAACAATGGCCGCATATAAGGGACGCCATGAACCACGGATATATTTGAGACATGTCAACCAGGCCGTAAATAATATTTATATCGTGAGTAGGTAAGGTACCAAAAATTACGCTTTTGCCTCTTTCTGTCAATGGTATAAATTTTGTTTGCCAAGTTTGTCTTATGTAGAGATAATCGCGAAAAATCAGGTGGACAGGGGTACAGGAACAGACTATAGACTATAGTTGTGTGAGCAGTGATCAGGGCTCGCTGGCATTATAGCTAAAGGGTTGATCGATTAATCAGGACAAAATCAGATTGGATTTGACATCATGCAGAAACGATCACCAGACACTTAAGTTCATATAAATATCAACAAGCGTTATGCACCTAGAGGAAAGAGAGGTTATAATATAAACAGCGTACGTATTTGTCGAGATGTCATATAAGAAAGGTTTGTACTTAGTTTTGACAAATACACGAGTGTATCACCGGTACCACACAGTACCGACAATTATTTTGTTTCAGTTAATGATATATTAGAAAACACGAAGGGTTACCCACTTCAGTATGGATAATCGTGATTGTTTCTGCTAAATTGACCAATCGAGAACCGAACCCGATAAACCCAAGTAGGTGCGAGTCAGGCCTTTTGTTTTGACTTTGCCGAACTGATTTCTAAAGGCCGAAGCGTAGTGAATGGTACAAGCGTATACGACTAAAGCTGTGTTTCCATGTTTCAGTAGGCCTAAATCTCGTACGTCTCGTACGCAAAATATGGGATCCCTCTTTCTAAGTTGAACTGTTTCCATATATACGTTTTCACGTGCTCCGCATGCGTATCCGCCAAAACGAACAGCACCGAAACGGATCGGTGAGCGATTCATCCGTTTTGCAGATGGCAAAAAGCCTACATTTCCCAACAGTGCCCCGGCGCCAGGTCACCGGGTGCATTCAAAATAAAATTGTGAATGTGTGAAAATCTTTGCAAGTTCAAAAGAGGCACGCGAAAGGGTATCCGCAAGAAAAACGTACGTACTTATGGAAACAGTTTTGCCTACTGTGCACTATGGAGCGTACGTACGTCTTTTGCGGAATCATGGAAACACAGCTTTATTCGTTTAACGGTCGCTTCTAGACGCTCTGGTCGTAAGACAGCTGTTGCATTTATGAATGCTTTTGCGACACTTGATGAGCTGTGTGGCGATAGACCCTTGTTGCAGCCTATCGTGTGACCCAATGGTCGCAAGCGATCGCAACCCATATGTGAAAGGGGCTTTAGCAACTGTTTCTGTGATGATGTTCTTGTGAAAAGACCCTTCTTTCATCTCGATAATTCGTCTAATTTGCATAATTTATTTGCATTTTATTAATAAAAAATTAAATGATTTTATATAGACATACGTTATATCTTATCAAATTTGAATATTTTGTATAAAAAAAATTTAAAGGTATTTAAGGCAATTAAAAAGATTTATTTATTATATAATTAATTCCACAAATTTATTCAAAAATGCAAATTTATGCAAATTTTCTCATTAAATATGTTCAGTGCAACAATTCTGGTAGCAGAGAAAAACTACCCTAGAAACAACCAAGAAAATTTTTCTATTGAGGATTATCATTTTGTTCTTGCCTTACCCTGGTCTAAAATGACGGTTTTTGAGTGATATATTTCCCTGGTTTTAGTATGGCCGCCATTTATCCAAAATGGCGGAAGAAGAATGCAAACATCGTTTTTTAGTTATTTTATTATCCAAAGTTATGAAAAAAGTATGTTTGCAAAAATCTATATAAAAATTCGACAGAAGCAAAATTTAAACAAAACAGTATCCACTATAATATGTAAAGTTAGAATTGAAGCATTATGTATGGAATATTTCAACGAAGGTGTTAGAATGTGTCAGCCTCATTTTAAGGTATTGGAAATGTACGCTGTTGCTATCGGAAATGTACTCTGTTGCTACACCCATATCCACAAAGAAACCCTGCAGCATGTATTTGGCAAATCACAGCGAGGCGTTGCGATAGTTATTGATGTGACGTACCTTTGGCGATGTAGGGAGGTGACGTGGACGGTATAGATCCACGGCTTTCCTCTAACGCAGCCACGCGCACCTGCAGGTCCTCTGTCAGCTTCCCTAGACTTGACACTGCCTCCTGCAGCTTTTTAGCTTGAGGCTGATGACCTCGGATTTGACCTGGAACCAATCAAAACCCAATCAGCTTCGCTCCGGAAATGTTAAACTTAAAACACCACGTGTATGATTTTACACATGAAAGTTTATTTTGCAAACTTCTGATTATTTTGAGTTGACAAATTTAGTATAATAATATTATAAAATTATACAAATTAATAATTTAAATATGATATATGAGATGGATGTTCCTTAACACTCGTTTCCTATGTGTGCCTATACAGCACGGAAAGGAACGACCTGCAGGCTAGATTTGTTATTTGTTTCTACGTTTTCATGTTTTAATGTTTTTGGGAGATTATTGTTTGATAAATCTTTTACACTAAACACCCATATCACCATATCATATGTAATCCATAATACTAAACTTAGCTAAGATGATTGCAGGAAAGTACCTGGCTAGCCAATATAATATAAAACATAACTGACATGAAAGAAACATGAACATGGCATATCATATATCAACCCAACCTACCTTCTCTCACACACACCGACACACCCTCAGCCCCAACGTATATATATATATATATATATATATATATATATATATATTAATCCTACCTATTACGACAAACTTCACCCAAATATCTGATCACTCCAGTTTGTACCTGAAGAGTGAGCCGGCTTGAATGCTGCTCTCACGAAACAGATCTGTAGCACAAACTGATCAAGTCAAACTAACCGTACTTTAGTTATATATATATATATATATATATATATATATATATATATATATATATATATATATATATAATGATTATCTTGTTAATCCTAACCATTCAGCCTTATCCACTACAGTAACTTGCATATACTGATGATTACAGTCCCGAATTGTATGTGATCACCCTGTATAACATAACACGTCAAGAGCACGCTGTGGAAACTGCAGGGGGAGGTGTACGTGATCACCCTGTGTAACATAACACGTCAAAAGCACGCTGTGTAAACTGCAGGGGTAGTTGTACATGATCACCCAGTATAACATTACACGTCAAGAGCACACTGTGTAAACTTCAGGGGGAGTTTACGTGATCACCCTGTATAACATAACACGACAAAAGCACACTGTGTAATCTGCAGGGAGAGTTGAACGTGATCACCCTGTATAACATAACCCGTCAAGAGCACACTCTGTAAACTGCGGGGGGGGGGGGGGGTGTACGTGATCACCCTGTATAACATAACCCGTCAAGAGCACACTCTGTAAACTGCGGGGGGGGGGGGGGTGTGTACGTGATCATCCTGTATAACATAACATGTCAAGAGCACACTCTGTAAACTGCGGGGGGGGGGGGGTGTGGTGTGTGTACGTGATCACCCTGTATAACATAACACGTCAACAGCACGCTGTGTAATCTGCAGGGGGAGTTGTACGTGATCACCTTGTATAACATATACTGTGAGCATACTGTGTAATCTGCAGGGGGAGTTGTTAGTGATCACCCTGTATTACAGAACACGTCAAAAGCACACTGTATAATTTCATGACAGAGTGACCCCGGATCTGGTGACATTTAATGTGTTTTGGTACGCAGAAAACGAAATACGACCCCGTGGTGAAAACCAAATTAATATGAATGGTACGTCAGTCCCTCCATTCTCTGACCACAATGAGCGGTACACATTTCACACATCTGCATGCGTATCGGTTAGTTTTAATTACTAATGCTTATTTCCTGTTCATATTGCTCACATAGATAATATATTTTTCAATAGGCCTTGGCCAGGGATTTTTTCCGGATATTATAAATATAATACAACCAACACAGGGGTTTTTACTGTTATATACAACCAACACAGGTCTGTCTACTGCTATATACCTGGAAAAATATACAAATTGTACATGCATGTGTTTCTGAGTGAGTGGATTCTAGTACATACTAAATCTGTCGATTATCCTCACACACACACACCCTCAGACACGTTTGTTCGTTTATTTATTTATTTTACTCAGTCTCAGTCTATCCGACTGCTTATATCTCTCTTGCTTCCAATGTAAATATTCAAATACATGTATATGAAAAAATTATGTACATGCATTTGAATATTCATTTATATGTATATTCATATATGTATATTCATTCATATATATGTATATATATGTATATATATAGAGAGAGAGAAAGAGAGACAGACAGACAGACAACTGGACAAAGAGACGGACATACAGACATGCGGACAGAGGTTGTTGACAGTATAGACCGTTATATGCAAGACATTGTAGTCTGGTTGTATAGGGAATGTGATCTCAGTAGCATCCCTGGCACACGTTTTTCTACGAAGACAGATACAGTGATAAAGCGAGAGCGACACACTGGCCCACTGCCACAATTGTCTTAAACAAAACCCGATGAAGCAATTACTAAAAGTGCATGGTGATGCTACATAATTCAATAGTCAGGTTTTATGTAATGTTAAAAGGCATATATTCTTATTTACCCTTTAATACAATGCGACATATATAATTCCTCGCCATATAAAACAATAAAACATATTTAAGTTTTCAATTTTTTTTACATTTTCTAAATTCTCGGGGTTGGTTCAAACATAGGTGGAAAATATAATAAATGTTATATATATATATAGATTAATTTACCATTGGTGATATTTAATCCACCATGAAAAATAAAGTTGAGACAAAATAAAGTTATCTAGTGGTAATAAATTCATAATCATCTCAAGTGAAAAAGAATTAATTATTCTCTCTCTCTCTCTCTCTCTCTCTCTCTCTCTCTCTCTCTCTCTCTCTCTATCTATCTATCTATCTATCTATATATATATATATATATATATATATATATATATATATATATATTATATAGAATAGGTGGGTTTGTAGTTCATTCATATTCATGTGCAGCATACATTACACATCTTAAGCCTTATTTTGCAGAAACAAATACACACGAAAGTGTCGCATTCTGAAAATATAAATGCAAGGACTTGACCCTGATCGTCATTACAGTGGAACCTGCAACAGGTATAGAAGAAATGCTCGAGAATACATGCAGGAATCTGCCGGGGGGGGGGGGGGGGAGGGGGAAGTCGTCACAAATATATATGTTAGTCAATGAGTAAAATCATTCAATTTGTAAATTGTCTGAAATTCTCAGTCAATTTACAAATTGCCTGATTCACTAAATTCAGTCGATTTGTAAAATACCTGAAAATGTCAGTCATTTTATAAATTGCCCGAGTGAATCAGGCACTTTATAAATTGACTGAAAATATCAGGCATTTTACAAATTGACAGATTTTACACATGGACTATAACATGTGTGTGTGTATATTTAAATATATATATATATGCCATTTATTTTTTTTTTTTTTTGCTTTACTTATGCTTTAGCCAAGTTAAGGTTTTAACTTTGTTATGATCTCGTTCAACTTGCGTATCAACTAAGCATTGTAGTTCCTTTTGCATGACTTACCTTTAAGCCTTGTTGTAGTTTCCAAAGAGCTATCGTTTTGACTCGATTTTTAAACGCGTTGTAGTTTCTCGTTTTACTGAGCTATAGATTTATCTGAATTAGGTTTCAACTGAGCTATATGGTTTTGTTTGACTTACGTATTAACTGAGCTAAAGTTTTGCTTGACTTGCGTTTCAACTGAGCTACAGTAATTGTATGACTTGCGTTTCAACTGAGCTATAGTTTTTTTACTTGCGTTTTCAATTGATCTATAGTTTTGTTTGACTGGCATTTCAACTGAGCTCTTGTTTTGTTGGACTTACATTTCAACTGAGCTAAAGTTTTGTTTCACTGATAATAAAACGTTTCAACTGAGCTAAAGTTTTGCTTAAGTTTCAACTAAGCGATAGTTTTGTTTGACTTAAATTTTAACTGAGTTATATATTTTACTTAAGTTTCAACTAAGCTAAAGTTTAGTTTGACTTAAGTTTCAACTGAGCTAAAGTTTTGTTTGACTTTGCTCTGAAAATAATTTGGAGTTAAATGTTAAGAAAACAAGGAGATAATTATTGACATTAGACGGAAGAAAACTAAAATATAACCTTAGTAATAGACGGCTCCGAGGTTGAAATCGTTGACTCTTTTAAATTTTTAGGAATTTACATTTCTTCCGATTCTGCGTAAAGAAGGCACAACGTTTATTCTTTTTTAAGGAACCAAAAATTTCGGGCTTAGCCAAACGATCCTATTAGTTTTATCGGGCGGTAATTGAGGGTGTCCTGACGTTGTCAAGTCACTGTATCGGGAGTTAGTATCACTGTCGAGGAAAGGAGCCGTCTTTTGAGGGTAGTAGGAACAGCTGAGAGGATCAGTGGGGTTCCTTTACCTACTGTTGACTCCATATCTCAAACAAGATTGTTGAAGAAAGCAAAAGATATTATAGAAGACCATATTGATCCGGCGAACTGTTTGTTTGAAAAAAAAAGTTTTGTTTGACTTACGTTTCAATTGAGCTATAGTTTTGCTCTTGTGTGCTTCTTGTTTTCGGAGGCTGGCCACCTCCTGTACCAGTCTGTGTAACCTCCGTTGTAAGTTCCGCAACAAGGCTGATTCATTTCGCTCCTTATGCCGGTCTTCCACAGTTTGTAAGAGCTGTTTCTCAAACTGTTTTAATCTGTGCGACAATGTAACCTCAGTAGGACTTTCGTGAGCAGTGCTACGTCTTGAGACTAAAGACTGATGTCTTGCAGCCAAGCCCTGGCAAATCCTGGCTGCTAACACCAACACATACAAAAAACATGACAGAACTGACTTTTCTCCAGTTAACTTCATTTTGAGAAAGTAAATCCGTGAATAGAAACAGAGGATGGTAATCTCTTTTAACTTTTATTAGCGATATCGCCTGAAACTCTCGTAATTTCCTTATGATAAATCTACAGTAAATCCATTTGTTTTTCTGTGTACTAGCCGGCAGTTCCTTTGTTGTGTGAAGCAGATTCAGTGTTCCAAAGCTGCATCAGCCAATTATACTACAACAGGGTTAATCCACAGGTTGCTTTCTTGTGGCTTACTGCTTTTATAAGACCACATGGGGAAAAAAGCTACGCAAAACAAAAACCACAAACAGTTCTCCCTAGACCTACATCAGCGTACTCCTTAAAATATCCAGTAACGTTAATCAGTCAACCAGTCAGCAAACTATTCGTGTTTTAATTCACGTATGGCCCTCCCAAGTGCGGCATGTATTCTGTATGGGATATGTAGCACCTGACTGACATCTGACGGAGGTTTCGTTCCTGGAAGCCGCGCGCCGACACGTCACGCGTTGAAGAAGGGAAGAGAACCCGGGCTGCGGACTAACAGTACCCCGGGCGAGCTCGCACTGAGCTCTAAACGCTTATAAATGGACAGCCAGATTATTGGGAACTGTGCGGAAAAAGATTGGAAGCGTATGGATTTGCCAGTGCAACCAGACTACTCCAGTGTCTTATCGTATGAGCTGCTGTACTCCATACTCCGCTGTGGCACCATGCCCGTTTTCTAGCATTTGAGACGCCCTGGCTGGCGTCTGCGTGTAGTCATATGCATTACCGGTCTCCTCCTGGGCTGTCCGATCTGTATAAGAATGGTGGCGTGCGCTACAGTAATGTTTACAAGCCGCCTATAAATAGGGTACTTCCATTTCGCACGGAGGGGGTGCGCAAGGCAGGGCCCAAAGTATGTTCAAAAGCACCAGGACGCTGACTCCTATCATACACAATGCCCCAGGATGAATGTGTTGTTATATAAAAGAAAGAAACATCCGACTACGACTGCAAGAACACCTGAACGTCAATATCTGGGTGTTAATTGTGTGGGGCCTGAGCTAGCCTTCCTCGTGCATTCAGAGACTGCTTTCATGTTTTTCCTGTTTCTGTGCATTGCGTTGAGAATTATTCTCGCACCTGATGTCATTCCATCGACCTGTAGTCCTGTATAACTACGCACCTCCTTTGAATTGCAGTTCCTTTGACAAAAAAAGCACTTTTCAGTTTTTCCTGTAACATCCTGTTGAGGATTAGACTACAGATTTGTATGGAATGTTTTATACAATTGGAAGTGTGTAAATGCTAATATGTATAAGCAACTATTTAATTTTGTAGCTATGTACGCAAACATAAATGTATGGTTTTCTTTAATTGTAGAAGAGTTGGCAATGCTCAGTGCATGAAAGCCAATTGGTCCGTCTACCTTAGCCCATATCTTTCCGTGCCCTCTCCTTTCGCTTCGGTTCCCTCCGCTGAAAGAGCCCTAGTACGAGGTGTTTGAAAACTGGAGACATGCCACTGGACAAAAAAAATCTCCCAGCTAAAAATGTGTCATATATAAGGATACAAAAATATTTGTATCATATGGTAAGATAACGTACTACTTTAAAATCGTCATGTCCATTAAACAGTTGAATCAGGTACGACTTATCTCAAGCGGTAAAAACGAGCATGTCTAGAGGGGATTTCCTTGGGGTTCCCCAACATAAAACGTCATACCCGTTGTCAACCTCCAGCGCAGAGTCAAGATATGTTGTGTTTATCCTTAACATTCATGATAAATTTCTGTACGGAGAATGATGCATCACACGCGCCACCTGGTGATTGTCCCAACTTTAGGAACAACTGTCAGGTCCAGGGAAGGTAAACTTTTAAAGTGAGTACGGTTTATGCACTAAAGCAGGGTTTACAACAAGATTTCTTGTTCAGGCGAATACATTAACATTTTTTTTGCCCCCGAATGTGTTAGTTTCCCTGTTACAAACACAATATTTGATTTTATAGGAATTTTGCCCAGTACAGGATTTACGTTCTCAAGTTTACTTGAAGCTTCATATGCGGCGGGTATTCATGGAATGGCTACATGCGCCGCATTATAACATGCAGTTACGTCTACCTTAGTGATGCACACAAAATAAGCTTTGGATGTTGTCTACTTGTGACTGCACAACTGTGTATTGGTCGTGTACCGTATTAAAGGAATAAGGAAGTCTTCTGCAACCTAATTTGGTTCTATTTTAATATTGTCACTCTTCTGTGGTCACTCCTCGGAAAGGCCCAATGGGTAAAACGCGCCTTGGAAAAAACCGCCTCCGGCGAAGTCGTGTGGGTCTGTCCAAACGCAAAATTGGCAATAAACATATGCCAGTATGATTAATATTTAGTAGAATTTTCATATTTTTAAGATGCAATGTCATAGTCGGTGACAAAAGCTAGTCTGTAAAAAAGATTAATAAGTGACAAAAGCTCTGTGAGCTTATGTTGTGCCTCTATTGAACACAGAAAACCGACTTTAAATAAAACGTATCTTATCTGTTGCATGATGATGCATGCTCATCGATTGATGATGCGAACAGAAAGCAGGTCATCACATCGACCGACGTCACATACTCACATCACGTGACACATTCTTTATGCACTTGGTAAAGATCATTTTCAAGGTCTCGTTGAAATTGAGTTTATCTGTATTTTGATTTTTACTAGACACACCTTTAAATTGTTTCTTTTTCATTTTTATTCTTGTTGAACAAATGTTTGATTCTATCATGTATACAACTGAAACATAATTCAAATATTTCCTATCTAAAAGAACATTAAAAAGGACCATTCGCATTAAACCGATACACACTAGGTAAAAAATAACAAACCCCATCTGTCATCTCGCTTTAATTATATAAACACAAAAATCTGATGATAATAAATGAGATGGAGTTAAAAGACACGCCAGTTGATGCAGGTACGTGTATACATAGATGCCGACTGACCCAACCAGTAATGTGAGAGCTTATTAATGGCTTATAATTTACAGAGAAAACCTCTGCTGGAATTATGTGATAAATCCTTTAATGTCTGGGCGCTCAGCGACTTAATTAGTCAATATTGCTTAAGGAGATTTAACTCAACGTGTGCTCAACATCGTTTATCTTTAGCCTATTATTGTAACACCTGTATAGTTGACAGGGCACGGGAATCCGGTATTTACACCTGGGGTTGTACCAGTACCTGATACTGTATTAGGACCGCGATCCCACGTCGCGCACCTGTCAGGGATTACACACGAGGGGTCACAGGGTTCTTATCATGGCGGACACGTACATCAACGACACAACAGCCAGCGGGAGTGAAGACTTCAGGGATAGCACGGGGTTTACTTTGACGACTCTGTATCACCCCTTGTAGCATAAGCATGCCTTTGTTTCGCGTGACATGCAGTCCCAAGGGTCACGCATGCTATATCTGAATATTTATCATCTGGGGTAAATAACAGTAAAAAATAAAGAAATGAAATTACCTTGCCTTTTTAAAATGAATGCTACGACATTCAGGTGAAGTTCGACATTGAATCAGGTTAAAGATATGAATCGTGTATATTTAGTGAGCTATGTAGATTGAAGGACACGGTGATATACATAGTGTGCATGAATACACACCGTGCAGTCTCTGGGATGATAGTCTGTTGAGACTTCACAATTACGTTTTGGAAACTTATTGAAGTTTGTGTCACAAATTAACTGTTTGAGCGTGTAAACGCATGTACATATGAACGTGAAATTGCAGGACATTGACCTAAAAGCATAGTAAAATATTACAGTACTATAGTACTACATAAGAGACAAAATGAGAAAGAGAGAGAATATAAGAGAGAATATAAGGAAGAGAATGATAACAAGACTATGAGGAAGAGAGAATATGAGCAAGGGAGAGAATATAAGAGAGAGAATATAAGGAAAGGAGAAATATGAGGGAGGAAATATGTGAAGTTAACATAGTTCCTTTTGTAACAATAACAAGTTACACCTCTTCACAATTCGTTAAAATTCATTAATGTGTTAAGTAAGAGATAAAAAAGTAAAAAAAATACCCTGATGTGTGAAATAATATGAGGAAAAAATGTGCAATGATGGATATAAATCAATATTTATACATTAGTGAGGGCTTTTAAATGGGCTTGACATTCAAATTATAATCAGGAGTACATGCAATTATTTAAAAATATATATTTGAATCGGCCTCTCTCTTCGGCGAAACACTAGATTTTCTCAACCAATTTAAAGTTCTCAATATTCGGGTTTTTTTTCACCAAACATTCATTTTTTTTTATCAGGCCACATGCCTCTCAGTAATTTCAGACGTTTGTGGGTGTACATGGGTCACGAAAACAAATAGTGATCTGGGTCTCCTTACGTCTGAAAGGCCTGCAATCCAGGTGCATCGGAGTGTGAGCAATCTGAGCACCACGATATCCTATGAAAGTACAATAGTACGCGGTTGGTTTCTCATCCATTTATACAAATGTTTTTTTTCTTTTAATTGACACACTTTCCGAATTCCTATTTGATTCATCTAGGGTGTTCCAGTTCTGACTGGTCGAACATTAAAAAGATGGATGCCTTACATATGTACGGCACAGTGGTAATACGAGTATGTCGGGATTTCTTAAATTGCAACGAATTGTGTGCTTTATACCTGTTTTGGTACAAGGTCACACAGATAAGAGGCAGCTATACCATTGTACATTTTGTAAAATAATAAAAGTTTATGTCTCTTTCTACGCGTGCCAATGTTTGTCATCCTGTCTCTTTATACAATAGACTATGACTGGTACCTCGCCGTGCTCCAGTTACTATGCGATCTGCACGTAACTGTACCAAATCTAATTTATATGACTCTGCTTTGGTGCAACCAACCCAAACCACGTCTGCATATTCAAGAACTGGTTTAATGAATGTTGAATAAAGTCTTTCTAATGCTCTCCTATCACATTTATACACGTAGCTTTTTAAGACATCTATTCTTTTATTCGTCTTATCACATATACAGTCTCTAACTACATTTATCATTTAAAAACAAACCTAGATATTTATGAACCTCTATATCCTGAACCTCGTGATCCAGAATAAGGATATCTTCCTGCATGGCATGTTTCAAGGCGAATGTTTTGTTTTTTTTCACAATCCCCCCGGGACATTTATATAGATTCATATTTGAAATGCAATTACATATGCCATCTGAAAGATAAAATAACACCTACATAGGTCTGGATGAAAGATCGTTACTATCCACAAAAGATAAGGTCATATTACCATCAAGTTCCATAACCAGTGGTAAATCAAAAGACACAACAGAAGAATATGGGGAATCAGGGAAAAGTGTATTTAGCGTGTTTCAGGCTTTTTAAATACCATGGTATTTTGTTGAATTCAAGAGCGGAAATTCCTTATACATTCCAAATAAAGAGCAGCAGTGTCTGTCATAACATTTTTCGCACAATGTGTAAGAAAGAGATCCCTCTCCCTGGCTAGTGCCCCATTGGGATTTCTCTATATGTAGACAACCCAAAATGCATGCCTTTGCACGACTGGTCGGATTCTCGTTGGCGTTCCGGCATCGCAAGACCGCTGATCAAATAAAGAATAAATACAGATCTGTATTTCTTCTTACGTTATTTGCCAATAGAGTCAGTTCGCGAATCATTTGGTTCCTTTGGACTGTTTTTCATTTCTGAAGTAA
Organism: Sipunculus nudus; assembly: GCA_026874595.1. Lineage (NCBI taxonomy): Eukaryota > Metazoa > Annelida > Sipuncula > Golfingiida > Sipunculidae > Sipunculus > Sipunculus nudus. The sequence continues at coordinate 46,891,551 of CM049312.1, read as the reverse complement.
AAGAAATGGGGAACAAAGCAAAAAAAAAAAACCCAAACATTTGAATTTTCGAACCAATTTTTAAAAAAAGTCAAATCTGTACCTATAAATCTGTTTTTTTCCGTGGAACTTCTCATGCCACTTCATTATACTAATTCCGCGAAATGCCGCCCCCAAAAATGTGCCGCCTGGGGCAGACCGCCCCTGCCCCTTTGGTGCGCCACTGATTATATGTTCAGGGGTTGCCGACTCGCAGGTTCTCTTATCACACTCGAACTCAAGGCAGACGTTATAAGACGGTGTTTAATCAATATATCATAGCAGTACAGGTTCGCATCATGTACATACGCTAAACATATCAAACAGGAGGCCACTTAGGAACTCACTCGAGACCCGGGACCCTTTTCGGTGCCATCCTAATATACTTATACATTCTAGAGGCGTGAGTGAGGACCTTAACGAAACAGGGGTTGCAAGACGGGTGTTGCTTTCGCTATCTGGTCCAGTCAGAATAAATATGTGTTTCTTGTCTTCACTTAAAATGGCTGTTAATCAAAGACTATTATACTCTCAACAATAAATATTACCTTGCCAGATAGCTCACAGAACTCTTAATCAGTGATATTAATTGTGACGTAATCATGAATTAGGGTAAACTAGTTATGAGAAATAAACTTAGATTATACCAAGTTGATTTTTATTTATCAACTGAAAAATGAATAATAACTGGAAAATGAAATAAGGTCAGGGATCATGGCATATATGTACATACAGAGAACAAAGGGGCCCATCTGATACTCTGTCACTCTAAGAAATATAAATTAGGACCTGCTTTGCAAATAAAGAAATATACTTGGACAGAAAACACTCTATATATATCCATATGGGATATTGAGCATGGTTGTTTAAGGGGTCGCCGGGAGCCATTAGTGTCAGCGCAAAGGCGCTGGGCTGGTGACATCGCCTGGCCGCTTACGCAACCGAACCAGAGGAACCAGAACTAATAGTAAACGGGACGCCTAGACCTGTATGTATAAGTGTGTACTCTGTAACAATATATATATATATATATATATATATATATATATATATATAAATAAAACAGTCTTATGTATATGCTCTCAGAGAATGAACATTCTTCAATCAATGATTGGCTGGAGAATGGAGCTGTAGGTTGATCTATATCTGGGAGTGATGGCTCTCTTTTGAGATAACTGATTACTAATATCTGTTTGTTGACGCTTTAGTTAGTGCAAGCCAGGAGAGTCACGTGAGCTAATTACCAGTGGACCATAAACTCCACCTTCATCTGACTTTGACACTTACGGACTTGACCTTTGGCACTAAATCACTTATAATCAAGATAAATGGTGAAGAGTAATTCAAGAGGGAGGAATAAAATCAGATTATAATCTGGTAACATGAGATACAACTGTATTTTACATCAACATTTCAGTTAACCATTAGACGTCCCATTAATTTTTTGCCATTTTCTCAATATATATACAGTGTTTCAGTTGATTACACCGTCTGCAGAAAGATATTTCTCACAAATTGTCACCAATTTTGCACATATGTTTGGAACCATATAATCCGAAACGTGTTTTTTATATCATTTTTTTATAAAGCAGTTACAGGCCATTTAAATAAAGAATCATTTGTTAGTTTGTCAACAAAAATTAAAACTAAACTTAAGAAGAAAGAAAGACGATAAATATACAATAAAAACGCCTGGAGGTTTTTGTGTGTTAAGATGATGTTATTCTTGTATGCATACTTCCTGCCAGATGTGCAGACCTGGGAGCCAGCCGTTGACCTGTAAATCGGCTGGCTAGAAGAAAAAATGGCTGGCTAGCCGGCTGAGCCGCGGCTCAGGTCTAAGAACAATGATGATGGCTGAGTGGACAACGTTGTGGCTGGCTAGCCGGCTGAGCTGTAAGGATGAGGCAAATATCTAATGGACAAAATGATGTCTCAGTCTAATGCAATTATATTTATATGTACAATTATATGAAACAAACTTAACGAATATTTTGACAAGGTAATTTACCCTTTGGATAAATTAATTTTATGCAATATCACGCCAGGCGTGTACAAGGACAGTGAGTTGTTCCCCCATTGTGTTTTCAGATCTGACAATATAGCGTGTTTTGGTGAAGCTGAGCGCTTATTTGATCAGATGAAAATTGTTATGATTTTCCTCATTTCTTTTGACAGACGTTGGGTACACATGAATTATTTGATCTCAACTGATATAATATTACATTGCTAAAAGCATCTCGCTTTTTAACTTCAAATTGCAAACCAATCAGACTCGCTTAAAAGTTTAGTTACCGCTCAAGAATTTTATGATTTTTTTCCATAGGTGTTTACGCGAATGACATTTGAAGCATGATTATAAAATGAGGTAGTTATGAGCGGTCGCTTGCTGCCGACATCGTTTCACGGTTTTACGTATATATAAACACAAAAATTACTTATATTGGCTGGAAGCAATGATAACAAAAAATGCATGCATATTTTTTTTCCATACATATAACAGCTTTTCCCTATGGTTTTTGTTCATTTAATCTTGACTGTTAACCAAGCATTAATCATGTTTTTACAACATTACACATCGACCTCAATAACTTTAAATGACCCAGCATCAGTATATGACTGAATAAACTTTGGAATGGTCTGGATTCTGGCACTTTTTCTCTTCATTTCCAAGCAACCAGGGTTAGAGAAACGCCCTTGATCTAATGGGGAATATCCCTGTTATCCGGTCTGAAAAAAAGGGGCTTGCGGGAACTTTATTAACTGTCTAACATAATGACTTACCACTCCCACAAAATTAATCATGCATTACCATTGCGAAGCCATGCAGCTCGGTGAAATCTGCTGGAGGCGAGATCGTGTTAACATGTTATTGTAGTAACTATTTACAAGCTGAAGTATGCAAGCGAATGTCATTTTTTTCACCAGCTTATCAGTATTTCAACGGCGGCTGAGCCGGTGTTTAATAATCGGCGGCGGCTGGCGCAGTCTCGGCGGCTCCCAGGTCTGCAGATGTGAGATAACTCGTTTTTTTTTCTTTTGGAAAATTTTGGTTTAAATTTTAAATATACTGTATAGTGTATTTCAAGGACTCCAAATACGTGTATATATATCATCGGGGTTAAATTGGTTTCTCCGAGAACAACATGTATACTCCACGTATCTGTCAGTAAATGAGGCCCCGGTGTGGAAAATGAGGATGGAATTAGAAGGGATTGTTTTGAGATAAGGCAGAGATAACAAATGGGTCCTAGAATCGGAACTAATGTGCAGACAGCCGTTGATGGCCGCCGCTCACACGGACCACTGTTTCTCAGCACGTTCTGTATCACGGTGTGACCGCCAAAGTCTGGTTCTGTTTTACCCAGGTTTAAGTGGGAAGCCGGCCAACGCTGCAGGGCTTGCATGTTTCAACATGGACGCCGTCCTTTGATCTCAGCCCGAATCTGGCACCTGGGAACAACATTTCGAGGAACACAATACTACAACGGGCATGTTTGATCCTTTAGGCCGCAGGGGGAGACCCTCACAACACCTCAGAGGACACCTCAAGTCCCGTACAAATAAGCTCGTTCCGTACACCATCACAAGCTGCGTAATGAATACATTTAAAGAAACAATTAAGTTTACATGTGACTATTAGACGGGGCTTCGTATTTTACATTCAGTCACGTGGCAGCATATGGTTAATGGTCACAGAGGGTGCATGTATGCACGCCTCGGACGTGTCCGTTTCGGGACCTTGAAGGGTCGACAGTCCTGTAAAGTTGGACATTAATTTGGAAAGGTTCTATCGCAACGCAATGTATAAAAACTCGGCCAAGGTCCAGTAGACGGTAAAACATTTTCTGCCCTTGCATGTTGTCCGTATGTTTATATAAATGTGTCTGTAAGTTTAGTGTGTGTAGGTGTGTGAGTGCTTAATATTATATTTTAAGATAAGCGGAAGTTTTGCCTCCCTTCGACCACCCCAGAGTGTAGAACTAGTCGTTGCAAAAATATTTGTGAAAGTCTCGAGGAGAAATCTATTTATGTCCACAAGTGTAACAACACCTCACCGCTAATACGTATCTTGCTACCGCAAAGAAACGTATTATTAGCGACGAGACATAACTGATATACCTATACAATGTGCGAAATGACCGGTATAACTCAGTATATAATAAATCTCCCTTTTAAATTTATTTCATTTTCTGTAAAGAGAAGAATGTCTCCCTTGGCTTTTGTGATTGACAGATTCGCTTTATATGATACCAGAAAAGCTGATGGTCGCCATGGAATAGAGGTGGACCTTACAGACCTTTACCTGTGCTGAATAGATTGGGTGATACTTACTAATACTATATTGTAACTTGACCAATGATATTTATCTATTTTTCTAATCTTAGATAGCCAAACAATGTTGAAAATGATTTCAAGAAAATTATAAACAAAGTACTGTGTAAAATAGTTGGTTGGTCCTACTTTTTTAGTAGCTCACTCTTCAAAATGAACGTTTTTGATAAATTTCCATGTTTATACTGGCTTAATGAAGTGCACAAAAATATTTGCTTAACCGCCGGGGGGGGGGTGTAATTGATATGTAAGCCAACATGCATTTTCATTTAGATATTGAACATATTTCGTTATTCATATATGAAATGTTTTCTCCGTGGCTTGTGTGTGCTTCGTGGCTTGTGTGTGCTCCATGGCTTGTGTGTGCTTCCTGGCTGGTGTGTGCTCCGTGGCTTGTGTGTGCTTCCTAGCTGGTGTGTGCTCCGTGGCTTGTGTGTGCTTCCTGGCTGGTGTGTGCTCCGTGGCTTGTGTGTGCTTCCTGGCTGGTGTGTGGTCCGTGGCTTGTATGTGCTTCCTGGCTGGTGTGTGCTCCGTGGCTTGTGTGTGCTTCCTGGCTGGTGTGTGCTCCGTGGCTTGTGTGTGCTTCCTGGCTGGTGTGTGCTCCGTGGCTTGTGTGTGCTTCCTGGCTTGTGTGTGCTCCGTGGCTTGTGTGTGCTTCCTGGCTGGTGTGTGCTCCGTGGCTTGTGTGTGCTTCCTGGCTGGTGTGTGCTCCGTGGCTTGTGTGTGCTTCCTGGCTGGTGTGTGGTCCGTGGCTTGTATGTGCTTCCTGGCTGGTGTGTGCTCCGTGGCTTGTGTGTGCTTCCTGGCTGGTGTGTGCTCCGTGGCTTGTGTGTGCTTCCTGACTGGTGTGTGCTCCGTGGCTTGTGTGTGCTTCCTGGCTGTTGTGTGCTCCGTGGCTTGTGTGTGCTTCCTGGCTGGTGTGTGCTCCGTGGCTTTTTCCAACATACATTACAGCTGATATTTTTCGAAGACATATTTTCCGAAACGTTTTATTGTGATAAATATATCAGCTTGGCGTATAAGACAGTTTAACAATTGCGCGGCGTTTACTGCATGAGGCGCTCCATACTGGTAAGACACTTGAACCTCCCACAACCTTTTGTTAAGAATTTTTTGTTTGTGGTTTTGAGAGATTCTTGCAAATGGATCTGACATCTGTCCCGAGGAGATACTAGTCTCTCTGCGTAGGCTTACACTGTCAATCAAGATCGGTGTACAAATAAACCAACATGCACGAGATGACCCAAGGAAAACCTTCCTGGAGGAAAACGTATGCATATGTATGCAGCACTACGTGCACCCAGTGACACGTAGGCCGCTGGCATCAGCGCTATAGGTACTAAGGTAGTATGACACATGTTATAATAAATGACTTGTGAGTTGCCAAATCGACGTCGCTACATTAAACCTCGTCTGTGGCCGGTAATATTTTGCCGATAAACCACATAAAAATATGGAATTATTAGATATTTGTTTCATAAGAAAATAATTTCCTCTAATGGGTGTGCAATACAGAGCTTTAGATATAGTCTATCCGATTATAGTAGAAAAAGGCCAGAAAAGACCGGGGTACAACATGTAGAGCCCCATTCTGTATAGGATGTTATGCTGTATAGTCATGTATTATTTGTACGTTATGAAACGGCAAATCCTTTGTTATTTCTTTTTATTATATTTGTTCCTAAAGAAGGAAGGGTTTTGTGCATGAGCGTGTGTGAGTTGCCTCAAGGTACTGTTAATCACATGTAATCAAGGCAGGCACTCGTAACCATCACTCAGAAACTATTCACAATATCAATTCCAAGCTTTCAATGGAAATTCAACTTTGTTGACGTTCCTTTTGTCATAACAAATCTTCATTATCATTGGCACTTTCTATGCTACGCAGCCTCCGGTCTTTTCCAGTTAAAGCGCATCTCCTCACACATACACACCTGCATACACACACACGCACACCCCTCATACACAAACGCACACCCCCACCAACCCACCAATACACACTTACACACACCATAATACACAGACGCACCCTCGTACACCCACGCGCGCACACACATGCACACACACCTACACAAATATATTATTCTATGATGTAAATTGTTTATGATCTCAGATACCGTGTGGTGTGTGCCCTTCAGTTTACTACGTGCAACTAGAATTAATCACGGGATCTGACCTGTTCCTGATTACACATGACGTATACGAAATGGCTTCATGTTGCGTCATTCATGAGAATGTTATATATCCGAAGATACAGTAAACGAGGGAGGTAAAAAAAATTATATAACACGCTATAATCAATGTGTATCCTGATGCCTCAGTTCTGATAGGCATTTAAATACTAGTGTTTGGCATGATTAGTTAATCATACAACGGAATGGACTTTCATGAAAAGGAAATAAATGGTTTTATTCAGATTGCACATGTAATATGTAATCCCTGTTCCTGAAAAGCACAGTAGTTAACACGCATAATGGACTCCAACGTTGATTCTACATAACACTCACCCGCACTCACATATACATGTGAGTACTTTATTGATCTGCCATTATCTCATAAAAAAGACAGCAATTTTCTTTTATTTCTGAAATAACCTCAAAATATGAAACCATGGGTGTATAAACAATCAATTCCCTTAATTTATTACTTCAGGTAACATATAAATAAACATGTGGGTATACATATACTAATATATATATATATATGTGTGTGTGTGTGTGTGTGTGTGTGTGTGTGTGTGTGTGTGTTACAGGACAAACTCCGATCCAGTAGAATCGTCGATCCTACTATAGGACAAAGTCTGAACGGACTTTCTACTAGGAGAAACTCCGATCAGACTTTCTACTAGTAGGATCGGCGATTCTACTAGGACAAACTCCGATCATAGCCTCTACTAGGACAAACTCTGATCAACAAGAGACCACAATATAATTAGACTTTCTACTAGTAGAATCGGCGATTCTACTAGGACAAACTCCGATCGTAGTATCTACTGGGACAAACTCTGATCGTAGTCTCTACTAGGACAAACTCCGATTGTAGTCTCTACAAGGAGAAACTTACCATAATTTACCTAATTTCTGAAACCTGAGATTAAAAATTAATAAAACCCATTAATATTTTAACCAAATGTTTTATTTATGTATTTGAAAAAAAAAATAAAGAAAAATAAATACAAGCACATATGATAAAACACAATATCCTACGATTATATATATAAGTCACAGATATACGTCTTAATGTTTCATTCAAACATATACAATTTTATTTGATAAAAAAAATTACAAATATAAGCACAAGTACATGTAAGCACCAACTGTTATCTACTTGTATATATGTAAAATTCCTGAATATTGATCTAAAATCTTTCATTCACATCCTGTCTTAAATTCACAGCAAAAAAATGCAGTATATACATACAACAGAACTTATGCTACTCAGTGAAAAAGCCACTGATACAGAATGTAGGTTTCATATAGAACATACAAGTTAATGTGATAAAAAATACAAATAAAAGCACAAGCACATATAAGCCCAAACTTTTATCTACAATTCCTGAACATAGGTATAACTAAGAAAAATGCAATATATACATCGGACAGAACTTATATTTATCAATTAATAAGCCATTTATACAGATTGTGTGTATTTTCATACTGAACTTTTTCAAAAGACTCACTCGCAGAAATACAGTTCCCTCGGTAAAGTGCAAGTCCATCATAAAAATATCAGTCCTAAGGTTATGTCAACTTCCTCAGAGCTCAAAATCTGTTTTGACAAACACTTAATGTTTCTGGATGGCACTTTGCAAGGAGCAATCATATACAATACAGCGTAATAACAAGAATTCTAGAAGTATAGTACATAAAACAATAAATAAATATAATGGTTTTACAAAAAAAAACCTAACATGTCAACCATTACCATATACCAGTGTTTAACCCCACATTAAAAAAACAAATAAACAACCGTTTTCCTGTATATTATATAAAACAATCATGATATACTTTAGTCTTTTAGAGAGTCATATTGTGTATATTCATAAATAAAACATTTGGTTACCATATAACTGTTTTTAATTTATTCATAATCCCAGGTTTCATAAATTAGACCATTATGGTAAGTTTGTCCTAGTCGAGACTACAATCGGAGTTTGTCCTAGTAGAAGCTCTGATCCAACTAGTACATTTATACATGGTTGGAGTTTGTCCTACACTCTAAATAATTTTAGGCTTAGACACGTCTCATACAAAGACACATAGCCTGTGACACTTTTAAGACGCGTCTAGTGTCTTTGGACAAGAGGTGTCCAGCGTCTTTGGACGGGACGTGTCTAGCGTCTTTGTGGGAGCTCTCTGTGGCGCCTTTGGTAAGACGTCTCTAGTGTCTTCAGGGAGGTGTCTTTACAGAAGGCGTCTAGCGTCTTTAGCAGGAAGCGCCTAGGGTCTTTCTGGAATGCGTCTTCAACGGAAGGCATTTCGCGACTTCCTGCCGGGTGTCTACAGACTCATCGTCCGAATTGTCCATGCAGCAGCTTGGAGAGCATATGATCAGTATGCATTACACAATAAAAATCCTGAATGTCTCTCTGGTGACCACAACTTCAGTGCCATTAATATTCAACATTCATATATCTATCACATACACGGTAATATAAAACATAAAAAAGAGTTTTTCTTAAATGTAATTTTAATCTCACAAAACAAGAGACCCATACAGGTGTCTTATAAACTGTTCAATACTGCTGACTATAATGGATGACAATACAAGATAACAAAGATTTTCCAGGATTACTTGAGAAATTACAAAAAAAAAAAAAACTTGTAACAAGTGACCCTTGAGTCATGACGCTCAGCCGACTGACATGTTGACCATGTCCTTGCACAGGCGAATAATTAAGATTATGAGGGTGCCATTATCATTCATGCATATTAGCTAAAGTTCATTAAGACCCATAAGCACATCTTATTTGATAACAATCCATCCAGCCATTCCTGAGAAATATGTCAATTTGATATGGGTAACAGAGACCAAATTTCAGGATTCAAAGGGTACTTTTCATGGATCACCCTGAATGTCAAGTTAGAAGATTGCAGATCCAGTGGTTTGTGCCCTGGTAACGGAAGACTGCATCTTTAATTTAAAGGTCTTATAAATAGAGAAAAAAAATCGAAAAACAAATTAAAAAAATACAGGTGGCGCCACCAGTCTGCAGAAACATATGACACATTCCATGATCAATATCCATGCAAAGAATCATGGTGATCAATGCACTGGTTGTTCTGGTTGAGCTTTTATATCAAATTTTGCATTATTCTGGGTGATACTTCGGAGCCCCATTGCTTAAAGGACATAGATAACAGAGACCTAACCTCAGGTTTCCCAGGAGACTTTTCGTGGGCCTCCCTGCATGTCAAGAAAGAGGATTCTAGGTCTAGTCGTTATGATTTGTGTCCTGTTAACAGATGACCAAATCTTTCAAGGTCTCAAAAAGAAGGGAAAAATCGTTAAGGAAGTAAAAAAATACAGGTGGCGCCACTAGTCTGCAGGAACTGATGAAACACTCCATGATCAATATACATGCAAAGAATCATGGTGAACAATGCATTAGTTGTTTAGATACTTGAGCTTTTGTATCAAATTTTGCATTATTCGGGGGGATACTTTGGAGCCCCACAACTGAGAAATCATTTGCAACAGAGACCTGATTTTTGGTTTCCAAGGAGATTTTTCATGGACATCCCTAGATCTGAAATTAAAAGATTCCAGAACCAACGATTACGATTTGTGCCTGGTTAACGGACGGACAGACAGACAGACAGACGGACGCCAGGACAAAGAGTGATCACTATAGCTCAGATGACTTTAAGTCAGCTGAGCTAAAAATTGTATGTTAACATTTCCTGATTATATGAAGTGATAAACAATGGTATTCAACTCAAATCTGTATGTTAACTGTATGTTGAGGCCCACATTAAATTTAAACCCAATCTAAAGCCACCTTTTTAGTTACTGCAATCGTTATAAGTATACAAAATGTGTTCATCCTTAACTAACCCTGGTATTTAACTGATATGTCGAGGCCAATATATAATTCAAACACTTTCAGGCCACTTCATTGTGTTACTATTAGCTTGATATAAAGAGTATATACATTAGGCTTTTGACAGAAATTTATATCATATTATTTCTCAGAGCACAGTTACAATATAGTTTATTTACAAAAACCAGTTTAGTAATCTAGACACCCAGAATTTGGACTGTCTGCATGTGAAGTTTGGACTCTCTGGGTCTTGCTATTGCGATTTGTGCCCTTCAGTTAACGGATGGACAGAGTGAAGGACAGACAGATGACAGAGGACAAAGACCCATTGCTATAGCTCAGAAGACTTTCAGTCATCTGAGCTAAAATGTAACTTTGCATCATGACTTAGCCATGATGAATTAATATTTATCAAATTTTCCGGTGGCTTCTAAGCTCAATGCAAACTTTCTAAATTTATTGCCATAACCCTTAAAATCTACCTTGTCCTCTAGAACATAATGTTGCAAGATACCTAATAACTAGGAGTAAATGCGAGGGTAATTTAAGTCAGAAATGTAATAAAACATAATAAGGGAGTGGAGTGTCTGGATGACTGAACTGGTCTTTGTAAAAATAGAGATTCCATCGGCAGGCAGGGCGGCCTCCATCAGATTGTTTCTCCATCAGAGTCATCCACAAACAGGACTGCTCTTGGAGCAGATTCAGGGCTTGAAACCAGATGTCTGTCAATGTCAGTTTCTGCGATTCCCTGTAATGAAAAAAGGGCAAATCTGAAGTTTAACCATATGGTTTAACCATTATCTGACCAAGTTTGTGGTAGAGATCGCTGGTAATCATTCAACATTTTATTTTACAGAAATACTAATGTACATATTTATTCTGAGAATAAAATTCTACTGACTTCACCTCCCAATAAAAGTTTCCCATTTTTCCTAATATACACATTGGAATACTCAATATATGTTACAGAACTTCTAGGTTCTGGGACTAACAAGCAAATATTTTCCTAATACATACTCACATGGCAAGGGGACGATGACACTTATGTTTAAATTGCAAAGATTAATTTCTCAAAGGAACGAAGTCGCAGAGACCTAGTTTTTGGCTTGGTAGGAGATCCTCGGGACATCTAACATTATGCCGAATTGGGATTCGTAGGTCCAATGGTTTCAAAACGTGCCAGTCTAACGGACGGACGGACAACCGACGGACAATGGACCATGACTAAATCTCTGATGACTTATAGTCAGCTGAGCTAAAAAATGACTTTCTAGATATTAGTGCAAGACATAAGATGTACCAGTTTCAAAAGGATTCATGCAAAACTGTGGCTTGTAGATTCCTATATGTAAGAAGCAAGCACCAGCAAGCAGGCAAAATTGAGGACAATTGACAATTAGACAGACGCACTGACAAGGGGACACAAGGTTGAGAGCAGATGACTTAACCAGAATATGGAGAAGAGGCATATATATGATCATAATCATATATATAATCATAGCAGTTATATGATTTATGCCTCGTAACAAATGACCACATATTTGAAGGTCTCAAAATAGAGAAAAGAAATGCGTAAAAAATCGAAAAGATACAGGTGGTGCAACCAGTCTGCAGAACCTGATGAAACACTCCATGATCAATAAGCAAGCAAAGAATCATGGTGATCAATGCATTAGTTGTCCGGATAGTTGAGCTGTGGTATCAAATTTTCATTATTCTGGGGGGTTCTTCGGTGCCCATTGCTTGGAGGTTATAAGTAACAGAGACCTGATTTCTGGTTTCATGGACCTCTCTGGATTTCAAGTTAGAAGATTCTAGGTCCGCTTATTTAAAGGTCTCTTTAAAGAATCTTGCTGATCAATGCTACTGGAGCTTTTGTATCAAATTTTCATTATTCTGGGGGGTTCTTCGGTGCCCATTGCTTGGAGGTTATAAGTAACAGAGACCTGATTTCTGGTTTCATGGACCTCTCTGGATTTCAAGTTAGAAGATTCTAGGTCCGCTTATTTAAAGGTCTCTTTAAAGAATCTTGCTGATCAATGCTACTGAAGCTTTTGTATCAAATTTTCCATTTTTCTGGGGGGGGGGGGGGGTACTTCGGAGCCCCATAGCTCGGAGGTTATGAGTAACACAGACGTGATTTCTGGTTTCCAAGGAGATTTTTTATAGGCCTACCTGGATGTCAAGTTAGAAGATTCCAGGTCCAGCGGTTACGATTCGTGCCTGGTTAACGGAAGGACAGACAGATGGGTCACCAATTAACTTTTTTTAAACATCAAAGGAAGTCTTGTAAATATATATTGCTCAAGCAGATTTTTTTATAACTAATGCCGTTAGTATTGAAAGTTAATAATAATAATAATAATAATAATAATAATAATAATAATTGCAGTAGTGCCATTTAATGCGAGTATTCAAACAATTTCAAATATATATACTAGTATATATATTATAAAGTGACATTTTACTTTAGACATTTCACCGAAGATGTATCAACTATAGCCTATTAGCAGTGACAGGAGAGAGCATATCGTCACATGCACTAACTGCATTTACGCGGCAATATCCAGGACCCCGCACGTACACATGAACACATTATCTTGACTGGGAGACGCGCTGACCAAGATTGTTACACTTTGTCTAAACCAATCAACTCTCAAGAGTTACGCGCTGGTGCGGGGTAAATGTTACACTTTTAAGCACTGGTTACGAGCCAATGTTTATCAACAAATAAATTGAAATAGAGTATAGGATAATATCTAGACTGCGTTTTTTGACTTGCTGAAACTCCTTTGTCAATGTGGGCTCAATAAAAGTATAAATACATAAATATATGGCAGGGTCAAATTGGGCCAGCCATGTCCTACCCGTGGGTCGTTTCTAATCGTCTTGTGATTTTATTACGAAGAGATGAAAGAAAACAGATTGAAAATCTGTAACTTTGAAAGATATCTGGGATAACTTTTATACGTGTTATAAACACTTGGCTCGACCGTATTAAATCATATAAATTTATGATAACGGGTATATATTTATATAATACACATATATATGTATATATACGGTACATATACACGGTACATGTATATGTATACATATATATATATATATATATATATATATATATATATATATAGAAGGTAGTGTTACCCTCCGATATAAAGTGCTCTATGGCCTACAGACTAGGCCAGAGCGGTATAACTCATATATATATATATATATATATATATATATATATTAGTCTTCTATTGTCCTCCCCCCCCCCCCCCCCCCCCCCCCCCCCCATGAAAATTTGGTTTCGCCGCCAATGCATATGACCCGTGTCCCTGACTCCTTGTCTCGTTGAGCTGAGCCATTGAACACATTCTTGCATACTTTACATCCTTTTAATACATTTTACAAATGAAAGTACGGCCAACAGCTCTTAAGTTATTATATTTATAGACAGTAGGCCCATGGTTGACCGACTAGGAAAACCGATCTGCCTTGCTTATAGGCTGCCATCCCCCCCCCCCCCCCCCCCCTCCCCCACGCAATTCATGTACACATAATCCATTGCATTTGTAAATTACATATGCATAAATATGGGTCTATAGTTTTATGGTATATAGTCTTATTTCATGCAGTCAAATGTTAAGGATACTCTCCGAGTATAAATTATTTCTTTGTATACATGTACATATGTTTCATTTTCAATATTTCATGATCAGTACTGACTGACTTTTGAACAATCAATAAAGACAATATGGCCGGTCTGGAGTGACCGGTTTTCATGCACATAAAAATATGGATACTGTAGAACAGATTTAATAAAAATTGTATTCATCTATGCTTCAAATAAGGCGATTGACCGTTTTACTTTCTACAGAATATATATAAAAAAAATAACAAATAGGCCTACTTACGTCACTTCTCTTAGGATAAAACTATGCCAGCGTTCTGGTATGGTCTACTGCCTCCTTGCTGCACGACCTGGCGGGGCATGGTAATGCGCAGACGAATCAGGAGTTGATGCTGACATCACGTGGATTAAAAGCGCGCGAAGCAGACAACTTATAGACGCTGGTGTCTTAAATTTAGTCTGCTTCTCATGTGTCTTTACGGGACATGCTTCGAAGTGACTAGTGTCTTTAATTCGCTCTTCGTGACAACAGAGTTCTATATCGTTCGTGAATAGACATAATTAATTACTAATATACATTATTTTACAAATCTTATGTTTCATATTATGTGAATATTACCTTTAATTATTATCTCGAGTTTTACAGAACTGGGACACTTAAAACAGCTCAATCGTGCATTTAGTCATGAGAGTCCTGCAAAAATAGAGCAAATTTAATATGTTATATTATTCTTAGATTGTGTTTAGGCCTATAGCAAAAGCAAGTAAGAAGCACTGGAGATAAATGTATTTATGAACCATTTCTTAAACTATAATAGTTAAAGACACCTGTAGAAAGACACCAAGACACATACTGTAAGACACCAAGACAAATACTGAAGGACACCAAGACACATACTGTAAGACATATGTGTCTTTGTTGGCGTCTTACACAAGTCCTCTGGAGACACTTGATGCCCAGTTTAAGTCCCCAGTGTCTTACCTAAAGGCACCAAACTAGGTTGAGACATGTCTCGGTTATTTACAGTGTAGTAGAGACCACGATCGGAGTTAGTCCTAGTAGAATCGCCAAATCTACTAGTAGAAAGTCTAATTATGTTGTGGTCTCTGGTTTATCGGAGTTTGTACTAGTAGAGGCTATGATCGGAGTTTGTCCTAGTAGAATGGCTGATCCTACTAGTAGAAAGTCTGATCGGAGTTTCTCCTAGTAGAAAGTCCGATCGGACTTTGTCCTAGTATAAGATCAACGATTCTACTGGATTGGAGTTTGTCCTGTGACATATATATATATATATATATATATATATATATATATATATATATCAAGGCGTTTGATTTCGGAACCTCGGCAGTTCTTTATTGAGGCAAAATGGAGAAACTCTTGATAGAAGCCTCGGAGAATCGCTTAAATGTCTCAACAGCAGGTTAATATGACTTGATGGATTTTTCCTGATCCAGCGCATAAATGAAACCTGAAATTCAGAAAGCTTTCACGAAAAAAACCCCCAAAAAATCATAATTATCGTGTACGGCTACCTTCACCCTCATTAAAAAAAACAATGTTTATAATACTAACACCACATTCTGGAGCGTTTAAGCCTTGACAAATATTTATAAGCCCATTATTTTGTATTAACACTGCAGCGGTACACATAGTGTTATTCCAAGTATTTTATATAGTAAATATGATTTTGTACATAAATGAAGATAAAGATTGCGTATATTACATGCAAGCACACATGCACCCATGCACACACATGCAAAGAGACCTGAAACTAATGACTGAAGCCCTGTAATAACATGTCTAATAGTAAAAAGCATGGAGGAGAGAATAATTTATATATACCGAGAATAATGAATGGTTAACCACCCGGATATATACCTAGCTGTACCTGGTATACTGACATGTCACGGATTGGGTGGTAATCTATTCGTTTGCTTAAATTCCTCAAAATGTATCTGTATTTTCTCACAGGAAACATCGACCACATGCAGGACCTCTTAAATATTATTTTCTGTTGGAAATATCAGCAACCACAGTAATGTGTCATGAAATCACGAGGTGGCACAACTCTCCGTGTACCATTAATGGCCAGTATTTGGAAGAAAACGCCCAAATATCGCTAAACCCCACATGCCATAGAGTGACAATGTATATGTCTCAAGTTGTTGGTCTGTAAAATGTCATTTAGTCAAGCAGATAAGTGAATATATATCGCCGGAATACTTCAGTTGGTGATACAAGCACCAAATTTTGTATGTTTGTACGTTTAAGACCCCTTTACTTTAAAAACGATGGCCACCATTTTTTTTCCAGATGGTCGCTATTAACCCCCTTTTCGGAATAACATGGATGTAACATTTTTAAGAGTGGTCCGATTTAAAGAGTTATGGAGATTCTATTTGATCAACGGTCGAAGGCCGACGATTCATATTTTGCTCATCATGGTATATTTCAAGGGGTTACTTGAAATACGACTTCCCGATTAACATGATTTTCTCTCTTTTTGATAGTAATAATTATCTTATTCTGCTATTCGACAGTGTTATGGAATGGGTGTTACAGGACCTGGATGTCAGTCAGTCTGTCCGTTTGTCTTTCCGTTGATATAATAGGTATATAAATCAGTTTGTCCGTCTGTTCATGTTACTTGTATACGTAACTGCATTTATACTGTGAACTATTGGTATGTTTTCCTGTAAAGATTTTTATTTGAGGTAACCGCCTCCATTTAATGCTTTCATTGCCTGTATATACATCTGCATCCAGCCATTTCGGTTTGGGACACGCGTCCTCTCATTTATATCAAGTGTAACCCTTAAGCCCCGTTCCCACTTTCACGAATTTGACGCCGAATCGCCACGATGTTGAATTCGTGGCGATTCGTGGCCAATCGGCCTGTCGAGTGATAAAAATTCCATCACGACCACGATATTGTACGAAAGGAGTACGATGCCAGTACGATTGGCTACGACAGTGACACGAAGCCAGCACGATATGACAGGACACTTTTAAGAATGTTCACGGCTCCGTGACGACGTCTAAGATACTGGTACGATATTTCCACGATTGGTCTGCGACTTGTGGACGATACTCCTACGATCATTCAATTTTGCTACGGATTTTTAGATAGCTATACATGTGATATATAGCTATTGTAATGTCACAAAGAACCCGATATTAGTAAAAGGACACCATAACAACACTTTACTCAACTTCTCCAGATATTTTAATTTGACAAAAACTATCCAGTTTAAAACACTGATAATATATGTCTTATTTGATTTGGGTAATTAGACAATTACGACTTATTTATGTGGTGGCAAATACGACGTTTACTTCTTTAAGTCCAAGTAGACGACCGTCTTAATCAGATGTAAAATATCTGTATTCGCAAAATATTGGTTAAAATATCTTATTGATTCAGCTCTCAATGTGATATAAGATTATGTTAATATCAATTTGTGTTAGGCTCAGTTTATTCTCCCATAGTAAAATAGGAAATTCATAATTTATTATATTGACCATATGTTTAAGTATGACGAAACTGTATAATATATTCAGCTTCTTTAAACTGTTTTGGTTCAAATTTATTTTGTTAACCAATATCCACGATAAAAAATTTCTTTAAAACAAATTTACTACATGTTTTTTTTCACTGCAAAAACTTCCTTGTTTGTTTACAAGAAGTAACAAATTACAAAGGAAACGTAATTTGATTCAGCTTCTTCAAATTATTTTAGTTCAAATTTAGTTGGAACCAATAACCACAATACAAATCTTCTTTATAACAAATTTACAAATCTACTCAGTGTTCTTACTTCTAAACCTTATTCCTCATTGGTTTGTAAGAAGTTAAAAATCACCAAGAAAATAAAATTTTCCGTCACATTATGATGTCAGTTCTTGATGATTCGTCACCAAATTCGTGAAAGTAGGAAGGGGCTTTATGAACGTGACTCTCTCTTGAGAGGTTCTTGTGGTAGTCGTATTGTAGTCGTGTTGAAGTCGTGTCGATGTCATTGTCCTTCGTGAGCATTCGTGACATTGTTTTACATCACGAATTTACAAGAATTATGAAGACTCTCGTACGACTTACCAAGAAACTGTTACGACTTAGCTACGACTTGTGACGACAAAGCTTAATTTTTGAACATTTCAAAAATAGCGCCACGAATTCTGAGTGCTCAAGACCTCGCTACGAACATTACCGAATGTTCAAGACATCATCTACGACACTCCCACGACGTCTCTACGAATTTTAATGATGTAAGTTCGTGGCGATTCGGCGTCAAATTCGTGAAAGTGGGAACGGGGCTTTACCATTACCTACTGCACCTCGGGGTCCTGGGTGTGTTTTCTTCCCCAATGCTATGTCATTATATACCGAAAAAGCCCACCCAAATTCACACTCATTTGTGAGTGATACACGGCTGTAGGGCCTGCAGTACGTTAGCTCAACCATGAAAGGGGTCGACAGTAGAATTTCTTACCGATCCTCGGCTGATCTTTGAACGCACGATCACCCGCCTCTGAGTCCTGCGCTCTTCGCCATGACGACTGATGCCGGTATTTCCTGTACCTATAACAATATATGTTACGAGTGTTGGATCTACATTTATAGTTTTTTAAATGTTTTTACTTTATATAAAAAAAATGAGAAGCCGAAAAAACAGCATATTTACAATAACTGCATGTTGTGACAGGAGCAACCTTAATTTTAAATTTCTATGATGTACTTGAGAGGACAAAATTTTTACAAACCTTGTTACAAAAGATAAGAATCTCAAATATTCTCCAGTTGTGTCCAGCCCGAGTTCCGTCATTTCTTTATGTATTCTTTGATATCTTACCTATTTATTTGCTTCTTACAAAATCTTTATGCTGTTTACTTGACGGAAACCTTGGTATTTTACGCTGACCGTTACAGAGACTTGTAACTTCATCTGTGTACCGGGACCACTTGTTAAGATTCTTTTCAAAAGGATACTATCAGGCAGGTTTTTGCTGTTGGACTTTAACTGTTGTGCAACTAGTTGACATGAGGAACATATTTTCAGTGATTAAGAAATATATAGGATCTAACAAAAAAACTGAATTCAAATTTCAATAGACATATGATCTTTTATCTTTTCGAGATCTCACTTCTTTTACTATATTGGAATGAGGCATTGTGGCTTGTATAATTGAATTATTTGTATACACCTTCTTTTGTATGTAGACTTTGTTAAGGTTAACTTTCGCCTCTATGTTGTCACCCTGCATGCCGCATCATTGTTCGAGCTGAACAGTGACACGCCAACTAGACCTGTTATTTCCAAGTTTCACATACAAGCAGGCAGTACTTTTTATTTGCATCAAAAGGGTCATATTAAGAGGAAAATATAGAAATCTTTTATATCTCTTTTTAAACAATAATAGTTATATTTTTACTGAATCAAACGTATCGATATCTGGTTCATATTCACTTTTTTTCCATCACATATCTCATGTATTAAAAGGTGCCATAATCTGATGACCCTTGCTGAATCAACTTCAAATCTTTACGGTCAACGGTGATTTTCATGAAAAGAGCGACATGTATCCTGTGTCCCTTTCACAACACCCCAATTACTTTCTGAATCCCGTGTCTGTTTCCCTACACGCCCATTACTTTCTGAATCCCGTGTCTGTTTCACAACACCCCAATTACTTTCTGAAACCCGTGTCTGTTTCACTACACACCCATTACTTTCTCAATCCCGTGTCTGTTTCACAACACCCTCATTACTTTCTGAATCCCGTAACTGTTTTACTACACACCCATTACTTTCTGAATCCCGTGGCTGTTTCACTACACACCCACTACTTTCTGAATCCCGTGGCTGTTTCACTACACAACCATTACTTTCTGAATCCCGTGGCTGTTTCACTACACAACCATTACATTCTGAATCCCGTGTCTGTTTCACTACACACCCATTACTTTCTGAATCCCGTGTCTGTTTCACCACACACCCATTACTTTCTGAATCCCGTGTCTGTTTCACTACACACCCATTACTTTCTCAATCCCGTGTCTGTTTCACTACACACCCATTACTTTCTGAATCCCGTGTTTGTTTTACTACACACCCTTTAGTTTCTGAATCTTGTGTCTGTTTCACAACACCCCCTTTATTTTCTGAATCCTGTGTCTGTTTCACTACACACTCATTACATTCTGAATCCTGTGTCTGTTTCACTACACACCCATTACTTTCTGAATCTCGTGTCTGTTTCACTACACAACCATTAGTTTCTGAATCCCGTGGCTGTTTCACTACACACCCACTACTTTTTGAATCCCGTGTCTGTTTCACTACACAACCATTACTTTCTGAATCCCGTGGCTGTTTCACTACACAACCATTACATTCTGAATCCCGTGTCTGTTTCACTACACACCCATTACTTTCTGAATCCCGTGTCTGTTTCACCACACACCCATTACTTTCTGAATCCCGTGTCTGTTTCACTACACACCCATTACTTTCTGAATAACGTGTCTGTTTCACAACACCCCAATTACTTTCTGAATCCCGTGTCTGTTTCACAACAACCCTATAACTTTCTGAATCCCGTAACTGTTTTACTACACACCCATTACTTTCTGAATCCCGTGTCTGTTTCACTACACACCCATTACTTTCTGAATCCCGCGTCTGGTTCACTACACATGCATTACTTTCTGAATCCTGTGTCTGTTTCTCTAAACACCCATTACTTTCTGAATCCGGCGTCTGTTTCTCTACACATCCATTACATTCTGAATCCTGTGTCTGTTTCACTACACACCCATTACTTTCTGAATCCCATGTCTGTTTCACTACACACCCATTACTTTCTGAATCACGTGGCTGTTTCACTACACACCCATTACTTTCTGAATCCCCTGTCTGTTTCACTACACACCCTTTAGATTCTGAATCTTGTGTCTGTTTCACAACACCCCCTTTACTTTCTGAATCCTGTGTCTGTTTCACTACACACTCATTACATTCTGAATCCTGTGTCTGTTTCACTACACAACCATTACTCTCTGAATCCCGGTCAGTTTCACTACACACCCATTACTTTCACAATCCCGTGTCTGTTTCACTACACAACCATTACTTTCTGAATCCCGTGTCTGTTCACTACACACCCATTAGTTTCTGAATCCCGTGTCTGTTTCACAACACCCCAATTACTTTCTGAAACCCGTGTCTGTTTCACTACACACCCATTACTTTCTCAATCCCGTGTCTGTTTCACAACACCCTCATTACTTTCTGAATCCCATAACTGTTTTACTACACACCCATTACTTTCTGAATCCCGTGGCTGTTTCACTACACACCCACTACTTTCTGAATCCCGTGGCTGTTTCACTACACAACCATTACTTTCTGAATCCCGTGGCTGTTTCACTACACAACCATTACATTCTGAATCCCGTGTCTGTTTCACTACACACCCATTACTTTCTGAATCCCGTGTCTGTTTCACCACACACCCATTATTTTCTGAATCCCGTGTCTGTTTCACTACACACCCATTACTTTCTCAATCCCGTGTCTGTTTCACTACACACCCATTACTTTCTGAATCCCGTGTTTGTTCCACTACACACCCTTTAGTTTCTGAATCTTGTGTCTGTTTCACAACACCCCCTTTATTTTCTGAATCCTGTGTCTGTTTCACTACACACTCATTACATTCTGAATCCTTTGTCTGTTTCACTACACACCGATTACTTTCTGAATCCCGTGTCTGTTTCACTACACAACCATTAGTTTCTGAATCCCGTGGCTGTTTCACTACACACCCACTACTTTTTGAATCCCGTGTCTGTTTCACTACACAACCATTACTTTCTGAATCCCGTGGCTGTTTCACTGCACAACCATTACATTCTGAATCCCGTGTCTGTTTCACTACACACCCATTACTTTCTGAATAACGTGTCTGTTTCACAACACCCCAATTACTTTCTGAATCCCGTGTCTGTTTCACAACAACCCTATTACTTTCTGAATCCCGTAACTGTTTTACTACACACCCATTACTTTCTGAATCCCGTGTCTGTTTCACTACACACCTATTACTTTCTGAATCCCGCGTCTGTTTCACTACACATGCATTACTTTCTGAATCCTGTGTCTGTTTCTCTAAACACCCATTACTTTCTGAATCCGGCGTCTGTTTCACTACACACCCATTACTTTCTGAATCCTGTGTCTGTTTCACTACACACCCATTACTTTCTGAATCCCGTGTCTGTTTCACTACACACCCATTACTTTCTGAATCCCCTGTCTGTTTCACTACACACCCTTTAGATTCTGAATCTTGTGTCTGTTTCACAACACCCCCTTTACTTTCTAAATCCTGTGTCTGTTTCACTACACACTCATTACATTCTGAATCCTGTGTCTGTTTCACTACACAACCATTACTCTCTGAATCCCGGTCAGTTTCACTACACACCCATTACTTTCACAATCCCGTGTCTGTTTCACTACACAACCATTACTTTCTGAATCCCGTGTCTGTTTCACTACACACCCATTAGTTTCTGAATCCCGTGTCTGTTTCACAACACCCCAATTACTTTCTGAATCCCGTGTCTGTTTCACTACACACCCATTACTTTCTCAATCCCGTGTCTGTTTCACAACACCATCATTACTTTCTTAATCCCGTAACTGTTTTACTACACACCCATTACTTTCTGAATCCCGTGGCTGTTTCACTACACACCCACTACTTTCTGAATCCCGTGGCTGTTTCACTACACAACCATTACTTTCTGAATCCCGTGGCTGTTTCACTACACAACCATTACATTCTGAATCCCGTGTCTGTTTCACTACACACCCATTACTTTCTGAATCCCGTGTCTGTTTCACTACACACCCATTACTTTCTCAATCCCGTGTCTGTTTCACTACACACCCATTACTTTCTGAATCCCGTGTTTGTTTCACTACACACCCTTTAGTTTCTGAATCTTGTGTCTGTTTCACAACACCCCCTTTATTTTCTGAATCCTGTGTCTGTTTCACTACACACTCATTACATTCTGAATCCTGTGTCTGTTTCACTACACACCCATTACTTTCTGAATCCCGTGTCTGTTTCACTACACAACCATTAGTTTCTGAATCCCGTGGCTGTTTCACTACACACCCACTACTTTTTGAATCCCGTGTTTGTTTTACTACACAACCATTACTTTCTGAATCCCGTGGCTGTTTCACTACACAACCATTACATTCTGAATCCCGTGTCTGTTTCACTACACACCCATTACTTTCTGAATCCCGTGTCTGTTTCACCACACACCCATTACTTTCTAAATCCTGTGTCTGTTTCACTACACACCCATTACTTTCTGAATAACGTGTCTGTTTCACAACACCCCAATTACTTTCCGAATCCCGTGTCTGTTTCACAACAACCCTATTACTTTCTGAATCCCGTAACTGTTTTACTACACACCCATTACTTTCTGAATCCCGTGTCTGTTTCACTACACACCCATTACTTTCTGAATCCCGCGTCTGTTTCACTACACAAGCATTACTTTCTGAATCCTGTGTCTGTTTCTCTAAACACCCATTTCTTTCTGAATCCGGCGTCTGTTTCTCTACACATCCATTACATTCTGAATCCTGTGTCTGTTTCACTACACACCCATTACTTTCTGAATCCCGTGTCTGTTTCACTACACACCCATTACTTTCTGAATTCCCTGTCTGTTTCACTACACACCCTTTAGATTCTGAATCTTGTGTCTGTTTCACAACACCCCCTTTACTTTCTGAATCCTGTGTCTGTTTCACTACACACTCATTACATTCTGAATCCTGTGTCTGTTTCACTACACAACCATTACTCTCTGAATCCCGGTCAGTTTCACTACACACCCATTACTTTCACAATCCCGTGTCTGTTCCACTACACAACCATTACTTTCTGAATCCCGTGTCTGTTTTACTACACACCCATTAGTTTCTGAATCCTGTGGCTGTTTCACTACACACCCATTACTTTCCGAATCCCGTGGCTGTTTCACTACACACCCACTACTTTCTGAATCCCGTGGCTGTTTCACTACACAACCGTTACTTTCTGAATCCCGTCGCTGTTTCACTACACACCCACTACTTTCTGAATCCCGTGTCTGTTTCACTACACAACCATTACTTTCTGAATCCCGTGTCTGTTCACTACACACCCATTACTTTCTGAATCCCGTGTCTGTTTCACCACAGACCCATTACTTTCTGAATCCCGTGTCTGTTTCACCACAGACCCATTGCTTTCTCAATCCCGTGTCTGTTTCACTACAGACCCATTGCTTTCTCAATCCCGTGTCTGTTTCACTACACACCCATTACTTTCTGAATCCCGTGTCTGTTTCAATACACACCCGTTACTTTCTCAATCCCGTGTCTGTTTCACTACACACCCATTACGTTCTGAATCCCGTGTCTGTTTCAATACACACCCGTTACTTTCTCAATCCCTTGTCTGTTTCACTACACACCCGTTACTTTCTGAATCCCGTGTCTGTTTCACTACACACCCGTTACTTTCTGAATCCCGTGTCTGTTTCACTACACACCCGTTACTTTCTGAATCCTGTGTCTCTTTCACTACACACCCGTCATTTCTGAATCCCGTGTCTGTTTCACTACACACCCGTTACTTTCTGAATCCCGTGTCTGTTTCACTACACACCCGTTACTTTCTGAATCCCGTGTCTGTTTCACTACACACCCATTACTTTCTGAATCCCGTGTCTGTTTCAATACACACCCGTTACTTTCTGAATCCCGTGTCTCTTTCACTACACACCCGTTACTTTCTGAATCCCGTGTCTGTTTCACTACACACCCGTTACTTTCTGAATCCTGTGTCTGTTTCACTACACAATCATCACATTCTGAATCCCGTGTCCGTTTCACTACACACTCAATACATTCTGAATCCCGTGTCCGTTTCACCACACACCCATTACTTTCTGAATCCCGTGTCTGTTTCACTACACACCCATTACTTTCTGAATCCCGTGTCTGTTTCACAACACCCCAATTACTTTCTGAATCCCGTGTCTGTTTCACAACAACCCTATTACTTTCTGAATCCCGTAACCGTTTTACTACACACCCATTACTTTCTGAATCCCGTGTCTGTTTCATTACACACCCATTACTTTCTGAATCCCGTGCCTGTTTTACTACACACATACATACACACACACAGAGAGAGAGAGAGAGAGAGAGAGAGAGAGAGAGAGAAAGAGAGAGTAAGTATAGGTGACTTCACAGACAAGGAACGTTTGTTTATTAATCTTCAACAGCTGATGGTAAGATATACAAATCATGAAGCTTGCGTTATTTCTCTTAGTGCGTGCGCCTGTTTAGGAGGTGGCAATTGTGTGACAAAAATTACCTGTTCAAGGGCGGATCCAGGATTTAGGAAAAGGGGGGTCCAACCCAGCAGAACTAATGAAAACCCTAAAAAAAGGTCCCCAGTTCTGGAAAAGGAGGTCCAGGCCACAAAATTTTGTCTTTAAGCCCTCAAAAAACGTTGCTTCTGATGAAAAAAAAAAGGGGGGGTCCGGACCCCCTGAACCCCCTCCCCCTCCCCCGGATCCGCTTCTGCTGTTTATATTGTTGAGACTGAAACCGTCTCTCGATCTAGATTATTGTCCCCCGCTTGGATCTCCCCCTGTGGTCTGGACGTCTCGGCGACCCCGGTCGTTATTGTATTCGTTGTTTGTGGCAAGCAACCGGGTTTTGCCAGGTCCTTTGTCCTGTATTATCGAGGACAACAGAAGAAAACGCACGGGCAATGGCCCATAACATTTCAAGTGACTCGTACTGCCCTATAAAAAGGTGTTACACTCGAAACGCTCCGAGGGCTGATTTTTATTTCTTCAGGATATCTTGGCTGTTGCTACCTCCCTACAGCATAACATGAACTTGTGGACTTTATACGGTACCCGTCAGCGGACCTGTCGTGAACTTCTGTTGAACGTATGGATTTTTAGCGCAGCTGACTGAAAGTCATCTGAGCTATAGCGATCACTCTTTGTCCGTCGTCCGTTCTGTCGTCCGTCTGGCCGTCCGTTAACAGGGCACAAATCGTAACTGCTGTACCTGGAATCTTGGAACTTGACATCCTGGGAGGTCCATAAAAAATCTCTCTGTTACCCATATTCTTCGAGCTATGGGTCTCGTAAATACCCTCCAGAATAATAAAAAATTGGTACAAAAGCTCAAGTATCTGAATAACTACTGCATTGATCACCATTACATGTGCATGAATATTTATCATGGAGTGCTCCATCAGTTCCCGCAAATTGGTGGTGCCACCTGTATTTTTTCTAATTTTTAAGATTTTTTTCTCTATTTTTGGGACCTTCAAAGAAGCTGTCAACTGTTAACAAGGCACAAATCGTAACCGCTGGACCTGGAATCTTCAAACTTGGCAAGGGAGGTCCATAAAAAGTCTCTGTCGGAACCTGAAATTAGGTCTCTGTTACCCATATCCTCCGAGCTATGGGTCTTGAAACTACCCCCCCCCCCCCCCCCCCCCCCGAATAATCTAAAATTTGATACAAAAGCTGGAGTAACTGAATAACTACTGCATTGAATATCATGATTCTTTGCATGAATATTGATCATGGAATGTCCATCAGTTCCTGCAAACTGCTGGTGCCACCTGTATTTTTTCTAATTTTTACTAATTTTTTTCTCTTTTTTGATAACTTAAAAGAAGCTTTCGTCTGTTAACAGGGCACTAATCGTAACTCCTGAACCTTGAATCTTCTAACTTGACATCTATAGAGTTCCATGAAAAGTCTTCTTGTAGACCTGAATTTAGGTCTCTGATACCCATATCCTCTGAGCAATAGGGCTCGTAAGTACCCCCAGAATAATTAAAAATGTGATCCAAAAGCTTCAGTATCTGAACAACTAATTCATTGATCAACATGATTCTTTGCATGCCTATTGATCATGGAGTGTTTCAGCAGTTCCTGCAGACTGGTAGAGCCACCTGTATTTCTTCAAATTTTAACCCCTTTTTTTTTCTCTGTTTGAGACCTTCAAATGAAATGGACTTAACAAGGCTCATTAACAAGGCACACATTGTAACCGTTGCACCTGGAATTTTCTTACTTCACATCTTGGGAGGTCAATGAAAAATCTCCTTGGAAATATGAAATTAGGTCTCTGTTACCCATACCCTCCAAGCTTTGGGGCTTGTAAGTACCCCCTAGTATGATGAAAAGTTTGATACAAAAGCTCCAGAATCTGAATAACTAATGTATTGAATGCCATGATTCTTTGCATGCATATTCATCATTGGGGGTTTCATTAGTTCTTGCAAACTGGTGATTTCACCTGTATTTTTATGTCTCGCCATCCCATCCGCCCCCCCCCCCCCCCCCCCCCCATCGTCATTCTCATCTGTAGAATACCTTGTGAACCCGATAACTTTTGATGGGCTGCATATTTTCCGCCAAAATTTGAAACACTCAATTGGTTTATACCAAAATCTCTGAGGAGTTCGAAAACCGGTGACCTTGGCTTTCATCTTCAAGGTAAACTCTGCCGAAATGTGAAATTTTTGTGAACCCCATAACTTTTGAAGTAGTCCTCAATTTGTCCACAAATTTGAAACATTCATTGTTCCAACCAAAATCTTGGATGTGTTTGAAATCCTGTGACCTTGACCTTGATCTTCAAGGTCAGATTTATGCAATTCTGAGCTTATTGTGACCCCCATAATTTTGTAAGTACTGAAGGTTTTTTCTTCAAATTTGACACACCAGAGTGGTGACTTTGACCTTGACCTACCAGGTCTAATCTGCTGAAATCTGGATTCATTGTTTTGAGGTATTGCATGTTTTACTCCTAATGTTTTGGGATGACCCATAGATGGGAGACATGTATCTGTTTTGCACTGCAAAAACAAAGACATTCTAGTTTCAATTTTTTTACGCATTTTTATGTCTATTTTTGAGAACTTAAATGAAGCGGTTGTCCATTTGGTCATGGTTAACTATATTTTGCAAATTAGGGGAGAAAACGTGATTTTAAGCACCAAGTGAGTCAGATGGGGCACAAATTGTATCCATTTGACCTAAAATCCTCATACATGACTTTCAGGGAGGCCCCTCAAAATCTCCTTGGAAACCTGAAATGTCATTCTGGCCCATTTTCTCCAGGCTATGTGAAAGAACTTTATTTTAACACTCAGTCGGTCAGGAAGGCATAAATGGTAGCAGCTGCATGTAGAATAATGTCACTGTAACCTATACCTAGGGGCTATTGGCAAAATGCATGATTTTGAGCACTCTGGGAGTCTTTTTGCCAATTTTTCAAGGCTACTTGAATTCAGCTGAGCGTCATGGCCAATGGGCCACTTGTTATTATGAGTGAACCAATCTGGACGTCTGTTAATTGCCGACCCGGACTTTTTAATTGTGAACTACCAGGAACCTCTCATGATCACCGAATTGGTCTGGACTTCTCGTGTCCGCTTCAGATGAGTATTTATTTGAGTTACAGGGCATTCCAGAGGCTTTATTTAGTTATTATTATATGTGTTAATCCTATACTATTATTTGTTATTGTACATGATGTATATAATGCCATGTTAATGATTGATATAAAAACTTTATAGCACATATATCGTCATATTTTACATGTCTAAACTTTGTGTCACTGTTCGATGATTCAGATTTGCGGCGTGAATGAGGACCGTAACACACACGTACACACACATATATATAAATAGTGAGAATATGAGAGAGAGAGAGAGAGAGAGAGAGAGAGAGAGAGAGAAATAAATATTATTAAATGATCTTTTTTATTTATGTAATTCATATCTTGTTTTTTTTCAGATCTTTTAGGGCTTGTGTACCTTTGAATCACTCACTAAGGCATATCAGCTGTACTAGGCATACAAATATCGTATAGGAAGACACTTAGCTTTACCGGTTGTTTTCGATTATAAATTGCTACAACTTCATAGATTTTGTCATGTAAAACAGACAGGTTTTAAAATTATAATACAAATTTACTACACAAGAGGACATGGAGTCAGAAGAGATAAACGTTTACCTAAGAACACGGACAATTCATCAAAAACATATATTCTTGAAGTACACCCGCTATCAAACCCACAAAGAACGGCACACTCTGGGACACCTTGGATATTCATTCTTGTCGCCATTTTTGTGTGCGGGTAAGAGAGATATTGTAAGTGTATGTTGAGAAAGCTGAATTTGTTGCAATCAAAACATAAATATTTACCTGAAGTACCAGCTAGAGACTCTTCGCTGAATGATTCTAAAAGATATGAATTATAAGAATTAATTTTGAGAAAACGACTCGGAACTATGCGAGGTGTTCACGAACTCACGCCAAATTATTATATGCTAATGCTTTTTGGCTGTTGTACATTTTACAATGCGCGATGTTTCAGCCAGCAGGAACTTGTATTACATTTTGTGGGCCAAGTCAGTCAGGGCATCTCCTGATTGACAGGTGTTGTGGCCCGGACGTTGCACACCGCCCGACGTGCTGTGTTTATGTTACTGTACGTGACCGCGCCCTGTCCAATATTTTTAACTATTGTGTACAGGAGTAACCCAACGGTTTCAGGGCAATAAATTTGCAGATACCAATTTATTTCAAAGAGAAGACGCAATTTTTCGTGTTAATTGAAAATGCTTTATAGGTGATTAGGCCCCTTTAACCAGTGCATCAACTTGGCCATTCTAGTAATTGGACAATGCGTCCGGTTCACAGTGGTTACGGATATACGGGGTGGCCTGCAGTGATGCTTGCCAGGTCTTCGTGTGTTCACATCAGTAGTGTATAAACACCAGCAAGCGGTGCAGCATGCGGGGGAGAGAGATCATAGCGAGAATCAGCCAGGAATCCAGCATCAACAAGTGATTGTTTGACTAGTTTGTCAGCGAGATTAGGATGTTTAACATAGGATCCCCCGGACAGTTTAACCACTGTGGGGTGGGAACTGTTGGCAAATTGGTCACTAATTACTGAAAGTAGCCTATTTTCTATACGCCCCCAAGAGCTGCTGTATTTAGGTTATAATAACAGGCTGATATACAACCGCGTGAGGTTGTGATGCATAAGTCATCACTATGAAGAAAAAAAAAAAGAAAAAAGTACGCCGCTCGACAGAGCCGTCTTAAACTGCAATCGTGGTCATCATCATCATCAAAATATCGTCACTGTCTTCGTCGTCATATTCATATTGTCATTATAATCACCATCCTCGTTGCCATTTTCGCCATCAATATCATCATTGCCTTTATTCTCGCCATCGACATTACTTTAATCGTAATTAATATTACCGTAATCAACACTGTCACCATCAATGATAACAATTAGCATTATCCGTATTAAGCACTGACCACTGTTATAACTCTATGACATAAGCACCATCATTATCCTGATACCCTAATCACCTTATCCTCTCCAGGTCTACCACCTATATATTGTCTTCATCGTAAATGAAGTCCACCTTTTCCAGATCTACCACCTATATATTTTCTTTATCCGAAATGATGTCAATCTTCTCAAGATCTATCCCCTATATATTGTTTTCATCGTAAGTGATTTCCATCTTATCCAGGTCTACCACTATATATTGTCTTCATCGAAAGTCATGTCCATCTTCTTTTGGTCTACCATCTATATTGTCTTTATCGTTAGTGATGTCTATCTTCTCCGGGTCTACCACTATATATTGTCTTCATCGTAAGTGATGTCCATCTTCTATAGGTCTACCACCTATATATTGTCTTTATCGTAAGTGATGTCTATCTTCTCCAGGTCTACCATCTATATAATGTCTTCATCGTCAATGTTGTCTACTTCTATAGGTCTACCACCTAAATATTGTCTTCATCGTCAATGATGTTCATCTTCTCAAGGTCTACCACCTATATATTGTCAAGGTCTACCACCTATATATTGTCTTCATCGTAAGTTTCAGAATTTTCTGCCTTCATTGTCAATATTAATTCATAATTATCATTAGGGTGAATTATTTAAAACTTTTTTTTTTTAATTTTAGTCATAGCTCACACCACTAATGGGGATGAGGTTTTATTAGGGTTAGCAGCATCTTGCATGCTATCAAAGAAAAACATGATAACAATTTGTACAAGTGCCAAGGAGGAGAATGACGTCCATACATCACCAATATAACGGCATTGTTGTCGAAGCTAAAAACATTTATGTCCAGATGTAGGAATGAAGTTTAAAGGGCCTGAGTCTGACCCTGCGCTGGGGCTGGACTGGCGACCAGATGCTGCCGGGCATATAGGCAAGGCTGGAGCAGCCTTAACACCGCCCGCGACTGGTGCAAGGGGCTCCACATCTGTATACCGTATGTCCACGTACAGCCAGTATATATATATATATATATATATATATATATATATATATATATATATATATATATATATATATATATATATATATTTAAACAATACAATTATTGTTACATTTAATTAGCTAAATTTCTGCGTATAATCAGCCATTATTAATGTCTGTTTTTTTCAGCACACAGAGGTGTATAGATGTATGTATATATATATATATATATATATATATATATATATATATACATACATAGGCGGATCCTGAGGGGGCACAGGGGGGACGTGCCTCCAGAAGCGTTTGCAATTTTATCATTTATTCATTTTTAGTTAAATAGTATTACATCTAAATGTCAGCATGCATTGATGTTATAATGGCTGTTACCCAATCTTTGCCCTTAACTTTTGTACCTTGGGTTGCATAACCTCATATCTTTTCAGAAGTGAAGACCCTAAGACTATTGATAACAATATTGCATTTATGTAAATATTACCCTTATGCCCTTAAGACAGATAAAAGGCATATGTTACCTCATATTTACTTGCATACTCAAGATAATTTACAGTGATCAGTGTCCTGAAAATTTTGCCTTTTCATTTTAAGGAAGTGGGGGAAGTTACACATATTTCGGGAAGACAAAATTCCTACTTTAAAGGGCGTATTATTTCTGGCGATCCCTTTTGTAAAAAGACTGCATCATTATTTGATTTCATCCTGGTACAACTTAGGCACATTCTTTGTTATTGGTATATATGACATGGTTAAGACCTGGGGTGGGTGGGTTAGTTTCTATTTTCTCAACACTAAACCGTTGTAGGGATATTTCATGAATACATTGGATACACGATCAGGAGATAGTTGATGGAATAAATGCATGAAAACCAACGTTTGCCGAGAAGAGTATTTTCAAAGTTTCAGTATCTTTTAGCAGTTTGTTGGATCCTTTCTAAATCTGTACAAATTTTGATTTAAGAATGATGCACTTTTATAAGGCTGTGATACCAATAAACCACAGGTTCAGATTTGATTGAAAGGTGGCCCCCGTGGCTTCAGCATGGAGGAGAATAAAAGAATTCTTATAGGGGGAGGTTAAACCCCTGATACCATGCACAGGAAATGATTATACATATTGTCAATAAACGAAATGTCGTTAAACAAATGCTTCAATATCACTTCATTGCTAAGCCTATCTCTCCCAACATGACTGTTCGATAAAGTATAAACCCAGCATATAGCCATAAGACCAAACCTCCCTGCAGGTCATGTACAGCCATTAGACCAAACCTCCCTGCAGGTCATGTACAGCCATTAGACTAAACCTCCCTGCAGGTTATGCACACCCATTAGACTAAACCTCCCTGCAGGTCATGTACAGCCATTAGACTAAACCTCCCTGCAGGTCATGTACAGCCATTAGACTAAACCTCCTGGCAGGTCATATACAGCCATTAGACTAAACCTCCCTGCAGGTCATGTACAGCCATTAGACTAAACCTACCTGCAGGTCATGAACAGCCATTAGACTAAACCTCCCTGCAGGTTATGCACAGCCATTAGACTAAACCTCCCTGCAGGTCATGTACAGCCATTAGACTAAACCTCCCTGCAGGTCATGTACAGCCATTAGACTAAACCTCCTGGCCAGTCTGTACAGCCATTAGACTAAACCTCCCTGCAGGTTATGTACAGCCATTAGACTAAACCTCCCTGCAGGTCATGTACAGCCATTAGACTAAACCTCCTGGCAGGTCATATACAGCCATTAGACTAAACCTCCCTGCAGGTTATGCACAGCCATTAGACTAAACCTCCCTGCAGGTCATGTACAGCCATTAGACTAAACCTCCCTGCAGGTCATGTACAGCCATTAGACTAAACCTCCCTGCAGGTCATGAACAGCCATTAGACTAAACCTCCTGGCAGGTCATGTACAGCCATTAGACTAAACCTCCCTGCGTGTCATGTACAGCCATTAGACTAAACCTCCTGGCAGGTCATATACAGCCATTAGACTAAACCTCCCTGCAGGTAATGTACAGCCATTAGACTAAACCTCCCTGCAGGTCATGTACAGCCATTAGACTAAACCTCCTGGCAGGTCATATACAGCCATTAGACTAAACCTCCCTGCAGGTTATGCACAGCCATTAGACTAAACCTCCCTGCAGGTCATGTACAGCCATTAGACTAAACCTCCCTGCAGGTCATGTACAGCCATAAGACTAAACCTCCCTGCAGGTCATGAACAGCCATTAGACTAAACCTCCTGGCAGGTCATGTACAGCCATTAGACTAAACCTCCCTGCAGGTCATGTACAGCCATTAGACTAAACCTCCTGGCAGGTCATATACAGCCATTAGACTAAACCTCCCTGCAGGTCATGTACAGCCATTAGACTAAACCTCCCTGCAGGTCATGTACAGCCATTAGACTAAACCTCCCTGCAGGTCATGTACAGCCATTAGACTAAACCTCCTGGCAGGACATATACAGCCATTAGGCTAGACCTCCCTGCAGGTCATGTACAGCCATTAGACTAAACCTCCCTGCAGGTCATGTACAGCCATTAGACTAAACCTCCCTGCAGGTCATGAACAGCCATTAGACTAAACCTCCCTGCAGTTCATGTACAGCCATTAGACTAAACCTCCCTGCAGGTTATGCACAGCCATTAGACTAAACCTCCCTGCAGGTCATGTACAGCCATTAGACTAAACCTCCCTGCAGGTCATGTACAGCCATTAGACTAAATCTCCTGGCTGGTCATGAACAGCCATTAGACTAAACCTCCCTGCAGGTCATGTACAGCCATTAGACTAAACCTCCCTGCAGGTCATGTACAGCCATTAGACTAAACCTCCTGGCAGGTCATGTACAGCCATTAGACTAAACCTCCCTGCAGGTCATGTACAGCCATTAGACTAAACCTCCCTGCAGGTCATGAACAGCCATTAGACTAAACCTCCTGGCAGGTCATGTACAGCCATTAGACTAAACCTCCCTGCAGGTCATGTACAGACATTAGACTTAACCTTCCTGCAGGTTATGCACAGCCATTAGACTAAACCTCCCTGCAGGTCATGTACCGCCATCAGACTAAACCTCCCTGCAGGTCATGTACAGCCATTAGACTAGACCTCCCTGCAGGTCATGTACAGCCATTAGACTAAACCTCCCTGCAGGTAATGTACAGCCATTAGACTAAACCTCCTGGCAGGTCATGTACAGCCATTAGACTAAACCTCCCTCCAGGTCATGAACAGCCATTAGACTAAACCTCCTGGCAGGTCATGTACAGCCATTAGACTAAACCTCCCTGCAGGTCATGTACAGCCATTAGACTTAACCTCCCTGCAGGTCATGTACAGCCATTAGACTAAACCTCCCTGCAGGTCATGTACAGCCATTAGACTAGACCTCCCTGCAGGTCATGAACAGCCATTAGACTAAACCTCCCTGCAGGTTATGCACAGCCATTAGACTTAACCTCCCTGCAGGTCATGTACAGCCATTAGACTAAACCTCCCTGCAGGTCATGTACAACCATTAGACTAAACCTCCTGGCAGGTCTGTACAGCCATTAGACTAAACCTCCCTGCAGGTTATGTACAGCCATTAGACTAAACCTCCCTGCAGGTCATGTACAGCCATTAGACTAAACCTCCTGGCAGGTCATATACAGCCATTAGACTAAACCTCCCTGCAGGTTATGCACAGCCATTAGACTAAACCTCCCTGCAGGTCATGTACAGCCATTAGACTAAACCTCCCTGCAGGTCATGTACAGCCATTAGACTAAACCTCCCTGCAGGTCATGAACAGCCATTAGACTAAACCTCTTGGCAGGTCATGTACAGCCATTAGACTAAACCTCCCTGCGTGTCATGTACAGCCATTAGACTAAACCTCCTGGCAGGTCATATACAGCCATTAGACTAAACCTCCCTGCAGGTCATGTACAGCCATTACACTAAACCTCCCTGCAGGTCATGTACAGCCATTAGACTAAACCTCTTGGCAGGTCATATACAGCCATTAGACTAAACCTCCCTGCAGGTTATGCACAGCCATTAGACTAAACCTCCCTGCAGGTCATGTACAGCCATTAGACTAAACCTCCCTGCAGGTCATGTACAGCCATAAGACTAAACCTCCCTGCAGGTCATGAACAGCCATTAGACTAAACCTCCCTGCAGGTTATGCACAGCCATTAAACTAAACCTCCCTGCAGGTCATGTACAGCCATTAGACTAAACCTCCCTGCAGGTCATGTACAGCCATTAGACTAAACCTCCCTGCAGGTCATGAACAGCCATTAGACTAAACCTCCTGGCAGGTCATGTACAGCCATTAGACTAAACCTCCCTGCAGGTCATGTACAGCCATTAGACTAAACCTTCCGGCAGGTCATGTACAGCCATTAGGCTAGACCTCCCTGCAGGTCATGTACAGCCATTAGACTAAACCTCCCTGCAGGTCATGAACAGCCATTAGACTAAACCTCCCTGCAGTTCATGTACAGCCATTAGACTAAACCTCCCTGCAGGTCATGTACAGCCATCAGACTAAACCTCCCTGCAGGTCATGTACAGCCATTAGACTAAACCTCCCTGCAGGTCATGTACAGCCATTAGACTAAACCTCCCTGCAGGTCATGTACAGCCATTAGACTAAACCTCCCTGCAGGTCATGTACAGCCATCAGACTAAACCTCCCTGCAGGTCATGTACAGCCATTAGACTAAACCTCCCTGCATGTCATGTACAGCCATTAGACTAAACGTCCCTGCAGGTCATGAACAGCCATTAGACTAAACCTCCCTGCAGTTCATGTACAGCCATTTGACTAAACCTCCCTGCAGGTCATGTACAGCCATTAGACTAAACCTCCCGGCAGGTCATGTACAGCCATTAGACCAAAGCTCCCTGCAGGTCATATACAGCCATTAGACTAAACCTCCCTGCGGGTTATGTACAGCCATTAGACTAAACCTCCTGGCTGGTCATGAACAGCCATTAGACTAAACCTCCCTGCAGGTCATGTACAGCCATTAGACTAAACCTCCCTACAGGTCATGTACAGCCATTAGACTTAACCTCCTGGCAGGTCATATACAGCAATTAGACTAAACCTCCCTGCAGGTCATGTACAGCCATTAGACTAAACCTCCTGGCAGGTCATGTACAGCCATTAGACCAAACCTCCCTGCAGGTCATATACAGCCATTAGACTAAACCTCCCTGCAGGTTATGTACAGCCATTAGACTAAACCTCCTGGCTGGTCATATACAGCAATTAGACTAAACCTCCCTGCAGGTCATGTACAGCCATTAGACTAAACCTCCCTGCAGGTCATGTACAGCCATTAGACTAAACCTCCCTGCAGGTGATGTACAGCCATTAGATTAAACCTCCACGCAGGTCATATACAGCAATTAGACTAAACCTCCCTGCATGTCATGTACAGCCATTAGACTAAACCTCCTGGAAGGTCATTTACAGCAATTAGTCTAAAGCTCCCTGCAGGTCATGTACAGCCATTAGACTAAACCTCTTGGCAGGTCATGTACAGCCATTAGACTAAACCTTCCGGCAGGTCATGAACAGCCATTAGACTAAACCTCCTGGCAGGTCATGTACAGCAATTAGACTAAACCTCCCTGCAGGTCATGTACAGCCATAAGACTAAACCTCCCTGCAGGTTATGCACAGCCATTAGACTAAACCTCCTGGCAGGTCATGTACAGCCATCAGACTAAACCTCCCTGCAGGTCATGTACAGCCATTAGACTAAAACTCCTGGCTGGTCATGTACAGCCATTAGACTAAACCTCCTGGCAGGTCATATACAGCCATTAGACTAAACCTCCCTGCAGGTCATGTACAGCCATTAGACTAAACCTCCCTGCAGGTCATGTACAGCCATTAGACTAAACCTCCCTGCAGGTCATGTACAGCCATTAGACTAAAACTTCCTGCAGGTTATGCACAGCCATTAGACTAAACCTCCCTGCAGGTCATGTACCGCCATCAGACCAAACCTCCCTGCAGGTCATGTACAGCCATTAGACTAGACCTCCCTGCAGGTCATGTACAGCCATTAGACTAAACCTCCCTGCAGGTCATGTACAGCCATTAGACTAAACCTCCTGGCAGGTCATGTACAGCCATTAGACTAAACCTCCCTGCAGGTCATGTACAGCCATTAGACTTAACCTCCCTGCAGGTCATGTACAGCCATTAGACTAAACCTCCCTGCAGGTCATGTACAGCCATTAGACTAGACCTCCCTGCAGGTCATGTACAGCCATTAGACTAAACCTCCCTGCAGGTCATGTACAGCCATTAGACTAAACCTCCCTGCAGGTCATGAACAGCCATTAGACTAAACCTCCTGGCAGGTCATGTACAGCCATTAGACTAAACCTCCCTGCAGGTCCTGTACAGCCATTAGACTAAACCTTCCTGCAGGTTATGCACAGCCATTAGACTAAACCTCCCTGCAGGTCATGTAC
The DNA here is from genome assembly GCA_026874595.1 of Sipunculus nudus. Taxonomy (NCBI): domain Eukaryota; kingdom Metazoa; phylum Annelida; class Sipuncula; order Golfingiida; family Sipunculidae; genus Sipunculus; species Sipunculus nudus. Next base: position 46,853,572 of record CM049312.1, on the reverse strand, counting down.
AGCCATTAGACTAGACCTCCCTGCAGGTCATGTACAGCCATCAGACTAAACCTCCCTGCAGGTCATGTACAGCCATTAGACTAAACCTCCTGGCAGGTCATGTACAGCCATTAGACTAAACCTCCCTGCAGGTCATGAACAGCCATTAGACTAAACCTCCCTGCAGGTCATGTACAGCCATTAGACTAAACCTCCCTGCAGGTCATGTACAGCCATTAGACTAAACCTCCCTGCAGGTCATGTACCGCCATCAGACCAAACCTCCCTGCAGGTCATGTACAGCCATTAGACTAGACCTCCCTGCAGGTCATGTACAGCCATTAGATTAAACCTCCCTGCAGGTCATGTACAGCCATTAGACTAAACCTCCTGGCAGGTCATGTACAGCCATTAGACTAAACCTCCCTGCAGGTTATGCACAGCCATTAGACTAAACCTCCCTGCAGGTCATGTACAGCCATTAGACTAAACCGCCCTGCAGGTCATGAACAGCCATTAGACTAAACCTCCCTGCAGGTCATGTACAGCCATTAGACTAAACCTCCCTGCAGGTCATATACAGCCATTAGACTAAACCTCCCTGCAGGTCATGTACAGCCATTAGACTAAACGTCCCTGCAGGTCATGAACAGCCATTAGACTAAACCTCCCTGCAGGTCATGTACAGCCATTAGACTAAACCTCCCTGCAGGTCATATACAGCCATTAGACTAAACCTCCCTGCAGGTCATGTACAGCCATTAGACTAAACGTCCCTGCAGGTCATGAACAGCCATTAGACTAAACCTCCCTGCAGTTCATGTACAGCCATTTGACTAAACCTCCCTGCAGGTCATGTACAGCCATTAGACTAAACCTCCCTGCAGGTCATGTACCGCCATCAGACCAAACCTCCCTGCAGGTCATGTACAGCCATTAGATTAAACCTCCCTGCAGGTCATGAACAGCCATTAAACTAAACCTCCTGGCTGGTCATGAACAGCCATTAGACTAAACCTCCCTGCAGGTCATGTACAGCCATTAGACTAAACCTCCCTGCATGTCATGTACAGCCATTAGACTAAACCTCCTGGAAGGTCATATACAGCAATTAGTCTAAACCTCCCTGCAGGTCATGTACAGCCATTAGACTAAACCTCCTGGCAGGTCATGTACAGCCATTAGACTAAACCTCCCGGCAGGTCATGTACAGCCATTAGACCAAAGCTCCCTGCAGGTCATATACAGCCATTAGACTAAACCTCCCTGCGGGTTATGTACAGCCATTAGACTAAACCTCCTGGCTGGTCATGAACAGCCATTAGACTAAACCTCCCTGCAGGTCATGTACAGCCATTAGACTAAACCTCCCTACAGGTCATGTACAGCCATTAGACTTAACCTCCTGGCAGGTCATATACAGCAATTAGACTAAACCTCCCTGCAATTCATGTACAGCCATTAGACTAAACCTCCCTGTAGTTTATGTACAGCCATTAGACTAAACCTCCTGGCTGGTCATGTACAGCCATTAGACTAAACCTCCTGGCAGGTCATGTACAGCCATTAGACTAAACCTTCCGGCAGGTCATGAACAGCCATTAGACTAAACCTCCTGGCAGGTCATGTACAGCAATTAGACTAAACCTCCCTGCAGGTCATGTACAGCCATAAGACTAAACCTCCCTGCAGGTTATGCACAGCCATTAGACTAAACCTCCTGGCAGGTCATGTACAGCCATCAGACTAAACCTTCCTGCAGGTCATGTACAGCCATTAGACTAAAACTCCTGGCTGGTCATGTACAGCCATTAGACTAAACCTCCTGGCAGGTCATATACAGCCATTAGACTAAACCTCCCTGCAGGTCATGTACAGCCATTAGACTAAACCTCCCTGCAGGTCATGTACAGCCATTAGACTAAACCTCCCTGCAGGTCATGTACAGCCATTAGACTAAACCTCCCTGCAGGTCATATACAGCAATTAGACTAAACCTCCTGGCAGGTCATATACAGCCATTAGACTAAACCTCCCTGCAGGTCATGTACAGCCATTAGACTAAACCTCCTGGCTGGTCATGTACAGCCATTAGACTAAACCTCCTGGCCGGTCATGTACAGCCATTAGACTAAACCTCCCGGCAGGTCATGTACAGCCATTAGACTAAACCTCCCGGCAAAAATTTTCATTATTCCTCCTGCAATCCATTTCATTATGAGTAAACAGACGTACACACCGAGGTTGCAAACAGACAGGAAGAGAGACAGACAGTCAAATGAACAGCAACCTGTATATGTGTGTGTGTGCATATATGTCAATCAAGTTTCAGGATATATGTTGTAAAATTTAAGTTGAGTTTTAAATTGTAATAAACCCGGAGCCCATTGTTTTTTATTAAAATTTCACATAGACCTTTAGCGTTTATACTTTACGTGAGCGACTGATTCATACGCTGGTGCACTGTATATCATTCAACAAGCAAACTGCAAATCCTAGATATAATGTGACATCTTACCGACAGTAGATATCAAGCAGCCAGAAATTTGACCGATCACAGGCTTACAGATAAAGGAGTGCCGTTTTCGTGGTTTTTGAGTCACAAATAACTGGCCGTACACAGTGTCATGGGTGGAAATTTTCAACGGCATGTCAACTGGTAATTCAGTAAGAACGTGGCATGTCAACTGGTAATTCAGTAAGAACGTGGCATGTCAACTGGTAATTCATTAAGAACGTGGCATGTCAACTGGTAATTCAGTAAGAACGTGGCATGTCAAGTAGTGTCTAAACACACCTGAAGAAGCGGAACTTCACTCACACCTGGACGTAATTGACAACCCACTTGACATGTATTCAGGTGCTCAGATAAAAGCATCCCCGGAACTAAGATGGCTTCACACCTGCTTATATATCCTTCTGTATAAATTGATGCAGTTTGTTGCTTATGTATTTTTTGTTAATTTTTAAAAAATCTAATTATTACTTAAATAATATGTATATACATATATATATGTATATATATGTAAATCTATATATACCTTGATTTTGGGTTTCCTGATGAAAACCTGATGAAACGTAGCATTTTTGTAAACACCATAGCTTTTGCATAACTGTTTTTCTTTTCTTCAAATTTGGTACGCGCATTGTCTCCACCAAGTTGTCTTACACGTTCAAACATTTGCGACCTTGACTCCGGTGGCTTTGGCCTTGTTAAGTGTCAGTATTTGCTTCTGAAGAAGGGGGTCTATTTTAGAGGGGGTATTCCCTAAATTTTCTGGAGATACTATGACATTTCCGATTTTTTTGCAAGATTTTGATGACATGACGATTACGCAAATGTAGTGCAAGCTTACCAGTATAAAAGTATACCAGTAGAATTAATGGTGACATAAACAGCCATATTATATATATATATATATATATATATATATATATATATATATATACATATATATATATGTTACATGCAAACTGTGTAATAAGGCATTGCGTGATATGACTGAAAATTTCAGGCATTATACGCAATGACTGATTCATTCAGTCACTTAATAAAGAAACTTAACTTTCCAGGAATTACGTGTAATGCCTTTAGTTTTATAACTCAGTCATTACACGGAATGCCTAATTTCGTGTTGGTATGTACGTTACTGCTGAATAAGAACACCCATTTTCAGTGAAAATCAGTTTATTTGATTTTTTGCTGCTGAAATAATAAGTAATGCACTTAAACATGGCTTTAATGCTAGGGCTGTGTATCGCCTACAATTTTCGTAATGTAACATATTGCGATATGTGGTAGCGTATTGCGATATGTATCGCGATATTTTTCATTGTATCGGTTTACAGGAAATAAGTGTATTTTCTGGTAAAGACATACATTGAACATGCTATTAATTTATTATCATACTAATATAATGACACAATGAAAGTATATGCAGATTACAGATAATATGGCAAAATTGCTCAGTTAAGTTTTTACTTATTGTTGTCAGAACTTGACAAAATTAAAATGTTTTTAATATTAAAGTGCTTTTAATGTCTTCTGTATGCCTGAAATATGAAAGTAATTGAGATATTCCACTTCATTTTTCAAGGGGCGATTGCAACTACGATTGTGGGAAAAGGGAGAAAGAAGTTTGTTACTCTGAATCAGTCCCTGAGGCATTCTCATAGAGTCCCACATTCTCATAGAGTCCCACATCACAAAATGTTCAGCTTTCTCATAGAGTCCCACTTCACAAAATGTTCAGCTTTCTCATAGAGTCCCACATCACAAAATGTTCAGCTTTCTCATAGAGTCCCACATCACAAAATGTTCAGTTCTTCTGAGAGCATCAACAAACATAATTTTGTGAAATTAATTGATATGATATATGGTAATAATAGAGTTGAAAATGAACGTTTGTCTGATCTTACTAATTTACATTAATTTAATTATCTTTGGGCGTGTTATTGCCAGGTTTTTCTAAGGCCTATGTAACAAAGTATTTACCTGTCACGGTCGTGTAATTGTGGTATCTATTGAATAGGTTGGCCAGTCTTCGTTATATAATAGCACCGTCTGTCGTATTTGAGATGAAACTAAACAGGTCTTCCAGTAAAAATTATGAACGGGAAGAATAAGCCAGTATAATGCAATGATTGTATAATCGATTTAGTCCACACTTCAAATGTTTGTCATAATATGGAATGATCCCTTTTATTACAAATCAACTATTCTACATGCAAAATCTATAATATACCACGTTTATCCACTACATGGTCCATATTTTAAATGTTTGACTTAATAAACAATTATCCATTTTAGTCATATAAAATGACTCTATAATAGCATTCATTCTTCAGTACATATCTATTCTACACCACTATTTGTTTACATATCAGTTCATTTTGCTGCTGTGACAAGGATCAATACACTTCACTTGCACCTATTTAAGCTACATATTTTGTGTATGATTACCATTACATTGTAAGTCACCCACAGTTGTAAGTGTAAGCACCTCACTGTTTATCATAATGAAAAACTGACAACTTTTAGTCACCCAGTAACCATTCTTAAATATCTATATATTTTATAACAAATTTTACTAATAAACCAATTTATTTTATATTTTGCTGCTGCGACTATGAATAGTTCACTCGAATTTAACTTTAAGTCACTGGTTAGAAGTGTAAGCACTTCAAAATGTATTATATTCAGAAACGATCCCTTTTATTCACACAGTAACTATTCTTTTTCACGAACATCTCTACCACAATTCACTTATTACGGCATGACAGGCTGCTGTGACAGCAACCAATATGCTTCAGATTAATTGCCTTTAAAGCACTTGACACCTCTTAGAACTACACATTTTTCACCAGTGGCAGAACTTGCACATCTGCAACGCAAAAGCCCCTTGCCCTCTTAACGCTTCTCTTACAGATAACCAGTCTCCTTGTTGACATTTCTGCGGGTCAGTAATCGTGTGAATAAAGGCTGATCTCTTTCCTGGTGATATTTTGTACCCCAGATTTTACTCCAGTGGTATACAGGTCATTGATATTCATTGATAATTACAGATATTTTCAGTCCAAATCACCATCGGTATAGGCACCGCCACAATGTCCCCCATTTCTCCTTAACCAGGGGCGTCAATGGGGGGAGGGTCAATATAATCATCCCCCTGAAATCCTGACATCCAGAGAATATTTTTAATAAATTGGAAATGATATATATTAATAATTTAGAATTATAGAATTTGGTTAAATTTCTTAGTTTACTATGAAATACTATACATTTAAGCCTGGTTTAGAATTAACATATACTGGGAACATAATACCTTTTTTTCAAAACTTACATTACGGACATATGTATGTGTGTGTGTAGAATGGTTGTCCCAACTTTGATCCCCCCCCCCCCCGGCTCCACGCCTGCGAGTCATCCCTAACCCCCCCCCCCCGGCTCCACGCCTGCGATTCATCCCTAACCCCCCCCCCCCCCCCCCCCCCACCTCCAATGAAGGTAAACTGATCACTACAAAGAACTGAGAAGATCAGTAGATTTACATAACGATCCTAGTTAATGAAACCATCAAGGCTGGTGGTTTTCTCCGGGTTCTCCGGTTTCCTCCACATCTACAGTCTACCGAACGCCACAATCTGAGCCATGGAGAGTGCCGCGATTAGTTAAAATAACTATTTGTACAATTCATGTAAAATAAATAAGTTTATATATATAACACTTTAACGAACACTGTAAATGTCATTTTGTTACCAAGGCTCGTCAGGCACGCAATTTCCTCACAGTCTTTAGGTGGTAATTCTTCACTTATGAGAAGGGAAGAATGGGAGCAAATGAACATGCCAAGAAATCGATCTTAAAATACTAATTAATAATCGTCACTATAAATGACCGAAGCATGCTTCATATAGTAAATATTAGTACATGTATAAAAAGTAGAAATATTCATGCCATGCGTAAGGAATAGCAAGGCATTACGGGATAAAAGAAAAGACCCAGATTCCTCGCAGCTTCCACACAACTGCACGTCACGACAACGTCAGAAGCTGTGGAATAAGATGTACGTCCCGCGACGGAAACAGGCCCTCCCTCATATGTTACACGTCATTATTGTGGAGCGGCCTAGCGTCGGGCGGGGTGTCAGGCTCACCTTCAGCAGGGTAGGCTGCACTCAACAGAGCGGGACTGGACTGGTAGTCGTAATGCAGCAAGCGGTATAAAATTTGTTTTATTTCCAAACAGCTCGTAAACCAGTAGTTATAACAGGGAGGAAAACGACAACCAAAATGAACACATTCCTGACATACTGTACCCGAGAATTGGTCTCTATAACGTTGGCTATGATTATTTGAAACCTGACACTTCATTTTCAACGAGGAATGTAGAATCGACCATAACGCTGCAATCGAAAGCCTATGTTGGTGACTTTTATAAAACCATTGTGCTAGCATAAGGTCCGTCAGAGGTTGAAATATTTGTCGTGTATTCTATATCCCGTATGACTCAACCACGGATGATTCCATTGTTTACGCTTGTCAATAGGTTTAAGAATGTACCCTTAAATCGGACTCCCATGTTGAATATTTCAAACGCTGACCGTTAAAGACATAGATCCCATGGTGCATATCCTTTCCTAATCAGGTTTTAGAAGTAAAGCTTTGTTTTTCAGTTCACCTGTCCTCTCTCCCTTTCTCAGCTTCTATATATCTGTCTGTCTGTTGGTTTGTGGATTATATGCTGGAGCATTATGATATAAAGCTGGATTTCAAAGATACATTGTGTGGAGGGGAAACTCGAGGCAAGACAAAGAATACCGTTTCATTCATTGCTTTTAATCGTTCTCCAGACCCGGTATTGCCACTGGCCCTGATATCATGCGGTTGAAATAAAACAAACATATAAATGAAGAAGATATTTAACAGGAGAAATTGAACATTGTATGCTATAAGCAAGCGTTGTGCACTGATTGTTTAGTATCTCCGTTCCAACAAGAAGCACCTGCATAATAACCAGGATAAAATGTATGTATTATATATAGCGCATAACCAGACTAAATATACCCTCCCTGTCATAGAATATCATTCAACCAATATTTAAATGCATTATTCTATACACCTTGTGCGCGCCACTGTTCATCCAAATTCCCCCGCAGAGCACTGTACTCCGGTTACCGCCCTCTCTTTATGTTCCTTTTATGTCATCTAATATGGTAGCAAACAAGCAGTTATAGGGTGCAAGTGGTTCGGACAAACTATTTTAACTCAGCTATTTCTTATGGAAAACCTCGCGAACCTCTGTATTATAAATGTATTTTCTTTTAGAAAGCCATCAAGGTTCCCATGTCATAGACCAACAGTAGGTTTGACCTGTTTTATTTCCTGGATTTCGCATAGAAATGGGGTTTTGTATTGTGCAAGTTCGCTCAGTCTTTGGTTATACACAGTTAGGGAAAAGTTCGGTTAATCTTTTGTTATCTACAGTTAAGGAAAAGTTCGGTTGTTCTTTGATTATCTACAATCAGGGACAAGTTTGGTTAGTGTAAGTACAAGTCCATGTAAAAAAGGACCGTGGATATCGCATGCATATCCCCTGGTCCTGCATTATTGTTAAAGGATATGGTAACGTTTGTTTGGGAGGACACTCCTCGGGTAAATTAAAGGCGACATAATGATAAATTCATTCTTATTTATGAAATTCTGCAATATAAATACATTGGAAACAATTTAAGGCTCCTTTTAGGTAATAGCAATTGTGACTATAGAGGCATAGGATTCGTTAAAAACAGAGTTATGTTTGGGTTATGTTTGGGTTATCCTATCTCTATGAGAAGAAATGGAAAAAGAGATTTCCTTGTCTTCCAGGATTGCTCGTCAGTGTGAATATGACATTCTGTACATATATCAAAAGCAAGTCTTATTTTGCTCTCCCTTTGTCAGCGTCTTTATAAGTGCTTCATGACTAGATGTGTTTTAAATATTACTATTGCTAAAAAAAAGGACAAGAGGCCTAAACAGGGGCAGAAGTCTAAGTTTGAACATTTGAAACGTGTTTTATTTCATTTTGTATAACAAGCTAAAATGTATTGGAATAAATTTATCATTTCATAAAAGGAAGTGGAACTTAAGTTCATTTGTGTGTGTGAGAGAGAGAGAGAAAGAGAGAGAGAGAGAAGATCATCAAAATCTTCATTCAGTACTTGTTGTTGTTGTCATTTAAACATTTTTAAAGTTTATGACCCTTGCTTGTGCCAACGACACATGTCAAATCAGTATATTTGGATAATACGGTTTATGAAGTATTTGATAAGCAAGAGGTCCGGACGTCCCTGCCAACGGATTTGACCTTAAGTTATATTATAATCATAAAATACTAGAAGATTGTGTAAGGGGTGTGTTACTGATTCGATTGAAGGTATGTCGTTCTTGGCTGATGATTAGGGAAGAGTCCTTGTTTTAAGCATTTGGTGTTGACAGCCCATCTGTTTTCACCTTGTCCGTTTTTTCTAAGCCGACTCCGCTACCTTGTCTCCTCCCCCCGTATAGTGATTACGGCGTGATACGGACTAACCCCCGGGACCCCCAGAATAAGTGCTCTGTGAGACATGCTTAACCCCTCTGTCACAAGTGGATCTTCAGCGCCTCCATAAGGTCTCACGTCAGGTAAATCTGCTCCGCAATGATGTATAGCTGCCGTTTGGGTTTGATATATTGCCCCGAGGAGAGAGTTTTCTAGTTTTAGGGTTTAACAAATGTCGACGCATATTATCTTCTTTTATACCTCCTGCACGGTACAGTGCGTCTTACAAATTACACCTAATTGGTGATTGATTTAGTGGACGGCACCCCGCGGATTATAACGCTAATATCTTCCGAACGAAGCGCCAGATGCTGGGAACAAGAGACATACCTTATTACAGCCGACTGTACGGTGCATTCTTTTCTATTAGTTCTTGATGAAAAGCAGCTTTGGGTGATAGCAGTAAAGATTCTCAAGATTCAAGACAATTTAGAGAAATGTTGAGTGTAGTTGAGTTGTAACACACCCGGCCGTGAACTGGGAGAGTTTGTTGAGGTAAATGGCAGCCACATGTTCAGTGCAATGTTTCACCATACGTGCAGTATATATATATATATATACAAGGGTTTCACCATACGTGCGGTATATTGTTCCGGAACCTAATATCAATAGATCAGGTAGTCGTGACGAGCCTAAATTTTGTTATGGAGAAAAAAAATCAGATTCTGTAACACTAGGCAGCGTGAAATGTCTAGGGGAATGAATAAAGAAGTCAGTGTTCTTTTGTTAACAAATAACTATAATTTATTCTTAAACAACTCTAACATTACAATACACTAAATCAATACAATTACATAGTACAACAAAAGTATAACAGCAAATCAATACAATCACAAAGCATATTAAACAAAGTGCACAGTACCTGGATACCACCACTGTCAAAGCGACAAGTCCTTTAAAATGTATAAGCCGGATGCACAGTTCACACAAATCTTCTCAGAGAATAACAGTGTAATCACAAAATCAATCTACTGTAATCCAACAGTGAAATCCTGGCAGTAGTCCGAAAGGTAAACTGAACTTACATAAAATCCGTTATAAATTTCGAAGAAGACCTATAACTGCTGCATGTGTATAACTGCTGCATGTGTCGGAAAAAAGGTCCCACAAAGTGGCACACACTCTTCCGTGCCCGCTGGAATATTTTCTCACCTGTCCTGGCTCTAAAACACAGCCCCTATTTATAACCTTTCATCCGAAAATTCCCTTTCACGAACAATCAAAAAGAACAATACACGTGCACAGACGTGGACATTTGAGATAGACACGGCAGCGAGCTGTTACACTCCGCGGGAGTATAACCAGTACGGATTAAACCGAGCCCGCTACAATAGGCTAGGCGAGAAAGCCCCAGACTAGCATGACCGCTGTGTTTACACCTCAGACCCCACGCGTGGGCCGGGCTTTGCCGCGTAAGACTGCTGCATACAACAAAAGAGACATCAGTAACACTCCCCCTCCTGTAAGAAAAAAGAAAGTTTTTCAAAAAACTAAATTGTTACAACATCTAAAAAATCATCATATTTACAACATTACATAAACATCTCATTTACAACATTTCATAGACATCTCGATAAGCAAGTACATTGTTTTTCCCTTTAATGTGTTTGATTTCAAGGTTGTAATCCTGTAAGAACAAACTCTATCTCAACAATCTTTGATTTTTACATTTCAACTTGTTGAAATGAACGTGAGGGGATTGTGATCACTGAAGATAATGATAGGCTTGACTGATGAAGTAACATAAACTTCAAAATGTTGCAATGTCAAAATCAAAGCCAAACATTCTTTTTCAATAGTGGAGAACTTTCTTGAAAAATAACAAATTGGATGATCTATGCCATCACTGCCTTCTTGTAACAAAACAGCACCAGCAGCAGTATCACTAGCATCTACAGCTAACTTAAAAGGAACAGACAAGTCGAGAGCTGCTAAAACTGGTGAACTTTGCAGAATTGCTTTCAGATTCTGAAATGGATTTTCACACTGAACATTCCATACAAACTTTTGTTTCTTTTTAAACAAATTAGTCAAAGGTTCAGCAACAGCAGAAAAATTTGGACAAAACTTCCTGTAGTATCCAACCATACCAAAAAAACGCATAACTTGCTTTTTGTTTTCTGGTCTAGGAAATGCAGAAATAGCACTAATTTTAGCATCAACAGGTTTTACTTGATCCTGCCCTACAATATGACCCAAAAATGTTACTTGTGCATAACAAAATACAGATTTTACCAAGCTGATGGTCAGACGTGCTTCACCGAGTCTTTCGAATAGGTCGCAAAGAATTTGTTTCTCTCAGGTGTCACTGTACACGATAAGGGCATCAATATATGCGTTGCAGCCCTGAATGTCCTTGACAACCATATGAATGAGGCGCTGGAACGTGGATGGCGAGTTCTTCATGCCAAACGGCATAACTTTATATTGGTAGAGTCCCCGCGGCGTTACAAATGCGGACACTTCTTTCGCTCGTTCTTTCAGCGGAACTTGCCAGAATCCTTTTAGCAAGTCAAACTTGGAAACATATCTGGAGCTACCGACTCTGTCAATACAATCATCGATCCTCGGAATCGGGAACGTGTCAGTCTTGGTGACAGAGTTCAGTTTTCGATAATCCGTGCACATACGGTAACTTTCATCAGGTTTTGGCACAAGAATACAGGGTGAACTCCAGTTACTGTTACTAGGTTCAATAAAATCATTGACCAGCAAATACTGTATATCCTGTAGATATTTTTGCTTTTCTGGATTCAGTCTATAAGGATGCTGCTTGACTGCGCTTGCCTCGCCAACATCGACGTCATGGCACAATATGTTAGTTCGCGTGGGAATGTCACTAAACAAATGTTCATAATTCTGCAGTAAGTTCTTGAGGTCTTGTTGTTGTTGTGCGGTAAGGTGTGACAGTTTGGCATCCAGGTTGTTAAGCACGTCTGAGTTTTCAGTTGTACTGCACCAAACTGAATGTCCACATCACACTTACAATCAGTATCTGCCTTAACTGGGTCAGGGCCAGTTTTTACACAATTAACGGCAGTAACATTATGCACAACATCTGATGTGCTATTTCTGTCACAATACGGTTTCAACATGTTAACATGGCACAGTTGTTTTTTACGCCTATCTGGTGTTAACAGTATCAATGACTTTCTTGGCAACATTGTAAGGACCAAGATACCTGATTTGCAGAGGACTGCCAGTGATGGGAAGTAAGGCAAGGACATTTTCACCAAGCTCAAACGTCCTACTTACACTGTGCTAGTCATACTTTGTTTTCATTTTACTTTCTGCAAATTTTAGATTTGACTTTTCAATCTCACAAGCACTGTGTAGTTTAGTGCGTAAGTCTACTACAACAAACTAAGAGAATCAGGTTTTTTACACAAGAGTTTTTTCTTTAAGCAGTTTTAATGGACCGCAAACTGAGTGTCCAAAAACTAGATCAAAGGGGCTAAACCCAAGGACTCTTGAAATGATTCTCTGACAGCAAACAACAATAGGTGGATTCCTTCATCCCAGTCTTTCTGTGTGTCATAACAATAATTCCTAATCATGTTTTTAATGTCTGGGGAAAACGTTCGAGGGGGCCTCTGACTTTCAGGATGGTATGGCGAAGAGCTGTACTGCTTTTTACCCAGGTCAAGCATAACTTGTTGGAATAAGCCAGACATAAAATTGGACCCTTGGTCAAACTGGACGGATTTTGGTAGTCCAAAAGTTGTAAAAATACTTGGTCAGAGCTTTGATAACACTTTTGGCATTAATTTTGCGCAATGGTATTGCCTCAGGGAACATGGTAGATGCGCACATAACTGTCAGCAAGTATTCATGTCCAGATTTTGTTTTGGGTAGTGGTCCAACACAGTCAACAATAATCCTACTAAATGGTTTTTCGAAAGCAGGAATAGGCCTAAGAGGGGCTTTAGGAGGATTCTGATTGGGCTTGCCTACCATCTGTCATGTGTGGCATGTTTTACAATATTGTACAAGATCTTTCCTGAGGTTAGGCCAATAGAAATGTGTGCTAACTTTCTGATAAGTTTTATTTATACCTAAATGGCCTGACAAAGGAGCCTCATGTGCCATGCTTAGAATTTCATTGCGAAAGCTTTTGGGCATTACTATTTGATGTTTGATGGCCCACTCATCATCAGCACATACATCAGGTGGTCGCCATTTACGCATAAGCACTCCATTTTTAACATAGAAACAGTCTTGGTTTTGTGAGAGTTCATCTTTAGAAACTGCCCTGGGAAACAAACATGAAATATCAGGGTCCTTATGCTGTTCTGCGATAAGTTCTGACCTTGAGAATGCTGCATCCTGTACGGGCGAGTCGTTAGAAGAGTCACTAGTGACTCCCAGAGTGTTATTATCTGGACCATTATCCTCATGTCTGTTTTCTTTGACCATAGATCTAGTTTCAGCACAAAAAGGATACAAACCACGAATTTCCTGACTTTCAGGATCATAGTCCTGATCAAGTGACGCCTTTATGTCACTTTTGGTACAGGCTGTACTTTGTCACCTGCAACATTAATGCCTAGTAGCAACTGAATTCCCTTAAAGGTTAAAGTAGTTCTTATGCCCACAGTAATATTCCTAGAAATCAAATCTGACTTTAAATGTATACTGTGAAGCGGAACTGAAGAGTTCTTGTCTGAAAACACACCATTAACAAGTGCATGTGCACCAGTAAAGGACCTATTAGAAAATGGCCCGTTGGCCTCCGTAGCATCAAACTCTTTATTAGAGTCAATAAAGGAGTTGTACCCCTTATTTACATGAAAAGAGCCTGGTTCTTGTACTATGCTGTGCATAGATTTTAAAACAAAAAAGAAAGTTTGTTAATTGGTTTATTCGGAAGTTTCCAGCAGTCAGATATTAGATGACCTTCCTTCTTGCAGTAATTACAGATTTTCTTTGCAAATAACTGGATTTTGTTGGACTGAGACACAGTGGACGTGGACTTAGGTGTACCAATGGACTTTGCTGAACTATTAGGACTTCTAGTACTGGGTGACTGCGCTTTAAAATTCTTTTGACCATACTGATTTTCATTCTTGTTTGTGAATGACTGGTTTGATTTGCTAGTAAAGGACATTTTGTGTGTTAATGAATAATCATCAGCTAATTGAGCAGCAATGTCAAGTGTTTCAGGACTTTTCTCATCAAGAAAAGTTTTAACATCTGCGTTAATGCAGCGCTAATTTCTTCAAGCAAAATCAACTGGCACAAATTTTCATTATCTTTTATTACATTTTTAGAAATACACCAGCGATCAAACAACTGCTCTTTTGTCCTAGCAAATTCGACGTAGGTCGTTTTAACTCAATTTCTTTTTCTTTTTCTAGTCTTTCTCTTTCTAACCATTCTTCCCTCTCTTTTAATGCTAGCTCGTGTTGCATTTCCTACTATTTTAATTCTAATTGCATAGCAAGGCTGTCATTTTTTTATGTTTTAACTTCACTCTCTTCAATTAAACCTTTACTAACTAGATATTGCATGATTTTAGCAATGATGTCAGGCTTTCTCAAAGCTTTTTTCACATCTAGCCCTAAGTGTTGTCCAAAACGCAACAACTGTTCCTTTGTCAACTGTTCAACTTGATCAGGGTCGGGATCGTCAACAAATGTCTCAGGTTTGAAATCTGCCATGTTAAGATGAAAAAAAAATAACAAAAAAAACACTGAGATAAATCCTGTAAACAATGTATTGTAAACAATGCGTCTAGGTCAAGGCCTAATAATTTTGCAAAAACTATTAAGCATCCCGGACGAGTCCCCCATTTTATGTTACGGAACCTAATATCAACAGATCACGTAGTCGTGACGAGCCTAAATTTGTTATGGAGATAAAAAAAATCAGATTCTGTAACACTAGGCAGCGTGAAAAGTCTAGGGGAATGAATAAAGAAGTCAATGATTTGTTGTTTACAAATAACTATAATGTATTCTTAAAACAACCCTAACATTAAAATACACTAAATCAATACAATTACATAGTACAACAACAGTATAACAGAAAATCAATACAATCACAAAGCATAATAAACAAAGTGCACAGTACCTAGATACCACTACTGACAGCGACAAGTCCTTTAGAATGTATAAGCCGGATGAACAGTTCACACAAATCTACTCAGAGAATAACAGTGTGATCACAAAATCAATCTACTGTAATCCAAAAGTAAAATCCTGGCAGTGATCCGAAAGGTAAACTGAACTTTATATAAAATCCGTTATAAATTCCGAAGAAGATCTATAACTGCTGCATTAAAGGTCCCACAAACTGACACACACTCTTCCGTGCCCGCTGGAATATTTTCTCTCGTCTCCCGGCTCTTAAACACAGCCGCTATTTATAACCTTTTATCAGAAAACTCTGGAAAATTCCCTTTCACATACAATCGAAAAGAACAATACACGTGCACGTTTGAGATAGACACGGCAGCGAGCTGTTACACTCCGCGATAGTTCAACCAGTACGGATTAAACCGAGCCCGCAACACCCGGCCAGGCGAGAAAGCCCCAGACTAGCATGACCGCTGTGTTTACACCTCAGACCCAACGCGTGGACTGGGCTATGCCGTTAAGACCGCTGCATACAACAGAAGAGGCATCTGTACATATATATATATATATATATATATATATATATATATATATATACAATGATTTCATCATACGTGCGGTATATATATACAATTTTCTCACCATACGTGCGGTATATATATACAATGTTTTTACCATACTTGCGGTATATATATTTTTCGGCGAGTGATTCTCTTTAGTTGCAATGATTGAGGAGTTACATTATTTGAGCAGGTGCCAATCCTTAGCAATGAATTGAGATATTTTTAACTTTCATATTTTGACCATTTTACAGGCATTAGGAAGCTGGAAAATGATCTAGTGACACTTTGGATAAGGGACACTTTGGTTGTTACAGTCAAGTGTTTAAAAACGAAGGAGGAATGAGGCTACTTGGTAAAATCAAACATAACTCGGTATCAGTATGAAATCGGCAAGTCTGAAGTCCAGGTGGTTTGCCTGTCCATTTGTGTGAATAGTGTGGTCCAGATACAAACGGCTTGCTCAGGGACCCAGAGTCGACTAGAGCCATATATATCACCTCTGTCAAAGATTGAGCATTATCCTTTTGCACAATCCGGGTGGTAGAGCTTGGAGTGACCCCTGGCGGGATTATTAGAACTGATCTATTTCGGTCATGTGTTTCTTATTCTCAGTATGGACATGAATTCTCTACATTAATTTTGCTGGTCATTTGTATGGGGTCTCAGACATTCCGGTGAAAGATAACATCAGGGGATATGAACCGAAAAATATAACAGCGAATGTCAAATATATTTCATTCTGAGGCATCCAAAACCGTAATTAATGACTGGTATTTTAAAATGAACACGACTACACCAGAATGAAAAATAAAAATATCTGTAAAAAGATTTGATCCGATAAAAGAAGTGAGTGAACAAATGTCCTATTATGATTCGCGGATGAGGGCGCCGTTACCGACACAGGGTTCCTCCGGCTTCTACTGGTCTATGGGCCATCAAACTCTCTGATTACTGCATGGCACGGCGTTCCTCCGGCTTCTCCTTGTCTATGAACCACCAGACTCTCAAGTTATCCGCACAACGTTCCTCTGGCTTCTACTGGTCTATGGGTCACCAAACACTCTGATTAATGGCATTGCGTTCCTCCGGTTCTACTGGTCTATGGGCCATCAAACTCTCTAGTTACCGGCACAGCGTTCCTCCGGCTTCTACTGGTCTATGGGCCATCAAACTCTCCAGTTACCGGCACAGCATTCCTCCGGCTTCTACTGGTCCATGGGCCACTAAACTCTCTGATTACTGGCACGGTGTTCCTCCGGCTTTACTTGTCTATGAGCCACCAGACTCTCTAGTTATCCGCACGGCGTTCCTCCGGTTTCTACTGGTCTATGGGCCACCAGACTCTCTGCTTACTGGCACCGCAATCCTCCGGCCTCTACTTGTCTATGGGTCACCAAACTCTCTGATTACTGTCACGGCTTCTACTGGCCAGGAGAGCATGCAGTTATTTAAGATCGATCAGATAACAAGGTGCGCAAATGGTCAGGTTAGCTGTTTGGTTTGCCTGAATATAAGGGTGTACATGCAGCAACAGGCCTTTTCCATTGCCAGTCCCCTGCCTGCAACTGCTCGGCCAGCAGCTTGACAATAACTGCTTAAAATGGTGTTCATTTTAAATGGGATACAAATCATTAATTAACAGTAGTGTATGAGTTAAAATTGGTTTCACATACCACTGTATAGTATTTTATTGATGGATAGTTCCAGATTTAATCCAGCTGTGATTAAAACGTAGGGTTTTACACAAACATTTACTCAGTCGGACGAAGAATATATATATATATATATATATATATATATATATATATATATATATATATATATATAATGTTCATGTTTACAAAGCTCAGAAGGAGTTCGCGATGCAAAATAAACTTATTCAAATGGAAATATTCCATTATTTAACAGTATATTACACCTATGGCTTTTGAACATGGTTATTGGATGCGGGTTATTTTAAATAGTCTGTTGCCGCACATTTCATACAATTCAACAAACTTATAGAGTTAAAACAATAAAGTTTACACTTGAATTTGCAACTACTTTTTTTACAATTTTGATGTGTTTGTGTCCAGTTCAGTGTTCGGTTCAGTGCTTTGACCTTGAGTTTTGATCTTAACCTTGAGTGATGACCTTAATACTCAAGAACGTTTATTCTCAAATACAAAGAAATGCAGTCCAGGTACTAGCCGTAGGAGGTAATTATAGGGCTTTCATTTTCTATAAATTATTCTATTAATTCCCCCCCCCCCCTTAAAAAAAAACGACCTTGACCTTATCTTTTGACCTTGAATCTACGAGAAAATTGCAATAAAGATTTATATATTGATATGATTTTCAGTTTTAACACAATGTGTGAAGCTTGCTTTCCTCATGAATTCCCAGAGTAATAACAAGATAGGGAAAATAATTTAAAAAGTCATGACCTTGACCTTGTTTATTGAACGTTATCTTACCAAAAAAATGTGGCAGCATACGTTTGAAGACTGATAAGGGTAAAGCTTTAAAATTATGTATGTTGTCAGTTATTTTCATGAAATCCCAAACGCATTACAACTAACTATGGCAAAATTAAATAAATATCAAAACCCGTAACCTTGACCTTGTTTGGTGATCTTGAACTGTTAAGGGAAAACTGCAACGCAGATTTTTATATTAATAATGTTAAAATCTTTAAAAATATATGTTGCCAGTTATTTTCATGAAATTCAGATGGAATGACAACTGACACTGGTTAAATTCAAAATATATTAAACCCATGACCTTGACCTTGTTTGGTGACCTTAAAGTGTAGGAAAAAATGGAAACATGGATTTTCAGATTGCTGAGGTTATAAGCTTTAAAATGATGTATGTTGCCAGCTTTCTTCATTAAAATCCCACGGGAGTCTATAACTTGACAACTGACCCTGGGCTATAATTGCCTCCATGCAAGTCATGCTTTTTCTGGAGGCGCCGTAAGGATTTTTCTGCATTCGAGCTCACTGGCCACAGAACGTGTCATGTAAAGGTTGTGGTCCACTCATTCGGTCAATTTTTAGGCTTGTGTAAAAAGTGGTTATAAAAGGAAGCTCGACACCTTAAATACAATTCGGGGGGGGGGACATATATATTTTTATGATTGAAATATGAAACATTAAAAGTTGAAAAAAATGTTACCAGGAAATTATTTAACTAATAGGGATTCCTTTAACAAACTGGATTCCGTAGAGAGAGCCTACAAAAACCTCCGCCAGAGTTTCTTTATGAGTCATATGTACACGTTTCATGCATTGCCATAGAAAAACACCGTCACGCTAAAGAGTAACATTGTTTCACCTGGCGAGTGGCAGAACAAATGCATGCGAATGGGTGGCGGCTACACGGGGACACAAAAATAAGAAAAAAATATATATCATGGTGATTCTGATTACCTCAAAATTTAATGGATTTATATACGGTTTTGCCATGACTCTCTACAAATTTTCAGCAAAAGCCGTACCTAACATTTATCGTTAATTTGCTTAGAAACAAAGCAAAGAACAACGGTCGAATTTATTTATTGGCCACATACTTGCACCGGAAAATGTTAGCCTGCCTTTTATATGTAAACATTGTCAGTTTTCGATCAGACCTTTTTATTCCACGACAATCAGGAAAGCTCAGGACATATATTTAATATGTGTCAATGGCGACCACATGATGTATGTGCTGATGATGAGTGGGCCATCAAACATCAAATAGTAATGCCCACAAGCTTTCGCAATGAAATTCTAAGCATGGCACATGAGGCTCCTTTGTCTGGCCATTTAGGTATAAATAAAACTTATCAGAAAGTTAGTACACACTTCTATTGGCCTTACCTCAGGAAATATGTTGTACAATATTGTAAATCATGCCAGATGGTAGGCAAGCCCAATCAGAATCCTCCTAAAGCTCCTCTTAGGCCTATTCCTGCTTTCGAGGAACCATTTAGTAGGATTATTGTTGATTGTGTTGGACCACTGCCCAAAACAAAATCTGGACATGAATACTTGCTGACAATTATGTGCGCATCTACCAGGTTCCCTGAGGCAATACCATTGCGCAAAAGTAATGCCAAAAGTGTTTTCAAAGCTCTGACCAAGTTTTTTACAACTTTTGGAATACCAGATTTTGTCCAGTCTGACCAAGGGTCTAATTTTATGTCTGGCTTATTCCAACAAGTTATGCTTGACCTTGGTATAAAACAGTACAGCTCTTCGCCATATCATCCTTAAAGTCAGGGCTTCATCGAGCGTTTTCACCAGACATTAAAAAACATGATTAGGACCTATTGCTATGACACACAGAAAGACTGGGATGAAGGAATCCACTTATTGCTGTTTGCTGTCAGAGAATCATTCCAAGAGTTCTTGAGTTTCAGTCCCTTTGAACTAGTTTTTGGACACTCAGTTCGAGGTCCATTAAAACTGCTTTAAGAAAAACTCTTGTGTGAAAATCTTCATTCTCTTGGTTTGTTGCAGTATGTCTCAGACTTTCGCACTAAACTAAGAGTGCTTGTGAGATTGCAAAGTCTAATCTAAAATATGCACAAAGTAAAATGTAAACAAAGTATGACAAGCACACTGTAAGTAGGACGATTGAGCCTGGTGAAAAGGTCCTTGCCTTACTACCTATCCCTGGCAGACCATTGTTGAGAAGAAAGTCAGTTATTTAAATTACATACTGTTAACACCAGATAGGCGTAAGAAAAACAACTGTGCCATGTAAACATGTTGAAACCATATTATGACAGAAATAGCACATCAGATGTTGTTCATAATGTTACTGCTGTTAATTGTGTAAAAACTGACCCTAACCCAGTTAAAGTAGATATTGATTGTAAGTGTGATGTAGACATCAGTATGGAACAGTACCACTAAAAACTCAGACGTGCTTAACAACCTGGATGCCAAACTGTCACACCTTCCCGCACAACAACAAAAAGACCTCAAGAATCTGCTGCTGAATTATGAACCTTTGTTAGTGACATTCCAACGCGAACTAACATATTGTGCCATGATGTCGATGTTGGCGGGGCAAGTGCAGTCAAGCAGCATCCTTATAGACTGAATCCACCTGTTTTGGTAACTCCAGACTTTTCTGTACATTTTAAGGTAGCTGTAGATGCTAGTGATACTGCTGCTGGTGCTGTGTTGTTACAGGAGGGCAGTGAAGGCATATATCATCCAATTTGTTATTCTTCAAGAAAGTTTAATGCAAACCAGAAAAACTACTTCACTATTGAAAAAGAACGTTGGGCTTTGATTTTGGCATTGCAACATTTTATGTTACTTCTTCAGCCAAGCCTCTCATTGTCTTCAGTGATCACAATCCCCTCACGTTCATGAACAAGTTGAAGTATAAAAATCAATGATTGTTGAGATGGAGTTTGTTTTTACAGGATTACAAGCTTGAAATCCGACACATTAAAGAAAGATAATGTACTTGCTGATTGCTTATCGAGATGTTTATGAAATGTTGTAAACAAGATGTTTATGTAATGTTGTAAATAAGATGATTTTTGAGATGCTGTAAAAATTTAGTGATTGTGATCGCAAAAAGAAAGTTTTTTTAGAAAACTTTCTTTTTTCTTACATGAGGGGGAGTGTTACAGATGTCTCTTTTATGGTAGGTGTATGTGTTGCTATGACGACACAGCCCGGCCCATGCGTGGGGTCTGACGTGAACACAGCGGTCATGCTGGTCTGGGGCTTTCTCGCCCGACCGAGCTGGGCCGGCCCACTTGTGAACCCTGACATGAACAAACACAGCGTTCTTGTTCTAGATGTTTCCTGTAACGCGTGTGTACTGTGTATCATGTTAGGGTTCTTTGAATTGTTCGAGAAATGGAAAGTTTTCGGCTTGAGGTGGAAAATTATAAAGAAGGGCTGTGTTTAGAGCCGGGAGAAGAGAAATATTCCAGCGGACACAGAAGCGTGTAAGTCAGTTGTTGACCTTTTCCGATAAGTGCGGCAATTATAGATTTTCTTCTAAATTTTTGACGGCTCTTATATAGTCTTCAGTTTGCTTTAGAAACAAGAATTATAACAAGAACTTCACTTTGGGATTACAACGGTTTGATTTTGTGAGTGAACTGGACTGTTATTCACTTAGAAGATTTGTGTGAACTGTTCATCCGGCTTATACATTTTAAAGAACTTGTCGCTGTGACAGTGGTGTTATCCAGGTACTGTGAACTTTGTTTATTTTGCTATGTGATTGTATTGATTTGCTGTTATACTGTTGTTGTACTGTGTAATTGTATTGATTTAGTGTATTGTAATGTTAAGGTTGTTTTAAGAATAAATTATAGTTATTTGTTAACAAAAAACCACTGACTTCTTTATTCATTCCCCTAGACATTTCACGCTGCCTAGTGTTACAGAATCTGATTTTTTTTATCTCCATAACAAATTTTAGGCTCGTCACGACTAGGTGATCTGATGATATTAGGTTCCGTAACTATAAAACAATACAGAGATTTAAGTTTAACATCACCACATGGCCGAAAGGTCTGCCCAAATTTGGTATGTTTGTTATTACTTGGCCAAACATATACTGCCAGTTTTTAAGTTTATAACGTGATAAACGAGAAGCTAGAACAATTGCGGTGGCTACTGTAATTTTACCTCATGTTGATTAACGTTTGGCCCCTTAGCACGTCAAAATGACTTAAAGTCTTATGATCCTCAAACTGCCGTGGTTTTATTTACCTGTAAAATCTATATTAAAAAGAATTTTAGCCACAGTAATGTTTACATATTTAGAATCCTTAGAATATTCTCTATCAGATATATATATATATATATATATATATATATATATATATATATATTAACTGTGTAACAGTTTTCGCTTTGTTGAATTTATACTTGAAATAATATTTTTTTTTAATCGATACATCTCAAATTTGGCAAACGGTATGTGAGTGACAATAGTATTATTAGAAACTACATACAAATATCTCCAGGCGTTTTTTATATTATATATTTGTAGTTATTTTGTCACATTGAATTTTAAATAAAAAAATGTGTGATACAAACAATGCTTATTTTGTTAAAATGACGTATAATTACTTAACTATAAACGATATCGAAAAAAAAACATTTTAGATTACATGTTGATTACATGCAAAATTTGAAAACTCTATATAAGCTTTTTTTTAGAATTATTGCTCTGATACGGTGGCTGATTTAGGACACAGAAAAAAAATATTTATCTCGTGATCTCGAGATAACATCTCGAGATCTCAACATAGAATTTCGCCCAAAAAAAAAATTTTAGGAAGCAAAAAAAAAATTTTTATGAAGCAAAAAAAAAATTTTAGGAAGCAAAGAAAAAATTTAGGAAGCATAAAATAAAATTTTATGAAGCAAAAAAAAAAATTTTAGGAAGCAAAAAAAAATTTTTAGGAAGCCAAAAAAAATATAGGAAGCAAAAAAAAAAAAATTAGGAAGAAACCCCAGCTGGGAATGGGTCTTATATAACGCCACTTTGACATATAAACATTTTATCTAAAGGCTACTTGTATACAAGGCACTTGAGCAAGTTTCAACATACAGATAAAAACATTTAACCGAGTTATTGAAAGATCACTATTCGTAAGAGCATGTGAAGCAATGCAGTATTTGTCATTTACAGAAATCTGTAATCTCTGAATTGAAGCCAGATGTTTCTGCCGGACGTCTTTCTATTACGATCGGTGGCAATTTTTGCACCCCCCCCCCCCCCCCCCCCCGACCCATGTTATAAAAAAACGTGGATATAGACAAAGACACCGCCTTTACCCATGGCATTGGCTCATTTTTATGAAAGGTTAATAGATTGTTTACCTAGATTATGTTTATGATTACTTTCACTTCTTTAATATGTATATGCAGAGTTAGCCTGTATTACAAAGATTCTATAAATAAGGCAGGTGAATAGCGACTTTAAGACCAAAGCAGAGCATTTTGCTGAAGAAAAATCATGATGAGAGATGATCGAAATTTAAACCGTTTATTTATGAATATAAAACATTTATGAAGATAGGTTGATTAAATTAATCTGAGCTATAGTAAGAGCTATAGTGGATCAAGACTTTGGCTTTAGGGGTTGAAGCAACGCCCCTCCCCGACCCCCCCCCCCCCCAGCGTACCTACCAGAAAACACAGTAATCAGTTTAAGCATATTTTAATTTATGATGGTCTAATACATGTTCCATAAATCAACACACCATTTCAATAAAACAAAAGCTGAAAGAAATTGTACAAAAAGCGTGTTTCTATAAGAAGCTCATATTTGTTTGTATTCTTAAAATAATAAGGTACCCACAATGCATGCATGCAGACCTAAACATTTCTATTTGAGTGATTTAACAGACATGGCTCCGAATCCGCCGTTCAGGTAGAATGTTTCAGATTCTTTAGGCTTTGACATCTTCCTTACGGATATGAATAATTAAATATTGAATTTATATTGAACTTTTCTTCAACTCGCCTTATCTCAGGGGATATACAAACTTGATTGATTTTAAATTAATTATTTTGTATTACCGTTCAGTTAAACACAGTATACATGGTCTTTGTTTTATAATTGCAATAGTAAGCACTCTTAAAGTATACTGTCCCCATAAGGTTGCTTTGTTTTATGTCAAATCAGCTTCGAATGGTTCGTACAAGTGTGACATTTTTTCTGGAAATTTTTTTTTTGCTTCCTAAAAATTTTTTTTTTTTGCTTTCTAAAAATTTTTTTTTTTGCTTCCTAAAAATTTTTTTTTTGCTTCCTAAAATTTTTTTTTTTGCTTCCTAAAAATTTTTTTTTTTTGCTTCCTAAAATTTTTTTTTGCTTCATAAAAATTTTTTTTTTTTGCTTCCTAAAATTTTTTTTTTTGCTTCCTAAAATTTTTATTTGCTTCCTAAAATTTTTTTTTTGCGAAATTCTATGTCGAGATCTCGAGATGTTATCTCGAGATCTCGAGATAAATATTTTTTTTTCTGTGCCATAAATCAGCCTCCGTACTCTGAAGACCTTGCAGACACCTGAAATACTCTATTGAGAAAATGACTAAAACTGTTTGGAAGAGTAATTTCGTTTTTAGCGGAAAACAGGGATATCAGCGCAAATGACATTCGTATATTTTCACTTAAATTCCTTTCTGAATCGGTTTCAATATATAACATGTAAAAGTAAATAGTTTGTCAATGTCAAAAAGACGAATTTGTTGAAAATGACAACTGGAGAACTGTCAAACTGAAGTAGGTGGACATAGGGCATGGGCTACCGCGCCGGGTCACGCGTCAGGTGTGAAGTGAAAGATTAGAAACGAATACTTTATTTACTCTGCGCACACATTCACACAACCACACACCCTAATCCAACTAACACCTTGCCTAACCCATTCACAATCATAAATGAGACAATAAATAGCCAGCAGCAACACATGGAATGGGAAGAAAGTTATTTATTCACTCGCTCTGTATATAAATATACGCATGAGGTATCTTCATAACACGGCGACGACGTCAGTCTGTAGGTTGACATCGTTGGTGCAACGCAGTCCCGTGTTGCTGCACCACCCTCGGCGTTTTTCTGCGTCCTCCACCAACGATAAATTCCCTTCATGGCATATGGTACAGACTGCTGCCGTAGCCAACAACATAGCAAGTTGGCCGCACTGCCACAGACGGCCATTCTCAACGCTTCGGCCTTATGAAAACAGTTCGGCAAAGTCAAACAGGAGGCCTTTTGTTTTGACTTTGCGGAACTGATTTCAAAAGGCCGAAGAGTAGTGAATGACAGACGGCAGGTGATTGAGTCTGGATATCCCTGTTGTTCTGATTCAATGCTTTCGTCACTTGTCGACTCGGAATCGTCATGTCTCTGTAGTTTCGTTACGGACACGGGAACCTTGTGAGCAGCACGTGACTGTTTATCGTTCAAATAGCGAACTGTACTTTGGTTTAAACATATTTATTTCTATTGATTTGTACAAATAGCACAAAAGTGCCAGTGAACGTACTTTTCAATAATCAATAATATATTATGCAGTAAATCCAAATACAATACAATAATAAAACAAAAATAAACACATGACGCACATACTTATATACATCACATACAGGACACACTAATACACACTGAATGTCTTGGTGAATCAAGCAACTAGCAAGCTGCTGTTTTGGATATTTGAATAAAAGGAAAGGGTTGAGTACATCAATAAAATATCAATGCAAATAAAAATATTATATAAAGCATGTTAAAACCTTTTGGATGAGTGGATAAATGCATGCACAGCTGAAAATATCATGAAGTTAGTCTCAACATTAACATTTGGTTCTCCCATTAATATAACATTCAAAGCATATTGTTTATTTTTGCCACGAAGTGTATTAATCCTGTCGACAGGAATTACATTTAAGAGCCTCAATTTTTCAAACAGATCGTTTCTTGGGTTAAAGTAAAGGGGACATTCAAAAAAGAAATGAAATGCATCCTCATATGCATGACCATAGGAACATTTTGGGTCGTTTAGTAAACCATGTGAGAAGAGGTCTCCTTTTAATGTACTTGATTTTAAACGTAGTCTGCAGTGTAATACGTTAATTTGTCGTTGACAAGTATAAAAATAAGATGGTTTCTTTATCCTGTGTTTATATAAACATGATTTGAAAACTGTTTAGGAACCTGACTGACGTACTGAATATGGAAGCTTATTCCATGCTTGGGTGGTTGATGGGAAAAAAGAAGTCTTATATCTCTCAGTCCTAGTTTTAGGAATTCTGAAATCTGAATGATTTCTAAGTCTACCGAATGATCTATCGGAAACGTTTAAAAACTGATCGAGACACAAATAACTTGGACACAGCCTATTTTTAACTTTGTAGAGAAATATTAATTTTGCTCTCGACCTTCTTTCAGCCAACGTTTCCCAGCCTATTTCTTTCAGTAACTCGTTTGAATTGGTGGCCTGAATAGCACCAGTACATATCAGCTTTATTTTGAATAGATTCCAGGGATAAAGAGTCAATGATTTAGTAATCAGAGAATTCTGGACCGTGGTTTAGCACAGAGAGGGATAAATGTATGCACAATCACAGCCATGCGATACCAGTTGACACTTAGGATTCATCTAAGATGGACGCTGTTCTGATAGACGCCGTTGTATCACGGGGACGCTGTTCATTTGGACGCCATGAAAATGGACGCTGATCATATAGACGCCTTCGTATTATAAGCCCATACACGCTTCATTATGACGCTTCCTTTAAGTGTGTATATCGTGTGATTGAAGATGGACGTTAACAAAAATGTCTTAGAGACCATCGTATTATAGACGCCATCGTATATTGTTTCCTTAGATTTAAGATCTAATTTAATAAAATTTTTATCAATACTAATGTGATGTTTTAGATCATATATTGTATATCGTGCGTATAAAAATGCACGCTGATCATATCGTATTATAGACGCCATCGTCTGCATTGTACCATCAGAAAGACGCCTAATGACAAGTCATGAAAACAATTTTCATCCTTAATAAATGTTTCCATAAAAAGGAGACCCAATTTATTTATTACCATGTTATGTTTTTGATGATGTCGTGTGTTTGTGCGTATTTCGTGCGAATGAGGGTCTTTGTTTCATTTACCAAACAAATTATAAATAATGGTCATGTGTAGTTTTAAGTATATAAAAGTAATGTAAAGTAAATTATATTTTCCATTGGAAATTATTCTATCATTCCTTCATATACAATGTATAGATAAAATTAAAGAACTTGAGGCAATGAATTCATGTACATAATAGGAATAATTAGTCAACATCAAAGAAAACCTACCCCATTATCGGGATATCCCGTTAATTAAATGATCAAACGGAATACCATGCTTTAGCTGACACTGTACAAAGGACTCGTTTATTGTTAAAACAACATCATATGATCACTGATCCATGTCCGGTTTAGAATATTTGCCGCTTTTACAGAGCTGCAAAAAATATTGGTTAAATTCCAAACTTATATTTAGGGGAAATTATAAATAAAACTTAGATTAAATTGGGGATCAAATATATAATATGAAATTACAATAAATGTATTGCCATTTCACATTTATAAACTTATCAGGTATGTTTATGGATAGACGCCTTGGAAATATAGATGCTGTTATAGATAAACGCCCCATATCATCAGACGGACGCTGTTGGTAGAATATATTGTGTGCCCTCTATTTATTTATTTGAAGCAAAAAATCCAAATAAAAGTCGAACAAGTTCATATTCACATAAACGGAAAGACATTTTTGGAATGTTTGTCTTTAGTTGAACGGCGTAATTACATATGAACTATATCGCTACGATAATAAGTGTTCCACAAAGCGTCTCTCTCTGTCATTGTATAGAGAAATTGAACATGATACACAGAAAGGTCGGATCACTGCGATGGGAATCGAGTCCATGACCTTCCGATTTCCGGTGATGAAGAGAGAGAGAGAGAGAGATACACTTTAGAAATGGATGCTGTTCAGATATCCGGTGTATTATCAGATAGACGCCCCGTGTGCGTATTTTAAATATTTTGGAAAATAAAACGATTCAATAATATGACCTTTTTTTTAGTTCAGTGTAATATCACAATAAATCATTATGGTGTATATTCTCATATGTAAGTACTCAGTTAATGGAAAAGATTTCTACTCCATGTCTACTCAATTAACTTATGTATCTGGTTTGTTTGGGCATCAGAACGCTATGGATTACCGATTACTAAATCCCGGTAACATAACAATATCTTTTGATTGTTACATTTCAAACGGTGTATATATATATATATATATATATATATATATATATATATATATACATATATAAATATATAAATATTGTTTAATTTGTCACTGTTAATGTAAGAAATCCCATTGAAATATTTTCGTATTAATATTCTTTTATGTCCCTCGATGAGAACTTCTGGTATATATATGAGAAAAGTTAAAGCAAGGATCACTCACATGATACTAAAAACATGGAAACGTTAGATGCCGTATAAATGAAGAAAGGACGAGGGTTTAACCTTATCTACCAGGAATACAGTTACAAGAAGGACCGCCGACATGGTACCACAATGCACTGGAGGTAAGATCTATACGATTTATACATAATTTATTTTTTTAGGATATAACCATAAAATAAATTTACACTAAAGTATTAAAGGTTACGTTTAACATGTACTTTGTTTAATTCACAAAATCATATACACATATAATGTACATACGAAAGGAATCGATGATTCGGAATTTATACACATTTATTCCAAACATGTGTAAATCTTTTTAAACTTTGTATATAAACGACTTTATATATAAGAAACCACACAAAATACGACCACTACGGAGGTAACCGCCATGTCATGTGATGATTACAGATATGCTCAATTAGCAGAAGACCTCAAGTCAAGAGTTATTGTTTTTACAGTACTAATTAATTTAAGGACGGCAAACGGCCTTTGATCCGCGCTACCTACCGGCTGAACTGATAAAGCTCCGAGAAACAGCAATGTTTCTCTGATTATATGTGTGTAACTCACATTTAAGCATTTTCTTCTTGTGTGCACTTGTGTCTAAAGTCATCAGATTGTCTTTAAAAGATAAGTCATTGAAATAAAAAAATACATATATACAAAATCACATAACAATATACAATGAATATACAAAAGTATATGTTTATTCTCGTCATATCGTGTGTCCCTATACAGGTAAACGTCTACAACGTCATGCCACTGGAAAGCTTCGTATTTCACCAAACTTAAAGATTGTCGTAACAAGTGACGAGAAAAGCAATGATTGTTACCGATAATTGGTAATTAAACTCCTACGACATTGTTCTAATACTTAAAAAAATCAATCTGGAAAAATACGGTACGGATATTTGATCAGACCGGTTGCCCCGGTGTGTGCAGTTCAGACCAATCGACTTTGGAAACTATAAATCATTACATGATGAAGGGTTTGGTGGTTTAAAATATACACAAAACAAGTTTACAGAAAAATCTTTACTGACACAGTTCAATTACACTTTGCCGTTCCGGTCGTCCATTAATGTTACATGTCACCACAAACGGTAGATATAGGCCGATACATATGGTCCAAAAATTGACAAAACTGCATAATATTAACAACCAAATACAATGGGTTAAGTTGGTGGATTAACAGTGCTTTTTAGTATGATTATCCCTGTATGATTCTCATAGTGTTGGGATAGCGTCTAAATGAATAGCGTCCAGCTGATCAGCGTCCATTTTCATAGCGTCCAGCTGTCGGCGTCCATTTTTATAGCGTTCTTTCTTTTTCTCTGTGTGGAATATTACTACTAAACCATTAAGTCATCAAACAAATATGCACAATGAAGGATATCAGGCCAAATGGAACATTTATTACTAAACGTCTAAAGACATGGTAACGGCTTTCACACGTTAAGCCTGTCATTAACAGGAACATTATTTTTAATACAGAAAATCAATTTAAGGCACTTAAAAAGAATATAATAAAATATCGATATTTGAAAACTATATCGCGATACGCAATATGCAAATAACCCTATCGTGAAATACCAATATATCGATAATATCGCGCGCCCCTGATTAACAGTAGTATACGGTAACGTGTCATTTCTACAAAGGGCGTCTAAATATTTAAATAAGATCACGTCTGTATATTCAAGGCGTGTATCAATAGTAAAATACAGTCATGTCTGATAATACAGGGCGTGAATCAACAGTAATATACAGTCTTGCTTAATTATACACGGCTAATATCGTTAGTAATAACAATCACGTCTGATCGTGCAAGGAGTTTATCAGCATTAATATTATGTCACTTCTGATAATACAGGTCGTTTGCCACGCCTTATTAATCAGGGCGTGTATCAACAGTAAACTACCGTCACGTCTTATTAATCCGGTCGTGCATCAACAATAAAACTACCGTCACGCCTTATTAATCAGGGCGTGTACCAACAGTAAACAACCGTGCCGCCTTATTAATCAGGGCGTGTATCAACAGTAAACTACCGTCACGCCTTATTAATCAGGGCGTATATCAACAGTTAACTACTGTCACGCCTTATTATATAGGGTGGTATCAAACTTAAATACGACCACTTCGGATTATTCAGGGCATGTATCAAGAGTAAAATATGGTCACTTCTGATAGTAATATACAGTCAAGTCTGATTAAACAAGGCATAAATCTTCAGTAAAATACGGACGGATTATACATGGCGTGTATCAACATTAGGATATGGTCAAGTTAGTAAGTTACAGGCGTCATTGTCGTGTACATACTAATCTGTGTATCATCAAATCATGCATGGCTATTTCAGGTTGGTAAGTTACAGGCGTCATTGTCGTGTACATACTAATCTGTGTATCATCAAATCATGCATGGCTATTTCAGGTTGGTAAGCTACAGGCGTCATTGTCGTGTACATACTAATCTGTGTATCATCAAATCATGCATGGCTATTTCAGGTTGGTAAGTTACAGGCGTCATTGTCGTGTACATACTAATCTGTGTATCATCAAATCATGCATGGCTATTTCAGGTTGGTAAGCTACAGGCGTCATTGTCGTGTACATACTAATCTGTGTATCATCAAATCATGCATGGCTATTTCAGGTTGGTAAGTTACAGGCGTCATTGTCGTGTACATACTAATCTGTGTATCATCAAATCATGCATGGCTATTTCAGGTTGGTAAGCTACAGGTGTCTTTGTCGTGTTCATACTTATTTGTTTATCATCAAATCATGCATGGCTATTTCAGGTTGGTAAGTTACAGGCGTCATTGTCGTGTACATACTAATCTGTGTATCATCAAATCATGCATGGCTATTTCAGGTTGGTAAGCTACAGGTGTCTTTGTCGTGTTCATACTTATTTGTTTATCATCAAATCATGCATGGCTATTTCAGGTTGGTAAGCTACAGGCGTCATTGTCGTGTACATACTAATCTGTGTATCATCAAATCATGCATGGCTATTTCAGGTTGGTAAGCTACAGGCGTTTTTGTCGTGTACATACTAATCTGTGTATTATCAAATCATGCATGGCTATTTCAGGTTGGTAAGTTACAGGCGTCATTGTCGTGTACATACTAATCTGTGTATCATCAAATCATGCATGGCTATTTCAGGTTGGTAAGCTACAGGTGTCTTTGTCGTGTTCATACTTATTTGTTTATCATCAAATCATGCATGGCTATTTCAGGTTGGTAAGCTACAGGCGTCTTTGTCGTGTTCATACTTATTTGTTTATCATCAAATCATGCATGGCTATTTCAGGTTGGTAAGCTACAGGCGTCTTTGTCGTGTTCATACTTATTTGTTTATCATCAAATCATGCATGGCTATTTCAGGTTGGTAAGCTACATGCGTCATTGTCGTGTACATACTAATCTGTGTATCATCAAATAATGCATGGCTATTTCAGGTTGGTAAGCTACAGGTGTCATTGTCGTGTACATACTAACCTGTGTATCATCAAATCATGCATGGCTATTTCAGGTTGGTAAGCTACAGGTGTCTTTGTCGTGTTCATACTTATTTGTTTATCATCAAATCATGCATGGCTATTTCAGGTTGGTAAGCTACAGGTGTCATTGTCGTGTACATACTAATCTGTGTATCATCAAATCATGCATGGCTATTTCAGGTTGGTAAGCTACAGGCGTCATTGTCGTGTACATACTAATCTGTGTATCATCAAATCATGCATGGCTATTTCAGGTTGGTAAGTTACAGGCGTCATTGTCGTGTACATACTAATCTGTGTATCATCAAATCATGCATGGCTATTTCAGGTTGGTAAGCTACAGGCGTCATTGTCGTGTACATACTAATCTGTGTATCATCAAATCATGCATGGCTATTTCAGGTTGGTAAGTTACAGGCGTCATTGTCGTGTACATACTAATCTGTGTATCATCAAATCATGCATGGCTATTTCAGGTTGGTAAGCTACAGGTGTCTTTGTCGTGTTCATACTTATTTGTTTATCATCAAATCATGCATGGCTATTTCAGGTTGGTAAGTTACAGGCGTCATTGTCGTGTACATACTAATCTGTGTATCATCAAATCATGCATGGCTATTTCAGGTTGGTAAGCTACAGGTGTCTTTGTCGTGTTCATACTTATTTGTTTATCATCAAATCATGCATGGCTATTTCAGGTTGGTAAGCTACAGGCGTCATTGTCGTGTACATACTAATCTGTGTATCATCAAATCATGCATGGCTATTTCAGGTTGGTAAGCTACAGGCGTTTTTGTCGTGTACATACTAATCTGTGTATTATCAAATCATGCATGGCTATTTCAGGTTGGTAAGTTACAGGCGTCATTGTCGTGTACATACTAATCTGTGTATCATCAAATCATGCATGGCTATTTCAGGTTGGTAAGCTACAGGTGTCTTTGTCGTGTTCATACTTATTTGTTTATCATCAAATCATGCATGGCTATTTCAGGTTGGTAAGCTACAGGCGTCTTTGTCGTGTTCATACTTATTTGTTTATCATCAAATCATGCATGGCTATTTCAGGTTGGTAAGCTACAGGCGTCTTTGTCGTGTTCATACTTATTTGTTTATCATCAAATCATGCATGGCTATTTCAGGTTGGTAAGCTACATGCGTCATTGTCGTGTACATACTAATCTGTGTATCATCAAATAATGCATGGCTATTTCAGGTTGGTAAGCTACAGGTGTCATTGTCGTGTACATACTAATCTGTGTATCATCAAATCATGCATGGCTATTTCAGGTTGGTAAGCTACAGGTGTCTTTGTCGTGTTCATACTTATTTGTTTATCATCAAATCATGCATGGCTATTTCAGGTTGGTAAGCTACAGGTGTCATTGTCGTGTACATACTAATCTGTGTATCATCAAATCATGCATGGCTATTTCAGGTTGGTAAGCTACAGGTGTCTTTGTCGTGTTCATACTAATTTGTGTATTATCAAATCATGCATGGCTATTTCAGGTTGGTAAGCTACATGCGTCATTGTCGTGTACATACTAATCTGTGTATCATCAAATAATGCATGGCTATTTCAGGTTGGTAAGCTACAGGTGTCATTGTCGTGTACATACTAATCTGTGTATCATCAAATCATGCATGGCTATTTCAGGTTGGTAAGCTACAGGTGTCTTTGTCGTGTTCATACTAATCTGTGTATTATCAAATCATGCATGGCTATTTCAGGTTGGTAAGTTACAGGCGTCATTGTCGTGTACATACTAATCTGTGTATCATCAAATCATGCATGGCTATTTCAGGTTGGTAAGCTACAGGTGTCTTTGTCGTGTTCATACTTATTTGTTTATCATCAAATCATGCATGGCTATTTCAGGTTGGTAAGCTACAGGCGTCATTGTCGTGTACATACTAATCTGTGTATCATCAAATCATGCATGGCTATTTCAGGTTGGTAAGCTACAGGTGTACGTCATTGTCGTGTACATACTAATCTGTGTATCATCAAATCATGCATGGCTATTTCAGGTTGGTAAGCTACAGGCGTCTTTGTGTGTTCATACTTATTTGTTTATCATCAAATCATGCATGGCTATTTCAGGTTGGTAAGCTACAGGCGTCATTGTCGTGTACATACTAATCTGTGTATCATCAAATCATGCATGGCTATTTCAGGTTGGTAAGCTACAGGTGTCTTTGTCGTGTTCATACTTTTTTGTTTATCATCAAATCATGCATGGCTATTTCAGGCTTGTAAGCTACAGGCGTCATTGTCGTTTACATACTAATCCGTGTATCATCAAATCATGCATGGCTTTTTCAGGTTGGTAAGTTTCAGGCGTCATTGTCGTGTACATACTAATCTGTGTATCATCAAATCATGCATGGCTATTTCAGGTTGGTAAGTTACAGGCGTCATTGTCGTGTACATACTAATCTGTGCATCATCAAATCATGCATGGCTATTTCAGGTTGGTAAGCTACAGGCGTCTTTGTCGTGTTCATACTTATTTGTTTATCATCAAATCATGCATGGCTATTTCAGGTTGGTAAGCTACAGGCGTCTTTGTCGTGTTCATACTTATTTGTGTATCATCAAATCATGCATTGCTATTTCAGGTTGGTAAGCTACAGGCGTCTTTGTCGTGTACATACTTATTTGTGTATCATCAAATCATGCATGGCTATTTCAGGTTGGTAAGCTACAGGCGTCTTTGTCGTGTTCATACTTATTTGTTTATCATCAAATCATGCATGGCTATTTCAGGTTGGTAAGCTACAGGCGTCTTTGTCGTGTTCATACTTATTTGTTTATCATCAAATCATGCATGGCTATTTCAGGTTGGTAAGCTACATGCGTCATTGTCGTGTACATACTAATCTGTGTATCATCAAATAATGCATGGCTATTTCAGGTTGGTAAGCTACAGGTGTCATTGTCGTGTACATACTAATCTGTGTATCATCAAATCATGCATGGCTATTTCAGGTTGGTAAGCTACAGGTGTCTTTGTCGTGTTCATACTTATTTGTTTATCATCAAATCATGCATGGCTATTTCAGGTTGGTAAGCTACAGGTGTCATTGTCGTGTACATACTAATCTGTGTATCATCAAATCATGCATGGCTATTTCAGGTTGGTAAGCTACAGGCGTCTTTGTCGTGTTCATACTTATTTGTTTATCATCAAATCATGCATGGCTATTTCAGGTTGGTAAGCTACAGGCGTCATTGTCGTGTACATACTAATCTGTATATCATCAAATCATGCATGGCTATTTCAGGTTGGTAAGTTACAGGCGTCATTGTCGTGTACATACTAATCTGTGTATCATCAAATCATGCATGGCTATTTCAGGTTGGTAAGCTACAGGCGTCATTGTCGTGTACATACTAATCTGTGTATCATCAAATCATGCATGGCTGTTTCAGGATGGTAAGTTACAGGCGTCATTGTCGTGTACATACTAATCTGTGTATCATCAAATCATGCATGGCTATTTCAGGTTGGTAAGCTACAGGCGTCTTTGTCGTGTTCATACTTTTTTGTTTATCATCAAATCATGCATGGCTATTTCAGGTTGGTAAGCTACAGGCGTCTTTGTCGTGTTCATACTTATTTGTTTATCATAAAATCATGCATGGCTATTTCAGGTTGGTAAGCTACAGGCGTCTTTGTCGTGTTCATACTTATTTGTTTATCATCAAATCATGCATGGCTATTTCAGGTTGGTAAGCTACAGGCGTCTTTGTCGTGTACATACTTATTTGTTTATCATCAAATCATGCATGGCTATTTCAGGTTGGTAAGCTACAGGCGTCTTTGTCGTGTTCATACTAATCTGTGTATCATCAAATCATGCATGGCTATTTCAGGTTACTAATCTGTGTATCATCGCATCATGCATGGCTATTTCAGGTTGGTAAGCTACAGGCGTCATTGTCGTGTACATACTAATCTGTGTATCATCAAATCATGCATGGCTATTTCAGGTTGGTAAGCTACAGGCGTCATTGTCGTGTTCATACTTATTTGTTTATCATCAAATCATGCATGGCTATTTCAGGTTGGTAAGCTACAGGTGTCATTGTCGTGTACATACTAATCTGTGTATCATCAAATCATGCATGGCTATTTCAGGTTGGTAAGCTACAGGCGTCATTGTCGTTTACATACTAATCTGTGTATCATCAAATCATGCATGGCTATTTCAGGTTGGTAAGCTACAGGCGTCATTGTCGTGTACATACTAATCTGTGTATCATCAAATCATGCATGGCTATTTCAGGTTGGTAAGCTACAGGCGTCATTGTCGTGTACATACTAATCTGTGTATCATCAAATCATGCATGGCTATTTCAGGTTGGTAAGCTACAGGCGTCTTTGTCGTGTTCATACTTATTTGTTTATCATCAAATCATGCATGGCTATTTCAGGTTGGTAAGCTACAGGTGTCATTGTCGTGTACATACTAATCTGTGTATCATCAAATCATGCATGGCTATTTCAGGTTGGTAAGTTTCAGGCGTCATTGTCGTGTACATACTAATCTGTGTATCATCAAATCATGCATGGCTATTTCAGGTTGGTAAGCTACAGGCGTCTTTGTCGTGTTCATACTTATTTGTTTATCATCAAATCATGCATGGCTATTTCAGGTTGGTAAGCTACAGGTGTCATTGTCGTGTACATACTAATCTGTGTATCATCAAATCATGCATGGCTATTTCAGGTTGGTAAGCTACAGGTGTCTTTGTCGTGTTCATACTAATCTGTGTATTATCAAATCATGCATGGCTATTTCAGGTTGGTAAGCTACATGCGTCATTGTCGTGTACATACTAATCTGTGTATCATCAAATAATGCATGGCTATTTCAGGTTGGTAAGCTACAGGTGTCATTGTCGTGTACATACTAATCTGTGTATCATCAAATCATGCATGGCTATTTCAGGTTGGTAAGCTACAGGTGTCTTTGTCGTGTTCATACTAATCTGTGTATTATCAAATCATGCATGGCTATTTCAGGTTGGTAAGTTACAGGCGTCATTGTCGTGTACATACTAATCTGTGTATCATCAAATCATGCATGGCTATTTCAGGTTGGTAAGCTACAGGTGTCTTTGTCGTGTTCATACTTATTTGTTTATCATCAAATCATGCATGGCTATTTCAGGTTGGTAAGCTACAGGCGTCATTGTCGTGTACATACTAATCTGTGTATCATCAAATCATGCATGGCTATTTCAGGTTGGTAAGCTACAGGTGTCATTGTCGTGTACATACTAATCTGTGTATCATCAAATCATGCATGGCTATTTCAGGTTGGTAAGCTACAGGCGTCTTTGTGTGTTCATACTTATTTGTTTATCATCAAATCATGCATGGCTATTTCAGGTTGGTAAGCTACAGGCGTCATTGTCGTGTACATACTAATCTGTGTATCATCAAATCATGCATGGCTATTTCAGGTTGGTAAGCTACAGGTGTCTTTGTCGTGTTCATACTTTTTTGTTTATCATCAAATCATGCATGGCTATTTCAGGCTTGTAAGCTACAGGCGTCATTGTCGTTTACATACTAATCCGTGTATCATCAAATCATGCATGGCTTTTTCAGGTTGGTAAGTTTCAGGCGTCATTGTCGTGTACATACTAATCTGTGTATCATCAAATCATGCATGGCTATTTCAGGTTGGTAAGTTACAGGCGTCATTGTCGTGTACATACTAATCTGTGCATCATCAAATCATGCATGGCTATTTCAGGTTGGTAAGCTACAGGCGTCTTTGTCGTGTTCATACTTATTTGTTTATCATCAAATCATGCATGGCTATTTCAGGTTGGTAAGCTACAGGCGTCTTTGTCGTGTTCATACTTATTTGTGTATCATCAAATCATGCATTGCTATTTCAGGTTGGTAAGCTACAGGCGTCTTTGTCGTGTACATACTTATTTGTGTATCATCAAATCATGCATGGCTATTTCAGGTTGGTAAGCTACAGGCGTCTTTGTCGTGTTCATACTTATTTGTTTATCATCAAATCATGCATGGCTATTTCAGGTTGGTAAGCTACAGGCGTCTTTGTCGTGTTCATACTTATTTGTTTATCATCAAATCATGCATGGCTATTTCAGGTTGGTAAGCTACATGCGTCATTGTCGTGTACATACTAATCTGTGTATCATCAAATAATGCATGGCTATTTCAGGTTGGTAAGCTACAGGTGTCATTGTCGTGTACATACTAATCTGTGTATCATCAAATCATGCATGGCTATTTCAGGTTGGTAAGCTACAGGTGTCTTTGTCGTGTTCATACTTATTTGTTTATCATCAAATCATGCATGGCTATTTCAGGTTGGTAAGCTACAGGTGTCATTGTCGTGTACATACTAATCTGTGTATCATCAAATCATGCATGGCTATTTCAGGTTGGTAAGCTACAGGCGTCTTTGTCGTGTTCATACTTATTTGTTTATCATCAAATCATGCATGGCTATTTCAGGTTGGTAAGCTACAGGCGTCATTGTCGTGTACATACTAATCTGTATATCATCAAATCATGCATGGCTATTTCAGGTTGGTAAGTTACAGGCGTCATTGTCGTGTACATACTAATCTGTGTATCATCAAATCATGCATGGCTATTTCAGGTTGGTAAGCTACAGGCGTCATTGTCGTGTACATACTAATCTGTGTATCATCAAATCATGCATGGCTGTTTCAGGATGGTAAGTTACAGGCGTCATTGTCGTGTACATACTAATCTGTGTATCATCAAATCATGCATGGCTATTTCAGGTTGGTAAGCTACAGGCGTCTTTGTCGTGTTCATACTTTTTTGTTTATCATCAAATCATGCATGGCTATTTCAGGTTGGTAAGCTACAGGCGTCTTTGTCGTGTTCATACTTATTTGTTTATCATCAAATCATGCATGGCTATTTCAGGTTGGTAAGCTACAGGCGTCTTTGTCGTGTTCATACTTATTTGTTTA
Source organism: Sipunculus nudus (assembly GCA_026874595.1). Taxonomy (NCBI): domain Eukaryota; kingdom Metazoa; phylum Annelida; class Sipuncula; order Golfingiida; family Sipunculidae; genus Sipunculus; species Sipunculus nudus. The sequence continues at coordinate 46,814,360 of CM049312.1, read as the reverse complement.
TCATCAAATCATGCATGGCTATTTCAGGTTGGTAAGCTACAGGCGTCTTTGTCGTGTACATACTTATTTGTTTATCATCAAATCATGCATGGCTATTTCAGGTTGGTAAGCTACAGGCGTCTTTGTCGTGTTCATACTAATCTGTGTATCATCAAATCATGCATGGCTATTTCAGGTTACTAATCTGTGTATCATCGCATCATGCATGGCTATTTCAGGTTGGTAAGCTACAGGCGTCATTGTCGTGTACATACTAATCTGTGTATCATCAAATCATGCATGGCTATTTCAGGTTGGTAAGCTACAGGCGTCTTTGTCGTGTTCATACTTATTTGTTTATCATCAAATCATGCATGGCTATTTCACGTTGGTAAGCTACAGGTGTCATTGTCGTGTACATACTAATCTGTGTATCATCAAATCATGCATGGCTATTTCAGGTTGGTAAGCTACAGGCGTCATTGTCGTGTTCATACTTATTTGTTTATCATCAAATCATGCATGGCTATTTCAGGTTGGTAAGCTACAGGTGTCATTGTCGTGTACATACTAATCTGTGAATCATCAAATCATGCATGGCTATTTCAGGTTGGTAAGCTACAGGCGTCATTGTCGTTTACATACTAATCTGTGTATCATCAAATCATGCATGGCTATTTCAGGTTGGTAAGCTACAGGCGTCATTGTCGTGTACATACTAATCTGTGTATCATCAAATCATGCATGGCTATTTCAGGTTGGTAAGCTACAGGCGTCATTGTCGTGTACATACTAATCTGTGTATCATCAAATCATGCATGGCTATTTCAGGTTGGTAAGCTACAGGCGTCTTTGTCGTGTTCATACTTATTTGTTTATCATCAAATCATGCATGGCTATTTCAGGTTGGTAAGCTACAGGTGTCATTGTCGTGTACATACTAATCTGTGTATCATCAAATCATGCATGGCTATTTCAGGTTGGTAAGTTTCAGGCGTCATTGTCGTGTACATACTAATCTGTGTATCATCAAATCATGCATGGCTATTTCAGGTTGGTAAGCTACAGGCGTCTTTGTCGTGTTCATACTTATTTGTTTATCATCAAATCATGCATGGCTATTTCAGGTTGGTAAGCTACAGGCGTCTTTGTCGTGTTCATACGTATTTGTTTATCATCAAATCATGCATGGCTATTTCAGGTTGGTAAGCTACAGTCGTCATTGTCGTGTACATACTAATCTGTGTATCATTAAATCATGCATGGCTATTTCAGGTTGGTAAGCTACAGGTGTTATTGTCGTGTACATACTAATCTGTGTATCATCAAATCATGCATGGCTATTTCAGGTTGGTAAGCTACAGGCGTCATTGTCGTGTACCTACTAATCTGTGTATCATCAAATCATGCATGGCTATTTCAGGTTGGTAAGTTACAGGCGTCATTGTCGTGTACATACTAATCTGTGTATCATCAAATCATGCATGGCTATTTCAGGTTGGTAAGCTACAGGCGTCTTTGTCGTGTTCATACTTATTTGTTTATCATCAAATCATGCATGGCTATTTCAGGTTGGTAAGTTACAGGCGTCTTTGTCGTGTACATACTTATTTGTTTATCATCAAATCATGCATGGCTATTTCAGGTTGGTAAGTTACAGGCGTCATTGTCGTGTACATACTAATCTGTGTATCATCAAATCATGCATGGCTATTTCAGGTTGGTAAGCTACAGGCGTCTTTGTCGTGTTCATACTTATTTGTTTATCATCAAATCATGCATGGCTATTTCAGGTAGGTAAGTTACAGGCGTCTTTGTCGTGTACATACTTATTTGTTTATCATCAAATCATGCATGGCTATTTCAGGTTGGTAAGTTACAGGCGTCATTGTCGTGTACATACTAATCTGTGTATCATCAAATCATGCATGGCTATTTCAGGTTGGTAAGTTACAGGCGTCTTTGTCGTGTACATACTTATTTGTTTATCATCAAATCATGCATGGCTATTTCAGGTTGGTAAGCTACAGTCGTCATTCTCGTGTACATACTAATCTGTGTATCATCAAATCATGCATGGCTATTTCAGGTTGGTAAGCTACAGGTGTCATTGTCGTGTACATACTAATCTGTGTATCATCAAATCATGCATGGCTATTTCAGGTTGGTAAGCTACAGGCGTCATTGTCGTGTACCTACTAATCTGTGTATCATCAAATCATGCATGGCTATTTCAGGTTGGTAAGCTACAGGCGTCTTTGTCGTGTTCATACTTATTTGTTTATCATCAAATCATGCATGGCTATTTCAGGTTGGTAAGTTACAAGCGTCATTGTCGTGTACATACTAATCTGTGTATCATCAAATCATGCATGGCTATTTCAGGTTGGTAAGCTACAGGCGTCTTTGTCGTGTTCATACTTATTTGTTTATCATCAAATCATGCATGGCTATTTCAGGTTGGTAAGTTACAGGCGTCTTTGTCGTGTACATACTTATTTGTTTATCATCAAATCATGCATGGCTATTTCAGGTTGGTAAGCTACAGGCGTCTTTGTCGTGTTCATACTTATTTGTTTATCATCAAATTATGCATGGCTATTTCAGGTTGGTAAGTTACAGGCGTCTTTGTCGTGTACATACTTATTTGTTTATCATCAAATCATGCATGGCTATTTCAGGTTGGTAAGTTACAGGCGTCATTGTCGTGTACATACTAATCTGTGTATCATCAAATCATGCATGGCTATTTCAGGTTGGTAAGCTACAGGCGTCTTTGTCGTGTTCATACTTATCTTTTTTTCATCAAATCATGCATGGCTATGTCAGGTTAGTAAGCCACAGGCGTCATTGTAGTGTTCAACCTTTTTATTAACGTATTCATATTTATACTTATCTTCTGATGGTATAGATTATTCATTCTTACGGATGGGTTCTATCTTTTCTTTCTTGATAAGCATATGTCCATAAATATATCAGATATTTGGTGCTCATTAAGAGCTGAGTTGAAAATACAAAAACTTGTTTTATTGTTTGTATTACAAATAACACTCGTGGCCAAGACCGATGATTACTTTCTCACGCTAGCAGTGTTTGTTTAATGACTAATCAGAACAGATCCATCAAGTGTATCAGACAGACTTAGATGGAACAAGTAAGCAAGTGGTGATAATTAAACACGCTTAATTGGGCACTTACAAGTTTAAGTGATATATGCGCGTCAAAATTCAGCCAACCATCAGTTGTCTAGAGGCAATTATATTCACATTGCCCAATGTACATGACGCAACTGCAATTCGCTCCATCACTTTTTATCCAGCAACATATAGTTAACATTTAGTCAAGTTATCTTGTGCAGAAAAGTTGTTTAAGCAGGTGAAATTGATAATAAAATAAATACCGCAAAGCCAATGAAAAAATATAAAATATGCACTTTCTTGTCTGACTACGTCACGTAATTGTCTGACCTATATAAATGTGAGTTGAAGTGGTCATGCTTGACCTGATTGGTTTATTGGGGATATTCAGTACTTTTGTACAGACCTTCATGCATGCCTGCATATGATGTCGTAAATATTGCGAGTCACATGACCACTTCCACGCGTCATTAATACACTTGAGAAGTGGAAAAGTACTGAGTAGCACCACGCGTCAACCGACTTTTAAACGACTTCTGGATAGACACAAAGTAAAGGTATGTGCGATACTGAAAATACAGTCTGAAAACTTACGCCCTGTAATTAAATCGATAACTCGCTCTACATGGACGGACGGCAACCATTCCACAACACATATCAAACGTTTGAAACGTCCATTATACCTATTCAAGTAGTATGTTCAGGTTTTTTTATGTTATTTGAATAACTGGATCCCCCCCCCCCCCCCCCAAAAAAAAAGACTAATAATTGTCCAATGCCTCCCTGAACAGAAGCCATCGATTTTCACATATACGGTCTCCGTCGAACATTGAAGTGCTCTTCTCATTGTCACAACAGGAAGGACAGGAGTTTTGTACCTCCTCGATGAGCACCCTGACAGTTCTGTGGATAGGTAATTTGACTCACGTGGCATGGTGGAATTGATGGCTTTCCAAAATTTACCACATTAAATGGAATCCTCGTAGCGTTACGGGATGCCGTAAAGTCGAACAGTGTTCGAAACGTGCGATCAGTGCATCTGATGAACGCAGCTGATACTGGTTGGTGGAGGTATGTGTCCTGCTAAAATGTAATAATAATGTCCAGCTCCAAACCTCTTTTAACGGATGTCCAACTCCAAACCTCTTTAGACGGATGTGCAACTCCAAATCTCTTTGGACGGATGCGATAATCGGACGGTAATCGGATGCTATAAACGCTGGTGTCACCAGCCTTAATTAGTTGGCCTCAGAAACCAGACAGTATTGATGTGACACGCACTCTGCCATATCCAAGATATTTATGGATAGCAACACGGGCAGGGTACTTTTGTCAACGGCATTGCAGGTGAAGGTGGCATAAGAAAAGTTACCAGGGTTAATAAAGAACTATTCAACCAAAGATTTATCAAGTACATATATTTAAAAAGAAATATAAAATTTCAGTCCAATTAAAATTTAACCCGTGCGATGTAGAGGATTTGAAGTTGACGTAATCTGTTGTTTCAGCCATTTTTGATTGCTCTTGGACGACCTTGGCTCGTAGCACAGAGATCATTGTATTTTCTGGGGTTTTTTTTGTCAAATTTATACGACGGTGTTTGATTGTGCTGCTGCTGGATGTTCAAACAGACAAGGGAAGGTCCCTGCCTTACCGTTTCTTTGTTTCCCAGCTGACAGAGAGCAGCATTAATAATGGACAACAGAATCAACCACAATGACTTTCCAGAGCCCAAGGATACTACTAGGCGGGACAGTGCTCACTTCAGTAGCTGAACACGTTAACTAGGCACATGACTGACATCTGTCATTTCTGGACATTAGTGTGGGGAATCATAGTCTGGTTGGTGCTACAAGTGGTAGCGTCAAGTGTATCAATTAAAAGTGTATATAAACTAGGTTCTTGAATTTGTTAATTAAGCGTGTAAAGGTGGACGTGTAAACCCTGATAAACGTGGTTTCATCTGTAGACCAAAGTGTTGCACAACACAATATACCGAGAGGCGATAGTAATAACATGCATGCATAGACAAAATACCATGCAACGTTGCACTGACCATACACACACACGGCAAATGTGAATGGGCCTTGTGACCCATATATAAACACAAAACGATTGATACAATTATTTTACTGAATAAAGAACACTTTACAAACAAATAATATAATATTGCATGAAATTCTAGACAGATATATTAGAAATGAAACAGACAAGGTTTATACCAAAGCTTTATTTAAAATAGAAAACCAATCCTCTCTCTGTGCTTCTCCTGAACAGAAAACTGCAGACAGGGTAATTGAAAACCAGGGCTGGGACAGAATGTAAACAGGGGACACATTTGATAGAAAACAATAAGACTATTAAGTCTAGCTGTAACTGGTGGTCAGTCTGGCAAGCTCGCTGACAGCAGGCTCTGGTTCATAGCAGTATGTACAAGAGATAGATATCCAGCCAACAGCACCAGAATTTCAATGAACGACACTGACTTACTAGAACAGAATGTCAGGCCCTCTTATGTCACCCGTCTCATTTACTGAGACACTGTTCATATGAAACACGTAGACATGGCCCATACGAGCATGGGGGGGGGGGGGAGCACGACTCAGTTATAGTCAGTAGCTATCTATATTAAGCAGGTAAGCCTAACTTGGTAATGTACTGCAGCGCTCATCTATCCTTTTGCATTGGTATCGTGGTAATTAGATATTCATCATTGACCGATATGCTGGGATAAAACGGATTTTTTCTCGCACATGGTAAGTGTGTTGTTAGAAAGTATACTGAAACAGCTGACGATTGGTCTGGTTTATGTAAAGTGATGAAGTACCTGCTTCTTGAAAACTCCAACAGATTATTAGATGCAACTGTCAGACTAGAACTGCAGCGGTCAGGGAAAAGTCAGGGAAAGTACTAGTATTATGTTTTCAAAGACAGGAGAGTCAGGAAATTTTTTTTATGGCTATGGCGACTGTTGTTGATTATCAGGTAGAAAGGCTGTTTCCTCTCATGAGCCAACATTAAATTGTTTCATGCCACATTTTCATTTTCCTTTCAATTAAATTTATGCTGTGTCTGTAGGTTTAATCTTATTTCCCTTTGATTTTTGTACACACATGTAGACTGATGATGCTGAGCATGAATACACAAAATGTATATATGTTGCACCAACCATTAAAGCTCAAATGAAACGATTTCACCTTACACATAATTGGATTAGCAATGTAATATTACCCCTAAACGTTTGAATACTTGTTAAAAATATTCTTTTGATTATGAATATTTTGAGGTGTTATACTGTCAAGAAGTGACCGTTGCATTCAAATGGCCATTCGGCTAGCCCCGTCGTCTTGATGACCTGTGACGTCAAAGCAGACAAACAGCTCAGTGCCTGGCTGCAGCAACCCCGGTCACTCACTGTGTAGACACGCGTGTCACGCCCGACTGTCTCTGTTCTTGTCCCGGAAAAACATACGGTTCTTGGTACCTTAAGACATACCTGTTCACTGAATACTATATTTTCATCGTTTTTCTTTTATAAATGTTTGCATTTTCCACCCAGAGAGTAAAAGTCTATATAGATGTCCTGTGAAGACAGGAAGATCGTTTAACAACACGGTGTGCAGCTGACATCGATAGTATGTACACCCTATAACAATGTGTCACTCAGTCTGCTTTATAGAAACATGACAAGTTCATTTTAGAGGTTTATTCAAATTGGCTGTTTTTTATATTTTTATAATATAACGGATAACTTTCCAAATATAATTCAAAACATAAACACGTTTTTTTCCTGATACGTGTGCGGGACTTTTTTTATGGCAATTCCACGTCTCGGTACCACGGGCGGGTATGCCTATATGTGAGCATGTCATGCCCATGTAACAGGACGAAATACCCGCGGACCAGATAATAGGAGTATAAGACAAAATAACACATTATTAATTTTTATTTTTTTCACCGCATTTTCCCGATGAAAATCGTTATCTGGAATTTGACAGACATGTAATGTTGTATTGTCACTGACGATATAAAAGATTGACATCGACGGCACATTGTTTATAGACCTGGTTTTGATTTGAATGAAACGGTAAAGACTGGCACAATGAAAGGACCGTTTATTGAGTGTGGATAATTTACTTTGCTATAATGATTACAAATATTACGCTTTCTGACTGACATTGGTGAAAGCTTTCATGTCCTGTGCAGTCCAACTAAGCCGGAACTTTTTTGTCAGCGGGGTCAGAGGTCAGATGACGTTTATTCAAATAAGGTCGAGGTCAACCAATGGACGCATGGGTCAAATGACGTCGATGCAATGTCAGCCAATAGGCTTGTGGATCAGGTGTCACAGTGTCAATAATGATTAGCTATTCCTGGAAACTTGTGCAGCAAGCACCTGTCAGTTTGTACATTGTTCATTGAAGCCCGAATGCCGCGGTCTTATGCCTGCTTTAATTATGTGTAATATTGTTTTCGGTTGAATTCATCACGCATCAATTGATGTTCCAAAAATCGCTCTCCGAAAAAGGCAAGACATGCATTTATTTGATTCGCAGACACAACTACAGTTAAAGAAAATGATTCACAATGGGTCCATTTTGCGTCGTAAATTGCGATGCGATACCGCTTATTTCGAACCTTGCTTAATTCGTCCTAATCCACAAGAAAGCTAGCCATTTCAGGGACCGGACCAGAGCTTCTGCCGCTGACACTTGAACAGTGACCAGCGCCCGCACACCTGACTGAGTGACCGTGTTTGTCTGCTATGACGTCACACGTCGTGCCAGCCCAGCTGCTGCGTGCTGCAGCACTGAGCTCGGCTGATTCCGTGAACAGCGTGATCTCTCCAATATATTTTGGTTTTATCATTAGTTTTCTAATAAATAATGTCGGAATTCATGTATCAAATGTTAATTTAAGATACTACTGGAATAGCGACTTTTTGTGATTTTTGGCCAAATCGTTTCATTTGAGCTTTAATGAAAGGTCACCTGTTTCTTAGCAGTAATACACAACTAATATTTAGTACTAGTTAAACATTTTATACAAGTACATTTATCTGTACAAGTTACAAACTACAGAGGCAGAATAGATGTGCAGTTACATTGATCCACTGAAGTCATTTGTTGTTATAGTGTAATAAATTTATACACATGATAAATGCTTGATTACAGAGCATATGGTTCTTTGAATGGTACATTTTCAATTCCAAAATTCTAGTTTCAGTATTTATAAAAAAAAATATTTGATTTGCTTTAGCAGTAGAATGACGTTTTAGAGAAGGAGTATGAATTTTGTGAGTTAATTTATCCTAAAAAACCAGCTAAAAGTCCGGGAATGGTCGGGGAAAAGTCAGAGTTGACTGCTGGCAACCCTGTGCGTAACTCACAACAGACACTTGGTGATAAGGATGGACAAGATTACGTCTAATTTAACATGTTATCATTACATATCTACATGATTTTATTTATATGGTGATTAAAACAAGGGACCCGTAGTTCATGGTGCTCAGCTGAAGTTGACCTTGAAGGTAAAAGTCTAAAATAAAAACTAATGGAGATAAATTCTGAGAGGGAAAGGTAGTATAAGCTAGGTTTTGGTTAATATTACTGATTTGACCTGAAAAGTAAGAAAATTGTTGCAAACAATACTTTGTGATCTGACCATGTGTTTTCTAATGATAAAAATGAAGCATGTGAGAAGATTGTAAACATAAGATCTACACTATTACCATGATCAGTGGTTGACTTCTTGATAAGTTATTGACAGCTCAGCAGTTGGCATGTTTGTTTAATTAAATCCTAATTTTTTTTTAATTATACCATTTTTTCAGTTTTATCAATTTTATAAAGTTGTTTTATAACTAACGTTCCCAGTCCACAGATGCAAGGACTTAATGGTTGGGGTTGAGGTTGGAGGCCCTGAACGGTGACAGTAACAACATCTCTGCATATACATGTGGGATATGAAATGTAATTGAACAGCTCGTACAGGAAAAACAGTTATTACTGAATATTTAAAAATGGACAGACGAACAAAGCTGATCACTTTTTTTTTCCATTCTCCTGAGACAGGAAAATAATGAACAAAAGTTTGCATTAGATACTCACTTTTATTTTATCAGTTTTTTTTTCATTTTCATCATTTTAACTTTCATTCATTTGCAATATAACATATATATATCTGGATTCATATGTCAAATAAAAATTCTAAATATCATCATCATCTACCTTTATTTTGCTCATATAACATCAGATTATGCTCACTGATGGATTTAATTTTATTTCGAATCATAACTTGGTTAAAATTATTTAAAAGGAAATTAGTTTCTTTATAAATGCCACGGTACCACAACATGGCATCAAGTGTATTACATTGGAGATGAAACAGCTTTACAATTTTGGAAATACAGCTCAGACAATAACAATTATTCAATTACACTTGATTTATAGTTGTGGAAGTGGGATGAGTTGATTTGAGAATAATTGTACATCGTTGACAGCAGGGGTGATCCTGAGGGTTGCATTTCTTTTCATGTATGCAGGCAATGCTGTATTAGGTTACCTTCAGTGACCAGCAGTGGTCTGCTTGGCGCTTGACAATGCAAGTGATTACAACAGAGCCCCACCCCCAATAAAAAGAAATCTATAACTAGCCCTGTTTATGAGCTTTTATTTCAAAATTTCATATCTCAACAGATTAAATCCTTATGTGTACATGCTGTAAAAAGCTTACAGGAATAAAATGTGCAATGGTCAAAGTTGGGCAAAATTTAAGGTACTGATTTTACACTTATGCTCTATCTTAAAGAATTATAAAATTTTGTACTAATATTTTTTATACAATTAAATCTTGACTTAATAAAGTTGTATCCTTGAAAAAATCTCTAACTATAGCATTTACCGTGTTAAGAGAGAAAATAAATTTCTTGCTATTTTGATAAGGTATCTAATTAATGTTACAGTCCATAACTTTTACAAATTATATAATAATAAACTAATTTTGGCCCGTTCAAAGGAAATATATAGAGGAATATTATGACCATATATAAATATGAATAAAAACACAAACGAGTGGTTTTGATATTTGGCAGTCATGAAGTGTTACAACAGGGATTTCCTTAATTCCTCGAAGGTCCGAAGTCGCAGTTGCCCAATTTAGGGATTGGTAGGAGAAGTAAGAGAACCTATGGACATCCAACTGTATGTCAAATTTTGGATTCGTAGGTCTAATGGATTAAAAACGTGCTGGTCTAACGGAGAGACAGACGGACGGACAGATGACAGCCAATTGATCATAACTATAGCTCAGATGACTTATAGTCAGCTGAACTAAAAATCGTGATGTATATCAACATTTTGACAGTGTCAAGGTTTTTCGGAGATCTATGGTTATTTTTGCCATTTTCAGGTAGTGGTGCTCATGACGTCCCTTGAATTCACAGATTGTTGTTTTTTATATCCATACCAAAGTGTATTATAGTTCATGAAGTACACTTTATTTCAAAACAACTTGAACAAGAATAAGCATGACGATAACCAAAATATCATTCATACAACTCCAATTGAACGCTGATATACGGTGAAAATTGTTTAGGACTTTTTTTCTGACATTAAGGCTATACTCAGGAATCAAAAGCATGTGAGTTTGCTTTTGTTGCAATTTGTGTTAGGTTTACCACATATTTCAGGTAAAATGCCTGTACTAATAGCTGAGTGAATAGATGGATTGGTTTGAAACTGAAGGCCAGGTAAATCTGGGTTTCGTCTGCGTACAGATGAAATTGATATTTATTAGGTCATGATATCACCAATAAGGCTATGTTACGGAACCTAATATCAACAGATCAAGTATGCGGGATGAACATAAATTTTGTAAAGGAGATTTAAAAAAAATCAGATTCTGTAACACCTGGCAGCGTGAAATGTCTAGGGGAATGAATAAAGAAGTCAGTGGTTTTTTGTTAACAAATAACTATAATTTATTCTTAAAACAACCCTAACATTACAATACACTAAATCAATACAATTACACAGTAAAACAGCGGTATAACAAACAAATCAATACAATCTTACAACAAAATAAAAAAAGTGCACAGTACCTGGTTACCACTTCTGTCACAACGATAAGTCCTCTAAAATGTATATGCCGGATGAAAAGTTCTCTCGGAGAATAACAGTCCAATGTAAAGCTCTTGTAACAATCCAGAAAGTAAACTTGAGGCAGGCAGCATTAAATTGTATAGAGTTAGTAATAGTAGAATCCCTGAAATTACTTGATAATCGGACAGGTCCCACTGACATACACACGTCTGTGTCCGCTGGAATACTCTCTCACCTCTCTCTCGGCTCTAAAACACACCCCCTATTTATAACTTCTTGCCCCAAGCCGAGAATTTTCAACTTCCCGAACAGTCTAAAGGATCTAACATAATACACAGTAAACACGCGTTACAGGAAACATCTAGAAGGACATCGCTGTGTCTCTACATACCAGGGTCCACACGTGAGCCCGACCCGGCTCGGCCAGGCTAGAAAGCCCCAAGCCAGCATGACAACGAGAGTTCAACCAGTACGGATTAAACTGAGAGTGCAACTACAACACGCCCGTGTCACACAATAAAAAGGGCACCTGTAACACTCCCCCTCCTGTAAGAAAAAAGAAAGTTTTCTCAAAACCTTATTTTTGCGATCACAATCACTAAATTATTACAACATCTAAAACAATCATCTAATTTACAACATCACATAAACATCCTGTCCACAACATTTCATAAACATCTCGATAAGCTAGAGCTTAGTATCGGTCCGCTTCATCCGGTACAATACGTATTGCGATACAGTTAATTCGATACCGATACGTATTGACGATACGCTTCATTTCTCTTTGTATATCATTTCTAAATAAAAACTCTGTTTCTTTATATATATATATATATATATATATATATATATATTTCTTTTTTATATACCACATTTTCCGTATGCTATGCACCGAAGTTGAGCAGCTTAAGCTTGATATAAAATACATAACCAGACTAGTTGATTTTAATTTTCAAAATTTATCTAGTTAAAACTACCAAAATCTCGATCTTCTTTAAGCCCTTTGCACCCCCCCCCCCCGCGCAATCAGTTTTATTGCATTTATTGAGAAAGATCATAGGCTGTATTTTTAGTGTCATGTTATTACATAGTTTGTATATTTCTGTGAATAATAATCCATTAGTGAGAGAGAGAGAGAGAGAGAAATAGAGAGAGAGAGAGAAATATTTTATTCGACATAAAAGTAAAGCATCCATACAAAATATATTCAGTATGTCAATATTTTTCTTTTTATTATGTCTATGTCTGGAGACTGTTGTTTAGGATTTTAATCCGCTGACACAACAGCCCCCTGTGCATGAAACATGGAGAGAGAGAAATTGTACATAAATATGGAGGTTAAATGATTAAACATTCTGAATATTTGAGACTATATGAATTGATGAGGAAATTTGTAAAAAAATTGGAAAGATTTACAACTTGAATTACTGAAAATATAGTTTGTTATTGATTAAACAATTTTTTATGGCTTAGACTAATTTTTGTTACAGATGTAGCAGTTTATCTGAAGGCATTTGTTTTAATAATAATTTATAAAATGTTGTTTGATGTAGCAAATCAAACCTTGAAGACTATGAGTGAAGATTTTGTCAACAATGATTTAGTCGGTTTCATTTATGACTTTTGGTGTTATGTTTCTCAGACAGCTGTCTGCTGTCTAAGGTCTGGTTTTGTAACAAGGATATCTGTATGTCTTGTGTCATGTTCGTGTGTCATGGTCCTTGTTGAAAAATTAAATGTTTGTTAATATTATGGTAGTGCTTCATGGCAGTAATTATAGTAAAATTTTAATATATTTAGTCTGAAGATGTCATTAATTTTAAGGATTTTTATTGATTTAGATATTGGTTCATTGTGGGCATTGTATTTGCTATTCGTGATAATTCTTATGGCTTTTTTTTAGTTGGTCAATCTCCTGTGTGAACAGAATTTGTCCCCAGGTTTTAACCATTTATTTAACGTCTGATGTGAAACGTGGGAGTTTCAAGCAGCCTATGACTGGCTGCTTAAAAAATAGAGATACAATGATATACAGTGAAACCCCTCTGGGGCGGACAGTCACGAGACTGGACAATTTGTCGGGTCTGTAAAATTTCTCAATTACTCACTCTTTCCGTGACAATAAAAGAATCGCTTATGACATAAATTAATTTCTGACATCTCGTTCAAGTTTTGTGAAAACCTTTTGGGAGCGTATGCAAATATGATAAATCAATGCATGATATCATATACGCCTTATAATTGGTAGTTGGAACTGATTTCCTTGATGCAAAAAAATTACAGGATCGGGGATTGGTTGATATCGCTGAGCCATCACCCCAGGCGACAGGTCATGACTCGTGACTGTTATCGTCCGGATGTGTAACAGATACGTCATTATCCTCGCTTCTGGGACTATGATAGAATAATGTGGTCCAAATTCAGAATAAATATGTTGCTCCACTGAAAGCTCGGCACAATAGAAACTTCGTTAATTCCGTAATTTTCTGGGGGGGGGGGGGGGGGGGGGGGGGACTGCTATTGATAAAATGATACATAAATGAATGTTCCAGCTGAAAAATAAGGAAACTTGAGTAAAACTAGCTCCGCTTTTATAGTCATGGCAGTATGCCTAAATCATGAGAACATTTAAGTGATATAAGGCGTACCAGAAGCAGACAATATTTGCAATTTCAAAGTATTTCTGCCTACTTCGATCGGGGCGGCCGCTTGAGTGTCCGTTAGCCTGGGTGATTTTTGCCATTTTTTCGGGCGGACAAAAAAAGTGTCCATTGACCTGAATAGCGGGGGTGTCCGCGCTGCGCTGCAAAAAATGTTGATTACATGCAAATACGCTGGGGTGTCCAAACCAAAAGCCGCGCTGCGCCGTGCTGTGCAGTCCGGCAAACAAAGCTGAAACTTTCTCCGCTTTGCAGCGCTGCAAAAATGCTTTTATTTGCAGCGCTTTGCAGTGCAGCGCAACGTTCGGTGTTCGGCCTTAATGAGGTTCTTAAAGTGTTAAAAACGCTCCGTCGACCCAAAAAGTGTCCGTTAGGTGGGGTGTCCGCCCCAGAGGGGTGTCCGCCTGCAGCCCGGGGTTTAACTGTATCATAAAGCGAATAAGTGTGATACACACACACACACACACATATTTATAGGATATAGACGTAAGTGATCCTTGTCCCTAGTAGCAATATGTGATGTGAAAATCGATTTCGTTAATAAAGAGGATAGTCAGTATCATTTTCCTGTTATCGCTCACATGCATCTGCTTGTCATGGAAGTACTAACGTCCATGTGTATAAACATTTCTTATCAAGTCTTAAAAGCCAAAGCAACAAATATACAGTGCATTTAGCTTTATAAATCATCAAAGTTATATTTAAACTTAGAGTCATATCAATGTTTAACATCGATACGACCGATACAACATGCAACGCATTTCGGTTATCGTATCGACGTCGTGTATCGATGCGTATCGATATATCGATATATTGATACAGCCTTACGATAAGCAATCATCAAGTTCATTGTGTTTCCCTTTAATGTGTTTGATTTTAAGGTTGTAATCTTGTAAGAACAAACTCCATCTAAATAATCTTTGATTTTAACACTTCAACATGTTCATGAACGTGAGGGGATTGTGATCACTGAAGACAATGATAGGCCTGACTGACGAAGAAACATAAACTTCAAAATGTTGCAATGCCAAAACCAAAGCCAAACATTCTTTTTCAATAGTGGAGTAGTTTTTCTGGTTTGCATTAAACTTTCTTGAGAAATAACAAATTTCATGATCTATGCCATCATTGTCTTCTTGTAACAACACAGCCTCTACGGCTAACTTAAAAGGTACAGAAAAGTCTGGAGCTGCTTAAACTGGTGAACTTTGCAGAATTGCTTTCAAATTCTGAAATGCATTTCACACTGAACATCCATACAAACTTTTGTTTCCTTTTTAACAAATTAGTCAAAGGTTCAGCTACAGCAGAAAAATTTGGACAAAACTTCCTGTAGTATCCAACCATACTAAGAAAACGCATTATTTGCTTTTTGTTTTCTGGTCTAGGAAATGCAGAAATAGCACTTAGCATCAACAGGGTTTTACCTGACCCTGCCCTACAATATGTCCCAAAAATGTTACTTTTGCATGACAAAACTCAGACTTTACTAAGTTGACGGTCAGATGTGCTTCACTGGGTCTTTCGAAGAGGTCGCGAGAATTTGCATATGTTTCTCCCAGGTGTCGCTGTTCACGAAGAGGTCATCAATATATGCGTCGCAGCCCTGAATGTCCTTGACAACCATATGGATGAGGCGCTGGAACGAGGCTGGCGAGTTGTTCATGCCAAACGGCATGCCGCTCGTTCTGTCAGCGGAACTTGCCAGAATCCATTTAGCAAGTCAAACTTGGAGACATATCTGGAGCTACCGACTATATCAATACAATCATTGATCCTCGGAATCTGGAACGTGTCAGTTTTGGTGACAGAGTTCAGTTTTCGATAATCTGTGCAAATACGATAAATTCAATAAGGGTTTGGCACAAGAATACATGGTGAACTCCAGTTACTGTTACTAGGTTCAATAAAATTATTGTCCAGCAAATATTGAATCTCATCCTGCAGATACTTTTGCTATTCTCGATTCAGTCCATAAGGATGTTGCTTGACTGCGCTTGCCTCGCCAACATCGACGTCATGCCACAATATGTTAGTTCTGGTTGGAATGTCACTAAACAAATGTTCATAATTCCGCAGCAGGTTCTCGAGGTCTTGTTGCTGTTGCGCGGTAAGGTGTGACAGTTTGGCATCCAGGTTGTTAAGCACGTCTGAGTTTTTAATGGTACTGTACCACACTGAATGTCTATACCACACTTACGATCAGTATCTACTTTAACTGGGTCAGGGTCAGTGTTTACACAATTTACAGCAGTAACATTATGTA
The DNA here is from genome assembly GCA_026874595.1 of Sipunculus nudus. Classification (NCBI taxonomy): domain Eukaryota; kingdom Metazoa; phylum Annelida; class Sipuncula; order Golfingiida; family Sipunculidae; genus Sipunculus; species Sipunculus nudus. Next base: position 46,798,216 of record CM049312.1, on the reverse strand, counting down.
CAACATCTGATGTGCTATTTCTGTCATAATATGGTTTCAACATGTTAACATGGCACAGATGTTTCTTCTTACGCCTATCTGGTGTCAACAGTATGTAATTTAAATCACTGACTTTCTTCTCAACAATGTAAGGACCAAAATACCTAGCTTGCAGAGGTCTGCCAGGGATGGGAAGTAAGGCAAGGACCTTTTCACCAGGCTCAAACGTCCTACTTACAGTGTGTTTGTCATACTTTGTTTTCATTTTACTTTGTGCAGATTTTAGATATCACTTTGCAATCTCACAAGCATTGTGTAGTTTAGTGCAAAAGTCTGAGACATACTGCAGTAAACTAAGAGAATCAGGATTTTCACACAAGAGTTTTTCTCTAAGCAGTTTCAATGGAAGTTCAGTTCGCGGTCCATTTCCGAAAACTAGTTCAAAGGGACTGAAACCCAAGGACTCTTGAAAGGATTCTCTGACAGCAAAGAGCAATTGGTGGATTCCTTCATCCCAGTCTTTCGGTGTGTCATAGCAATAGGTCCTAATCATGTTTTTTAATGTCTGTGAAAACGCTCGAGGGCGCCTTGACTTTCAGGATGGTATGGCGAAGAGCTGTACTGTTTTATACCTAGCTCAAGCATAACTTGCTGGAATAAGCCAGACATAAAATTAGACCCTTGGTCAGACTGGATGGATTTTGGCAATCCAAAAGTTGTAAAAAACTTGGTCAGAGCTTTTACAACCTTTTGGCATTAATTTATCATCGCAATGGTATTGCCTCAGGGAACCTGAGAGATGCGCACATAATTGTCAGCAAGTATTCATGTCCAGATTTTGTGTGTGGTGGAACACAATCAACAATAATCCTACTGAATGGTTCCTCGAAAGCAGGAATAGGCCTAAGTAAGGCCTTAGGAGGATTCTGATTGGGCTTGCCTACCATCTGGCATGTATGGCATGATTTACAATATTGTACAACATCTTTCCTGAGGTTAGGCCAATAGAAGTGTGTACTAATTTTCTGAGAAGTTTTCTTTATACCGAAATTGCCAGACAAAGGAGCCTCATGTGACTTGCTTAGAATTTCATTGCGATAGCTTCTGAGCTTCTGGGCATTACTATTTGATGTTTGATGGCCCACTCATCATCAGCACATACATCAGGTGGTCGCCATTTACGCATAAGCACTCCATTTTTGACATAGAAACAAACTGGGTTCTGTGACAGATCTTCTTTAGAAACTGCACTGGGAAACAAACATGAAATTTCATGGTCCTTTTGCTGCTCCGCGATAAGTCCTGACCTTGAAAATGCTGTATCCTGTACGGGCGAGTCGTTAGACGAGTCACTAGTGACTCCCAGAGTGTTATTATCTGGACCATTATCCTCATGTGTGCTTTTCCTGACCATAGATCTAGTTACAGCACATGAAGGATAGAAACCAGGACTTTCATGACTTTCCGGATCAGTGCCCTGATCAAGTGACTGCTTTTTTGTCACTATCGGTACAGGCTGTACTTCGTCACCTGCAACATCATACCCTAATAGCAACTGAATTCCCTTAAAGGGTAAAGTAGTCTTATGCCCACAGTAATATCCCCAGAAATCAAATCTGACTTTAAATGGATACTGTGAAGCGAAACTGAAGTGTGCCTGTCTGAAAACACACCATTAACAAGTGCATGTGCACAAGTAAAGGACCTATTAGAAAATGGCAAAGTGTTTATTCACATGAGAGTCTGGCCTGAACCAATGTCCCTCAAAATTCTAATAGGGGTAGAATCTGAAAAATCACTTGAAAGTGATACAAAACCATCATGTATGAATGGCTCAAATAACTCCATTTCAGAATCAAGAGAGGAATCTACTACCTCAGCTTAATCAAACAAAGAACTGACATTGACAGTGTCAGTCATAAACTCTTTTTCAGAGTCATTTAAAGAATCTACATCCTTTTTACCATCAAACTCCTCATGGGAGTCAACAGAGGAGTTTTCCCCATTATGTCCGCTGGAATACTCTCTCACCTCTCTCTCGGCTCTAAAACACAGCCCCCTATTTATAACTTCTTGCCCCAAGCCGAGAATTTTCAACTTCTCGAACAGTCTAAAGGATCTAACATAATACACAGTAAACACGCGTTACAGGAATCATCTAGAAGGACATCGCTGTGTCTCTACATACCAGGGTCCACACGTGAGCTCGACCCCGCTCGGCCAGGCGACAAAGCCCCAAGCCAGCATGACAACAAGAGTTAAACCGGTACGGATTAAACTGAGAGTGCAACTACAACACTAGTTACGCCCGTGTCACACAATAAAAAGGGCACCTGTAGCAGCTAGTGTACAAGGAGAAGAGAATTGGCCCCTGATCCCTGCGGCACGCCGTGTGGTACAAGACCAGGACTGAGACCTGCCACTGAGGTAAGATGTGAGCCATTCACGGACCTTGCCTGTGATGCCAAATCTGACTTATAAGCACTCAAGCAAAATATCGTGAGAGATCGTATCAAACACTGCAGATAAATTGAGCTAAACGGGGATGACACCTTGCTGTTTATCGATGGCACACAGGATGTCGTTACGGACACGAAGAAGGCCGTTTCCACACTGTGGTTGGGGCGGTAGGCTGACTGAAAGGCTGGGTAGAGATTGTTGTTATATCCTGTGAGTTGCTTTGCCACTATTCTTTTTACAACCTTTGAAAGAAATAGTAGATTTGATACTGGTCTAAAATTATGAAGGGTCAAGAGTAGTTTTCTTCAGGAGCGGGTCGACCAGGGCGTGTTCAGTCGGAGGGAAAGACCTCAGACAGCGACTGGTTAGCGAAAGAACACACTGTAGGAGCAACAGTAACCGGGGGTTTCCAACTGTCGCCAGGGACCAAGGGCACCCAACCGTGCGAAAAAGAAATGATAAAATCCAATATCGCAATTATAGTACAGGCATTTTACCCGAAATAAGTGGTCAACCTCACACAAATTGCAACAAAAGCAAACGCACTGATTTTGATTCCTTATTATGTAATAAACAATTGTGTGGGGGAAAAAGTTTAAAAATCATCAAATTTGACAAGGTAGAAAAATACCTTTTATTTCACCATACATCAGTGGTTAAACGATATTGTATGAATAATCTCTTGGTTATCGTCATGCTTATTCTTGTTCAAGTAGTTTTGAAATAAAGTGACATCACAACATGAGCAACACTATCTGAAAATGGCAACAATAACTAAAGATCTCCGGAAAATCTTAATACTGTCCAAAGTGTTGACATACATTACAATTTTTAGTTCAGCCGATTTTAAGTCATTTGAGCTATAGTTATGATCCATTTCCTGTCATCCGTCCGTCCGTCTGTCTGTCCATTTGACTGGCACGTTTTGAAACGATTAGACCTACAAATCCAAAATTTGACATATAATTAGATTTCCATAAGTTCCCTAACTACTACCAAGCCCAAATCTGGGCTAATCGAACTTCGGTCCTTCAAGAATTAAGGAGAAACCTGATGTTACACTTCATGACTGCCTAAAATCAAAGCCACTCGTCTGTGTTTTATAACATATAATATTACATAATTTGTAAAAATTATGGACCGAAACATTAACTAGATACCTTATCAAAATAGCAGAAATATATTTTTTTCTTAACATGTAACTGCTATAGTTGGAGATTTTGCAAGGATACAACTATTTAATCAAGATTTCATTGTATGAAAGAAATTAGATCAACTTTTTGTAAATTCTTAAATTTATTAGCATGAGTGTAAAATCTGTAACTTAAATTTTTTACCCAACTTTTAACCATGGCACATTTTATTCCAGTAAGCACTGCTGATTTGATTTTCACAGCATATACACATAAGGATTTTATCTGTTAAAAATAGAAATTTTAAATCAAAGCTCACAAACAAGGCTAGTTATTGATTTTTTAGGGGGGGGGGGGAGGTCTCTATGTATCCAATTGCATTGCCTAGATCCCCCCTGCTGTCAAAGGTGCACAGTTATTCTCACCTCACTCCCAATCCAACCCCAACAGCAATATATACATTACGTGTAATGGAATAATTGTTATTGTTTGAACTGTATTTCCAAAACTGAAACGCTGTTTTATCTCCAATGTAATACACTCAATGCCATGTTGTGGTATTGTGGCACTTTAAAAGAAACTAAATTCCTTTTGAATAATTTTAATCAAGGTATGATTCGAAATAAGATTAAATCCATCAGTGTGCATACGGTGATGTTATATGAGCAAAATTAGCGATAAATGGTGTACGCTCTTTACACAGCGCTTCAACTATAGGCCTAATACCTATATCGTAAGCGCTGTTTGTTATGACCTCGTATCCTGAATTGCTACACCAGAGGGAAGCACTGTATTTTTGTCCAATCAGGTGAGACTTTATGCTGGAAGACACTGCCAAGCGAGAAATACACGGAGCCAATCATGTTCATTTCGTTTTGATTGACAGCTCATCGCCCCGGTAACAGGCCACAGGCTCAGAGAGAATTGTCCCAGACGTGGTTTGCTCAGGGCCTTGGGCACATAGGATGCCCGGCCGGTGAGCTGTAATTCTAACGAAACGTAACAACAAAGGCTGCTTGCACACCTCGCTGGCTGGTTTCAGTTCTGCAGACAACAGATACATGGCTACGCTAACACAGTCATAATGTCATAATCGAATCGGTCGATGATGCGAGAATGCAGAGGGAGCAATTAAAATTCGACCAGAAACTCATCAAGCGGTGCTTGAAGCGCAGCTATGGGCGGAGCCAGGATGCCTGTCGAGTGTTTGTTTATTGGCATCTGGCTGGCTGCTTGTCGCATCATACGCACGTATTTTCCAGCGGACAACGAACCGCCATCTGGTGTCTAAAAATATCATAAACGGTCAAAGCTGACAGCGTGAAAATCAGTAGCTTCTTTAGAAGCGCAAGATTTCCGCTGCCTCGGGAGCGTATAAATGATGATGATATTTAGAATTTCGAAATGACTTATACATGTATATCCAGATACATTTGATATTGCAAATGAATGAAAATTTTTAACCTTAAAAAAAATGATAAAAAAGTGAGGATCTAATGCAAACTTTTGTTCATTATTTTCCTGCCTAAGGAGAATGGGAAATAAAGTGATCAGATGTGTTCGTGTGTCTGTCCGTCTGTCCATTTCTAAATATTCATTAATTATGCATTTACTGTTCTTCCTGTGCGAACTGTTGCATTAAATTTCATATCCCATATGTTAATGCAGAGATGTAGAAACTCCCACCATTCAGCGCCTCTAAACCCCTCCCCTACCAAAAAGTCCTTCCACCTGTGGACTGGAGATGTTAATTAATGGCAATTGTATAAAATGGTTTGATAAAAGATCAGGATTTAATTAAACAACTGCTGATGTCAACAACAGATCATGGTTATAGTGTAGATCTCATGTTAACAAATTGCTCACATGCTTCAGTTCCACCATTAGAAAACACATGGTCAAATCACAAAGTATTGTTTGCAACAATTTTCTTACTTATCAGTTCAAATCAATCATATCAACCATTATCTAGCTTATACTACCTTTTCCTCTCAGATGTTATCTTTATTAGTTTTTATATTAGATTTTTACCCTCAAGATCAACTTCAGCTGAGCCCTATGACCGACTATGACTATGGTTTAATCACCATATAAATAAAATCATGTAGATATGTAATGATAACATGTTAAATTAGACGTAATCTTGTCCATCCTTATCATCAAGTGTCTGTTGTCAGTTACGCACAGGATTTCCAGCAGTCAACTAAAAAAAATCTATATATATTCAGTGGCGCTTAAAAAGTACTAAAATATATATGACACAAGAGTTAAAATTTAATAAACATCTAGGACGAAAAAAGATACGATTTCAATTTTCTTTTAAAGTCGTCATTATTTTCGCTGCATTTAACATCATTAGAAAGTTCAATCCAAAGAGAAGGTCCACATGTTGAAAATGCCCGATCAGCAAACGTTTTGTAAGACTATTCCCGGACTTTTAGCTGGCTTTCAAGGAAAAAATCTAAGCCACCAAATATTCAATTTCTTTTCAAAAACGTACTTGTACTTTGTTACCTGTGCAAATTCATGTCCTTGTGTAAAATGTTTTACTAGGACTGTATATCAGTTGTGTATTACTGCTAAGAAACAGGTGGCCTTTCATTAATGGTTGGTGCTACATGTATACATTTTGTGTATCAATGCTAGGAATCGTCAACTTACATGTGTGTGAAATAATCAAAGGGTAATAAGATTATACCTACAGACACAACAAAACTTTCATTGAAAGGAAAATAAAAATGTAGTATAAAATTATTGAATGCTGGCTCATGAGATGAAAAAAAAGCCTTCCTACCTGATAATATACTTCAGTCGCCATAGCCATTAAAAATCCCCTGACACTTTTCCCTGACTTGCATAATCATCATAAAATTCCATGACTTTTTATGAAATTCCCTTACTTTTCCCTGTCCTTGAAAACATGTTTTCCCTGACACACCCTGATCGCTGGCAACCCTGTACGCAGATAGAGCCCCCGCCGTTTCAACAATCCAGGGTACACGCCATGTGTCTCTTTTTGCACGTGCATCTAAAAGCTGATGCAGTTAGTCTTACAGTTGCATCTAATAACCTGCTGGAGCGTTTCAGAAGCAGGCGTCTCGTCATTTGACATAAACCAGACCAATCATGGCTGTTTTAGTATTCTTTCTAACAACCTCTACCATGTGTGAGAACAATTCCGTTTTAACCCAGCATATCGGTCAAGGCCCTTTGCATGTTTGTTGAATAGTTAATTACTACGATATATGCAAATGGATATGTGAGCGCTGCACATTATCAAATTAGGGTTACCTGCTCAATATAAATGCCAACTGAGTCGTGCTACTACCCCCATCCCCACTGCACCCCGTGCTTCAGATCGTTTCCACATCGACCCCCACATAAAAGCCTTGGGAGTATTAAATTAGTAAAAAAAAAAAAGAAAGACCAGAATTGGATTCCGCGACAAAAAATACCCCAAAAATATCGTATTTTATATAGTGATACTGTTTTGATTTATTAAACTTGATGGATTCTAGGCCTTCTTGTGGCCATTTTGGATATTCCCAAATTTTACTACTTCCCTCCAGGAGAATATCTAAGGACTTTTAATATGTTCAAATCATTTAACGTATTTCTTTTTTTTTCTGTTTCCTGTTTTATTTTCTGTCGTTTATTGCTGCACGATATTTATATGGCCAGCCAGCTACCTCATAATTATTTTTCTTAGCAGAACGGAAGACAGTCTTCCACGTGCTCCGTCTCTGTCTAAAAATGTTCAAAAAGTTGCTCAATGCTCTTTGTTAATTCTGCTTATTCTGCTTATGAGGAGCACAGATACAACTGCCAGACTTTAAAGGACATGACCAGCGAAATATACCCCATTTGAGTAGAGTGCATCTTACCCCCATCAAAGTGACATGCCGCTGGTGACCTGTGCTGACTGAACTTGATTAATGAGCAATAAGGCAAATATGTGGCTACTCGCCACAGGGTCAGTGTGAAAGAAAGGTGTGCAAGTCCTTTAAAATGATGCGATGACTAACAGACGGGTATTCTTATCTTATTAATATAATGCTTGATAATTTACATTTGCATAATATGCGATACATTTAACCAGGTCAGGGCTGACCGCAGTTTTAAGACGTCTTTCGATTTAGGTACGTATACTTCAAAGGAAGGACGGTCGTCCTTAAATCGAAGTACGAAACCCACAGCCTTCGTGTTAACAACTTGCGATTACTTTATCCGTATTTTCTCCATATTAAGTCAATGTTTATTGGTCAGTTTTTACTCAGAGCCACTGCCAATGAATCGGGCAACCAGACTGGATGCCAGTTGACATTAACGCATATTGCACATAATGGCCGGCACGAGACGATCTTTGACGAGGTTCTTTGCAGACAACGTTAAAATCAAGCTATTATGAGCGTATTATCACACGGGCAACATCAACTTTATGTTAGAATGAATAATTAATTCCCATTTTAACGGAATTCGGATAGTTAATTAAGATTATACCGTCGATTTTAAAGCAATCCCTGTTATCCATTGTTTGTAAGTTGTGTATATTCGCGTACTAAAATCGAAATGCGCAAGCATGCCGTGAAAAACGATTAAAAATATGTAAAAATATTAATAAAGATATAGCTGTCAGATATTTTGTGGAAATTATTTATTTTGTGTATTTAATAAATTTAATAATATTATAAGTATATAATGTTGATATGTTACATGTAGGCCTATACCGGTGCATGGTGCAGTGTTTATGTGCAAGACGCAAGGGTGTGTTTGCAAAATGTCAGTTAAATATTCTGGTTGTTTGTTCAATTTAGTTTTAATGATATATTGTAAAAAAAAAACTTGTATATTTAAAATATAAAACTGTACATATGAATTAATGTACCTACGCAGGAAATTTATTTTCTACATCTGTTAAAAATCGAATTACATGCCATCACAATGTCCATGGTGGACATTCACAATTTAAAACTAAGGTGTTTTTAATCAGGTCATATTGATATGTTCTCTTAAATATCTGATTTTGTTGAGTAACCATGGCATAATTTTAAGCTTGTGTTTCAACGAAATTGTATGCACCAAAATTCAACAATGAAATAAATTGATGATCATCTAATTTACGCTCCACACCTCTCTGTCATGCGCACACACATATAAATATATTTATATACTTTTTTTTTATTTGTAATGGGTTATATTTATCCTGCAGGAACAGATGATAACAGCTATTCATCTTCACAGCTGTGGTCCGGCAGCAAACCTTGGTGTGCAATTTTTGCATGCCTCCGGCCTTCCATGGCAGTGAACCCCAGTTAACACTTCTCATCTTTCACATCATGGTCATTCATCATACATTAAATCCATTTGTGTTGTGTTTTTCATAATTTTATATTTCTGATAATAAAATAAAACATCACAGTGGTGAAGAGGTTCAATTGATTTTTATTTATTATTTCAGGTGTTTATATATCATATGATCGAAAAATTAAACAAGATGTGTCATCATCTGGCTTTATTAGTTCTGGAATAAAAGAGACATATATGAATAATGATTTTTATTAATGTATTTTTATAATTTAATGTCTTCTATAAATGAACATTGCAAAAAACAAATGTTGCCAATTTTAATCATGTTTTGATTCATTACATGCACAGAAGTCTAGTTAATTACCGTATATTTTAAAATATACATAAAAATCGCTCTAAGAAAGAATTTAAGAAAGACCTTTTCAAGTTTAATCTGCCGTGAAGCCTTTGTGCATCACATGATGTTCTCATTTTGCTGTAAAAGTTTAATTCTTCAGTCGAATTCTTCAGCGGAACTTGTATAAATACAATGAACTAATCCTTTTATTCATGCAGAATTGACACAAAGACACGTTTTGTAAAAAAAAAATGTCAATTCTTGGTATAGTCATACTTGCATTATTTTATAGGCGCACTTCAAAATGAAATATATCCAGATATTTATTCGTTTAATTATGACATGAATGATTTCTATATGAAATCCATATGTTAATATGAGTGTCTGGGGATTTCCTTTCACTGTAATTGGAAGGAAGACATACTTTTGGTAAGTTATCTAGAGGCGTACTTCGATTTTAGCACGCGACTATATACAACTTACAAGCAATGGAGAAACAGTGGATTGCTTAAAATCGGCAAAAAACGCTGTACATTACCGGTAGGCCAACATATCAAAGTTATATATTTATAATATTATTATATTTATTAAATACACAAAAAAGTAATTTCCCCAAAATATACCTGGCAGCCAGATCTTAATATAGATATTTTACATAATTTGTACGAGGGGGTTCAATTTTTATCGTTTTTTAAGGCATGCTTGCAGGATGTTATAGAGGTGTACTTGTGTGTTAAGTACGCGCCTAAATACAATTTACAAGCAATGGGAAACAGTGAATTGCTTTTAAATTGGCAATATAATTTTAATTAACTATCCGAATTTCGTTAAGACAGTAATCAATTCTTCATTTTAACATAAATTTGATGTTGCCTGTGTGATAATACGCTGACAATGGCTCGATTTTAACGTAGTGTGAAGGCTGAGCACATAACGGAACGAGCTAATGGCCCCTCCCAGCTTGCTCGCATCGCGCGAGTTGACCCATTTCTTCAAACGTTCTGGCTGGCTCAAAGGAAACCTGAGTAAACTCACACCATCACGGTTTATGTGACTGCAGCCACCCGCTACACAACTATTTGGCATTATTTTAACTATTAACGATCGAACACAATACAGAAAACGGTACACCAATTGTCATGAATTCACACATGTGGCTTAGTTATGACCGACTGCCGTTACTGAGCTGACGTCATTCCGAATATTCATGAGGCACGGAACCGATCATTGCCGAACGCGGGCAGGGAGAAACCTAGCATCTTAGTGCTCTTATTAGACGCGGTTTTAATTACTTTAGACCGGTTGTAACGACTACACACAGAGCCAAAAGTTACAAACAAAATTCATTTTCGGTATAATATGATCAAATTGCAGTTTTATTTACGCTGTTCATGTCCTTTTAATATCGGAAGGGACAATGGATAGAGTTCATATGCCTGTCACGCTGATAATAATTTGTCCAGGGGGCGTGGACAGCTGAGTGGTAAAACGCTTGGCTCTCTCCGCTGGCGACCCGGGTTCGATCCCCGGCGTGGCTATGAGAGTGGGTTGTAGTTCATGTCCATGGCCGGTGGTTTTCTCCGAGTACTCCGGTTTCCTCCACCCCTGCGGACTACCGAACGCCATCACCGGAGCCATGGAGAGTGCCTCGATTAGTTATAATAACTATTTGTACAGTCCATCAAAAAATAAATAAGTTTATATATAACCCCGAGGCCGGCTTTGCTTGAGGTCACCTAATACATGTTCAGTCCACACATGTTCAGTATATCCTTCAGTCTGTGGTCATTGCTCTGGAAGCGGTCAGTGGAAACAGCGGCTTGTTTGATAGACCGTGCTTCATGCAGTGATCGAGAATACCTGCATAATTTGCATTGTTTTCTCTATGGCTGACTTAATTGCCTATAGAGTGTCGAGAGTCTCTGCAACCAAACTTGGTATAAGGATATCTGCAGGAGACAAAGAAATTCACGGAAAGATTTCGAAGTCGCTTTCGAGAGAGAGAGAGAAATGGACTGAAGACACTGCTTTAGTTACTCATTCTGACGGCTTTTCATAATTGAGTTTCCGCCTATATATATTCCATAGAATTATCTAAATTATTTTAATCTCACAAATATCTTACGAAATACAAATTAAGTGAATGAAAATGCGATATTGTAGTATAATATAGAAACGATTATTTTGATTAATTTTGGCATTTTCTCAGTACCATCTACACTTCATTAATGCTCGCTACCTTAGCCTACAAATGTGGCAACTTAGATGTGATAGTATGCAATTCGAAATAATATATTACGATCGGACAAGCATGGTGTTCTTCATGATCATTGTATACCCAGATAATGTCAGGCTAAAACGGAGAGGAGGAGCCGACGTTAAAATACCTGACATCTCCAATTACCTTGAACGTTTGAATTTGGTATCAAAATTAGGGCTGGGTATCGCCTGCAATTTTCGTACTGCAATATATTGCGATAAGTGGTAGCGTACTTTTCATTCCACTAATTTACAGGAAATAAGTGTTTTATCCTATATATATATCTTATATTAATTATATAATTAATTTATCATCATATAAAATATAATGACACATTGAAATTACAGTGAAACTCCCCAAAGCCGGACACTCAAGGGACTGCTGGATTTATTCCGTGTTTGTGAGTTGTCCTGTTTAGAGGAGTTTAGCATATTGCATCAATTCGTCATTGAATGTTTCTGATATCTTGTTGTCATTAAATGTACTCCTAATTTGATATAGGCTACATGAATTTGATTTAAATTGTTTTCAAAATAATTTAAATATGCACTTGAAATTTATAAAATATTATAATTTAAAAAAAAAGAAAGACAAACATCAGCTTGGCCTCGCAAACTCATCTTGGCAGTTTCAATTCGACGTACCATGCTTCATCTTCTAAGCAATTGAGCGGCAGTTCATGGATAGTTGCACTAGGCAAAAGAAGATTGATTATTGACAGCATCCGGACGGCATGATTATTTGTTAAAGGATATAGTGTTCACCACGCATTCACCATAACAAAGTGTAAATTGTCACAAACTATCATTACGACTCCCCGGGCCGGACGCCCTATTATAAAGCACGAACGGCAATCTTTGATGGTGGTCTTGTCGAATGAAAAGCTGTTTCAGTTTGAAAGCTTATTTTTTTCCTAATTGACCTGCCAATCTTAATTTAATATTGATTGTGTTAAAATCAACACATTTATAGAAACAACAACAACTTCGGTACCATAAATTCATATATAACATTCCAACGGATCACCAAATTACGCTTGTGCCCGGCTGTCGCTATAACCAAAACGGGTCAAAGGAGGTCATGACCTCGGAGCGCCATCTCCCGGCAAATATAAGAACAAAAATAGAACTCGCGAAGTCTGTCCGCTTAAGAGGGTCGTAATGTATACTGGATGTGCTGGCGGGACGGGAAAGTTTGTCCGAGACAGTGAGTTGTCAGCTTTACTGAGTTTACATAAACATAATATAGAGGCAAAATTGAAGGGACAGAGATTTAGTGTCCGCATTAGTGAGTTGTCCGCCTTACTTAGTTGTCCGCACGTAGGAGTTTCACTGTATATGTAGATCTGTTTATTTCACGCAGGAAATATGGCAAAATAACTTAGTGCTTACTAATTGTTGACCGAACTGGAAAAATTTAGAATAAGTGTTTTTAATGTCTTCTGTATTCAATTGACACTTGATTTTCCTGCAGTTACACAGGATGTAAAGACGGAATATTAATATATAATTGTTAATTGTAATTGTTACCAGTGTTCGACACTTCTTTCTTTTCCTGTGGCACTTCTTTCTTTTTTGGTACCTAAAATCATCGAGCAAAAAATCAAAATCCCTTGGACAGACGTGTGATCATATGGTCCATAAAGCCAACTTGATAATGTCATATAAAAGGCCCTGTCTATAGATACGTGGCGGAACCCACTTTCAGCATTTCACAAACCGCAATCCATTTTTTTGGGGTCAGAATTTGTAACAGAAACCTTATTTTAGCTACGATAGATCCGTTTCAGTCACATTTGAAAATATTGAAAAATATCGATATATGAACACCACATCGCGATACGCAATATGCGAATACCGTATCGCGATAAATCAATGATATCATAAAGCCCTAATCAATAAATATTTTTGTTAAATCTTTTTCACTATGTGTAAAATCATTTTTGATGATTAATTTGATTTTGTTTTATAATTTGATTGACGATCAATTTATATTTTTATAATATCTAAATTATAACGGCCATTGACGAAAATTCAATTTTCTTCAATAACTCGAGATCTAACCATGATAATTGGTCGAACATTTTTATTCAGACGAAGATTTTAATTACCGAAGATTCAAATGAAGCCATATTACAATGGTTTAGTTTGTATTTTAAATTTTAATAAGCATTAACTATGTGCGATAGACAATTCTTAGTTACCCCTATCGAAAACTACATAAGTCAAGTGAATGGGTACGCTTTGAACACAGCGCGTGACCTCCTGGGGACCTTCCACTCACACGCTGTGGGAAATAGCAGGATTCTTTAGGTTTAGCAAGGTACCTAACACCCAGTCAGTTTGCGCTGGATAAAGTAAAATCTTATTGGCTCTGCGTTCTGTTACAGGTATCTGTTTTATTGTGCGCAGGAGTGTTACATGTGTCTGTTGACATTCTGATTCGTGTAGCGCAGGCATAGTTCGTTGCTGTGGGAACCTCGCTTGTTGGGTGCTGGCTCGTGTGTGGGGTCTGAAGTGTAGAGACACAGCGTTCTTTTTTGTTCTAGATGTTTCGGGTCTGTTAATGTGCGTGTGTATTGATCTTTGGAATTTTCCATTTCTAAAATTTTCTGGTGAGATGCTATAAATTAGGGGCTGTGTTAGAGCCGGCAGAAAGGAAAATACAAGCGAGCACTAAGAGTGTTACTTTTTCATCAGGTTTGGGACCTTATCGAAAATGGCAGTGGTGTCAGATATTTAACGGACTTTATACAGATTTAATACGGACTGTCTCTAGTTTGCCTTTGAATTATTATTGTTTACGTGGATTATTGGTGTTAAAGGACTCTTTGTTGAGCTGTGACAGTGGTGGTATCGAGAAATCAAAGCCTAGGATCCGGACACTCTGGTACTGTACATTTTATTGTTATACTGTGTAATTGTATTGATTTAGTGTATTGTAATGTTAGGAATGTTCTAAGAATTAATTATAATTATTTTGTAACAAAAAAACACAAGCTTCTTTATTCATTCCCGTAGACATTTTACGCTGCCTAGTGTTACAGAATCTGAAATTTTTGTCTCCTAAACAAAATGTGCTGATCACGAATATGTGATCTGTTGTTATTAGGTTCCGTAACAGTTTAAACAAATCTGCAAAACTGGTAAAAGAAAACTGATTGGCTTAGCGTGTAAACAAACATTGCTGCGCCTGTGACAAGCTGACCGGCAACCGCGGTTTATTGCAGCGGGTAGTGTATAGCGAATAGTTAATTGAGCATAGCGTATTCGCTGCTTATGCAGCGTATGTTCAGAGCGTACAGGTTTGGTAACACCCAGTCAGTTTGCGCTGGATAAAGTAAAATATATGATTTTTTCTGCGTTTAAACAAGTCTGCAGAAGTGGTAGAAGAAATCTGGTTGGCTAAAATTAGCGTGTAAAAATACACGGCTGCGTCCGTGGCAAACTCGTGTAGCACTGCAAGAAAGGAAATATGCAAACAGTGGGGGATAACTGACCTCAGGCCACACCAGCAAGCTAGTATAGAGACTGTGTTGAAAGTTGACGATTGCATCGTGTGTTCAAAAGGGGGGGGGTTGAAAAAGTCTGTGCTAATTATATATACCAAGCGCTTTCCACCGCAGTGCAATGTGATTGATTAAATATTACTCTTGGGGAATTCCACAGAGACAGCACCGCCTCTAGGCGAAACCTGACCGGCAAACGCGGTTTAATGCAGCCGGTAGTGTAGCGAATAGTTGAGCAAAACGTTACCGCTGCTTATGGAGCGTAGTAAATGGACTAAATCCCTGACATTTGCATTTTTGTGTTACACAAGGCTATTGGAAAAACGGGCGATTGGCCTTATTTGCATTAGGTCTAGCAACTGAATAATTTACGCTTTATATGCAGCGAAGCCCTGTGAATGACCTCAGTATTGCTGCCGTATTAGGAAAACACCCTCAGTTCAGCTAGGCGGTGACAGTTGCATCGTTGTCCAGGTTACCTGTAGGGATGTCTGCAGTCGTGTTTTCTGTTACGTGTATATACATGTATATACTGGTTATTTATCCAGTATATAGGCAACTTCTAAAACTATTTCATACGTTGAACTATGTTTATTTTATGTATACCGACTTTGCCAGGTTTGCCATATATATAAATATATATATATATATATATATATATATATATATATATATATATATATATATATATATATATATATTTACTTTAAATCAGGATACCCAAACCATGGAGTACGACACGGTATTAAAGCAGCACGTTGGTCAGTTTGGACGCTACCAGGTGTTGCTTATCATCCTGATGAGCTTGGTGGAGGTCCCCTCGGGGTACTTTAATATGGGATACGTCTTCATAATGGCTATCCCTGAACACTGGTGTCACGTGCCGGAACTAGACCACATGAACCTGTCTGTGTCTGAAATCAAGAAATTTACCATACCATCTGACCCAGAAGCGGATGTGACGCAAAGCTATCACAGATGTAAGATGTACGACCGGAACTACGTCAACCTGACGAAGGAGCACGTAAGAGAATACCTTTGGGAAAACGTGACGTCATCAGACAACAGGACGGCGAGGGTGATTGGGTGTAGGAATGGATGGGTGTATGATAAATCTGTCTATCAGAGCAGTCTCGTTACTCAGGTAGGTTGCTTTTATATATATATATATATATATATATATATATATATATATAATTTGGTGGGCCTGACAGGTAGGTTGTTTATATATATAATGTAATATATGTAAATATATATATATATATAATTTGATGGGCCTGACAGGTAGGTTGTTTATATATAAATATCAGCTTGGTGACTGAAAGTCATCTGAGCTACAGCGATCACCCTTTGTTTGGCGTCCGTCCGTCCGTCCGTCCATCTGTCCGTCTGGTAACCAGGAACAAATCGTTACCGCTGGACCTGGAATCTTCTTACCTGACATCGTCGGAGGTTCATTAAAAATTCCCTTGGAAACCTGAAATTAGGTCTCTGTTATCCATATTCTTCGAGCTATGGGACTCCGAAGTATCACCCCCACCCCCACCCCCACCCCCTCCAGAATAATGGAAATTTTGATAGAAAAGCTCAAGTATCTGAACAACTTATGCATTGAACAACTTGATTCTTTGAATGGATATTGATCATGAAGTGTTTCATCAGTTTCTGCAGACTGGTGGAGCCACCTGTATTTGATCGATTTTGACGATTTTTTTTATCTATTTTAAAGACCTTAAAAGATGCGGTCAACTGTTAACAGGGCACAAATCGTAACGACTGGACCTAGAATTTTAACCTGATATCCTGGGAGTTTCATAAAAATCTCCTTGGAAACCTGAAATTAGATCTCTGTTCCCTATATAATTTAAAATTGAATACAAAAGCTCCAGTATTTGAATAACTAATGCATTGATTGCCATTGTTCTTTCCATGCGTATTGATCGTTAAGTGTTACATCAATTCATGAAGACTGCTGGCACAACCTTTATTGCTTGCCGGAAATCTCCGATTTCGGCAAGCTGGTTGGTTAGTCGCGGAAGTCTGTTTGTTGCTTGCCGGAAATCTCCGATTTCGGCAAGCTGGTTGGTCAGTCGCGGATGTCTGTTTGTCACTTGCCGGAATCAAAGATTTCGGCAAGTATGTTGTTCAGTTCCGTATGTTTGTTCGTCTGTTTGTTTGTTACTTGCCGGAATCAAAGATTTCGGCAAGTATGTTGTTCAGTTCCGTAAGTTTTTTGCTTGCCGGAATCAGAGATTTCGACAAGTATGTTAATCAGCTCCGTATGTTTGTTTGTTTGTTTTCATATAAAGTTGTCCGTGCACTGCAGGCCACAATTTTGCTGCAATTGCCTTTAAACTTACACAGTAAGATAATCGTCCAGAATAGAAGCCTATTGTTCTTGGTCATAATCGGTCAAAGGTCAAATTCAAGGTCTTCATTAGGCCTCAAAATTGTCTATCCTTCATATCTTTGTTATAAATAACCATAGCCACTCAAACTGTAGCCCGTTTTATTTGCCACTACATGGCCACTCCCAAAACTGCAAAATGCCTTATTCTGCTGTTACCATGGTTACGCAATTTTTGGGAGTAATCATGGAATTTCATGATATTTTTCAAATTTGCACCAATCGTATTGATTCTGATATATTTTATGTAACACAAGAATATCTCGAAATTTTTTTTTACAGATTTTGGAAATGGCTGCTAGGGGGCGTTGCAGATGAAAAAAACATGAAATTTGTCTTTTGTGTTATACTCCATAACTTTTTAACATTGAACCTTCCATTACAGCACCTAAAACTAGGTTCCATGGGCTTATTTTTGCGGATAAATGTGCGCTCTTGCTAGATTTCTCTAATTTTGGGGTAAAACTTTTGAATTTTGAAGATATGCAGTTTTGAGCTCCTAACTCTGTTAGTTTTTAGGCTAGAGAGGTCAAACTTTTTGCATCTTGTAGCCCTTGGTGAGTTCTCGGTAATCCAATCAAATTTCTTTGCAAAATCTCGCACCGTTTCTCGTCGAATGAGATTTTCGAGATTTCACGATGAGATGCCCTATAGGCCAAAAATTTGCAGGCATCGTTTTGAAACTGATACATGTTATGTCATACATTAATATCTCGAAAGAAATTTTTCCGTTTTTGGAAAATAACCACTAGGGGGCGCTGCACTGCAACCCCATACCTACTATCATTGTTTAACCATATCTCCAAAACTAGACATTTTTGGTACATAAACTGTACATCATATGAATTGGCACGTCATGGCCTTTCTGTCCATGGCCTCTTTTGTTTAATCATACACGGTCCCCACAAGTTTTAGCAACTTTTTAAAAAAGGGAAACCAGCATGCACGTATACATATGCCACCACGCATGCATGCTCGCGTTTTAGTATGAAAGACAGACACGCTTTCCCATGACTGCAAAAATTATAGCGTTCGCCGTATAAAATAAGTAACTACAGACACTCTTTGCCGGCCGGTTTGCCATTTCTGTCGCGTAATAGTTTATTGCTTGCCGGAAATCTTCGATTTTTGCAAGCATGTTGGTAAGTTCCGTATGTTTGTTTGTACATCTTATTTTTTACACTTATATCCCGAAACGTATTTTTCATTTTCCGAATATGGCTGCTAAGGTGCGCTGCACTAGACCCTTCGAAACAAATCTGTTTTGGAAATATTTCCGTAAGAGTACACCTACATTACACAAACTGTAGCTTATTTTCTTTCTCTTGGACTATTTCATAAAAAGTCGTCTGCTCTCCATCTTGTGTCACTTTGTCAGTATGTCTATCTGTTTGTCGGTTATCCTCAAATTTGCCTGCTTGCTGGTTCTTGCATCTCACATACAGTAATCAACAAGCCAGATATTTGGAGGAATCCTTTTGAAACTTTTACATCATATTGTAAAGGATGTCAGGATTCGGGCCAGTGCATTGCAGAGAGAAGAAAAACACTGTTGTAAATTTCACCCGTTGAATTTATTCCGGTAATCCAAGAATGTACAGCGATGTGACCTTTCGGAAGCGTCGTGATGATTACTAACAGTAAGCTAACTTTACAGCTGGTTAATTTCTCTGGGTCGGAACTGAAACGATCGAGAGAGCTTCCCCGCATGCGCGTCGGAAGATCTCTCTTTCAGGCGATCCCAGTTCAGTAGCCCAAAATCTGCCGGTTCCTACTCTCTACCCCTTTTTTCCCATTTTCGCTGGTGTCATTCATTATCTAACTCCACCCATCCTGACTGATTTGAGTTCCTATTGGCCGTAAATACTGGCCACTAACAGCTACCCTATTACCTGGCTACCCCCCGCCTTTACATTGAGGGCCGGCACAGGATTAATTAGTCTGAGCCGGCATTGACACCACTATCTAAATCAGCCAGGGGTATCGTACTATCGTAGGCTTACCGGGGGGTGCTCTTGGCGCGTAGCGCAGGTGTGTAAACACTGCCATGTCAACCCAGCTGATTGTGGGCCGTGGATTGATTCGCACCTGGCTATCGTATCTGTGTTACCTAACCGGCCGTGGCATAACCCCCGGTGCTGTGTTGAGACCTAGCTAGGGGTATCTATCGGGATCTGCTACCACAGCTCCCTAGCGCTCTATCGTATCTAATTTATCCGGCTCGTGACCGGCGGGGCCGCCCGGCCTATGATAGTGCGCTCCTTGACGACTAATCCCCCCGCACCCGTACTGTGGGAAAAATAAACTTATGGTATTCCCTGGCTGCTACTTACTATGTATGGTTACATGCATGATTGTCACAAATAATATTATTACCTGAATTTTCCCATTCAATCCTGTTCTATAATGACACTACTCCTACTTGTCTGACGCTCCCGCTCTATGGTCATTAATATTCACATTTTATGCACATGGAATTGAAATTGAATAGTATAAAAATAATAAAATAATAGTTATAGTAATCATGGGATTTTATATTGCGCAGGTAGCACTTGCTTGCTTATTGTATGTATGAACTTTACAATATGTCATACACCTATATCACGAAACGCATATATCTTCAGGATATGTCCACTAGAGGGCGCTGTAGTCGAACATCCCCAAAATATCATTATTTGGCCATATCTCCAAAACAAGAAACCTCAATTACAGAAACCATGGCTTATTTTCTTCCTCTGAATCTACTGCATAACCTGAGTTAGTCATCTGGTCTTATTCTTTGTCAGTAATTCTGTCTGTTTGTCAGTGATCCTCAATTTCGCCTGCTTGCTGGATCTTGCGTCTTACAGTTAGCAATCTTCAGGCCACAGTTTTGCAGGAATCCTTTTGGAATTGAAACATCTTATTTCTTACATTAATATCTCAAAAGAAATTTTTAATTTTCTGGATATGGTCGCTAGGGTACGCTGCGGTTGAACCTCCACACCTTATCATTTTTTTGGCCATATCTCCGACATAATAAACTCTAACTACATAAACTATATCTCATTTGGCTTCTCTTTACGTTACTCACTTTTTTCTGGTAGTCTGTTATCTCAGGTGTGTCAGTATATCTGTCTGTTTTGAGCTATGTCTGCTTTCATGTTTTTTGTGTGATATATGTCGTTCAACAGGCCACACTTTCCAGCAGTCGCTCTGAAAGTCATTCAATTGATAGAAAACCGACAGTTTGTCCTGTTTGTCCGTCTGTCTGTCATTTCAGTCCGGCAAGCTCTCGACCTATGGTCGTCCAGTTTGTTTGTCTGTCTGTTTGTTTGTCACTACTCCACAGGCCACAATTTTCAAGCAATCGCTTTCAAATGTATAGAAAAAGTGTAAAATTGGTAACCCTCGGTGCCTATTGATTTTAGACATGATCGGCCCTAAGGTCAAGGTCAGGGTCACTTAAAACCCGTAAAACGGTTTTTTCTTTATATCTTCGTCAATAATAATCGCAGCCACTCAAACTGTAGCTCATTCTAATCGCAACAAGATGGCGACTAGCGCCAAGCAAAGTTGTTCCATTCTGCTGTTACCAAGGGTACGTATTTTGGGGGTAAACCGATATTTTCCCCATAAATTTCTTATTTTTCAAGTTAGAAGGGTCTGTATTTTGCGATAGGTAGAATGTAATGAGGTATTTATCAAACAGTTAAAAGTCTTGTAGAATTTCGCAACATTTCTCGTGAAACGAGATCTTTCGAGATATCATAGAATATGACTTAGAGGTCACAATTTTTTAACAATGGCTTTGAAAGTGATATATTTTTTGTCATTTGTAAATATCTCGAAATTGTTTTTTGTTTTTTTTTTCATTTTTCGGAAACAGCCACCATGGGGCGTTGTACATGAAACACTGTAACATTATTTTTCTGCAATATCTTAAAAAATATTGAACATGTCACAATTTTTATTGTCGTATCTTAAACTAGGATCATTGTCTTATTCCTCTGCACATGTAGCTTTGTGCTGTGGTTAACATGGTTACCAAATTTCGGGATAAAAGTTGGCAATCTGAAAATATGGAGTTTTTTGTTTTTATCTCTGTAAATATTCATACAACAGAGGTCTAGTTTTTAAACGAGGTAGCATTCCCTTGATTATAAGTCATTCATTTGCAAGTTTCGTCGAATCTAGCTTGATTTTCGGAAAACGAGAAAATACGAGATTTAACAGAAATGTCAATAACTCGATCATGGTTAATGCTAAAGAGGAGTAGTTTTCAGCATTTGGTAGCATTTCAGAAGCTAGACATGATTAAACCGCAAGTCACGCCACATCTCGTATCATCTCCCGCCAAACGAGAATATTTGAGATTACCAACAAATGTCTATATCTCGATCATTTTAAGGCTAGAGATTTAATTTTTCTATTATTCTAGAATTGCTTGACTAGTTTTAAGTGACAAAAGTGAAAATTTCGTCATTTCTCGCACCATTTCTTGTCAAACAAGAATATGGGACCATTCAAAGAAGCGCCTATAATTCTGTTATTTTTATGCTGAAGACCTATAGTTTTCATCATTTGATAGCGTCTCCCGCTCTCATTGCCGTGACCATAGGTGGCGGCAGAATGTGATAGTTAATGTCGGCAGGGGCATTACATTTGACAGTTGGAGCATTGTTCTATGGGTGTGCAATGGTCCGTGAAACGACACAATTGGGATTGTTCCCACCTGTCCCTTTTGTTGTGGCCTCTTTTCATGCGTTGTATGGACGCACTTCGAGGATTTCCCTGCATTGAGAGCTTAATGGCCTGTTCTAAAGGATAATCCCCATAACAAACAAAGAGAGAGGCTCCCTCGAAATGTTACTGAATGCAGAGATTGTGTTGCTGGTAAAAACACTCACAACTATAATATCAGGGACGGATTCCCGGTTTTGCAGTTGGGTGTGTCAAATCAGGGACGGATATCCGGTTTGCAATCGGGAGTTGTGGTTAAATATAAAAAATACATCATATATATATATACATAGCTCATTTTAATCGCCATTCCAAGGCCTGTCATCTGGTGTGTAGCTGACTCAATTTGCGGTAACCATGGTTACGAATTTTCGGAAAAAAGTGCTGATATTTGAAAATAAGTGGTCTTATTTTTCTAACTATGCAGTTTTAAAGCTACAGAGGTCTAGGTTTTGTGCATTAGGTAACATTCAATAAGTACTAAAAGGTTGTATTACAAGTCTCGCAATATCTCGTATAATATCTCGACAAACGAGATATTTCGAGATTTCATTCATCTTGCCCTGGAGGCCACAGTGTTGCAGGAATTTTTTTAAACTGACAAATCTTAAGTCCTACACAAGTATCTCGAAAGTGTTTTCTCATTTTTTAATACGGCCGCTAGGGATGCTGGATGCTGGATGCTTAACATATCACGTTTTGGCCATAACTAGTAGGGGGCGCTGCACCCCCCCCCCCCCCCCCCCCCCCGTCCAACATATCATTCTTTTGCCATATCTCAATAACTAAAAACCTAAATTACGGAAACTATGACATATTTTCTTCCTCTTGGGCTTTCCATAACTTGAGTA
Source organism: Sipunculus nudus (assembly GCA_026874595.1). NCBI lineage: Eukaryota > Metazoa > Annelida > Sipuncula > Golfingiida > Sipunculidae > Sipunculus > Sipunculus nudus. Next base: position 46,775,252 of record CM049312.1, on the reverse strand, counting down.
AGTCATCTGGTCTCATTCTTGTGTCAACTTGTCAGTATGTCTGTCTGTTTATCAGTTTTCCTCAAATTCGCCTGCTTGCTGGTTCTTGCGTCTCACATAAAGTATTCTGCTTTCATGTTATTTTGTATGATATATATCATTCTACAGGCCTAATTCCTCGGCATCACTCTGAAGGTCACTCAATTGATGGAAAACCGACACTTTGTATCGTCTGTCCGTCTGTCTGTCATTTCAACTTCCGGCAAGCGCTCGATCTCTGATCGTCTAGTTTTTCTTATTTTTTAAAACATACATATATTCCATAGTGAGACAATGAAATAGGTTAATTATGTTTTTTTAATTGACAAATAGATCCAGAAATTCTCGATGTTATGGTTTTATTAAAGTTGTGTTCATGTATCATCATGGATGACAAAATCTGTAAAAGCAAGAAATAAAGTTTTAGGTTTATACACTGTACATAAAATATGATTTACTAATGAATTATACCTTTATACAGAGTACACATTTCTGGAATTCTTTACAATAATAAAGACTAACAATATTTGTCAATACCAGGTGCTTATAATTAAATGATGTGCAGCAAAAATTTGAGTAAAATTCTGCGTATATATATATATATATATATATATATATATATATATATATATATATATATACACACAGTCGAATGGAAATGAAATTATTCCATTCTTTATATTCTGTGATAAAGTTTCATTAATAATATTCCTGAACTTTCAAATATTTAGTCTGGACTTTTCTCTACATATTTAATTGAATTAATATTGTGTGTCCAAGACTGAATGAATTGTTATGTAATGTTTAAAAACTCTATCGTGCAGGAAATTTCTTTAGATAAGAGTTAAGACCCATTGACTACGTATTCTATGACAATGGGAAAGCCGTCGGACATCCGAGTTTATTACCCTCTATATTGACATCCAAGTTTTAGTCCACTCATTTTGGCATGTGACATCCGACATCCGGATTTTAGTCCGCACCATATTGTGATCAGTGCTGCTACCTATGATTAGGACTTGTAGTTAAAGCGATATTATATCTTTTATTTTAATAAGGACGCGTTGTTTGACTTGGGTTTTGTCTTTTACAGCTTAAACAGAAAATAAGGTAGTTCCTTGAAGTAGCCCATCTGGCAGAAGTGTTTTAATATATACCAAGTGACGGATCTCGTCCGAGAGCAAGCGTCCTTCTGTGTCAACCATCTCTGATTGACACTTTTAGCCCTATTTAGGAAGAATTTTCGCAGACGTTTGGCGTTTTAGCCACATACTAGGTACCTACTAAGTACTGTGAAATCGAGTTCAAGAAATAACCTTGAAAATACTGGAGAGTCTGACCTTAGAGTAAACCCGGCAAATATCGGACACCGAGCACAAGGTGATATCGCACACTCGCCTAATATTCTTCAGGAATCGATCGTTTTTTGTCAATCCCAACAGACAGCATGCGGCAAATTAAAGTTTATGATTTGTTTTTTTTATATAACTTCTGTTAAATGCACTTGCAGTTGCAAATATATGTTGCAGTTGTATTGAAAATAAGATACTTTTAATGGTGAAGAAGTTTTAATGTCACCCCATCCGTAAAACTGATAATAAAACTGCCTTTTCCGGAAAATACAATAGTATCGTATTCAAACACTATATCTACATACGGGGAGGTGACGATACAGTATAGTCCGTTAACGGTGCAAGACATTTCGTCACTGCAGGCTGCTAGTGTCATGGTTGGATATGATTGAATTATATAATTATTTCCAGAGATAATTTTCCCATTGTCCATCCCACCAAGAAGGGCCCATAATTTTTTTTCCTGCTGATATTTCTATTCCACAATGGCTGATTATTTTGCATTCTGGATAATAGAAATTGAAAGTTTTCCGTCAAACTTATTTAAATAATACTTGAAAATTTGCGAGACGTTTCCTCATGAAGTTATGGTGCAGGATGATATTTTAGTTGATTTTGCGTTTTAACATATTGATGTTTCCAAAATCAAATCGATGTCTGTCAAGTTTCCTTGACCCTGTCACTTGAATCGGTATGTTTAGATTTTCCCCATTTTCCTGCAAATTTATAAGTGAAAGTATTGAATGTTTTTTATACGTCAGAGTATCATGATATACCCACTGGCTGCCCGGTAACTTAAAGTGACGTCGTGATAACTTACCAGGGCTTTGATGGATTTTTACGAAATTCAGATTCTCTCGCCCATACATATTTGATAAGGTCAGAGGTGACCGCAGTTTGGAGGCACCCTGGTGACTTAGCAAAAATCCTATGGGTTTTCATGAAACTCATATACATATTTACCAAGAGATTCTCACCTGAATTACCTTATCTAAATTCATGCATATTTAATGAGGTCAGAGGTCACCACACTAAGATGGCACCATAAATACATGAACTGGGAATCAGAAAGTTTTATATAAATATATATTTGTATATGTAACAATGTACCTACAGGATACAAAAATTGTATACTGGAAATTTGAGTTTTTGTAATATCTTAAAGTCATGAAAATTCTAAAACTAAATGAACCTTGACAGATTTATATGGTACTCGCATGTAAAACATGGAATTGTACTTGTATTACACTGATATTTGGTTTGTAATTTACTGTTGTAAGTTTCATAATAGTCTATGATGTCAATGATGAAACCTATTTTTCGAAAATAAAGAACAAGTACAAATCTGAATCATAGAAGAAGGAGAAAAAAAAAAGAAAAAAAAAAAAAGATGGCACCATCCTGACATACCAAAATTTGGATTTTCATATAACTCATGACGAGCATAAACTTACACGGCTTCTCACCTGAATTATAAATCTCAACAAATTCACACATATTTATGAGGTCAGACGTCACAAAATATGCAACGGGAATATTATGCACTATTTGTTGTACTCTTGTTAGTACTCTTGGTAAAATTTATGCAAATTCGGGAATATTGTGACCCCCATAACCTTGGAAGTAGTGAAGATTTTTTCTTCAAATTTGACACACAAGTTATTTCTGCCAAAATCTTGGAGTTGGCAAACAGTGACCTTGATCTGCTGCAATCTAGAATCAATGATTTTAGATGGTACATATTTTAGCCCTGATGTTTAGATATGGCACGGGGAGGGGGGAATATATATTTGTTTGCAAATTCAAAGCCATACTAGTTAATATTCTGGTTTCTGTTTGCAGGTTGAGTGTTCAAGGTTTGCACATAATGAGACAATATAATATGCTTTTCCTTGTTGCATTTTCTGCAGGTAATGTTGCAGTTGGTTGGGTTGTCAGACTGATCCAGTAAAAAAATACTGAAAATTCTTCCTGATCTTCTGTTGATTATTTTTCTCCATAAAGGTCATATATTCAGTAAAGAAATGTATCACCCGACTACTTACAGGAAGCTTAAATACAAATTTCTTTGATTCTATACACATTTTTTACATCTTATACTTTTACTGTCAATTATTAACCAGTACTTTAATAATTATGGCCCCGATGACAAGCGGTGCCCTATAGTGCATGCTCACCGTGTCAGTCCGTACTTCCGTTAGTGACACTTTAATTTGCGCGTGATAACTCAACAGCTACATGCTTCAGCTTTCCCAAATTCACAGGGGTGATTGGTACATCTGAGGGCTCCAGACCTATTAAATTACATACCTGTCAGAATTCCAATATGGGCGACACAGCCCCATTGCTGATTTTCTTTTGTGCGTGATAACTCAAAAACAACATACTTCTGCTTTCCCAAATTTACGGGGATGATTGGTACATATAAGGGCTACAGACCTATTGAATAACGGACCTGTCGGAATTCCAATATGGCTGCCACAGCCCTATCACTGATTTTCTTACACGAGCGATAACTCAACAACGATATACTTCAGCTTTCCCAAATTCACGGGGATGATTGTACATACGAGGGCTCCAGACCTATTGAATTGCAGACCTATGGAAAAAGCGGTGCCCTACAATAATCACCGTGTCCGTCTGTCCGTCCGTTAGTGTCACTTTCTTTCACACGCGATATCCCAAAGAAAATAAGATGGATCCTTTTCAGATCTACAGGGATGATTGGTGCCTAGGAGGGCTCTGTCCCTATCGAGTATCAGACCCGCAAAAAATTAAATATGGCTGCCAGTGCACAATCGCTGAATTTTCTTTCGCGCGTCATATCCCTACGAGATTTTGTTTCATCTTTCTGCAATTTACAGGGATGTTATGTGCCGAGGAGGGCTCTATTCCTATAAATTTTCAGACCCGCCAAAGATACAATATAGCGTCAGAGCACAATCACAATCAGTGTTTTTTGGTTTTAGACAAGTTTCACTATACACCAATTCCTTTGCGGCGCCCTCCGAGGACCATCATCCGATTACATCTAGTTCTTTTCAAATTTTTTAGCTCAGCTGACTATAAGGAAATTTTTTTTCAATAACTTATTTTATTCTTCTTTTAAGGTTCCTTTTAGGAAAGGGAAACAAAGGCTAAATAAATTGATATAATTACAGCTATTAATGTTATCCTGTACACTAATCTTTTTATTTTTTTTTTACTTTCAGGTCCTGTGTGGCAGCAGGAAGATTGTAAATTTTGTAGATCAGGATATTTTGTTATAATACACTATTATTTTATAGGTGCTTGTCAGCTGTGGTTGCAGTGAGTTCACCTTGAGTATTGAAACAGAGTAAATTAAAACAAAAGAACAAAAAGAGAGCAAACTCGAGCAAAAATTGTGAGCAAACCTTAGCAAAAAGTGAGCAATATTCAGATAAAAAACAAGAGATCAAAACAAAAAAGGTCATTCTTTCCTCATCTCCCTCTGTCTTCTGAATAAGTGGTATTTTTGCCTTTTTCCTATATCTTTCTTTCACTTGTATCTGTCTTCTGAACGCTATATAAGTGGTATCTTTGCTATATTCCCATATCTTTCTTTCGCATACATCTGTCTTCTGAACGCTATATAAGTGGTATCTTTGCTATATTCCCACATCTTTCTTTCGCATACATCTGTCTTCTGAACGCTATATAAGATGTATCTTTGCTATATTCCCACATCTTTCTTTCGCATACATCTGTCTTCTGAACGCTATATAAGTGGTATCTTTGCTATATTCCCACATCTTTCTTTCGCATACATCTGTCTTCTGAACGCTATATAAGTGGTATCTTTGCTATATTTCTAGCCGTGACAACCCGACTCAGTAGGCAATCGGATAATTGGGCTGGTAAGCCTACTCGAGTCGTGATACTAGTAATATGGAAGAATGTATCGCTGTGGTCTTGCATCTGGTTGCATTCATATTGTGGTAAACGGCCCATAATCTCAATATTATGCTTGGAATGGTGAATAAACACAATATCATATATGTGAGCTCGCAACCCAAACTGAAACACCGTCTCCATGGACACGGGTCATTTCCTGTATCGCCTGCAAGTTGCCTGCGTCCTGTAACTCGTGCGAGTCATGCTTGTGTTCGTGCGGTCATTAATTAAACAAACATGCCGAGGGGTTTATCAATGTGCTGGGTTAAACAGGAACTTTTCTCGCTCATATTTGGTATTATTAGAAATACACAAAAAATGCTGACGAATGGTCTGGCTTATGTTGATTAACAGTGTACCTGTAACCCATGAATCATTGTCAGAAATGACGGAAATAATTGGATCTTCATAAGGCCTTATAATGCGATCCTCAGGCGTAGATGTCATGACACACTGGCGCTAGTAATCTGGTCGTAATGCCGGAGGGTCAATATGACGCTACTATATTCCCTCATCTTTCCTCCACAAATATCTGTCTTCTGAGCGCTATATAAGTGGTATCTTTACCATATTCCCATATCATTCTTGCACATTCATCCCTGATACAGGTGTTATCTTGGCCTTATTCCCATATCTTCCTTACACTGACCTTTTTCTTCTCAACTCCATATAAGTGGACACTTTATATTTCTGCATCTTGCATTTATTGTGACAACTATTTCTCTTTTGCTATCATCATTTCACGATTAGTTTACAATTTTCTTAAACTTCCATAAAACCGTTCCTGCCTTTTTTCAAAGCCAGTATTCAAAGATTGTCTTTACTTGTAAGATTTCCCCCTACTTTTCACAAAGCAGCCACTTATCCATTCTATCTGACCTGTCCAAGTATGGATCAGCTATACCGGTCCCTGCTGTATCTAGAGGCACTTTTCACAAAGTTGATCATCAATTTTCATCATTGTCGATCGGAAACAATGTGTCCCTAATGTAGTTGTTGCTTTTCTATATTCCACCTTACATGGTCTTGCTGAATGGCAAGCAAATGATATGGATACAATATTATTTGAAGGTGATCATTTGTACAGAACACTGATGTCTGATTTCCCTGATAAAGTATACATGGCATGGGATGAAATACCAGAGTATATACAATGCCTTGATCATAATTTCAAGTTAAAACCAACCTTGATCACAGGTGATTTCCTTAATCATTCTGATGTGCAAGCACCTTATATGTTTTAGCAAGATGCTTTGTCACAAGTTACTTGCAAGAGATTCCGTCTTATAATAGTAGGAGGAAATGCGATTTCAATTTTGTTTCATCAGATTTGTTAATATGTGTTTGATCCGCATAGCAGAAATTATCTTGGGTATCCTACACCTTGCGGCACATCAGTTCTTCTTACATTTGAACTGCAATTAAAATTCTTCCAATATATATATATAACTATGCATATTTGTTGAAAGCAACTATGTTTGAAGTAACATATTTCAGATTATTCGGGTCACCAGGAAACCATTTAAACTTGGATTGAAACGACAAACTTAACAGACAGCTTATCCAGATGATCATAAACTGCATCGAACCCAGTCAAACATTAACATTGTGGATTAATTTAACGAAAGCCAAACTTCTCATGGAAATGTTTCGTAACATGGTGTTCAATTAATGCAACATTATTTTGAAGATCAGCAGCAAAAATTTACAAAAAAACAATATCTGAGAGAGTACATGCGAAAGAGAAGAATGAATCAAGCACAAAGGAACAAAGAACAAAGACAAAATGAAACTTACAGACAAAAAAAAAGAAATGCTGAGAAAGAACAAACGCAAACAGCTAGACAAAAAGAATCTTACAGACAAAAAGACGGAAATGCTGAGACACAACAAAAGCAACTGCCAGACAAAATGAAATTTACAGACATATGGAAAGTATCAAAGAATCGGCTGTAAAAAAAGAAAGATCAGAAGATGATTTTCGAGGAGAAGCTGAGAGAATCGCCAAGAAAAAGGAAACTAGACGGCCATAGAAAATTAAAGAAAACGGAGAGACAGAACATATTGTCTGTTTTCTATCAACGTAATGACTCTCAAGGCCATTGCTGAGAAGTTGTCCCGCGCATAAATTCTATTACGGAGATAAATAAAAATCAGATTCTGTAACACAAGGCAGCGTGAAATGTTTAGGGGAATTAATAATGAATTCAGTGGGCTTTATTTTAACAAATAATTATAATTTATTCTTAAAACTATCCTACACTAAATCAACAAATCTACACAGTATAACAACAGTATAACAATGAATCAATACAGTTACACAGTATAATAAATAAAGTGTACAGTACCAGAACTAGTGTCCAGATCCTAAGCTTTTCTGGATACCACCACTGTCACAGCTCAATAAGTCTAACCATAGAGTGTGAACAGCCCAGAAAATTTCATACCAGCGCTGTGTCTTTACACGCCAGGGTTCACTAAGTACGGATTAAACCGAGCGCTGTGCCTCTACACGCCATACCAATTGACGCCCAGGGCTTGAGCCTAATACGAAACAGGATGTCAACAGCGCACAATAAAAGAGACACCCGTAACACTCATGTCAACAGCGCACAATAAAAGAGACACCAGTAACACTCATGTCAACAGCGCACAATAAAAGAGACACCTGTAACACTCCCCCTCCTGTAAGAAAAAAGAGTTTTCTTTTTGCGATCACAATCACTAAATTTCAAAACCATATTATTTACAACATAATAAGAACATCTCATTTCATTATCATCTCGATAATGAATATGCAAATACACTGTCTTTCCCTTTAATGTGTCTGATTTCCAAATTATAATCCTGTAAAAACAAACTCGATCTCAACAATCTTTGATTTTTACACTTCAACTTGTTCATGAACGTGAGGGGATTTTGATCACTGAAGACAATGAAAGACTTGACTGATGAAATAACAAAAACTTCAAAATGTTGCAATGCCAAAATCAAAGACAAACATTTTTTTACAATAGTGGAGTAGTTTTTCAGGTCTGCATTCAACTTTCCTGAAAAATAACAAATTGGATCATCTATGCCATCACAGCCTTCTTGTAGCAACACAGCAACAGCAGCAGTATCACTAGCATCTACAGCTAACTTAAAAGGTACAGAAAACTCTGGAGCTGCTAAATCTGGTGAACTTTACAGAATTGCTTTCAAGTTCTGAAATGCATTTTCACACTGTACATTCCATACAAACTTCTGTTTCTTCTTTAACAAATTAGTCAAAGGTTCAGCTACAGCAGAAAAATTTGGAAAAAACTTTCGGTAGTATCCAACCATACCAAGAAAACGCATTGTTTGCTTTTTTTGTTTTCTGGTCTAGGAAATGTAGAAATAGAACTTATTTTAGCATCAACAGGTTTTACTTGACCCTGTCCTACAATATGACCCAAAAAAAGTTACTTGTGCTTGACAAAACTCCGTGCTTCGCTGAGTCTTTCGAAGAGGTCGCGAAGAATTTGTAGATGTTTCTACCAGGTGTCGCTGTACACAATGAGGTCATCAATATATGCGTCGCAGCCCTGAATGTCCTTGACAACCATATGGATGAGGCGCTGGAATGTGGCAGGCGAGTTCTTCATGACAAACGGCATAACTTTATAGTGGTACAGTCCTTGCGGCGACACAAATGCGGACACTTCTATCGCTCATTCTGTCAGAGGAACTTGCCAGAATCCTTTTAACAAGTCAAACTTGGAGACGTATCTGGAGCTACCGACTCTATCAATACAATCATCGATCCTCGGAACCGGGAACGTGTCCGTCTTGGTGACAGAGTTCAGTTTTCGATAATCTGTGCACACACGATAACTTTCATCAGGTTTTGGCACAAGAATAAATGGTGAACTCCAGTTACTGTTACTAGGTTCAATAAAATCATTGTCCATCAAATATTGAACCTCATCTTGCAGATACTTTTTTTCTGGATTCAGTCTATAAGGATGCTGCTTGACTGCGCTTGCCTCGCCAACATCGAAGTCATGGCACAATTTGTTAGTTCGCGTTGGAATGAATGTCACTAAACAAATGTTCATAATTCTGCGGCAGGTTCTTCAGGTCTTCATGTTGTTGTGCGGTAAGGTGTGACAGTTTGGCATCCAGGTTGTTAAGCACGTCTGAGTTTTTAGTGGTACTGTTCCACACTGAATATCTACATCACACTTACAATCAGAATCTACTTTAACTGGGTCAGTGTCAGTTTTTACACAATAAACAGGAGTAACTTTATGTACAACATCTGATGTGCTATTTCTGTCATAATATGGTTTCAACATGTTAACATGGCACAGTTGTTTTTTTTTTCTTACGCCTATCTGGTGTTAACAGTATGTAATTTAAATCACTGACTTTCTTGTCAATTATGTAAGGACCAAAATACCTAGCTTGCAGAGGTCTGCCAGGGATGAGTTATAAGGCAAGGACCTTTTCACCAGGATCAAACGTCCTACTTCCAGTGTGCTTGTCATACTTTGTTTTCATTTTATTTTGTGCAGATTTTAGATTAGACTTTTTTTTATCTCACAAGCATTCTGTAGTTTAGTGCCAAAGTCTGAGACATACTGCAATAAACTAAGAGAATCAGGATTTTCACACAAGAGTTTTTCTTTGAGCAGTTTTAATGGACCCCGAACTGAGTGTCCAAAAACTAGTTCAAAGGGACTGAAACGCAAGGACTCTTGAAAGGATTCTCTGACAGCAAAAAGCAATAGGTGGATTCCTTCATCCCAGTCTTTCTGTGTTTCATAGCAATAGGTCCTAATCATGTTTTTTAATGTCTGGTGAAAACGCTCGAGGGCGCCCTGACTCTCAGGATTGTATGGCGAAGAGCTGTACTGTTTTATACCTAGCTCAACCATAACTTGCTGGAATAAGCCAGACATAAAATTAGACTGTTGGTCAGACATGACGGAGTTGGTAATCCAAACAGTGTAAAAAAACTTGGTCAGAACAATTTTGGCATTAATTTTGTGCAATGGTATTGCCTCAGGGAACCTGGTAGATGCGCACATAATTGTCAGCAAGTATTCATGTCCAGATTTTGTTTTGGGCAGTGGTCCAACACAATCAACAATAATCCTACTAAATGTTTCCTCGAAAGCAGGAATAGGCTTAAGTGAGGATTTAGGAGGATTCTGATTTGGCTTGCCTGCCATCTGGCATGTGTGGCATGATTTACAGTATTGTACAACATCTGTCCTGAGGTTAGGGCAATAGGAGTGTGAACTAACTTTTTGATAAGTTTTATCTATACTTAAATGGCCAGATAAAGGAGCCTCATGTGCCATGCTTAGAATTTCATTGCGATAGCTTTTGGGCATTACTATTTGATGTTTGATAGCCCACTCTTCATCAGCGCATACATCCGGTGGTCGCCATTTACGCATAAGCACTCCATTTTTAAAATAGAAACAAACTGGGTCCTGTGACAGTTCATCTTTAGAAACTGCCCTGGGTAACAAACATGAAATATCAGGGTCCTTATGCTCTGCGATAAGTTCTGACCTTGAGAATGCTGCATCCTGTACGGGCGAGTCATTAGACGAGTCACTAGTGAATCCCAGAGTGACTCTTGAAAGTGATACAAAACCATCATGTCTGAATGGCTCAAATAACTCTATTTTGGAGTCAGGAGAGGAATCTACTACCTCAGTTTCATCAAAGAAAGAACTGACACTGAAAGAGTCATTAAAGGAATCTACATCTTTATTACAACAAACTCCTCATGGGAGTCAACAGAGGAATTTTCCTCAGCAGAAACAAACTTCTGTTTGTCATAAGAGGACCTTACTCCTCGCAGAAGTCTTGAAAGGACCTAGCCTTATTGAATTCCTCGCAGGAATCACATGAGGTTTTTACCCCGCAAGCTACGGATTCTTCTTTGAGGTCAAACGGCATGGTGGCCTCCGTAGCGTCAAACTCTTTTTTAGAGTCAATAAAGGAGTTGGCCAAATTATTTACATAAAAAGAGCTTGGCTCTTGTACTATGCTATGCATAGAATTTAAAACAAAACTAGAAGGTTTACCCTTTGGTTTATTTGCACGTTTCCAGCAGTCAGATAATAGATGACCTTCCTTTTTGCAGTAATTACAGATTTTCTTCGAAAATGACTTGTCTTTGTTGGACTCAGACACAGTGGACGTGGATAAGATAATAACAATTACGATTTTTTCATAGCGCACCCCCGAGTAAGCTCCACAATGGCACGTGTAATCTCTGCCTCGAAGAAAAGGTTTAAATAATAACATTCCCGAAGTCACAAAGGCTGAAAAAAGTTCTGAAATCGTTTCAAAATGCAGGCATAATCCTGATCCCTGTACCTTTCAACCTGACCATGGCTGAGTGCGTCAACGCATTAATACATAAATGCATCAACCGATGACAGATCACATCTGAAGATTGCAAATGCATAAGCACATGTGTTTATGTGTAACTAACAATTTTCGTAAATAATTACTATATATATATATATATATATATATATATATATATATTTATATATATACAGTGAAACGCCTCTGGGACGGACCGGACGATTTTTATCCGTTATAGCGGGGTGTCCGCCCCAGAAGGGGTCTGGCCCAGTAGTTCTGGCTGCGGCCACATGTCGGAGACCAGAGTATGGGACTTAATCAACCATGAAAGCCGGTATTTTTCATCTAATATGTGATCATACATATATGTTATATGTGAATAATATTTATTGCTACCGATTGTTGTTTTATTTTTTAAATTTTGAATGAGTCTTTTAATATTAACAGGAATATTATCGTCATTACTTGCGAGAAAATAATATTATAACTTTGACATACATCGACAGGACTTACTCGTCTCGACGTAAACATTTCTGAACTGGGTTCGTAAAAATTTCTTAGTGACTCACTCTAACCGTGATATTAAAAAAATCGCTTATGGAATGAATTAATTTCTGACATCTCGTTCAAGTTTTGTTTAACATCTTTCGGATCGTAAGCAAATATGATAAATATATATCGTCCGGGTGTGAAACAGATACGTCATTATCTGCGCCCCTCAGCTTATAATAGAATAATGTGGCGTGAATTTTTAAATGAATATGTAGCTTCAATGAAAGCTCGGCACGATAGAAACACCGTGAATTCAGTCATTTTGTGGGCACAGCTATTGATGAAAGGAGACATAGATAAATGTTCCTGCTGAAAAAAATAGGAAAATTCAGTATAACTAGCTCCGGTCTTATAGCAATTGCAATATGCCTAAATCATCCTAGTAAGAACATTTTAGTGATATAAGGCGTGCCGGAAGCAGACCATATTTGGAATATCAAAGTATTTCTGCCGACTGTGATCGGGGCGGCCGCTTGGGTGTCCGTTAGCCGGGGAGATTTTAGCCTTTGGGCAGACAAAAAGCGTACGTTGTCCTGAATAGCGCATCGTCCATCTTTAAAGTAGTGAAAACGCTCGATCGGCCCAAAAGTGTCCGTTAGGCGGGGTGTCCGCCCCAGAGGGGTGTCCGCTGCCCGGGTTTCACTGTATATATATTTACTTAATCTGATTGTTTATATCATTTATATCTATCTTTTATTTAAATGTCATCCTAGTAAATTGACTTGATAACATCAGTGTAAACGTTAAATAGCAGTGTCAAATAGTAAAGTGACATTAAGTATAACCGGTACTTGGTCTTGGATTACACGATATGGATCCATAATGTGTTTATAGTTTATAAATTGTAACATATAAAATTAAGATTCTTTCACTTTCTTTAATAAATATATGATTTTTCTTGAGTTTCTTCTCTCTCCACTGGCTCTTCATTCTGGACGTCGATATATCTGCACACATTTATGACCAATTAAATATTTTATTAACAACAGTTATTCTCCCTTATGACCCGATATTGGTTAAAAAATGAACCATGAGTCATTAACACGCATAGACATACACGAACAAAAGTATTCATGCGATCATTAATGAATGTGACTGTCATTATAATCCGGTTAATCTTAAGGCCGTCCTTCCTACGACGGGGGGGGGGGGGGGGGGGGGGGGTCGCAGGAAGAAGGCCTCTTCCTGCGACCCCCCCCCCCCCACGTGACCAGTTACGCTTCAGTGGACTAGTGCAACCACGATACCATGTCGCACCAGTAGACTTGCTTCGTGCGACTGGGGTCTAGCATCGTGGCTGATTATGCCCGGTTATTTGGACAGAGGGATTAACCTGACGGCGGTCATTAATAAAATTAACGTTCAAAGCCTTGCAGACGACCGTTATTAATGAGATCAAAGTGATTAGATAGTGATCGGGATTATTTATTTCTGGTAACAATTGCGCATATATAATCACCAGAAAATGCTTTATAGCTCCTCATAGCATGTAGGCGATCGCCTAATTTTGACTTGATGGGGATGATTTTGTTCAAGTATAAGTTGCGCATATTTGATCATCAGAAAAAAAACTCTTTAATTCATAATAACGTCCATGAAGGGAGGAAAAATGGCTTCAGTTTTAGAGTTCATTTTCAACTTTTAGCATTGGATTTTTTTGCCAGTTTTAGGATATGGTGTATCGAGTATGAACAATGGAGAATTTTATCTGATTTCTCTGAAAGGAACACACACACACTTATTGTTCATCTGGTCAGCACGTACATTGATAGCAAGGACACAAAATATGCACATCTTACACATACATCATCTATTATGACAAGATAACAGAATAAAAAGCTGTGTTTCCATTCATCCGTAAATCTCGTACGTCTCATACGCAAAAAATTCGGATCCCTCTTTGTAAGATGAACTGTTTCCATATGTCCGTTTTAACGTGCTCCGCATGCGTATCCGCAAAAACGGACAGCATCGAAACGGATCGGTGAGCGATTCATCCGTTTTACGGATAGCTAAAATGCTTACATTTCCCAACAGTGCCCCGGCGCCAGGTGTGATGAGACATACTGACCTTCTTCCTGCCTGTCGTCCTTTCAGTTTCAAAAGAGGCACGTTAAAGGGTATCCGCAAGAAAAACGTATACTACGTACTTATGGAAACAGTTTTTGCGGACTGCGCACTATAGAACGTACATACGTCTTTTGCGGATACGTTTTTTGCGGATACATGGAAACTCAGCTTAAAGCTGTGTTTCCATTCATCCGTAAATCTCGTACGTCTTGTACGCAAAAAATCGGATCCCTCTTTTTAAGATGAACTGTTTCCATATGTACGTTTTAACGTGCTCCGCAAACGTATCCGCAAAAACGGACAGCATCGAAACGGATCGGTGAGCGATTCATCCGTTTTGCGGATGACAAAAATGCCTACATTTCCCAACAGTGCCCCGGCGCCAGATGTGATGAGACATATTGACCTTCTTCCTGCCTGTCCTCCTTGCAGTTTCAAAAGAGGCACGTGAAAGGGTATCCGCAAGAAAAACGTATACTACGTACTTATGGAAACAGTTTTTGCGGACTGCGCACTATAGAACGTACGTACGTCTTTTGCGGATACGTTTTTTGCAGATACATGGAAACTCAGCTTAAAGCTGTGTTTCCATTCATCCGTAAATCTCGTACGTCTTGTACGCAAAAAATCGGATCCCTCTTTTTAAGATGAACTGTTTCCATATGTACGTTTTAACGTGCTCCGCAAACGTATCCGCAAAAACGGACAGCATCGAAACGGATCGGTGAGCGATTCATCCGTTTTGCGGATGGCAAAAATGCCTACATTTCCCAACAGTGCCCCGGCGCCAGATGTGATGAGACATATTGACCTTCTTCCTGCCTGTCCTCCTTGCAGTTTCAAAAGAGGCACGTGAAAGGGTATCCGCAAGAAAAACGTATACTACGTACTTATGGAAACAGTTTTTGCGGACTGCGCACTATAGAACGTACGTACGTCTTTTGCGGATACGTTTTTTGCAGATACATGGAAACTCAGCTTAAAGCTGTGTTTCCATTCATCCGTAAATCTCGTACGTCTTGTACGCAAAAAATCGGATCCCTCTTTTTAAGATGAACTGTTTCCATATGTACGTTTTAACGTGCTCCGCAAACGTATCCGCAAAAACGGACAGCATCGAAACGGATCGGTGAGCGATTCATCCGTTTTGCGGATGGCAAAAATGCCTACATTTCCCAACAGTGCCCCGGCGCCAGATGTGATGAGTCATATTGACCTTCTTCCTGCCTGTCCTCCTTGCAGTTTCAAAAGAGGCACGTGAAAGGGTATCCGCAAGAAAAACGTATACTACGTACTTATGGAAACAGTTTTTGCGGACTGCGCACTATAGAACGTACGTACGTCTTTTGCGGAAACGTTTTTTGCGGATTCATGGAAACACAGCTTAAGAACAAAACGAAAAAAATATGTTTCGACAACTTTATTCACACAAAGATCAATGGAACAAGACATTAATAATGTCAGTATATTAACTGATGATTGAGCAAAGATATTAACCGATCACTAAGCACCTAAATTTATGGACCGTGTTAACCGGAGATTGCATTTCTATGTTACACCGGAAGTCAGACCCCCGTCGCACGAAGCACTCCGTAATTTTTATGACGAGCTTGGAATGGCGGTCCTTAATTATATCCGATCGATGCATGTCGCTGGAACATCTTGGCTGAATTAAACCACCACATATTGTTGCTCATGAATTTACAACATTCTTCTGGGTTCGTTGGGACGGGGATTTAAAAAGAAGTCGCAATGACATTCGTCGCATGATTTGCGACCTGCGTTCGATCCGTCCAGTTATCATTTGCTTTGCTGACAACATGGCCGCCATGAAGTACGCAGTAAATGCTATTTTTTTTTGCTGGATGATTCATTTTTTTAAACACCTTGAAAAACAAATATACAATTTTATTTTCCTCAAATTTATTATTTTTTATAATCATAAATAATTTCTTTAGATGAGGACATGATCTTCGCCATTGTAATCCAAGACGGCAGGCTCGCGGTTAACCGTCAGCTGTCCATTATCGCCCACAGACGTCCATCCACTGTGGTGATATCAGGAGAATCATCTCACTAAAGTTACAGTGTAAGTTCAGCAAAAATGTCCAGTTTCAGCACACCAATTTTTCCAACTTAAGCCGCGTTTTTAGATAAAGAATCTACGGTAATTATAACTGCAGCTGACACAGTTATAAAAGATGACACAGATGATGTAAAGAATGATGTTCTTTCTAGAATACCTGATAACCCATCAAAAACAGCAGATTTGCTAAAAACACTTCAGATTGCTGTTGGTTTATCATATGATATCACCTGCAATATAGCAGTTCAAGATGGAATCACTAATGGATGTTCTTGTATATGGAAGCACATAAAATATCTGCAAAGCGAAACTGTACCAAGTATTCTTTGAGTTCAGTTTGAAGATTCAAACGTAGGTTCAGACACCAGGGAGACATATACTGGTAACTCGTTCTAAGTTTCCATTAAAAATTGGTGCTGCCAAAACAGTATGGAAGGCACAAGGCAGTTCACTTGATCAGGTGGTTGTTGATATGACAAGTACCAGGAAACTGAGGCATGCACATTATGTTGCTTCGAGTAGGGCAAGAAATATGGATGGCTTGTATGTATTGAAGTTAAATAGAAACAAAATATTAACTGATCCACAAGTAACAAATGAAATGGCCAGACTACGTCATGATGCTGAACTTACTCTTAATTTCATAACACCAACATCTGTACCAACTGATACACTCAAAATAATGTACCATAACACAAGATCTCTTCATTTGCATTTCAGAGATTTGATATCTAATTGTCATTTCCTTAATATCCATATCGTTGCTTTGGCTGAAACTCATTTGTGTTCCTTTGACACCGATGATCAATACTGTATCCCAAATTACCAGCTGATACGAAATGATCATCAAACAACAGGTTCAATATGTCCATCAAAAGACCACACAATGGGTTAGCATGCTATGTGCACAAAGATCTCTGACCATATGTTGAAGTGCATCATCATTCCAATTGAAAAAGAGATGTATCTGTATTATTGATAAATACTCGAAGGTCTTCCTTATACAGCTGATTAGTGTGTGCAGATCCTCTCAGTCAAAACTATCAGCCTTTATTTCAAAACTTGCCTAACTTATGAACCATGTTGATGTACAAAAACCATTGTTATTAATTGGAGATTTCAATATCGATGTTACATAACGAAACAATATATAAGTCTTGAATGACCTTTCGCATCTTCTACATTCTCAACAATTTGTAACAGAGAAGACAACTAATCATTGAAGTCTTATTGATCTAATGTTTTCAAATTTCCCTGATGCTACAACTTCAACAATAGAGGCTACATGGTCTGATCATAAAGCCTTTTTCACACTTGTTCCTAAGAGTGTTTTGTAGTTTTATCCAGATTGATATTTTTTGTCTTTATTCACAATGAATTTGACTCAATGAAAGTGTTATAATGGTATGAATTTTAAAAAAAAATATTTTAGACATTTTAATTTATCGAAAATAAAGTTGTTGTTGGTATGGACAATTTGATCACTGCTTGTGTACTTTCAGTTCAGATAATTGTGTCTGTTATGCTTCAGATCTTCTAAGGCAATATCCAGTAAGGTTCTGGGCTAGTTTTCTTTGAAACCTGAAACTATAATGACTTATATTTTGTAAGTGACTGGAAAGAAACATGTTTTACAGTACCCAGACAGTCAGGCAGGACAAAAAATTATATCTGATAAACCTATAAACTTTAAACATGATATTCAGGAAAGTCTTGGCCAAATATCCTTAAAAACATCAGATTAGGTTTGAACATCTAGCCTTGCAGGATTATCACTTTTCCACTAATTTACTTTTGAGTGGTCAGGGTATAGGACATCAGTGACTGACTCTGCCCTAGCACTTGTCAGTCAACAGATGCCATGTCCAAAATTACCCAATCACATGGCAGTGGTTTTACTCCCTGCTGCAGCTACTATTAACATGAGGGGAGTAGCCCAGTTGACCCTCCTCGTCGACCTGGACATAAGAAGAGTCGCATTGTGCCGCGCACATCAATACCCACTGGAGCAGTCTTAGGTATGTTAATTAATTTTCAAATACATCTTAAATATATCTTCTTGCAGGTCTGACACTTGTGCAAGTATAATCATTTTATATTCCCATATTGAGAAAGTCCTTTAAAAGCTCATGCTGACCTATACTCTATGAGCTACTGACAAAACCATGACTTTTACCATCAAGACAGACACCGCACAAATTATAACTCGTATGCCTAGAATCTTCTGACAACATCTAACGAGGTTCCATACATTTTCCCCCAAATCATCAGGTCAACGATTAATACATGCATTACCTGTAACTCAATGTCAGCTGGGCGTCATGACCCATGGGTCACTTGTTAAAACTTGAAGTTAAGGAAAACATGGAATTTAATTGCTGTGAAACAACAAAAGAACTTTATTTCATTATCATGTATACTGGAACGTATATAAATTGAAACTTAAGGAAAGAATTAAACTAGACTGTCTGACAGTGTTGAAAATGGAATTGAAGTAGAGATTAACTGTAGAACGATACATCATGTATCGTTATTTTTCTGTCCACGTTTTCTTAAGTGGGACCTTGTGTGTTCTCGAGGATGGATTCGAGGGCTCACACAGTCGTGTTACATCTTTGGTTTTCTGGTCGGCTCTGTCGTCACGGGATACATCAGTGACCTGTAAGTACAGCACCACATTCATCACTCACCTAATGTACTATAGACATGTAGTTGTTGTATAATGTCAAAGTGAAATATTATGTATGTTGATCACAGATAATCAGGGAAAGTGACCCTTCTTGCTGATTTTTGTTTTGTTTTCATAAAATCAAGGCTGAATTACAAATAACTGGAGGCAATATTGTATGACCGTCGTTAAATACATACAGGGTTTATGTATATTGTTTCAAACAACAAAAGAGAGTACATTAAAGCACATCCCATGCAAAACACGGAAACTTCAAGAAAGAAAAGAGAATATAAAGTAATGTCAATTTTGTCTCGCTTGTAGCAAAACTCACGTTTTTAAATGTAACAATGACTGTTTTTTCAGATTGGGCCGCAGAAAAACACTGGCGATAAGTATGGTCCTTTTGCTTGGGCTTGGCTTCGCACATATCTACGCCAACCACTATATTCTATATTCGATAATTCGATTTGCTGCAGCAGTTGTCAATATTGGTTGCATCCAATCGGCTTTCTGTCTCAGTAAGTTAAACTTGTCCATTTGTACTACTAAGACAATTGTCAAAAATCTGGCACCGGGTGTTAATTAGGGCCCCTGTTACAACTAAAAATATAATTGTAATCCAGGGGCGTAGCCAGGATTGAGGGAGGGGAGGGGGCCATGATCAGTTGCGGAGCCAGAAATTGGAAAACGGGGGGGGGGCGCTAATATGCATGTATGGGTACTATGAAAACAGTTATATATACGTGTATATCCACGTATATACATATATATTATTATTATCATTATTATTATAATTATTAATATTATTATTACTATACGTAATATATTTTTGTATATAATAATATGATTTGTTTTATTTTCAATAAAAATGTCCCATCTTAGGACATTTTTTGAATATGCAATGTAAGGAGGACATTTTGAGGCAATTTTCACAAAAAAATGAGGATTTCCTGTAGCTTTTTGCGTTATGTAGTCAAACTGTAGAGAGGTTCGATATTTAATATTAACATTTCTTCAAAATTAGGATATAAAATTTCAATCCTTTTCAAACAAGTCCATGGCGCAAAGGCGCATTTACATTTGTAACTTGCAAAATATTATCTTTTAAATCTAATGCTCGGAGTGAAATAACCGATCGATATATGTTGAAGTCTTATGGTAAACTCTACCGGGTTTCGTGGTCTTGACAGCACACAGGACTCCTAATAGTACAGAAGAGTTCGAGTACCATAGTCACCAGAGCCGTGAGATTGTTATGGTTCGACCCTAACCAGGGCCTGTTGTTCTGCAGCTGTTCTGCAGCTGATCATAAATATCCTTATACTCAACTAATAAATTTGAAAGTGATAAACTGCAGATAACTTTAATAATATCTATTTAATAATTAACAAACAAATATATGAAAAACAAAAATTAATCACGAAAATTGGGAAATTAGATTAATGAGATATGAAATTAGACATATTGCAGCTCATCAGGGGGCCGGTGCCGAAGGTGCCCCCTCTGGATCTGCCGCTGATAGCAAAGGCAATTAAATACATTAATACATTATATATATATATATATATACACACATAAGTATTAGATTAGGTGAAACTCCGAAAGGACGGCGAGTACTGGATGCGACGGGGCGGGGGGGGGGGGGGGCCATGGCCCCCTACGGCCCCCCTCTGGCTACGCCCCTGTATAATCTCATAATGTAACATTTACCAATAATGTAACATGAAATTAACGGAAAAAGTAACACAACTTGATGACGTAATAACAAATCAACTGATAATGTAATACCAACCGATAACGTAATAAAGAAATGATCGATAATGTAACACTAACCAATAATGTAATACAAAATCAGCCGATAATGTAACAACATTTTCCTACAGATAACGCAATATGAAATTACCCGATAATGTAACAAAGTTTCCCTAACCGTTAATAAAAAACAAAATACACTGGTATAATGTAAATACACTTTAGCAAATCTGACCAGCCAAAAGAAGCCACTTTGAATCTTATATGATAACCCAATGTGTGAGACCTCCCGCATGTTTCATGCACCTAGCAGTACGTTACATGCACATTTTAGCTCAGCTGACCATAGATCATCTGACCTATATATGTAATCACCCCTTGTCCGTCCGAGCACAAATTGGTCCCTTTTGCGTCGCACATTTCATATCGTGTATTATGATCATAGAGCTCAACTTAGGCCATCAGAACATGTCAGAAAGATTCATGCAAACTGAGATATTTGGTCTAAAGTATGAATTTGATTCATCAACAGCAAAAATGTTATACTTTCACAACTGTGTCTGCAACAGTTCTGAGACACAGGCTGATTTTTTTCCATTTTTATACTCACCGTCCTTCCGTCATGTTTTAGTGTCGCCACGATAACTTACCGGGGCTTTGATTGATTTTCACGAAGCTCGCCATAAATACTTAGATTAACTCGCACGGGTTCCATTGTGGGCAAAATCCACGCTTATTTAATAAGGTAAGAGGTCACTAGGCTACTTTGTGGTGTCGCCGCGATAACTTGCGAGAAATATGATAGATTTTGATAAAACACAACAGAAATATTAATAAAAAAAATATCTCGCATAAGCTCGATTTCAAGCAAATTCCAAGCATGAAGGCACATTCCTATGGATTTTCATTTACTCCTTATACATATTTACCTTTAGAGTTTCTCACCTCAATTAAACTTTCAGCAAAACTTACGCATCTTTAATGAGGTCAGAGGTCACCAGACTGCTTTGTACAGGCCACTTCGTGGTGTCGCCGCGATAACATACAAAGAAATATGATGGATTTGATAAAACTAAATAGAAATATTAATGAATATAAAATCTCACCTAAGTTAGATTTCCAGCAAAATCCATGCATATTTAATGAGGTCAAAGGTCACCACACTTTGGTGGCACCACCCTGACTTACCAAATATCTGATGGATTTTCATATAACTCATGATGAGTATTAACCAATACAGCTCACCTGAATAACATAATCAGCGAATCCACGCACATGTTATTAGGTCAGAGGTTATAAATATGCAACGGGCGTATAATGCATCATTTGCAGTTCTCTTGTTTAAAATGTTATATTTGCATATGATGAACAATGTTTGTTTAGCAGCCAAGAACATTGATTTATCTATTAAAAAATGTTAAAACATACACAAATATGCGCAACGCGCAGAATACAGGTCACAGTGGCCTGATTTCTTGTTTGCATGCAAGAATATTTACTAATGACATACCTTGATATTCAGCAAGACATTGTTTTTCCGTCTAACGTTTACGTGCCTTGTTGAAAATTGACCAGTCATAATTTCTGTGTACAAACAAAACAACCAAATAACGCTTAAAATGAAGCAAATATAGATGGCACCTTGTTGTAAGTACCCCAAGAATAATAAAAGAATTGATACAAAACCTCCAGTATCGCGATTATCAATGCATGGATTGTCATGAATCTTGCCTTGAATATTAACTAGTTTTGTCAGTTCCCAAAACCTGGAGGCGCCACCTGTATTTTTTTAATTTTTACGATATTTTTTTGTTTAGTTTTTAGATTATAAAATAACTGCAAGTTACAGTAACCATTTCTTTAAAAAGATTGTGGATGCATTTAAAGCAAAACTTTTCATCACAAATCTTCAAGAAAGTGCTCCCCTACCAATAGGGGAAGCTTTTTTTCGATTTTGGAGTCACAGGGTCAAAGGTCAAGTTTATAAGGCCCATCCTCTAACAAATTACTTTTTGGTCGATAACTCTCTATTTGATACACGGATAGGCTTTAAACTTAATTTAATAATGACCCAATACAATGAAACATTTTGATTTCAGGGTCCAGGGGTCAAAGGGTGAGGTCACATTTTTAAAAAGATTGTGGACGCATTGTAAATCAATATCTTCATCCCATACCTTCCATCTTTTACATATGGCTTACCCGCCGAAAGTAGAAGAAATCTGTAGTTCTGAGATTGGTCAGAGGTCAAGGTCGCTGGACACACTTTAAAGATTGTTATGAAAATCAAAATGCTAGCAAAATCAATAAAAGTAAGTTCTAAGACTATTTTGTCACAAGGTAATGGGTCAAGGTCACAGGGCCCACATTTTAAAAATGTACCAGTTCTGATTGCATGTGGAATTGTGGAACCTGTATATAAGTGTAGATCAAAGGACAGTAATGGAGACATGTTTTCACTTACAACTCTTTATCAAGTTCTGTGTAACTGTGCAGTTGTGACACAAACAAACTTGTGGCTGTTTTTCACAGCATTTCTCCTGCATCCTGTGACCACAGGGACCTCTTTGAAGGTGTGACCACTATGACACAAACAAACTCAAACAACCCACCTAATTAAGTCAGTATTCCGTTTTATGATGTGTCCATGATAACACAAACTCAAAATTGCTTAAACAACTCCACTAATTAAATGACTGGCCCAATGTAGGCTTTTGAATGTATGACACAAAGTTATAGTGGGTGTCTTTATTGTACCGGCAAAATAGACATTTGTATGTATTAGGCTATTTTGCCTGTGCCGGCAAAATAGTTGCTGGGTTATTTTGCCTGTACCGGCAAAATAGCCTACAGACTATTTTGCCTGAACCGGCAAAATAGCCACTATGTTTAAAAAATCCTTATAAAATATCCTTATAGGTAAATTCAGCTGAGCGTCGAGACCAATGGGGCCCTAGAATACATGTTATAATGTTAATTGTACAGATGATGCATATTGTGTAATTTTTTTGTTTGAATGTAAATATTTGCTTTTCGGTATATAGACACCAGAACAAGTGCTAAAAATGTATTAAAAAAAGTACTTTACCCGTAGAATATAGGTTACAATAACTTATTTTTTTGGATGCAAGAGACTTATGAAAGACCTAACTGGAGATAAAGCATATAATTAGTTCTTAAACAATCGTTTAGATCGGTTGCATCTTGCATAATCGATCACAAACGATGATGTATGTTCCCTGAAGTGTATTTACATTAACGATTAATTTGTTTCACATTAAAGGTTAGGGAACTTTATATCATTATCGATTAATTTTGTTTTACATTAAAGGTTAGGGAACTTTATATTATTATCGGTTAATTTTGTTTTACATTAAAGGTTAGAGAACTTTATATCATTATCGGTTAATTTGTATTTGCATTAAAGGTGAGGGAACTTTATATCAATATCGGTTAATTTTGTTTTACATTTAAGGTTAGGGAACTTTATATTATTATCGGTTAATTTTGTTTTACATGAAAGGTTAGGGAACTTTATATCATTTTTGGTTAATTTTGTTTTACATTAAAGGTTAGGGAACTTTATATCATTATCGGTTAATTTTGTTTTACATTAAAGGTTAGGGAACTTTATATTATTATCGGTTAATTTTCTTTTACATTAAAGGTTAGGGAACTTTATATTATTATCGCGTTATTTCGTATAACGTTATCGGTTAGCAAATGTTGTTACATAATCAGTTGATTTGTATAACATTATTGGTTAGTGCTACATCATCAGTACTTTTTTATTAAGTTATTGTTGGTATTATATTATCAGTTGATTTGTTATTACGTTATCAGTTTGTGTTACATTATCGGTTAATGTTACATTATAAGATGATTATTACATTATCAGTTGTAACAGCCACTTAAAAAGGTATGCCCTTTAGTGATCGCCTTGTCCGTCCGTCCGTCCATCTGTCGGACATTTGATCCTTCTCAATTGCATAGGGATAATTGGTAACTGTGAAGGCAATATACCTATTGAAATAAAAACCTATCTGAATTTTCATTTGGCCGCCAAAGCACAATGGTTGATTATCCTTCGTGGGCAATATCTCTATAGTATATGCTTGATATTTCTCAAATTCACAGAGATGATTCGTGCCTATGAAGGCTCAAGCTTATCGAATAACCAATTTTCAAATTTCAGACTCTTCTTAAATTCACTTAAATTAAAACCTACAACTTTTAACTTTATGTCTCCCAGGTAGGTATTTTTAAAATCACTGCGCAATAACCTTTCAGATAATGCTATGTTTTCTTTTAAAAATTGGTCCCTTATAGTTTATTTGTGGTGACAGATTTTAGACCAACCTGACATCCAAAAATGCCCCCGGGTTGCCATTTTCAGGAACTGGGGATCCCTAATTGAGGATCTTTACGGTCCCAAACTCTTTATGTTCTACACTCTGTCTATTCATTGTCCTTAGGGCATTAACTAAAAAAAAGTTTGCAGACATTTTTATGTGGGTTCCCTATTGTAATAACTCTGTCCGTCCCTCTCTCGTGCCGTCCGTCTGTCCGTCCAAAAATCGTTTCCGGGTGATAACTCCAGTTTGGATTGACATATTGACTTTATATATGGCCCACCATTCAGGTAAGAACCCTATCGATTTTAGGGTCATAACATCAAAGGTGAAGGTCACAGGGCCCACTTCTTTGAATAGATAGTAAAACCTTTCATCAAAAACCTTCCATCTTCCATATATAGCTCACCTGCCAATATTAGAAGAACCCTACTGACGTTTTAGTCACAAAGTCAAAGATCAAGGCCACAGGGGCCATCTGTCCACAAATTTGTTTCCTAATGATAAGTTCAGGCTGGATGGATATATGTGTTTTGGAAGGGCATCCAACATTTGTCTTCAATTTTGTTTTGTAATATTTGAGGTTTTAGTATTTTGGTTTCAGTGGCTGCTATTTTGGGGGGTCAAAAAATTCATTAATCAACATAAAAAGTCAGTATTATAACTTTATTACATAAACACGTGGTAGCTAAAGTAGTGGCTTAAATGTTGTCAAATTTGCTGCCCCTTACACGCTAATTTATTCAGATCCATGTCAGTAAAATTTCATACAAAAGGCTAGGTTTCTCATTAGCTGATTTGATCAATTGCCAAAATATCCGGACTATTTTTTGACCTTGCAGAACTTTAACTGCTGCAGAAAAATTTGAAGGCTGTGGTCCATTGGTCACTAGTTTGTTAAACTAATTATTCTTTATTATGGATCAAGATCAAAAGATAAAGGTAAATGAAATCATATAGAAACTGAAATCTGCATTCTAATGAATAGAAGCCTCCACCATTCACTTATTCGGCCCATATTCCCAGGTTTATTCATGCATAAGTGACTGTAGATTTGTGACTGTTCTTGATGAATTTGCTGGATCCGGATCAAATGCCGAATCCACACTAAAATCATCGATTCTACATTGGTCCATCCCTGAAATGCCCTGATACTTTCATGAGATTCTGTTCATAAATGCGCGAGTATTTTTGTGAACAAACACACGTGAATGGACGCATACGCTAATGGCGGAGGCAAATATAACACCGTTCCAATACTCATAGTCACTTGCAACTTTTGTTTCAAATCCAATTTCGTTAGCAAGTACGACAGGAGAAAAGATAGAATTATTGGTCGTCCCCCAAACAACTAAGGTATTATTTAGACATTTATGGGAAATAAAATGGGATAAATTATATTATTTTCACCACTAGTCTCGCATCAATATTTGAACGTTATTTCATTATCGGTTTACTTTGTTTTACATGAAAGGTTAGGCGACTTTATATCATTATAGGTTAACTTTGTTTTACATTTAAGGTTAGGGAACTTTATATCATTATCGGTTAATTTTGTTTTACATTAAAGGTTAGGGAACTTTATATTATTATCGGTTAATTTTGTTATACATTAAAGGTTAGGGAACTTTATATCATTTTTGGTTAATTTTGTTTTACATTAAAGGTTAGGGAACTTTATATTATTATCGCGTTATTTCGTATAACGTTATCGGTTAGCAAATGTTGTTACATAATCAGTTGATTTGTATAACATTATTGGTTAGTGCTACATCATCAGTACTTTTTTATTAAGTTATTGTTGGTATTATATTATCAGTTGATTTGTTATTACGTTATCAGTTTGTGTTACATTATCGGTTAATGTTACATTATAAGATGATTATTACATTATCAGTTGTAACAGCCACTTAAAAAGGTAAATGAAATCATATAGAAACTGAAATCTGCATTCTAATGAATAGAAGCCTCCACCATTCACTTATTCGGCCCATATTCCCAGGTTTATTCATGCATAAGTGACTGTAGATTTGTGACTGTTCTTGATGAATTTGCTGGATCCGGATCAAATGCCGAATCCACACTAAAATCATCGATTCTACATTGGTCCATCCCTGAAATGCCCTGATACTTTCATGAGATTCTGTTCATAAATGCGCGAGTATTTTTGTGAACAAACACACGTGAATGGACGCATACGCTAATGGCGGAGGCAAATATAACACCGTTCCAATACTCATAGTCACTTGCAACTTTTGTTTCAAATCCAATTTCGTTAGCAAGTACGACAGGAGAAAAGATAGAATTATTGGTCGTCCCCCAAACAACTAAGGTATTATTTAGACATTTATGGGAAATAAAATGGGATAAATTATATTATTTTCACCACTAGTCTCGCATCAATATTTGAACTGTGTGTGTGTGTGGGGGGGGGGGGGCAGGTGCGTGAAGAAACAAAGCGATTGATACCCTCCTTGTTTAAATTAAACACGTTTTACCAGCACTTGGTGCCTTGGAAGAGGTCGCGAAATATGTAATAAAATGCCTTGTACCAATCCTAATATTAAGCCTATGCAAGCCAGGGGGTCCGGACCCCCTCCCTCTTTTTTTTTCAGACGCCGCGACCTTGTGTAAGGGTTTCAGACCAAATTTTGAGCCATGGACTCCTCCCCCCCCCCCCTCCGGATTTGGGGACCATTTTTAAGTTTTGTCATTATTCCTCCTTGGTTGGACCCCTCCTTTTCCGAAATTCAGAAAACCTGGATCCGCCTGCACTCTAAAAAATGACGTTTCACAGATGTTTTACATGATGTTTAGCATGTTTTGTATGCAAACATGTTTCAATTTTAAACATGTTTCAAAACATGTTTCACCGTTTGTTTCAAAATTGGGTCCATTGAAACATCATGCTATGTCGTTACATGTGTGAAACATGTGTAATACATGTTTTTAGACATGTCTCGCGCGGAAAATTACATTTTACTTGTTTTAACCGCCGTTATTTTTTGCCACTGATCACATGACCGGATGTTTTCCCCATTTAAATGATAAACTGATTGCCAGTGATCGCGGGAAAGATGAAAACTTCCGAGAAAACGGAACGTGATTTTGAGCAATTACCAGGTCCACCTTGGATGATGTTCATTCTTGGGCGCAGAGAAGGTTTCCTGTAGCAACCCAAAATATAATTTGCCAGAAATTAAAAGGTGAGTCAAACGTTAAGTGTATGAACAGTATATATATTCATAATATCGCTCATAGAGATACAGGGTCCAGGGTACCAAGGCTGGATGAATGTACATGGGTTTTGGTGGAATGGGGTTCAGGGTACCAAGAATGGATGTGTGCACATTTGTAGTGTTGGGGGAATAGGGTCCAGGGTACCAGTGCTGGATGCAAGCATTTGGGTGGTGCTTGTGGAATAGGGTTCAGGATACAAAGTCTGGATGTGTGAAACCATGACTGGTGGTGGTACCAAGGCTGGTTGTGTGCACACGGTGTTGATGGAACTGGGTCTAGGGTACTAAGGCTAGATGTGTGATTACATGACTGGTGATGGACTGGAGTCCAGGGTACAAAGGCTGGATGTGTGATCATGGATTTTTGTGGAATGTGGTCCAGGGTACAAAGGCTGGATATGTGTACATGGGTGTTGCTGGAATGGGGTCAAGGGTATCAAGGTTGGATGTGTGTACATGGGTATTGGTGGAATGGAGTCCAGGGTACCAAGGCTGGATGTTTGTACATGGGTGTTGGTGGTGGGACTGCTTTGGATACCCAGGCTGGATGGGTAAATATTGGTGGTGGGATGGTTTCCAGGGTACCAAGGCTGGATGTTGGTTTATTGGTGGTAATGGTGGTAAAGTGGTTCCAGTTTACCCAAGTTGGAGTGAATTTGGGAAGAGAGTGAATATTTAATTTAGTAATTCTTGCTTCACTTTATCCAAATTTTTTTATTTTTACACACGTATGCAAATCTTTCCCTCTTGTATAATTTTTGGTTATAGTTGAAGTTTTCTAGTTGAACATATTTGCAGGTAATATATTTTTAATACTCAATTAAACATGAAGTACATGTGATTTTTTTTTTATTTTGTTATTGTCAATGCCACTGAATTATTAAATAACAGATGCTAGCAACATATTTTGCTAACCAGCAGCTTTAAATTCCTTAGGGGTCTTTGATTCAATTGTTGTAAACATTCATATTATTCCATTAAAGAGGTATAACTTTTATAGGCCTTATTCTTATATATCATCATTATGTTACCAGGTGTAAACAGTATTTGAATAAAATGTAAGAAGTGGACATTTTCATTTAATAAAAAAAGCCTCCATATAAATAACTGTTATAAATTCTTCTTGGACTTGTGTCAATATCTAGCTGATATCGGTGCATTCCATGCAGCTGCATGCATGTTTAAGAACTGTCAGCTGTGTTGCTGACAGTTAATACTATTTCATTTTTTTCTCCAAACTGACTATGGAAATAACACAATTTAGCTACTGATAAAGTGCTACACCTTTTTCAGAAAGATGTCAAAGAAGATTCATTTTGTACACAAGAGGGCACAGAACCAACACCTGTTTTATCATAGACAATTGAGAAGTAAAGTCAGGTGCTATTTTGAGTGACTGCATGAAGATATGTTTATTTGAGAATGGTTCAGTATATGGAAAACCTCGTACCTACTTCCAGGTACTTCCTCGCATTCTATTCTTAATATAACTAACCCAGCACAATACATGTAACTTCTCAACCCAACTTCTTCCACAGTTTGTGGCTGCATTAAAATAATTTAGTATTTGATTCTTTTGTTACATCCTTAGTGTTCTACATATTTTGTAAGAAATCTTTTATGAATTTTACTATTCACCTATGTAAAATGTTTCACTCTTTTTTATGGTAATTGGATTTTTCCAACTCTCAGAAATGTTTGATGAATCACTGTGGACATACAGCAGTTACTTAATCTTGTACAATCTGGCTGATTTATCATGTATTTCATTATTTGTATGAGGCTTCATTTGCACTTAACTTGTATTTATGTTAAAGTTCCAAATGTGATGGTACAGGCTATATATGGCAAATGTGTAATTTGTAGTATTTAATTGTCATGATTGGTTGCATAAATGCAACCTTGTAAAGCTTCAAGTATTTACAGATGGAGGCCTTGTTTTAGGATTCTAATTTTAAATTTATATTAAAGTGATACAAACCAAGGATTAATTATTATGAAAATATTAGGTGTTTAATTAGGGTGCTTTCAGTATTGCTCTGATAGAAATTTTTTGATACACTAATCAGAATAGCAGCTGATGTGCCTCTCAATTATGCTGAGACTTTGTTGATGCCAGTATTTTATTTTACCCTTTTTGGCTGTAAAAAATTGGCTGTAGTCAGACTGAAGCCAGAAACACTGAAAGTAAATATATTGGCATGTCTGAATTATGTAAATGCACATTCATGATCTGAGATCAGTGTTGCTACCTTCTAAAACATATAAATATTATACAGTCAGTTTTATATACTTGGGATACTTGCAGTTGTTACACACAGTGCATGCAAAAATTTATAGTATTGGGACATTTAATTTGCAGTTTTTTCATGCTAGTAAACCTAAGTTTTTTCCTGTCAGGATGTGTTTGGTTAGATTGTAGAAAACTGTCCAACATAAAAAAATATCTAAAAAGGAATATACTGCATTTAAAAAAATTAACACTCGTAAAATATAATGCATGTTTCAAGTTTTCTTTTGGAAGAAGAAAGATATTTAATGTTAAGAAAAATTTGATACACTTAAATGTTCTTATAGCTATTAGAAAATTTAAGAGCAACTTTTTAAGAGGTTTTTATCAAATAATTATTCAACTTTACAGTTTTAGCTCGCTGACTAAGACTCTTTGGCCTTTTAGTGTTTATAATTAAATGCAAGCTGTATTTTAAATTTTCAGTTGTAAATTGTAATAGGTTTAAACGTATTTATTATATATTAAAGCTATGAGAGCAGCTACTTTTAGCCATTATTTAAATGTTTTGAATCTGTTTTCTCTTGAATTGTCAACTTAGTTGATTTTTAAATTAAATTTAATTTCTGAAATTAAATATTGAAATAAAACTTGCAAATTGGTGCATACATTATAGCATTTCATTCAAATCTCTTAAGCTGGCTGATCATAACACTGGTGCTTGCAGTCAGGTATATTGAGTAAACGTTAATATAATTTCATTTTTAGCTAAACTGGCAATATGTTAAACCAGTTTTTAGAAATAATAACTAAGATTTTTCTTAATCAATTGGATTCTTTCATCACCAATCTTGTTTTCCTTATTGCAATAATTAAATTAAATGTGTATTATTATACTGTAGCTCACCTCCACTTTCTTCCTTATTGTATATTTAAAAGGGTTTCACATAGTCCAAGTGGGTATTTATTAAATGCATGTTACAGTCAGAATATGAAATCTTTAATTTTACAAATGTGTAATCATGAGAGGCTCCAGCATCTTTCAGGTTGTCTATAAAATTGTAAAGTCCACACCAAACTCACCAAATGTGTAAGTAATACAACTCAGTAGAGCATATTATGTGTATATTTATATGCTGAACATTTTTAAAATATTAATAAAAAAAATAAAATATTGCCTCTTTTCCATTTACTAGGATGTTATACTTTATACAGCTGAGCGCCATGACCCACAAGTTCCTTGTTATTCATTGTGCAGCAGATCAGATTAGGTTTGTTAGGTTTAATTATTGTTGTAATTCATAGTTAATAATATTTGTGTATCATCTATGGGGAAGACAAAATTGTACAGTACTGGTACATTCAGTATTGATATGATAAATGAATACATGCAGACAACAGATATTTAAGTAGATACTAAATAAACTTTATCTTATTGCTGTTAATGTGCATGACTGCATCTATTGTAAAAGAACACTTACAGAAAACTGTGTATTTCAAATATAATATACATGGCCATTTTTTATATAGGTCTGCATTATGTATTCAACATTTTATGCCAAGCATTTTTAAACTAACGAAAATTTTGTAGAAGCCATGAACTGCCATCAGACTATTAGCATTGCCCATTTTAATATACTGATATATAAAATATTCTTTTTTCATCTTTTGAGATAAGTGTTCCTGCCATTTATAATGATATGGGACCAGTTACGAGTCTTAGACTTATACATGTTATTTTAAACCACTTCTAATATGTTTTTATACCCATAATAAGTAATTCTGTTTTGATATATGTTTCTATTATTATGATAGATAAGGTTTCGTCTTCAGCACCTGGCTGTAATGTATTTGATCTGGGAAAATTTAAGGAGACAATCAATTAATGAAGGTTCCTGGTAGCTTTATATAATAACCTATAATTGATAACCCATACTGGAAACGTTTCCTGTTCAGTGCATCCTCCAAATTAGAAAGCATTGTCTAAGGAATAAATGTTATCTTTCCAGTAAATTTTTGAGTTGTTTCATCAGAAGCACTTGGTCAGGTTTTCATAATGGTTGCAGTGGACATAAAACGACAAAGACAAACAACAAAAAACATTTTCTGTGACTTTAAATATTTTTCAAAACGTATTTTGTAGACATTTTTGAGACATGATTAAAATGCAAATGTTATTTTTTTCTAGGAAAACGAAACTTTCTTTTGAAACATATTTCATTTAAAAACATGAAACACATTGACATCTAAGTTAAAACATGTTTTTTTAAACACATGTTTCGAAAAATGGGACAACTACACGTTTTAGGCTGAACAGACGTTTTGAATAGTTACATGTTTTATAAAGGTGAAACATGTCTTAAAACATGTCTTATATGTGACATATTTCAGATAAAGACATGTAACACTGAGACATGTTTAACTCTAAGTTTAAAACATGTTTCCTAGGAGAAAACATGTTTCGAAAAATGGGACAATTACATGTTTTAGGCTAAACAAACGTTTTAAATAGTTACATGTTTTATGAAAAATGAGACATGTCTTAAGACGTCATATATGCGACATATTTCATATAAAAACATGTAACACAGAGACATGTTTTATCCTACTGTCCATGAAATTTTCTCTGTGTGTGAAACATGTTTTATATATAAACATGTTTCAAGAGGATTAAAAACATGTTTTTCGCAGTTGAAACATCAGTGAGTTATGAAACATACTGGAAACATGTTTCGAAAAATGGGACAAAATGGTGTTTTAAATAGAAACATGAAACATGTCATCAGTTTTTACAGTGTGTAAGCCAGCTGGTTTAGCCTGTTAAGTGTATTATGTTTGTTATGGTCATCTAATAAGGAATAACTGTACATTTGTGACAGTGGCGCATCCAGAAACCGAGAACAGGGTGCGCTAATATAGGGTTAGCGAGTGATGCATGGTATTAATATAGCATCCATTAAAATAGCGTCCATGTGATGAAGATAGCATCCAAATGTTTTACACTGAGGGAGGGAGTCTTTCCTTTAGTTAACTTTATTGTATCCGCCAAAACGAAGTTTTGCGGATACAATGTTTTTGACCGGGTTCCGCCGCCGCCGCCGCGTTCGTTTCCGGAGAACTCCTCTGAGACTACTGGACAGATTTTTCCGAAACTTACACAAATTATCGGGTCACATGTGAACTGGTGCCTAACCAAGTGACCTTGACCTCTGACCTTTCGTCTCTGCCCAGCGTCCGTTTGTGCGTCTGTTTCCACACATAAACCCACATATCTCGGGAACCGTTTGACCGATCCGGAAAAATTTTTTACACAAATGTAGCCCTGGGATAGCTTTATAACATACACAACAAAAGGTGGCGCCACCTTCAACCATGTTTGCACAGTGTCCATTTGTTAATCTGTCTGGGGTTAAAATCACTCATATCTCTGCAGTGGTTTGACTAATTCACCTAAAAATCGGCATGCATATACATCCTAGATAGCTTTCTTGATTTTATGACAGGTGGCGCCACCTACATTCATGTTAACGCTCCACACATAAACCCATATATCTCAGGAACCATTTGACCAATCAGGAAAAAAAATTTACACAAATGTAGCCCTTGGATAGCTTTATAACATGAACAAAAATGGTGGCGCCACCTGCAGCCATTTTTGCACAGCGTCCATCTGTTTGTCTGCTGTGGGATAAAATCACTCATATCTCTGCTTTTCAACATGAAATTTTGCATGTGTATATATCTTAGATAGTTTCTCGTTCAAATAACAGGTGGCGCCACCTACAATCATGTTTATGTGGCCGAGATCCATTCTAATATTTAACACATGTAACTATATCCCCTTGCCACTCAATCCATACCCGTCCTTCTCTGATTTTGGCGGATACACGTAGTCGCTTGTCGACTACCCGTATTCTAGTTATTATTATTAATACGTAATATATTTTTAAAATATGATCAATATTCCTATTTTTTTATTTCACTTATATGAATCAGATCGAGAGCCATGCTTATTGTTTTTGTTTTTAGTCAAGTAAATTACATTATTATAATTATTCATAATATTTATATTTCTGCAAACCTTGGTTATCAATTAACTGGAAAGTCCAGTCGTTTGTAACATGTTGATGTATGTATGGTGAAACTGCACATCTTCATTTATAATTACAAAATATTATAACCTTTAAATGTAATCCTAGTGATCAAATAATTGATTTGTTCAAATCGCATATGAATTTTGCATTTTACTGGTTTCGGTGAATCGGACTCAACAGAGCACATGCAGACTATGAGTGGGAGCATCAGCCGAGGAGCCGGGAGATTTTTCACGGTCGACCAAAATACAAGCTTGGCTGTGCAGGCAAACAGGGGGACGAATGCGCTATTTTCTGTTGGAGGGAGGGAGGGGTTCCTCGAGGTCATGACCCAGCAGAGTGTAATAAAGAAAAACTACCTCCCTCGGTGTAGAAACATTTGGATGCTATCTGAATCACAGGGCTGTTAATTAATATCATCAAATTATGAATAAGATAGAAATAAACTGAGGATAACTTAATTGCTGGGCAATAAAAAAAGATATCTGACAAATAAATGAAAATTACTTATGATAACAGTTGGGAAAGGAAATATATAAAATCAGAGGTGTTATAGCCCCACATTGGATACGCCACTGTATGACTGAATTAGTGAGGGAAACACGTTAGATGTAAAAGTACCCTCTCTTACTGCACCCCCTTATCTTAAAATCCTGGATATGCCGCTGACCTCGCACGCAGGTTTATTGTATTTTAGAATTCCTCTCCTGTCTTTATATATATAAATATTATTGTCGGTCATTTCTTTGTGAAGATTTACAAATGCCCCTTGTTCCATATTTCTTGCAACCAATGACTCCCATCGAGTGTACACCATCACCACAAATCAATGCTCGTTACATTTGGGAAATTTAAATAGTTTTACCTCATTGGCATTTTGACCTCGAAAGGAAATATTACAATTTTGGTGATATGGAATGAAGAATATTAATAATTCAAAGGAGGTGTTTTAACTCTGAACAAGAAGGTGTTGCCTAAGAAACTATTTTAGGGAAGTTTGATGTCTTCGGTTTTAAATTGTCAAAATAAATCCATTATGGGGTTATAGACATTTTATTAAATATTATGTATCTCTTGCAATCGCGTGGTAAGCAAACAAACTAATAAATACTGAAATGAATGTATGTTATTCTTTGATTCCTATCTGAAAATAATATGATTTGACACTATTTGACATTAACATTTGACCTTGAAGGTCACAATCCCTTTTATTATTATTATTATTATTATTATTATTATTATTATTATCATATTACAACATTTTTTTAGCGCTTTGTCCAATACGATTATCGCTCTAAAGCGCTTTACATTAGGCAGACATGTAATAAAAGAGTTGAAAAACACTAATATCCATTTGGAGACTAGATTTAAAAACCTAGTATCGAAGTTAAAACCGATAGTCCGTTTAAAGTAAAAAAATAATATATGGTAAAAGCAATAGGATAAGAGATGATTACAAAAACTATTTGGCGCTTTTTATCGCAGAGCGTGTGCCTGTTTAAATAGATGGGTTTTTTAGTCCTTCTCGGAAAGCCAAGAGCGATGGTGCATCTCTTAAAATATCAGGAAGTTCATTCCAAAGTGTTGGTGCAGCCGCTTTAAAACTACGGTCACCATATGTTGCAGTCCGCGTTTTTTGGTACGACAAGCAAGGACTTTGAGGAGAGTCTTAGAGTTCGAGCAGGTCGGCGGCGTTGCACAAGGTGACAAATGTATTGTGGAGCAATGCCTGCAAGTGCTCGTATGTGAACACCAGGACCTTGAACTTGCATCTTTTTTCCACCGGAAGCCAATGAAGACTGGCCAACACAGGTGACATGTGGTCCCTTCTGCGTGTCCTTGTGATAAGTCTGGCAGCAGCATTTTGTTCTGTCTGTAGGCGATTCATAAGGGTGCGTGGTAGTCCATATAGCAGAGAGTTCGCATAGTCCGACCTCGATGTAATAGTGGCTTGAATAAGTGTCCTGCACACATTTGCTGTAATGTACTTCCGGATGGCACCGATGTTCCGCAGCTGAAGATAGCAGGTCCTGCTAATGGCATTTACTTGGGATTCCATGGTGAGCTGACAATCCTGCACCAAGCCAAGGTTCCTGGCATGTTTATCTGGGGCAATACAGTGACTCGTAATGGTAAAACTTAAATCACTGAACAGATTTTCGCACTGCTTAGGGTGGAAAATGATGACCTCTGTCTTGATTTAACTTTAACATATTGCTGTTCATCCATCCCTCTGCTAACACCTGGATTCGGGAGAATATATCATCCCAGTTTCCTGATGGTTTGGCCAAAGTGTATATCTGTGAGTCATCTGCATAGCAGTGATATTTAAAACCATGGTTCCTTATGATATCAGAAACAGGTCTGGTATACATACAATATGCCTTTGGCCCCAGCACTGATCCTTGAGGAACTTGAACACAATACTGCAACACTTGCGGAGATTACTTTGAGTCCCCTATGTCCACACATTGTGTCCTACCCTCGAAAGTATGAGCGAAAACAGGCCAGTGCTCGTGAAGTAACACCTAAGCGGTGACGAAGGCGTCCAGTTGGATGTTATGGCCGTCGAACGCTGCCGAGAGGTCTAGCATAACGAGAAAGACACAGTTTCCATGGTCAAGAGACTCCATAATGTCTGCCTGGACCTTCCGCAGTGCCGACTCTTGTCGAGTGGCCGACGCGGTATGCAGACTGGAAGTCATCGTGGAGATGGTATTTTTGTAGGTGGTTCTCTATGCGACTAGATACTGCCTTCTCCATCAGCTTGGAAATATATGGCAAGTTCGAAACAGGCCTGTAGTTTTTTTAAAGTATCCTAGTCCAGTCCTTTCTTCTTGAACAGTGGTCTTATTAGAGCTGTCTTTAAGGATGCTGGTACTGTAGAAGTGTAAGAATCCCTTCACATTATTGTCGTGTTATCTCAGTGAAACTCAAATGGCCTAATAGGTAAGACTATAAATTATTCCTCCTGTCATGTCTGCTGTTTGCTGACTAAATGGATTTGATAAAAGCGAATGGATCGGAGAACAGCTACGGAGTTATATTTTTTAATGAACTTTACCTAAACATATTGACCTTAAACTCAACCACCAAATGGAGCAAATAATTCAACAATACAAAACATTGGACCCATCGGTCACGGCTCTAAGCTACATTTGTCTATGACATACATTCATCATATCCTAGCTTACAGAAAAGATAAGTTTTTCTTATATTGGTGCACTTGTAATTCCTTATGATACAGGCATTTGGGAAAATCATAAATAGGTCTGTCATGCATGGCTGTAATCCCTTTCACTCAGTTCCAAATACATGTCCTGTTATTTGGGCACCTTCAGTAATTCTACATGCTGAGGCAGTAATTCTACATGCTGAGGCAGGTGAATATAATGACATGTTTCTATTAGATCCCATTTTTAGCTCAGCTGACTCTTATTCATCTGAGCTATAGCGATCACCCATTGTCCATTTGGCCGTTAACAGGGCACAAATTGTAACTGTAGGACCTAGACACTTCTAACTGTTCATCCATGAAAACTCTGCTTGGAAACCTGAAATTTGGTCTCTGTTATCCATATCCTCTGAGCTATTTGGCTCGTAAGTACCCCCCCCCCCCCCCCCCCCAGAATAATTAATCAATTGATACAACAGCTCCACTATCTAAATAACTAATGCATTGAACGCCATGCTATTTTCCATACATATTGATTAAGGAGTGTTCACCAGTCTCTGCATTCCGTGTATTTTTTTTTTTTTTTTTTTAGATTTTTAGGCATTTTTTCTCCATTTTGAATACCTTCAAATGGAGTGGTCTGGCTGTTAATAAGGCCCAAACCGTAAACGTTAGACCTAGACATTTCTAACTCATCATCCAGGGAGGTTCTTGGAAAATCTCCCTGGAAACCTGAAATTAGGTCATAGTGACATGTATTTTGCGAATTAGATGAGAAAACACGATTTTAAGCACTCAGTGAATCAGATGGGGCACAAATTGTAACCATTTGACCTGGAATCCTAATACATGACTTTCATGGAGGTCCATAAAAAATCTCCTTTGAAACCTAAAATAATGTCACTGTGACATTTTTTTCTGCAAGCTGTGTGAAAGAACATGATTTTAATATTCTACTAGTCAGATGGGCACATATGGTAGCAGCTAGATGTAGAAGGCCACGGTCACCTATATGTAAGGTCTATTGACAAATGCATGATTTTGAGCACTCTGGGAGTCATTTTACCCATTCTTGACGGCTCCTTGAATTTAGCTGAGCGTCATGGCTAATGCGCCACTTGTTTTTATTATATGTGACAGGACAAAAGTGTATCTTGTCAGTGGTCATGTCAGATATGTTGATACGTAGAGACAGCAGTGGGCGATGATCTCGGGATCGAGAGGGAGGGACACCTGAGGCCCTGTCAGATCACATGATATTGCAACTTTGCATACGAGTTTGAGAATATGAGGTCTGTGTGTCGTGCCGACGGGATTTTGCCTGGTACATTCTGATGAAGGACTAGTCACGCTTGTCCGATGTACTGTATATTGTTCTGACTTCAGTGTCTGTTCGGCCAATTTGTGTACCGTATTTATTGTGTTTATGCTTATAATTCCATCGGGGATGATAGGCCGGTTTAGAATTAACCAATGAACGCTGATGTCAGAATTTCACTTAACCAGCTTATCGCGCAGTTTAGTGACGCGGCCAAAGAACTCATTTCTTTCTGTATTTATCAGCCCTTGACATACTAACTGTATTATTTTGTCCATCATTCATGTTGATATGGAGTGTCAGTTCATTTAAGATGTGACTTTTCGATATTCGTTAGTCGAGACTCCCCATTTCAATTTGAAACACGTGTCACGTGATATACGCATGATTGAATAGCAGTCAAAGGGTAACGCTATTAGACATTTAAAAAGGTGTTGAACTTTGACAGTATTGTACCACTAACGGTTATGTATAACAATTATGATTGTTGAGAGTGTTCATAATCAGGTTTATGCATGGTATCTACTAAAGTATGTTCGAGTTAAGCATGTTATTGTTAAACATAACATATGGCTATGGATACAGCTGTATAACATGATTAGTGCATTTCACATTATATTTGTATACTTTGAAGTAAGTTGTATTAGTAACCTTGACATACTATTGATGTATGGTGAGACGAAGGTCATGTAATTCTGAGAGAAGTTTATCTTTTATTTTATATGGCTTATTGGTGAAGCAGAAATGTCATATGAATACCAGATATGAGTGACATATAATGTGTAATATGATTATCCAGTGCATTAAATATGTACAGCAGGTTCCACATTATAACGTAAGATTGGATCTTTTAGGGTCTACAGTTAGCTGCAATGATTAATAGTTGTGCGCAATTGAATTCATATATTTTCCAACCGATTTTAACTCTTTCCATCTATCAGTCTTCTATATTCTTTGTTCTATTATTATCTCTTGTCAAGTTGAATGTTTTTTAATCTCTTATTATTTTTAAAGTTTAATCAGTTTATACTGCGTAAGATTAAGTTAGTTTTATTTGTATATTTTGACAATCAGCAGTATTTGTTTTATGTTTATTATCATACAAGAATGGAAATTGTTAAGCACTTTTGAACACTCTTTGGGTGGGAAGAGTGTTATATAAATATGACAGAACAATTACTAATAGCCCATTCTGCTGAGGCAGGAAAATAATTAATCGATCGCATTTTTTGTATCATATTTCTTATCTTTAATTTGACTTATTCATTTAATTATCATTTTAATTATTTTAAAATATTTAATTTAAAATGAAACCATTATGATATTCCGTAGTATCACAATATTGGATCTTCTGGATAACTCCTTCGAACATTATTTCAAAAAGTTTCGTATATTGGAGTTGAAAGATGTTTTCAATTTAAAAGACATGCTCAATTTTGTCAAAAAAAAAATAAATGATTCAGCAAAATTGATTTATAATTGCCTTTACAATCAAGTAGACAAATTGTCAGTATGTTTGAAGGATAAACAATATCATCATGTTTATTATTGAATGATTTCTCAACTTTAATTAAATAGTGAAATTAATATTTAATTTTACATTTGATAATAAAGGACGCATACATTTTTAAATCTCCTTTAGTCAGGGTACCTCTGCAAGGCATTCCTCATATAATAAACATCCACACGTTTAAAGCAGTAAATCACTTTGAGGACACATAATTAAATGAACGCTTTAATCATGGTTAGCTCTTGTATTTCAAACACAATCCAAAATTTGGCAAAAGTCGAGAAAGATATATGAATTAAGAATAGAAAATTATCACATTTATTCTGTTTATGCATTATGTGGGGGGCTAGGTCGGCTGACCAAGGGAGTTGGCCCCCAAACCATGCATTGCTAACTGGCCAGGTGTGGCTAGATCACTCACTGGTATATATACAATATACAAGGGTCTTCCAAACCTTGAATAACACCTACAGATTTTAATCAATTGCATTCAACTATGAGATTATCAAAGCTTTAATTATAAGGTATGCATGATATGAAAAGTAAATCAACAGTTATTACAGTATAAAAATGAGCCATGGTCAAAGTTGGTTAACATTTAAGCTAATGGTTTTACATTTAGGGTAAACATTTTAAAAATTATGATCTTATTTCTCGTGAACAATTAAATCATCATAAAATCCAGTTATGTGCTAAAAAACTGGCTTAAACAGTTCAATGTTAAGTGAAAACATATTTCCCTGCTGATTGTGACAAGATACATTATGTTCTGGTCCATAACTTTCACAATATACGCAAAATTGACTAGTTTCTGGCATGTACATGGAAAATAGTTCTTTCTTTATATTAGTAAAAATAAAATTTGACCACATTTGACGTTAGACCATGAAATTTGACCTTTAAGGGCCAATGCCCGTTTTGGCACCCGTATGTTTCTGAAACCCTGGACGGTAGTGGTGAGTCAAATTGTCTAGAAATAAATCCAAACTCAAGTTGGTCCTAAACATTTGGTAGGAGGCTGGTCGGTCAATTGTCAATAATAGTACTTATTGATAATTATATAGTCAAACTTAGAACCTATTTATATTGACTTTAACTTGATTGGGTCTCTATTTTTGGCTAGTATACAGTTATTAACTATAACAGAAAGATGACACAGAAGTATTATTCCATATGCAAATTAAACGCATTTCCGTGTATCATCCTTTCATTGCGTGATTACACTAATTGTTAAAATTTTCACTTTTAAATGACATTGAAATGACATTGAATATCTACACAAAAATGTCCGTCAAAGTATTTCTAAAACCCTGCACACTAATATATGTTTGTATATGTATGTATAGTATGATGAACTAACATCCGGTGCCAGATTTACAGGTATATGGTGTATTTGCACTGCTTGTGTGATTTTGTTGTTTT
Source organism: Sipunculus nudus (assembly GCA_026874595.1). Taxonomy (NCBI): domain Eukaryota; kingdom Metazoa; phylum Annelida; class Sipuncula; order Golfingiida; family Sipunculidae; genus Sipunculus; species Sipunculus nudus. The sequence goes on along the minus strand of CM049312.1, from coordinate 46,733,136 downwards.
TTACACTGATCACGCGTATATATTTCTTTTAATGCACATAAAAAAGTGAGGAGTCTTTATTTGTGATAACAGAATTTTAAAGTACTTTGTTCCCTTTCTTTTCATACAAGGACACTTTTCATCCAGAATATTGAAACTTTTCAGATATGGAACTTGTGGGACCTGACTGGCGAGTGTTCGCTGGCAATGTGTTTATGATGTCTTGGGCAGTCGGCTACATCTTGATTGGGGGCGTGGCTTATTTCGTGCGTGATCACGTGACCTTTTCACTTGGATTCACTGTTAGCTTCGTTATACTTCTACTTCTTCCGATGTAAGAGTTTTTTTATATTTTCTGGCATATGTTGTTATAATAATAATATTATTAATAATAATAATAGTAATGGTGCGTATATACATAATATGTATTTTATACGGTAATACAATCATGTCATAAAACAAAAGCATTGATCTATCCATGAACTTAAAAAGCATATCCATTCAATGAATAATCACGAGCAGAGCAGATGCGAGCAACTGTAAACAGTCCATCTGCTTAGAAATGTAAAGTAAGCCTAATTCAACAGGAACACCTATACTCTGTACCAGCTGTCCGTGTTCGCATGATTTCCCGGGTACTCGCACAGATTAAAGGTGTTCTTGCTGATTTTGTTGATATTGAACTGTGACCGATGTTTTGGTAAGGGATTATGAAGCAGCAACAGATGTTGCAAAATTTCTTATACATTTTTGGAACCACTGCATTTTGGAATCCTTAGACCCTAAGGAACAATTCCAGGGTTTGTTCCATTTTTTTTCTATAGCTTTATGGCAGCTACATTTGATTTCAATATGGCGTCTTTTTCATCCATTTATGCTATATGTGTGCACGGTCTCTTGGGTGGTGTGTCCACTGTGTACATGTTCTGCACCACTGAACGCGACCAGTGAAAATTTATTTCATGTAGAGGAATGATCGAGCAATTAGTTTCAGAACTTAATTATTTTGGCAGGTACCATTATATTTAAAGGGTTATACACTAAAAGTCATGAATATTTATCATGCCTGGTATGTGAATAGATCCATTTAATTATGAGGTGCAAGGGATACACTGTTTTTTGTCGCCGTTCATTTGCTTGTTTGTAGTCAACTTTACTCAAAAAGTTAAGGAAAAGTTTGATAAAATTATGTTTAGGGTTAGGATAACACCTAAGAGACGGTAGGTTATCTGAAGGTTATCTGGATCACCATAATGTTTTATATGAAAGATTCTTTAAAATTTTGGAGATAAAATATTGAGACAGTAATCATTCACTAGTATATCAGATGAAAGTATCAGTTCCAAATGATGTGTAATTTGACACTACCTTGATTTAGCATTAGGCGTAATTTGACACTGCCTTGATTTAGCATGAGGTTAATTTGACACTGCCTTGATTTAGCATGAGGTGTAATTTGACACTACCTTGATTTAGTATGAGGTGTAATTTAATGCTGTCTTGATTTAGCATAGATGTCAACTAATTATAGCGGCCTTTGTTCTGGTGAGCAAAGTGACCTGTGATGCATCCATCGAGTTGGAATTGTGTCTCACATTACTAACACATTTTATTGATATATTTCCAGTGCTTAAATACCACATATCTAAATTTAATCAGGATTTTGGTAATATTCCGGATCTGGTGACCAAAAATATTGATGAAAGTAAATAGGAATATATAGTATCCGAGAGCTTTGCAGTTAATTTATCAAATTTATATGGAATTTATTTATTTAAGTGAATTCCTTTATTTGTTGTTGATACTGTCAAAATTGTTAAGAGCTGACACAAATCTATGACCCAGTTGCTGTTCTTGGCATAATGTAAAGGCCTTTAAGCACAAAAGTAATTGCAAAGTAATTACGATTACTTTAAGAAGTAATTGTAGTTGTAATCGATTACCTTTGTGAATACACAAAAGTACTTGTAATTGTAATCGATTATTTTTTAGAAGTAATTGTATTTTTCATCGATGACCTTAAAAGTATTTCGACCCAACCCTGATATTAAGGTCACCTTTAGTTCATAGTCGGGTCAATATACAGTTTTACCTTAAAAATTGCTACAAAAGGTTTTTCAACGGTTTTTGGTACTACTGAACACCAATATTAACATACTAAAAATCTTAGAAAATCTGTCTTCCGGTAGCATATTATTTTCAAGATGGCGTCCAAGATGGCCGCCAAGACCATAAAAACAGCTTTAAATCATTTAGTATTCATCGTAGAGTTAAAATTTTGATATCTACTAGTGGGTTTTGCGGGCCTATTGAAATCCATTGAAACCTACAAAACCATCGTTGAGTAGTCACGTGACAGACAAATCCAAGATGGCGTCAAAGATCGCCGCCAAAACCCTAAAAACGGACATTAAACATGTATTATTCATCGTAGAGTCAAGTTTTTGACATCTACTAGTGGGTTTTCTGGGCCTGAAAATCCATTGGAACCCACAAAAGCATCGTTGAGTAGTCACGTGACTGACAAATCCAAGATGGCGTCCAAATTGGCCGCCAAGACTCTCAAAACAACCATAAATCATGTATTATTCATCGTAGAGTTAAAATGTTGATATCTACTAGTGGGTTTTCTGGGTCAAGAAATCCACTGAAACCCACAAAAGCATCGTTGAGTAGTCACGTGAATGGCAAATTAGCATAAAAACCCCAAAACATGGCCAAACATAAATTATTTTTCATCCTAGAGTAAACATTTGATATCTAATACTGTGTTTTTGGGTTCAGGAAATCAATTGAAACAGCCTTAAGCTTGGATGCGTTGTTCGGTGACTGGCAAATTCAGATGACGTCCAAAATGGCCTTACAGACCATGACCATAAATCATACATGTTTAGCTGATCTGACTGTAAGTCGTCTACAGCGATTACTCGTTGTCCGTCGTCCGTCCGGCTATCCGTTAACAGGGAACAAATCGTCACCGTTAGACCTAGAAACTTTCAACTCTACATTGTTACCGATGTCTTTTTTATAGTGTGACACGGGCGTAACTCGTGTTGTAGCGGCCTCGCCTGGCCGGGTATTGCATTCTCAGTTTAATCCGTACTGGTTGAACTCTCGCTGTCATGCTAGTCTTGGGTTTTCTCGCCTGGCCGAGCAGGGCCGGCTCATGTGTGAATCCTGACATGTATAGACACAGCGTTCTTTTTCTAGATGTTTCCTGTAACGCGTGCTTACTGTGTATCATGTTAGACTATTTTGATTTTTCGAGAAATGGAAAGTTCTCGGCTTGAGATGAGAAGCTGTAAATAGGGGCTGTGTTTTAGAGCCGGGAGAGAGGTGAGAAAATATTCCAGCGGACACAGAGGCGTGTTAGTCAGTTGTGGGACCTATCCGATAATTCCAGTAATTTCAGGGATTCTGTTAATTCTATACAATATAGTGCTGCCTGTCTCCAGTTTACTTTCGGGATTGTTACAAGAGCTTTACATTGGACTGTTATTCTCTGAGAAGATTTGTGTGAACTGTTCATCTGAATTATATGCTTTAAAGGACTTGTCGCTGTGACAGTGAGGGTATCCAGGTACTCTGCATTTTGTTTATTAGGCTGTGTGATTATAGTGATTTGCTGTTATACTGTTTGAGTACTGTTTTATTGTATTGATTTAGTGTATTGTAACGTCAGGGTTGTTTTAAGAATAAATTATAGTTTTTTGTTAACAAAAAACCTCTGACTTCTTTATTCATTCTCCTAGACATTTCACGCTGCCTAGTGTTACAGAATCTGATTTTTTCTTTCTCCATTACAAAATTTATGTCAATCACGCATACGTGATCTGTTGACATTAGGTTCCGTAACAACATCCATGGAGGTCCTAGGAAAAACTTTACCGAACCTCGAATTTTCTAACGTATAATTCAAGGATGGCCTAAGAAAATGTCCTTGGAAACATGACATTTGGTCTAGTGACATACTCCAAAAGGAGAAAAAGATGACATATTAGCATCCGGAATGTTAAATCGGCACATATCGTATCTGTTAGGCCAAGAATATTCTGGTCCTGAGCAATCTCCTTTCAAACCTGAAATTGTTGCAACCTCAAGGCAGAAAACATGATTTTGAACCCCGTGACGGCCAGAACAAATTATTTCCATTAGGCCTAGTTTTTTTTCTAACGTGACATTTTGGAGGTCCTTGGCCAATGTCCTATTTTCTGTGACTTATAGATAAAATATGTCATATGAGCACCCTGAATGTTAGATAGACACAGACTGTATCCGTAGGCCTGGAATTCTCTCATGCTAAGAAGTTTCTAGGCGAATTTCCTTTAAATTAAGGTCACTTAATTCCTATGATACATGTCAAATTCTGCTGAGCCTCAATGGCCCATGGGCCACTTGTATATCCTAAAATGGCAATACTGGTATTTACATCTAGGTTTCTTGGATCAAGAAATTCATAATATTTAAACAAAGTATCCCAGAGTATTCGGATGACTGGTAAATCCAAGATGACGCCAAAATGGCTGCCAATTATATCACATGTTATTTACACTCAAATGGTCATAAGCGCATTGTTGCAATAGTTTTTGGCCAGGAAAATGTAGGCAAAATCACCTTTATCGCATTCTGGAAAAACATTGCCGACGCATATGTATGTATGTGTAGTTGGAACAAAATTAAATAAAGTAATTTATTCAAATGTCTCTTTAAGATCTCTTAGAGATATTGCTTTGTCTTAATAGTTCATTCATTCAGTGTTTGTTTATTTTCCGAACTCCAGTCCCACAGCATTGAGATCTTAGCAGTTTACTGACATTTTGACTATATGTTTCATTCATGCGTTATTTCTTGTGTATCAGCATGTGACCCAGAAGATCAGACCTAATATGCAAGGAAATCCTCCTGGTTCCATGGGTATCCCTGCTGCTGATTTTTCTTGTGGGGTTCTGTCTACTTTTGTCTATGGTTCCTTTTTTCATAACTGTCAGTTGCCTGTTTTATCTCTGCATACCAACAAGCCTTGCCCACATCTTGCCAACGACATGCCCTAACTTTTGAAAGTGTACCCTTAGCATTTTAAGAGGCGATTTTAGTGTAGACGGCATTAGTCTTTACACAGTCCTCAAGGCGCTGAGCAGAGTTAACCATACAAAAGTAGCTTCATAACACTGGAATTATACATCCGGATGACACTTCCTGTTCTACACTGATTATGCACCCAAGATCTTTTCAGCAAGAGTCAAAATGGATATGCCTTGGTCCGCCTTGCTGGTTTGCTTTCTCTGGATTTTGTACTCGGGGAAAAAAGTGTTAACATTGAATTCTTATGTCATGACCTGTTCTTATTTCAGATAGTGCATGGAATGTTATGTAAAATTCCCTGTGCTGTCATGTTTCGAAGATTTCCGCGAGAATCGCAAATGGGCCAATTGCGCTAATTCTGTAAATTACAGTGTCTTTGGATACAGAAAGAAAAATACGTCTGTTTACCCTGTAGTTACAGATTAGGAATAACACTGAAGATGCAAGTATGTTACATCCATCACTTTTTAGAGTGCAAGAAAAGAAATTTCTATCCACTTCCAGCAAATTATAGGCCATTTTGTCCCACCTGTAACATGTCCACAATTAAACCCATTATCATTAAATTTTTTTTTGGTGGAGGTAACCGCCTCCATTTTTTAATGCTAACTTTACGTATATGCTCATCTGAAGAATTCCATTCCGGTTTTTACATGACAGGGCAGTATCACACGCTTTCTCTCATTTTATATCCTGGCGTCAATCAGGCCCGGTGACTACGGCAACTGCGGGCCCTGGGTGCGTAATCGTCCCCAATGTTGGTCATATATATATATATATATACAACTGTTGTATGTGAAGCTCATCTTTATTTAGTCTGTGATAAAAAAAAGGGAATGAATGCTTATTTTACTCTTTTTTCATTCTTTATTTCAAAGAAGTATACTCGTTTTTCCGGAGCACTTACATTTTTCAGTCATTTACCTTTGACACACCTTGGCAAAATGGAAAGGTAGGGAAAACATAAGTACATATAAGAACGAAAGTAAGAATTGATAAGCCAAAAAAGGCATTCTTCAACTCGGTGCTGGATATAATGCTAATAAGTGATCACAGGAAAATAAACACTGATAAATAAAGCAGCTAAATAAAGCTTCTGTGCCTAAGTGGCAAAGTTAAACAGATAAGAAGAGGGGGAAAATGGTTAAGGAAAAGATACACAGAAGCATCTATATTTTATATTTATGGGACTTGGTGGTGGATATATGCATTATTTTGTTACTGATTAACCTCATGTTGAATGTTTTAAACTTACTAAACATACAGTTAGTAAGATACCATATTAAAATTAGGTATTTATAAACACTGTACCTCTTAACATTAACAAACAGTCGCAGGAAAAAAAGGTGGTGTAGTGAATTCCATAACTGATTGCACCTTTTTAATTAAATGGTGATACTTTTACAGTGCTTCATGGACTGCATAAATAAGCATATTTTATTATTATTCTAAAGAGATGCACTGATTTAGCCATAACGGGCTATACTGCTGCAACTATTCGATCAGATTCATTAGAATGGATGTACAGATTATGGAAGACAATTTCATAGCAATTTTGCCCATAAATTAATTAATAAAGAAGAATATTATAACATACTTGTATTACAGGCAAACAGCACTTTGTCCCATCTGTAACGGAGCCTCTATATACTTACAATTGCCATATTTAGCAAATTTCTCATATTATATTTTATAAAGAAATATACAGTGCCTCGAATGTTTTTAGTCCATGGTACATTTTGGTTTTGTTACTTATTTTATTGTCTTATTAATGTATACATTTGATGTGAATGGAAATTAAAACTCTCTCATAAATGTCCAACCCGTAACACATGCAAGAAAGTTCCTATTAAGTAAAACCTGGGATCAGTAAAGTGGACCTCTGTGTATGTTACGGGTGGAACATATTATGATGACTTTATAATACTGATTTATCATTAAAGGAACGTGGGAGCTCCGAGATTTCTGAAATAAATAATTACATTCTCAGTTTAATCCGTACTGGTTGAACTCTCGCTGTCATGCTAGTCTTGGGTTTTCGCGCCTGGCCGAGCAGGGCGGCTCACGTGTGAATCCTGACATGTATAGACACAGCGTTCTTTTTCTAGATGTTTCCTGTAATGCGTGTTTACTGTGTATCATGTTAGATTATTTTGATTTTTCGAGAAATGGAAAGTTCTCGGCTTGAGATGAGAAGCTATAAATAGGGGCTGTGTTTAGGAGCCGGGAGAGAGGTGAGAAAATATTCCAGCAGACACAGAGGCGTGTTAGTCAGTTATGGGACCTATCCGATAATTCCAGTAATTTCAGGGATTCTGTTAATTCTATACAATATAGTGCTGCCTGTCTCCAGTTTACTTTCGGGATTGTTACAAGAGCTTTACATTGGACTGTTATTCTCTGAGAAGATTTGTGTGAACTGTTCATCTGAATTACATGCTTTAAAGGATTTGTCGCTGTGACAGTGAGGGTATCCAGGTACTCTGCAGTTTGTGTATTAGGCTGTGTGATTATAATGATTTGCTGTTATACTGTTTGAGTACTGTTTTATTGTATTGATTTAGTGTATTGTAACGTCAGGGTTGTTTTAAGAATAAATTATAGTTTTCTGTTAACAAAAAAAAAACCACTGACTCCTTTATTCATTCTCCTAGACATTTCACGCTGCCTTGTGTTACAGAATCTGATTTTTTCTTTCTCCATTACAAAATTTATGTCAATCACGCATACGTGATCTGTTGACATTAGGTTCCGTAACAACATCTATGGAGGTCCTAGGAAAATCTTCACCGAACCTCTAATTTTCTAACGTTTAATTCAAGGATGGCCTAAGAAAATGTCCTTGGAAACATGAAATTGGTCTAGTGACATACTCCAAAAGGAGAAAAAGATGACATATTAGCATCCGGAATGTTAAATCGGCACATATCGTATCTGTTAGGCCAAGAATATTCTAGTCCTGAGCAATCTCCTTTCAAACCTGAAATTGTAGTAACACATGCAAGAAAGTTCCTATTAAGTAAAACCTGGGATCAGTAAAGTGGACCTCTGTGTATGTTACGGGTGGAACATTATATGATGACTTTGTAATACTGATTTATCATTATCTAAGTATTAAGGAACGTGGGAGCTCCGAGATTTCTGAAATAAATATATCAGTGTATGTACATATATGACAGATAAATATTTTAGATTTCTTTCAGAATAATTTTTGTGTTACAGATGGGACATATGTGTTCAAAATATCGCAAATGGCCCACATATTTCAGGGATTTTGCTTCAGCCTTTCTTCAGCTTGGTGCATATCTCTTGCAACCTTTTGTAGTATGGAGCAGTGGTTAAGCCTAACGACTGTAGGCATGTCTCTGCTTGACATGTGTCCAGAGTGTCTGCACTAACTTAGGAAGATCTGTATATGAGATTGCTGATATGTTTCCTTCACCTCTCTTTGATGATGATGATCTAACCAGGTGTTGGTCAGTTTCAAAACTTAGCCCCTTGCATGGCCCTAGTGAGCACAGTTTTAACGTCCTACTATTCGACACAATCCACTCTTAGGATCCACATCCAACTTGTTTTGTAAAATAATGCCTTTATAATGCTAAGGTTGTTTCTTCCTTGAAGGGATCAAATTCAGCAACCACCATAGTGTAATTAACCCCTGTCATATGAACCAAGCATGCCTGTCCAACTTGCATGCAGTTGGCCACAAATCTGTTTACGTTTAACACGATACGTTTGTCTACGGGAGGGGGGGGGGGGGTGCCAGAGTTTTAGCAGAAGCCTTTCTTAACTCCTTTCGTAGAAGATAAGACACTGATCACTGTGACATGGCAGGTATGTTGCACGAAATAACTGATTTCTTCAGCCTTTTATTGATCAGGGAGTATTGACAATTGTATGAGGAGTGTTGTTTGATAGCGGTTACAGCCTATATCATGTCAAAGTATTTGTTGACTAAGATTACAAACAGTCCATGAGGCACTTCCGTCGAGGAAGAACAAGAGTGGCAATCAAGGATTAATTTGTGGTCAAATATATGTTTGTTTGAGTAAACACCAACATTAAAGACCTGATCGGAGAAACGTGCCATTATAGCCCTCCGAATGGTATTGGTGTCCATCCTTGCTGTCATGTTTGATGTATTAGAATATCTGAATTCTCAATGATACTTAAATACCAAACTTGCTTTCACAAGGAAAAGCAAAAATGCCTTGAAGCCATGCTAATTTTACTGTTACATTATTTGGCAGCCATCTTAGATGCCGTCTAACACAAGTTTATAGGTTACAATCTTATCTTATTAACCGCCGTCGCTGGTATTTCAAACACTGAGCAGATTTTGGATGCCATTTAGAACTTTGCAGGTCACATGGCTAGTTAGATGATTTAGTTGGTTTAGAGGAATTTCTTGACCCGAAAAACAGTGTTACTAATAGATATCAAGATCTCAACTCCAGGCTGAAAAATAAATGATTAATAGATGATTAGCAGGCCCAATAAAGCGTAATTTTTGGCAGCGGCTTTGAACGCCATCTTTGATTTAGAAGTCACGTGACAAGTCAGCGTTGCTAGAGTTGGTTTCAATGGATTTCTTGACCCGGGAAACCCTGTAGCAGTTAACCAAATTTTGACTCTAGCAAGAAAAAGAAATGATTGATGGCCGTTTTGGGGGCCTTGGCAGCCATCTTGGACGCCATGTTGGATTTTTCACTCCAATGAACACTCAACGATGCTCTGGTGGTTTTCAGTGTATTTTTTGACCCAGAAAACCCAGTAATTTATATCGAAATTTTAATTCTACGATGAAAAGTAAATTATTGATTGCCGTTTTTTAGGAACTTCGCGGCCATCTTGGACGCCATCTTGGATTTGTCAGTCGCGTGACTAATTAACGATTGGTTTGTGGGTTTATCGAATTTCTTGGCCCAGAAACCCTGTAGTAGATATCAAAATTTTTAGCTCTACGATAATTAATAAACGATTTATGGCAGTTTTTATGGTCTTTGCGGCCATCTTGGACGCCATCTTGAAAATAACATGCTACCGGAAGTTAGATTTTTCTTAGATTTTTAGTATGTTATTCCTCATGTTCATTAGTACCAAAAACCGTTGAAAAACCTTTTGTAGCAATTTTCTTGAGGTCTGGCTATTTTTCACCATAAAATGACCCGACTATCAGGGTTAAGCCAGTTACAGAAATGAATATCGCATATGGCCAATCAGTTTTCAGAAAATGTAAAAATACGGTGATTAAGTATATATATATATATATGTATGTAATATATAACCCAAAATAATAATTGTTATCAAGCTTCGTATAACAGCATAAGTATCCAGTTGCATTGAGGATGTCAAACTTTCGATCTTCCATTGTTTCAAAACAACGATTTCTTCTTCATTCTCCATTCATTCTGGAAGGCTTGATCCATTATATGATTCCATCTCCCCAGGATAGTACCGGAATCTCCTCGTTGGCTGATCGTGAAAGGAAAACAAACTGATGGTTACTCAGTCCTGCAGAAAATTGCGAGATGTAACGGCAGACAGCTACCTTCAGGAATCTCAATCACGATTAAGGTAGAGTTACGTCGTATCTGAAAAGTCCAAAATTGTGTGATAATCAATCATATCATCAATAAAAAATTCATACTTTTCCCATAATCACGATAGTAGGCCAGATGTTGATTAGTTGTATTTTTGGACGTTCGTTCGTTGTGGTATGCCGTATTAATTGCTACTGTAGGCGCATACAGATTGTCTAACTTCGTAAAGAGTCCGTGACCAATTGTAGGAAAAGAAGCAGAAAACACGACTGTTTGATTTGTTCAGGACTCGCAGCATGCGGAAGAGGACCTTGATTTTAAGTTTCGTATGGTAAGTATTTTGTGCAAAATATATTCTTTGCACCCACAATGAAAATCTTGCATAGTTTATTCATCATCACTAGACACTGGTATTATGTATGTATTCAGGGCAATGATATACTAGCCATAATCACACTGCTTAAATAAGATAAATCTTATACTTATACAAGGAAGTTGGTCCACGTTGGTCCTCAACGTTCTCTGAAACAGCGTTGCGTATAAAATAAATAATTTTAATGTACACATCATTTTGAATGATTTTTGCGTGTTTTGTTAATTGCGTGGGGTTTACCACCGAAAACAGCCGAACTCTCTTCGACAAACACCGGAATGCCTGACACAACCTCCAGCGCAGGATTAAGGTATATTGTGTATATAAATAAACTGACATTTGACCTACTTACAGGGTCAGTAAATATGAACAACAGGTGATTCTTTATCCCTTGACTCTAATTTCTTATGTCAGCATGCAATGATAGCAGAATCGGTTCCGTGGAAGGGGAGGGGGTTAAGGACTCCCTTCCCCCTTTTCTCAGCCACCACCTTTTTAAGAGTTTCAGAGCAATGTTTGTGACCTGGACCGCCCCTCCTTTTCCGGACCTAGGTACATTTTTAGGTTTTGGACTTTGGTACATTTTTAGGGTTTTTTTAGGGGGTTCTGCTTCTGCTACTAATGAGGTATGCATATTCCCTTTTCTTTCGTTAGGAATAGCTTCCTTGCCTTAAAATACATTTAGTCATCTGTTCATATCTTCCTTACACCTTCCAATCTAGCCTTTATACGTCTAGCAATAATCAATCAAAAATATTCGAAAATCTGAATGCTCCCGCGTCCCATTCCGGTTTGCAAATGTAAACATGATCACTGATCCGGTCTTAAAGGTAAACATACTGATGTATGAATTTTTTCTTATAAGCACAGCGCCACAAAATAACTAAAAATTTTTGTACATATCTTATGGAGACAGTATCCCACTGAATATATATATATATATATATATATATATATATATATATATATATATATTAACTTTCTGAATTATACATTTGAGCCAAAATTCCTCATCCAATTTTATAAATCCCCCTTACTCAGATTAAAAAAAAACCGGTACCGGGTTTATCAGCTAGTATTTAATATGTGTCATTAACCAGGTTCGCAAACAGTGTTGTATACTACGCCATCTCGTGGAACACCTCAGGACTAGGAGGCAATGTTTACTTGAACTTCGTCATCTCGGCAGCCATCGAGATCCCCGCCTACAGCTACAATATTTGGGTTATGGGGAGGTTTGGACGACGACTTCCGATCATGCAGGCCATGGTGACTACTGGAATATGCCTGCTCTGTGTCATCCCGATCGCCCGCGGTGCGTCTACTTAATATTTAGATACTTCTGTCAAATATTATGTTTTCAGAATAAGTATCCGGTTTAATCGTATTAAACAGATTAAGACTTGTAAAGTCATACAGTATTATTGAAGTCAGCTCTGAACTTTTTTTAGATAGATACTTTGGAGCATATTGGGCACTTTGAAATGACTCATGACAGTACCTATTTACATTTGTAATTGTTTAGTTGGAAACGTTTATCTAAATTTTATTTAAATGGATTTAATGTGCTTATATAGTATATCAATTGTGTAATATTTAATTAACCAACGTATCATTACTACGTTATATAATCAGCCATAAAAGTTATTTTTAATATTATTGATAAATTTTTTATACACAGATATATGGGGAGGGTAAAAAATAAATACCGGGGAAATGCAATGTATCGATGCCATTTTTAGACAATTTTAAAGAAAATAGGAGGATTTCCTGCTCCTCAACAAATATTCTGTAAAATGTCTTTGGATAATGAAGTCATACTTTGGGAGGGGGAGGGTGCGGTCAAGGTGTAGCTGGCTTAAAGGCTTACATCTTTCAGACTTAGGATATGGACTTATATATCCCAACTTTCAAGCGTTTGTAAGATGATGATATAAATGTTGAAATTGCTTCTCTACGTAAAAACATTTGAAAAATATCGTCTTTTAAATTTAAGCCTCGGTAAAAAAAAATATTTGGTAGGTTTAAGTCTTATCAGGGCAAAGATCAAGGCACAGATCGCGAGTTCGAATATCACGCGAGGAGCGCTAAGATTTTCCGCCCAGCCTGAGCGCTGTGCAGGACCGAGTGCGATTTGAGGCTACCCCATTGTTATGAACCGGCATAGGGTAATGAGAGATGTTGAGAGATGTTAATATATGTTAATACTATATTTACGGAGCGAATCAGTATTTATTAATATCCTAAATTTTTAAATTAGAAAATAATAACATGGTGGAATTGTGATAAACAGAACGTAATCACGAATAAATGGTAAATGAAATTGATAAAAACGGAGATGTTAGGCCGGGGCACCCAGTGAGTCAGACTGGTCTCAAATTGCATCATTTTGGACTAGAAACTTCATGCATGACATTCAAGGAGGTCCTGAGTAAATCTCCATGGAAACCTGAAATTAGGTCATAGTGACCTATCTTCTGTGAACTACAGGTCGAAAGCATGATTTTGAGCACTTTGATTCAGATTGGCACAAATTTTATCCGCTAGCCCTAGAATCTTCTGGCATAATTTCGAGGGAAGTCTTAGGCAAATCTCTATAGAAACCTGAAATTAGGTCTTGGTGATCCGTATTCTGCAAACTACAACGGGGGAACGTGATTTTAAGCACCTACATGGTCAGACAGGGCATAAAACTTTACTGTTCAATTGGAACCTTGTAATATGACATCCAGGAATGTCCTTGAAAGTCTCCTATTAATCCTGAAATTGGGTCACTATGACCTGTCTTCTGTGAGCTATATATGAATAAAAGCAGATAAGCAAAAATCAATACAGTTTGACCTAGAACCTTCTGTCTTGAAATTCAAGAAGGTTCTGGGCAAAACTCCTTCAACACCTCAGATTAGGTCATGATGACCCATATTCTATGAGTTACGAGTGGTAAACCTAAATTTGAGCACCCAAAAAGTCGACACATATTTGTCACCATATAACCCTAAGTTAATTTCAATAGTCTACAGCCAGACCTGAGAATTTCTGTTTCCCATAACAGTCATTTCAAACCAAAACAATCCAGGGCACAACGGAGGTCTGAAATACTCCCCTGCTTTAGGACAGATACCTCAATTTACCATGAATAAATAAGTATGCTGTGACAAAATATTTAGACTTTTCCCGGCTGATTAGCAGTGTGAGAACCGTTTAAGTGAACACCTGCTAATCTTTTGGTGTGCTTTTACAACCACGGGGCTTACAGGAAACTCATTAAGATCTTACAGAACATACATTCAGGCGTCACTTGGCATCTCTAGATTGCAGAGATGCTTAAATGTTTACTTCTACATTCTAAATAAAACGGAAAAAACTGTTTTAAATCCACCATTATAAATCAGTTTGTGACAGCAGTGACAATGGTTGACAAGTTATTCTTCAGTGTTCAGTATCTGTCTAACATTACAGCCAACCATGTGCCCATTGTTGTTATCACAATGATTGGCAAGTTCTTTATAACCGCCTCCTTCACAATGATGTGGGTCTACACGCCGGAGCTCTACCCAACGGTCACCAGGACGCTCGGGCTTGGGTTTAACTCATCTATGTCACGAGTAGGAGGGATTATAGCTTCACAAGTTCCGTTATTTGTAAGTTTAATATTATGTTTCTTTGCTGAGTTGTCCATGTCTGTCACGTGTATTTGCCTCTTACAGTTGTCTTGTATGTGACTTGGTTATCTTTATGCACTCTTTCCCACCAAATTTAAATTTCTTTCAAATTTGTTTTGACTGTATTACTTATATATATAACGAGAATTATAATGAACACGCTTGCAAAACCAACACTATTTTAACTTTGTTATTTCTATAGCTTTTTCTTGATTAATTAACACGATTCCTGTTATTACACACGTTATTTCAATATGACGGGTGAACATATCACATTTTTTTTATCCACTTCACATTGTTCCGTCATTAAAACAGTTATTTGAATCACCAACAACGACAAGCTCTTTGACCAGAAAGAAGACATATTTGCATATTACATTCTCTTTTACAGAGTGACGTCAGCCGTATGCTGATGCTTCTCGTCTATGGCCTGGTCTCCCTGTTGGCCGGACTATCTAGTTTAGTGCTACCGGAAACAAAAGGAGTTCCTCTCCCTGAAACCATAGCTGAATCCGAAAGTTTAGGAAGCAATATCACAATAAGGTATACGTATTTATGACCACATGAATGAAAAGATATCCCAAAAAAGCTGTCAGCTTGAGTAATATTATTCGAAGAAAGTGTGCATATTAATTTTATTAAATGTAAAATCAAGTTCAAAGAACATTTCAGCTGCCAGGAAAAATTAGATCAGTCAAAGGCCACAGGATTCGCTTACGTTCGTCATTGTGTTAGCGTTGTAATTGCATAAAAAAGCTTTTTCGGCTTCATAAAGAGCAAATATAGTATTACTAAAATGAATGCACCCGTAATTTATCAAATAGCACCTACCTCCGCAATATGACACTGCGTATTGCGAGGTGTGTCCTTAATTGTACTTACCTCACGTGTTTTTTTTTTTACAGAGAAACAACTTTGTTCTTCAGTTCTATGTTAAACCTAGATCTGGCATCAGCACAGTTCTAACAAAGAAACTGCAATTTTAGCATGGTGAAATTTTCGCGATGTTTTAGTGAAACGCGAATATTTACCAAACACATTGTTCAATATTGAATAAAATGCTAATTTTATGTATATTCATATTCATCCTTACACACAAGGCAACCAAGGCCTCTGGTTTTGGCTATACTGTGTCCTAAGTTTAATGTCGGAAGCTCAATCTCCCGTTTTACTTTATAGCTGTCTAAAACTCACGTATAATAGAGAGTTAATTTATTTCATATAAATATTTTTTTACAGAGAAGCCCTTTGTATTTGCAAGAAGAATCGTGAGGAGAGTCGTCAGAGCCCTGAAGGCAGCACGATGCTGCAGCCAGATTCTCAGCCAGGAACGGAAGGGATGACAGAGAAATATTTATTATGAAGGATGCTTACGGAAAATATGAGACTAACGTAGCATAGATTTATTCAATGGAGTTAAATGTTGTGTTACACTATGGACTTTTGTATCAAGTATAGAGTATTCCTTTTAACTAGAAATGAAAGAAACACATTATTTAAGTTGAAGCAATATTAAAGAATCAGCTGTTTAAACATAGGAGGGTCAGTTTCTTTTGACGAAATCACATTTGTCATATTGACACTTGAATAAAAATGCCATTTATAGCAATAATTTTTTCCGTCTCTCACGAAAATATGCAAAGAAACATGCTCGTTTGAAAGTAACCGAAAGATTAGAAAAATAATTACAATTACTTTTAATTTCTCTGGTGCCAAGTAGTGCACTGTATACAAATGAACTATTGCAAGTCTTATTCAGGGTGTTACTTTCGGTTGTTTCATGATATATATTGGTTAAAGCCCAGTGAAATGTTATGCATCATGTAAGGTTTTACGAGGTGTGTGTCATGCATGGCAATCGCGAGGCTTCGCGAAGCCATGATCGACACACACCGAGGATATCTTTACATGATGCACTATATTCCACTGGGCTATAACTGATTTGTCCCACATTTTCTGCCTCAGGGCTAAAGGTCTTTTCTGTCAGTTGTTTTGTTGTAATGCTTCCGCTCAAAAAGGAGCCCAACTCGGTCTAGCTTTCGCTTAACTACATAGTACATATAACCGGCGTTGAACATATGGATATCGAAGAATAAAGAGACAAATAATAAATCCTGAACTTGCATTGCTTGCCGAGAAAAAAACCGTATAAAATCAAATATGGTGTTTCTGAGAGAGAACATTTAATTCGGGACTCAAAAAGAAATATATTCGAATGACTTTAACTAAATATAGTGTTTATGAATGAAAACAGAACTCGTTTATAATACTTTGCAACCGCTATACTCATCTGATCAGAAACAATTATTTGCGTGGCCAGTAGTGATGTTAGTTGTTTTTTAGGTATCGTTCGTTTTGGTCTCGGTCCCGGTCCCCCATTTGTAATGTACCGGGGGCGGTCCGATGACGTCATGAAAAAATTGGAAATCCCCTTCGTGTTTTGGTCCCCTGTAGATAAGCTTAGTGGAGACCGAACATTTGATACCGCTCTTTGATTGGCTGTTGGCTGGTCCCTTTCAGGGGACCGGCCTATGAGAAGGATGATGTGAGAGGCGGGTTTGGGGGATGTGATGGACAGGAATTCGTGTCTGAGTGCACGTGGTGAATGTGAGTATGGTGTGTGTTAATGAAAGAAGAAAGGAGGACAAAGTAGCACGCTGGGTCTGTCAAAAGCCTGTGTGTCTCAGCCGTCTTCTTTGAGGCTGGAAGAGGGTTGGGTTGATGCTGTGCTGGAGGATTTTTCCTGGCTTAGACGGTCTGCTGTCCAGCTCAGGACCTCGTGGTGTTCTCGTCTCTTTTGTGCTTTGTCATCTTCTGTAAGGATCCCGATGACCTCTGGGAGGCAGACCAACGTGACTTTTTTCTTCTTCTTTTTGTTTGGGTGGTCCATGGTGTTGGGAGAGTTTAAAACAAACGCGTCTGTTTACCTGCAGAGCGGGAAGCGTAATGTGTCATGTGCAATCACTGTTAGGTGGGGGAGGCGACATGAGTAGGTATGCAGGTCACCGTCGGCTAGAGGGAATTTCCTTGACTTCACTCATGTGGAATGCGGACGGTCCCCACTATAACTGGGCCCTTTCGTTTGAGAGTCAGATACAAGCGCATTGCACCAGGTCACATCCCTTTCACACTCACATACATTTTACATACAGCTTAAACCTGATTCTGAGATGATGATAATAATATTAATAATAAACAAGATGGTTCTCTTTACTGCCTTTTATTGATGCTTACAAATCTCCATGGATGGTGTATGTGTTGTAATTACGGGAGCGGATCCGTTCAGGTGAGAAGGCGGTCCGATGACGTCAGGAAAGAAAACCAAACTGTCCAAACAGACCAAACGGACAATGGTTATGGGAGACCGTTGATCTTGATACCGGGCTCTGATGGGGCGTCGGTTGATCCGTTCTAAGGGGACCGGTCAATGAAAAGGCGCGTTTTAAAGAAGGATGTAAGAAAACAGAGCGAAGTGGTTTTATTGGCTCATAATACTCAGGCTACGGTACTCTTGGTCGTGTCTTAAAAAGAGGGACAGGTGTCATGGCGGAGACAGTTATTGAGTGTTTTGAACGTATCTCAAAATTATTATTAAAAAAATTCTAATTATCATGAATATTTTCCATTCCTGCTGCACACTCAAAACACGATCCACAACTCTTCATCATAATAAATAAAATATGACAAAAGATAAATATATAATAGACATACTTTAATTTGTTTCCATCCCATGTTCGATGAGTAATATATATATATATATATATATATATATATATATATATAAGCTATCATTTTTAGCAAGAAACCGCCTAAATATGTTACATAAATAGGTTTTCCACACCTGGCTTAACAATATAGAATATTTACTTGTCCCAATACAGGAGCGGGGACTGTCCCACTGATATATATATACATATATATATATATTCTGATTTATATTTAACTCTAGGTCATGACCCCTTTGCTGTAATATACCTTTGTATTCTCGACCTGTCATTTTTCTAAACACAACACAGTGTTAACTCGCCTGCTGTGGAACGCTTTGACGTATATTTATGTAACGCAAGTCTTATATAAATGATTTATAAGCACCGGGTATTTGTGCCTATCGTACCATGTATATATATATATATATATATACATATATATATATATATATATATATATATATATATATATAAATGTGTGTGTTTGCGTGACAGGTACAGACGAGTACTGCTATATCACGCGAGTCGTGCTCAGACATGCTAATGACCTATGCACCAATAAAACGGTGGTTGGAGATTCCGGGGAGACGAATTGATTCAGGAGCGAGTTCAGTGTGAGTATATTTGGAGGACATGGGCTGTCAGGTGAAAAAGGGAGACTACATAAATGCATTGGAAAGACGGAATGGGCGATGGGTGTATTTATGTGCGTTTTGTGTATGCTGGATCGAGGTGCAATGGATGCCATGGATGAGGGTAAGTGAGTATGAGGAGTATGCGAGAACGTGTGAATTGAGGGCAGAAGGAGTCAAAATGATGACCTTGCTTGAGGTTAAGTGTGTAGTAGGAGAGTTGTGCATGGATTATGCAACAGGGAAATGAATTGGTGCATAGGCGAGTGATGCATGTTCGGCATACGGAGTGTTATTAGTGTGACAATAGATGTAATGATGTCCATATTTTCAAATGAGTCCAGAAATAGAAGAAGTATTCAACATATGTAAAAGAAAGATGGTGACGGTTGAGTGGATGGATAAGGTGGGCTTTAAGGTTTTAGGGAAGGATGAAGAAGCCAGTTTGGGATTGTGATCGGTATAAATCACTTACGGATGTGAAACTGATCTTACGTAAACCCTTAAAGTATTGTAACGCTAAGATAAGTGCCAGTAATTCCTTTTCAATGTTCGAATAGTTTCTCTGATAGTCTTTGAATTTCTTCGAGAAATAACAGACAGGATGATCAATCCCTTGTTCATCTTCTTGTACCAATATAGCACCAGCAGCATGCGCACTAGCATCAACACAATTTAAAATCTTTGTCAAAGTCAGGTGCTTTCAGTACAGGGGTATTGACAACATGGACTTTAATTTCTCAAATGCTGCTTCGTATTCATCTGTCCAAAGAAATACCTCTTTTTTTCTTTAACAGATTTGCAAGTGGGGCAGTTATCTCAGCGAAATTCTTACAGAACTTTCTATAGTACCCGGTCATGCCTAGAAACCTTTGTAAACCCTTTTTTGATGACGGTCTTTGAAAATTCAATATAACCTCGATTTTGGCATGGACTGGTTCTACATCACCTTGTCCTATGACATGACCTAAATAAATGACCTTTGCTTTCCCGAAATTACTCTGTGCAAAGTTGATCGTAAGATTAACCTCCACCAATCTTTGAAACAAATTCTCTAATCTTTGCAAGTGTTCATCCCAAGTGTCACTATACACAATTAGGTCATCTATATATGCCTCAACACCTTCAAGATTGTTTATACAGATATTCATGAGGCGTTGGAACGAGGCACCTGCGTTCTTCATTCCAAATGGCATAACATTGTATTCAAACAATGCATCAGGAATTACAAATGCTGAGATTTTTCTAGCCCTTTCTGTTAGAGGAACACCCCAATAACCTTTAAACAAGTCACATTTTATAACATATTTGGCTTTACCAATTCTATCAATGCAGTCATATACTCTAGGTATAGGATATGAATCTGTTTTGGTTACAGCATTAACTTTTCTAAAATTAGTACAAAATCTATGACTTTGATCCGGTTTTGGTACCAAAAAACATGGTGATCTCCATTCACTTTGACTCTCCCTAATGATATCATTTTGTAACAAGTATTCTACTTCTTTTCTTATGTTTGCGAGAGTTACAGGGTTAACTCTGTACGGATGTTGTTTTATTGGCTTTGCATCGCCGACATCCACATCATGACACAAAACATTAGTTCTGCTAGGTACATAGGAAAAATGTGTTTATATTTCCTCATCAGTTCTGAAAACTCTCGTGATTGTCTAGACGAAAGATGCCTTAATTTTACATCCAGATTTGCCAGAATCTCTAAATTACCCAATTTTGGTATTTCATTCATGTCTTTACTTGTATCAAAATCTCTAAACATATTGTCTGTTTCTTTTGTTTCATCATCAATAGATACTAAACAACTTAAGAGGTTCTTCCATTACTGTAATTGGTTGTAATGGAGCTCTTGGTGAATCATGACTGTATTTTCCTACCATCTGTCAAGTATGACAAGTTTTACAAAACTGCGCTACATCTTGATTCATCTTAGGCCAAAAGAAATGTCCCATGACTTTTTCTTTGGTTTTGTTTATACCTAAATGTCCTGCCAAAGGCGATTTATGGGCTACCTTTAATATTTCTGACCTATGAACTTTAGGAATTACAATTTGATTTACTGTAGCCCAATCCTCCATTGACGGAATATCTCTGGGTTTCCATTTTCTCGTTAATACATCATTTTGTATAAAATAACCTGATGACACCTTTTCTAATGCCTCGGTTGGCAAAATTAAATCGTATAAATGTTTAAGATCTGTATCTTTCTTTTTTTTTCAATAAACTATTCTGAGAACGAAGAAACGCTGAGTGGTCATTACAACCATGATGATCAGTGAACTTCATGAATGTTTTTGACAAATCTATTATGTCGTCATCATCAACAATACCCCTTTCTGCATTATCATCAGTGGTCCTATCGACCATAGCCGTATCGGTTTCATCATCAGTGGGACCCTGGCCCACAGCCATATCGGTGGCACCCTTGTTCACTATAACATCATTGGCTTTTCTAGCCATTGCCCGAGTGACTGCACAGGCTGGAAACAACCCCTCGTTTTCCGACCCTTCGTTTTAACATCATTTAAGTTACCCCTCGGTTTAGAGACCATGCAAGGATAAGCCGTCACCCTACCTTCCGCCAAATCATTCCCCAGTAACAATGAAACACCTTTTACAGGTAAACTGGGCATAGTTCCCACATTAACAGGACCTGACACCAACTTTGACTCCAACATGACTTTGTGCAGAGGTACATGAACCCTCAATGCTCTGAGCTAATACTATTTCTCCGGTAGCAGTCTCGTCCGAAAAAGGTAATTCACTTTTCAATAACAACGACTGAGACGCACCAGTATCCCTCAGAATTTTAACTGGCACTGGGTCAACACTATCCCCTACTAAGGACACGAGACCTTCTGACACAAAAGGCTCAAACTCTTTACGAATGGCCTTAGAGTCATTATTCATTCCCACAAGGACAGGATCCTCTAATCCTACTGTCCCCGACGGAGGCTCACACAGCAAGCTTTTGTGCGAATACACAAGCGCATTAGGCGACGCTTCTTTAGACATTACTTCTTTACTCTTTTTGAGTTCAAACCACCTGGCCATAACATGCCCTGGTCTTTAACAATAATAGCAGATGGGTCCCTGCCTTTTTACCCTTTCATTCTCAGAACCATACTCTTTTTGTCACTGCCATTTACATTTTATGGTGTAATAAAACCGACTTCTCTAGGTCTATCAAATTTGTGTTTATGAGTTTAAGCAAACTCATCAGCAAATTTTGCCGCTTGATGTAACGATGTTACTTCTATATCATCTAAGTATGTCTTAATATCATCTCTAACACATTTCTTAAGTTCTTCAACTAATAACAAGTGCTTAAGTTTTTCATAATTTGAATTCACTGCTTTTGAGTTATCCCATTTATCAAAAAGCACTTCTTTATCATGAGCAAATTCAACGTGTCTGACTCCAATGTTTTCTCAAATTTCGAAACTTCCGTCTGTAAGCTTCTGGTACTAATTTATACGAATGAAGTACAGCAGAATATCGTAATTTGAACAATCCTCTTTAGACAATGCCGAATATACCTCTTGAGCTTTTCCCGTAAGTACACTCTGTATCAAAATAGACCATAACTCAACTGGCCACTCAAGATTTTCGGCAACTTTTTCAAAATGTTGGAAGAATTTACCTCTTTTTCATTGAATACAGGGACCAATTTTATGTACCTGTTAGGGTCTAAAACTCGACCACTGGCAGATTTTCCTTTTCCTTCCCAAGAGTTTGCTATTTTTAATTTCAATTCTAATTCCTTCATTTCTCTAACTTCTCTCTCTTTCTCTCTCAATTTTAATTCTTTTAATTTTAGTTGATTTTTTTATATGCTTTTATTCATAAATTCGATACGTGTATGCAATATGACATCATAGTTTTTCAAACAACGTTTTCAAACGTATTTCCCTCGGTGTCTTATTATTCCTGTTTACCAGAATTATATATATTTCCGTTTCTAATCTGAATTTTAAGTCTTGGAGATAAGCAGTAAAACAAACTTTTCTATTGTTAAACTTTTTCACATAAATATACCTTTTCCCTACCAAAATACAATAGTTAAGAATATCATATATCATTCTATCTTCACTTCGTATTCCAAAAAGAATATCCCTCAAACAGAGCTGTATGTGATTATCACATATGTCGTTCCACTATGTCTGTAAGGTTAACCAAAAATTACGTACCACATGACATTCAAATAAAAGATGTTCTATAGAGTCGATTTCACTGCAATAATTACATCTAGGAGAGCTTATGATTTTCCATTTGAATAACTTTTTATTACATGGAAAAATCATTGTTAATATTTTATATTGTAATGCCTGAACTGTGTCTCTATGAACATGAAAAGGCAAACTGAATGTAACTGCCCAATCTGTATCATCATATTTTCTATTCCATTTGTCCACTGATGAAGGGTGATGACACACATTTTGTATAAATATCTGATAAAAGTCCCGAACTCTAGCTGTTAACAAATTGATGCCCCTTTCACTAGTATAAAGTGTAAATACATCCGTTTCAGTTGTTATTAATGGACCCTCATTTATCTGTTTTTTCATGCTACTGGTATAGCATCTGCCAACTAAAATACTTTAAGTATTCTCCCGGCAGTATATTAAATCTCTCCTGAATTCTATCAAATGTTAATATATTTTTACCTTCTATTATATATTTTACATTTTTTTTGTTTGAAAAAAAGATTCGTAATAAACCACTTTTCCACCTAACATAATTTTATTGTTAAACCAGAGAGACTCATTAAGAATTACCGTGTTACAAAATTCTTTTTTTAAATTTCCAAAGGATTTCCAGGAACTGTTTGTAGAATCTAGGTTATTTTATCGGTATATCTTTGGGACCATATGAAAATGTGATAAAGTCTCTGAGAGAGTGCCCTTTGAAATATACATCTACCACCGGATGGTACCATCTATTAAAAAATATTCTGCACCATGATAACCTAAAACTTTGCAGAAAACTCTTTATTTCTACCATGTTCAAGCCTCCTTTGCTTATTTCATTACAAATAGCATATCTTTTTATATTATCAGGCTTACCTTTAAAAAAAAATGCATAGAGCAAAGATTCGGCCTTATGAATGACCCACTCGGGCACATAAAGCATATTTACTGCATAAAATAACTGAGATAATGCAAGACTTATAATTATTGTAATTTTTCCTTTCAGAGACAGATCTCTTTGTCTCCAAATATTTAACAAACAATTCAGTTTATCTAATCTTGAAGAAAAATTTATTTTTTATATCTCTATTTTATTGTTTGTAAACCAAACTCCCAAGATTTTAAACGGTCCGTTGCTAACTTTTATACCAAGTAACGCCTCTCTTGCTGGCAGTGTCTTTCCCAGAAATGGTATTTCAGATTTGTCTACATTAAGTTTTAATCCAGCGGCCAATTTAAATCGTTCTAGCAGTCTTAAAACTGATTCCAGTGAATACTGATTCTCAACAAATATTGTTGTATCGTCAGCTATTTGTACTAATCTATATTCATTTTGCCCTACGCATATTCCCTGAATATCTGGAGCATTTCTTATTCTTTTTTTAATAATATTTCAACAGCAGTTATAAAGAGCAGCGCGGATATTGGGCACCACTGACGGATGCCCCTCTCCAATTTAAAAAATCTGGTTGTATTCCCATTATTTATCACACAACTTTCGATGTTTGTATATAAAATTTTAACCCATCTTCTGAAACGTGGTCCAAAATTAAAATGTTCTAAAGTTTTATTAATAAAGCTCCAACTAAGGCTATCAAAAGCCTGTCTAAAATCTGCAATTAGAATAATACCCTCCTGACTTTTTTAATGCAATAATCATAAAGGTCCTCTATTGTTCTAATGTTACAACCTATGTGGCTGTTTTTTAAATAACCGGTCTTAAATTCACTTATTATTATAGGTAACATTTTTTGCATACGTATGGCTAAAACCTTTGTTAACAGTTTATAGTCCGTATTGAGCAAGGTGACGGGACGCTCACTTACTAACCAGTAATTTAGACGTGATTGCATCTTTGGTCTGTTTTGCTGATAAGTGTAACCTTTTTCATTGATATTGCGTAATCTCCAGATGTCAACAAGTTTAAATACATCCATCATGTTACTATAGCCTGTGCATACCTCGTCCCAGCTTTGTTCAAAACAGGACATCTATATCCAAACTAGGATTTATACAAGTATTAAGATCTCCACCAAATATAATGGTACAATCAGTGCGTGTCTCTAAATATTCATACAAGTGCGATTCTATTTCTTCCTGGAATTTTATTTGATCCTGCATGTGATCACCAGTTGGCGCATAGCAATTCACCATTTAAAACTTTTGCTCATTTATATTCAACAACACAAACAAGTATCTTCCGTATCCGTCACTAATCTGCACTTCAAATGTGCATTTTCACATTTAGTTGGAAACAAAATGGCTACTCCTTTACTATTTGAAGTACCATGTGAATATAAAATATTACTACCTCACTCATTTTTCCAAATTTGTTCTATCGATTGCTCAGAATGCGTCTCTTGTAAAAATATGAAACCTTTATGGAATCTTTTAAGCCATCTAAATATCTGTCGACGTTTTTCTTATCTCCTAGGCCGTTAACATTTAAGCTGGCAAAATAACACTCACTCATAAACTTGAAAAGCAATTAAAAACTTAATACCCCGCAAAACATCAAAAAGATATAAAACTATATATGTCAGATCGCCATTACATCTACATCCCAACAGTAACTTGTCAAAAATGTCAAGTTGACAAATATAAACAGAATCCTCAGACTTCTCACCATTCCAATATTGATGATCATTACTGTCGTCAGCTCAATGCCTCCTCGTGAGATTTAATTATTTATATCTTGTAGTTATGGTAACAATAACACTGTATATTAATAAACATGAATAATCACCCTCTAAATAGCGGTTTTGTTTCTCAGATGTGAAACTGTAAACCCATACCACAGGTACCCAGAATGTCACTATTTCATACAATCCCGGACTCTTATCAAGATATCGCCGAACACATTTCTACCTCGCCACTTGGATTTTATATTTGCATTGGCATCATTTAAACCGAGTCCAGCACCCCAAAATTTGTCAAATTTATTACAGTCTATCAAAAGTTTATCACCAGTTTCTATGAGTTCATTTCTGAGGGCAATGTTTTGTTCATACTTTGCTCTGACCGCTGCTTCCATTATTTGTTCGGCCACTGCGTCGTTCCACCGGTCTTTATCCGTTTGCACTCTGCGACCCATCTTGTACTGCTCAACAGGCATATTTATTTTCATAATCTCACCGGCGGCTTCTTCATTTCCCATGACCATAGCTCTCTGATACTGAAAATACTGATTTACTGAAGTGTATTGTCTCCCATTCAGTATAAAGAGACAAGCAATAAAACTACTGAAATTTGAATCTTGCCCATGGAATAAAATGGCATTCTCACAGGATCGCATCGCTAACTGATGAGGCTGCAGTCCGTCAGGAAGAGTATCTAAGTTGTCCACTGTGTACCTGCGTCCTTCAATAATCAGTTTGTCGGCCACCAATGTAGCCTTCATTTTCATTATGCGCGCTTTCTTCATAATCGGGTACAGTTTTACCCGCCTTTGTTCAATTTCCATCGGAAGGTCCTCGATCATTACTATGTCGGTTCCCTTCAGTTTATTTCTCAGCCTCCATACACGATCTCTATCACCAAACCGAACAAACCGAACAATTATATCTCTGCATTTATTCCGGTTTCTCGAAGGATCCCCAAACCTATGAATGCGCTGAAATTCAATATCTTCCACATTGTCTACACCCAGCTTATCCACAAACAGATTCTGTACTTTCTTTATACACGTAGTACTCGATTCGTTAGAATCTTCAAGTAGTCCAGAAAATTTCAAGTTCGCTCTCCTTAAATAAGTGTCGAAATGTAAAAGTAAAGTCGAAAAGTAACGAACCGGACCAATTAAGTTCTGTACAGTTGAGTATACAGAATTGTATTGAAGATGTCCTCTCTTGGATGACCAGCAACAAACTTAAACTGAATACTGATAAGACCGAAGTTATGCCAGTTGGCTCTCACTCCTGTCTTCAGATGATTAACAACGCCCCCCTTAGCGTTTGTGGTAGTAATGTCACTTTCCAGACTTCTGTGAAATACTTCGGTGTGAAAATTGATCGAACACTTTCCATGCATGATCATATTAATAGCGTGTGTCGTGCAGTTTTTCTCGAACTCCGACGTATTGCTTCCATCCGGCGTTTCCTAACCTCCAGCGTTTGTGCTAGGCTAGTCTGTGCTACTATTACATCACGCCTTGATTATTGTAATTCAATTTTGGTAGGTTTACCGTTAGAACAAATCTCACGGTTGCAAATGCTTCAAAATAATGCAGCCCGTGTTATTCTTAAAAAACGAAAAAGGGACCATGTTACGCCGTTACTTAAGGAACTCCACTGGCTGCCAGTTCAGCATCGGATACAATACAAACTCGCAGTCCTTGTTTATAGATATTTTGATGGATCACTGCCACCATATCTTTCGTCAAAACTATGTATTTATCGGCCGGTGCGCACCCTACGCTCTTCTAACGAAAGTCTTCTAATATTGCCTAAGTGCCGTACGAAAGTCGGTGAACGTTCTTTCAGTTATATTGTCCCTAAGATCTGGAATTCCCTTCCAGCTGAACTTAGAAAATCCCCCACTATCAATACTTTTAAGACAAATCTTAAAACACACCTATTTCTGCAGGCATTTTGTAATTAGCAACATTTACCATACACGTAATCTCGGGTGTGTGTGGGTGAGTAGGTGTGTGTGTGTGTGTGTGTGTGAGTGTGCTTATATATTTATATATTGTGTAACTGATGTGTAAAAATGCAAGCGCTGTGAGTCTGATCTTGGAGTTCAGCGCTATATAAGTACTATTCATTATTATTATTATTATTATAAAAGTCTCTGTTTTAGATCATGATTTTCAGATTTATTTTCTTCTAACTGTTGCAATATTTTCGAGTTCACCCTTTCTTGTGCTTTTACGGTATCTTTTAATGTTTTCAATTCAGACTTAGTCTCTTCTTTACGGAGCCCCGTTAGGGACATGAGTAAAAAAATATTTATCTCGTGCGCACGACTTATTCATTTTTGCGCACAACTTATTATTTATCGACTATTTAGAATGTTCTTTACAAATTATCATTTATAATGTTGTTTTTAATGCCTTGTTTATTTATATGTTGACGTATTTTTTTGTGCGCACAACTTACTATTTCGTGCGCACGACTTATAATTTTGTGCGCACGATTTATTTTTTTTTGTGCGCACAACTTACTATTTCGTGCGCACGACTTATTATTTTGTGTGCACGACTTTTTATTTTGTGCGCACGAGTTAATAAGTGGTGGAAACGAGGTATTATGTCAATTTTGTCCGTCAAGGCACAGGCGCATATGGCTCCATCTAACCTTTAAGTTGTAAACATAGGTCTATATAACATATGTGAGACAGAGTCAAAATACACTGCAAAATTATCTTGATGTATCTCGCAGGTTTGTTTAAATATATATTGCTAAGATAATAATTATTGTTCAGGAGTTCTATAGTAGATAGCTGACACGTCAATATGTTTCATGTTTCAAGGCCAGCCACAGTTACAGTAGCTGGCCATTCAGTTACCAGCATTAAGTTCGAGGGCCACGACCGACCGTTTGTTATGAGCGCAACGGTATGCTGTAAAAGAATTGGTCATACAGACAGACAGACATCTTTTAAAAATGACCATGCATGTGAGGTCATGGAGACATAAATACCTCAATGGAGGTAGCCCAGGAGAAGTGTTTATAAGTTAAATCAGATCATGCGATATGTTTATGATATTGATATCAAACATTGTAGAATGTTACATTTTGTATCGATGGTGTAAACCATGATTTCGGAGCACAACGAGCAGGGATTAATATCCAAACTTGTGCAAATTAGACATCATTATAAGCGACTGTAGTGATGAAAGTTCCAGTCTAATGGACATTTTATCTGATAACATGCAGAAATTATATCAAAGTGACCTAATTTAACATGTGAAAATACATCTTACCAAAAGTGAAGAATAAATCAATAGCCCTGAGAAACGGTGTCATGTTCAAGGTCTCATAAAAATTCAGGGCCAGATATTTAACATTTTCATTCTTTATCACACAGACTAAATGTAACTTTGTTTTACTTGTGAAACTAGGTCTAGGAGTATTAATTGTATCCTAGGAGTATTAATTGTATCCCCAGACAAAGTCGGGATAGTATGGTTTAAGCACGGTCGCGCCCTTTCGACGCGATTACTCAAAAAATATTTTACGGATCTTTACCAAACTTGGCATTTGCAAAGATACTGGTGAGAGGACGAAGCTTATTTAAAATGAAGTCATTGCCTTAAAAAGGAGAGAGACCTTGAACTTGAATAGGTCCATTTTGGGATAAATTCACACAAATTCTTAAATACCTAAAAAAATCTTGCATGGATTGATCCAGAATTCAACTTGACCGAAGATCTTGGATAGTGTTGTCACACACCGGAAAATAGTGGCGCCACCTTTTATCCTTTTCTTGATTTCGTGCCGTTTAATACCCCTATCATTGCCACTTAACAGTACTGTGAGCATTATAAGTCAAAAACTAATGGACAGAATTATTTCATATTATGCACATACATAGACATGGGTTATACCTTATGGGAATGATGTATATATAAATTGGGGTCATGGCCTTTCCTATGAGAATGACCTTGACCTTGAATATTGCCATATATGGTGAAAATCACACAAAGTCATAAATATCTCAATAAGGGATGCATGGATTGGTCCAAAAAACAAATTGTTCGAATATCTTGGATAGCTTTGTCTTCTGCGGAAGACTGGTGGCGCCACCTTTTGTCTTTTTCTTGTTTTCGGGCTTTTAATTCTCACCATTAGTTTTAGACTTATAATAATCACAGTACTGTGATTATTATAAGTCTAAAACTAATGGACAGATTGGGCTGAAATTGTGCATATCCATTGATTTTGGATACCTCCATCTTGTATTCGAAGTACATGTGCTTTGGGCGAAAATTGCTTATATCACCAGAGTGGTTCAAGGTATAGGTCTGAAATTAGGCACGTCAATCCATCTTGGAAAATTTTCTCATAAACCAGACAGATGGCGCTACCTACCTTACGGTTTTGTAGAATAAAATTAATGCCCTTTTCTGAAGAGTGATTTGCCTTATTGGCCTGAAATTAGGCATATCTATAGATCTTGGACTACTCCATCTTTTGCTCCAGACCGGTGGCGCCATCTGCAATCGTTTTGGTGTGGCGTCCATCTGTACATGTGCTTTGGGTGAAAATTGCTCATATCTCCGGAGTGGTTCAAAGTATAGGTCTGAAATTTGGCATGTCTATCTATCTTGGAAAAATTTTCTTATAAACCAGACAGGTGGCGCCACCTACCTTCCCATTTCCATAAAAGAAATGAATGCTCTTTTCTCAAGAGAGATTCAACATATTGGCCCTCATATTTGGTGAAAAATATTGTTTCTGAATTTGATAGATGGAAGAAAACATAGTCGCTTGTCAAGTAAGTGCCAGTATATACGGCTGAAGATGGGGGGCCTTTTCTTAAAGGGGGGGGGGGGGTTAATTGTCTGGGGATACTATGGCACCAAGAAATATCTAATTGTTAAATTTATGTCGATTTCACCGTATTTCAGCCTCTAAATTCAACAATGATTCATCTTATAACCACTACATGTATAGGTGGCTCACGGGCGGAGGTATACATATTAATTAGGTTAATTGAGTACTATTGGTTATGACACAGTTTTATGGAGACTTCTAATAGGGACTTTAAAGGAGGAACAAGATTTCTGTCGAGTGGCCAGCAAGAATGAGGTCGTGGTAACCTTGTTCCTTGCTGTTTAGATATTTCGCAAAGGCGCTTGACAATTAATATCAAGTTCGTAACCATAACGGTAACGCTATGTGCCCTGCTTACGGAAAACCGGACGGAAGGACAACGGAAAAAAAAAAACGAACACTTGATCTCATCTTAAAATGAAAGTTAGCAAGCAAAATAATCCCAGATGGCTTTTCGTTAAAACACATTAATTACCACCTGTAGTATGTTTCTGGACCAAGATTTTGTGTATAACTATATCGACATACGGCTACTAGATATTCCCTAATAAATTACACAAATCAACATTACAACATTAATATGTACGTCAGGATCTATTTCTTATTGTGTCATGGTCTTAGGTTTCAAGGACACCTTACTAAAGTTTGAATGCAAAATGTAAGATTCTAACACAAAGGGCAACAAAGGATTGCCTCAGCAAAACCGAAAGTCAACTGATAAGAGGAGAATCCTTATAATAATATTAATAACAATTTTTCTTCAATTCAAATATGTACATTGTCATTTTATCAAAGATTTCAGGAGGAATTGCAAAGCAAAGCACCAGAACACTCAATATTGTATTTATTCTGAAACAACCATGAGAGTTGCTGTAAGCAAGTCAAAGATACAAGAGCTGTAATGAAATCATGAATATTTACTTTTGATACTTTAAAACTTATAGTCCTACAAATCAGCGCCATTGTCCTTTGCCCCGGGGGATGAGTTATGCATGCACTTAATTATCTTTAGATTTTTTTAATGATATTTTAAAATCTAAGTTTAACATCTCATATTTTACGGTGGC
The DNA here is from genome assembly GCA_026874595.1 of Sipunculus nudus. Lineage (NCBI taxonomy): Eukaryota > Metazoa > Annelida > Sipuncula > Golfingiida > Sipunculidae > Sipunculus > Sipunculus nudus. The sequence goes on along the minus strand of CM049312.1, from coordinate 46,701,384 downwards.
TCGTATAGGACATGCACAAAATTATTTTTTATCTCGTGGCCACGCGATAGTATCTCGTGGCCACGCGATAATTATCTCGTTCCCACGCGATAGTATCTCGTTCCCACGCGATAATTATCTCGTTCCCATGCACGCGATAGTATCTCGTTCCCACGCGTTAGTATCGCGTGGCCACGCGTTAGTATGCCATGCTATAGCTTAAGCCCTCATTTGGACAAGAATGTCTGTGGTCTGTTTTATACCGAGCGTCGATGCAGCTTAAATTGTTTGTATGTATTCCGTTGTATGTGTGTTTGCGCCGAATGCTTTGAGGCAAATTACAGCAGTTTTCATTGCGTTGGTTCACCATCTTATTGCGTTGGTTCAACTAGCCCATTTTTATTTGTTCATGGAAAACTGTATTGAGTTTGTTTTAGGGTAAGGGTGATATAAACCCTTGTGTACCAAACATGAATTAAACTGAAACACTTGTTTGTATTTTACCTTCCCAGAAAATCTTATTTTTTGGACTAGGGTTGGGGTTATTTAATTTCGGATATACCGAACAGGATAAACATGTCGGTTTGTGTTATGTCTCAAGGGAGAAGCTTACAACAAAAGGTCTCAGCCATGCCACTTCATTATGACTGGGGGGGGGAGGGGTTAAGGAGACCTTTTTACGAGAAATTTGCTCATTCTTTCCCCTCACATTTTTCTTTCTACAATAAAACTTCAGTTATGTATTCATAGGCGGCGAAACCTTGGGTGGGGGGGGGGCGCGGGAGCCGAGCCCCCCCCCCCCCCCCATAATTTTTTTTTTTTTTGGGGGGGGGGAGCCCCCCCCCCCCCCCCCAACATAATGATTGGTATAAAACATCCACTATTATTATTTGGTATTTGCACCCTCACATATATATATATATATATATATATATATATATATATATATATATATATATATATATATCCTCTTCTGCTCAGTACTTGGAGTACCATATATACAGGGCCGCAGACTCCGGGATTTGCGGTGAAAAAAGTTGATATTCTGTGTGAAAATGAATCCATTGCCAGACAAATAACAAATAATCTCCCTACAAGGAGGTACTGTTTTACTTAATAAGCATTGACCAATAAAATGCACCAGAATGCAGTAGTACCCATACAGTTTTTCAAAACTCAACCACCCCACACCCCCGTCGGGGATTACCCCATCAAACCCCCCCTGCCATTTGTGTAAGGCTACGGCCCTTATATATATATATATATATATATATATATAAATAAACATATATATTATATATATTATTATTTATATATATATGTATATATAATATATATATATATAACATATACTAGTCTATATAATATATATATATATATGTATATATATATACTATTTGGGTATACTATTGGCCCCCAATGAAAATTTGGTTTCGCCGCCAATGGTAATTTATATTGTGAACATTTATTATGAAAAATATTTTACCCGAACTAGCCCACCCCCCCCCCCCCCCCCCCCTTCACACATTCTCCAGACAAACATGGCAACACGAGTGTTGTACGAGTGCCCGTTGTATCATTTCAGGTCTCAGCATATTAAGTCCGCTCTAAATTCATGCAAATAATTGACCATAGTCTTCATCCAGTGTATAGAAGCATGCCTCAAGGATTTAAGATGAAGGTCTTACTGAATTATCTATCTACATTTATCTCGTTCCCACGCGATAATTATCGCGTGGCCACGCGATAGTATCGCGTGGGAACGAGATAATTATCGCGTGGCCACGAGATACTAACGCGTGGGAACGAGATAATTATCGCGTGGCCACGAGATACTAACGCGTGGGAACGAGATAATTAACGCGTGGCCACGAGATACTAACGCGTGGGAACGAGATACTAACGCGTGGGAACGAGATAATTATCGCGTGGCCACGAGATACTAACGCGTGGGAACGAGATACTATCTCGTGGGAACGAGATAAAAATAATTTTGTGCATGTCCTATACGAGCCACCGTACATATTGGAAGCCAGATCTCAAATTTTTACCCGTATCCACCTGTATAAAGCATTGCCTTTGTACCTTACGCGTCTCCCAGCCTGATTAGGTTTTGGTCATACGTGGATGATTTTTGGATTTTTTTGTCAGTTTTTAAAAATATGCGTTGCAATGTCTTAAAAAAGTATTGCTCATCCCCAAGTCGTATTGAAATAGGATGGGTATCGTAAGCCTCTCCCATTACCTGATAAGTTATTTGGGATCAACTTTATTTACCAAGACGTGTGTTTATACCTTTGGCAGTTGTGTCAATTTTCTCATACTATTATATCAGCCAAAACACATATATCTCACATAACAATTTGGCGGGGGATTTTGTCCTCTAGTTGTACTGCTCATTGTAGAATAACTTCGGCAGAGAAACACTGTTCACTGGTAAACAATTTTGAAAACAAGTGCCTCATGGACACTGAAGTGCATGATATTAGTTGAGCCAATGAAATCAAAACGAAATACAGTATTCGTTGACTCGGATTGCGAAATAAACAATTATGTGGGAATTACGCAGCATATAAGTAAATAAGGCATTAAAAACAATATTATAAATGATACTTTGTAAAGAACATACAAAATAGGCTTAATAAAATACCCTACAAATAACTCGGTGAGTCACTGTTTGTCCAGGTACAAATCAATATGTATGCGTATATACCAATGCCGTGGGGCTTTAGACTGTTGAATGAGTCATTGGCCAAAAAATAGTCCAGTCTTTTAACGAAATAATGACGCCGTTGTGACACTCTTAAGGTGTGGAGTCGGTTTTCTAAACCCTGAGGATCCAATGTCCTCAGAAGTTCCCGAACTGTCTCCTTTTGGACAAGCATTTTTTATATCCAATGGTAAACATGCACAATTGCTCTGCCTCTCAACGAGAACTACAATCTCCTTAAATTTGAAACCTAACTTTAAAGTAAAATTACACACACGCACACACGAATAAATAAATAATATATATATATATATATATATATATATATATATATATATATAAGCCATTTTAATGCCAAATATAGCCACATAAGCATTTTTTCTACAAATGAAGGCAAATACCCACATTTTATATGATACTTGGAAACTTAAGTCGATTGCTACATAGTCATATCCATGCATACGTCTCTGCCTTGACGTACACAATTGACACAATATCCGCACATGACTTATAAACTTGTGCGCACGAAATAATAAGTTGCGCGCACGAAATAATAAGTTGAGCGCACAATGCCTTGACCGACAAAATTGACATAATACCTCCTTTCGACCACTTATTAACTCGTGCGCACAAAAAAAATAAGTCGTGCGCACAAAATAATAAGTCGTGCGCACAAAATAATAACTTGAGCGCACAAAATAATAAGTCATGCGCACAAAATAATAAGTCGTGCGCACAAAATAATAAGTTGTGCGCACGAAATAATAAGTCGTGCGCACAAATTAATAAGTCGTGCGCACGAGATAAATATTTTTCTACTCATGTCCCTAACGGGGCTCCGTATCTTCTAGCTCAGCCTGTGTATGTTCAAGAGAATCTTGTAAGCTTTCAAAGTTTTCAAATTCGGCTCTTAACTGACCAACCTCTGTAGTAAGACCAACCAACCATGGAATTATTCATTTTTTCAATCTGGCTTTGTAGCTCTCTCATACTTTTAATCATGTCTGTCATATCTATTAATTGTGTTCCTTGCTCACCTCTATCACCATCTGGCGAAGTAAGTTTCTTGGACTTTGGGGTTTCTGTCGAATGTTATGGTGTCACCACTTTTGTTCCATGGTATCCATTTTATGTCTATGTGCCGTGTGTATCATCAAACAAGCGCGATCGCGTGTGTCACAGTTGCATGACTAATTTGCAGTTGAGACCCCGGCACGGTGTTAAAGCCGATTATGTAAGAGCTCAGAATAATAGAAATGTGCCCGGCCACGTATTGGTTACCTTGTTTACATGATTGAAAAAATTTCAGCTTCCAAAAGCAGATGTTGTTCTTTACCGTTACGAAAAATTCCAACACTATTTTATAGAAATATACACAATACCTCCGATCGCATTTGTCACAGTTGACTAATACGCAGTTGAGACCCCGGCACGGTGTTAAAGCCGATTATGTAAGAGCTCAGAATAATAGAAATGTGTCCGGCCACGTATTGGTTACCTTGTTTACATGATTGAAAAATTTCAACTTCCAAAAGCAGATGTTGTTCTTTACCGTTACGGAAAAATTCCAACACTATTTTATAGAAATATACACAATACCTCCGCATGCCGATTTATAAGACTTGTGGTGAACAATATCCTCACAGTTGGAAGCATTTCGCTACTACTCTGATCACACACGTCCGATCCTCATCGGTCACGTGACTTTTTTTTTCGTTTTTAATTTCAGTTGATACTAATATGTTTAAAGTCAGTTCCTTTAGGTGGCTCAAGTGGATATAAATCCAGAACAGAAGGGTCAAGTATATCATTATCCACAAAATAATCCACAATATTTCTTTTCAATTCTGCTTTTCTCATAGACTTGTTTCCTTCTCTCTTTAATTTGTCACATGTTTCTAATAAATCAATCTTTTTCATTTGGTCTAAGACCTTAGTGGTAGGATTCTCTATAAATTTGTCAATATCCAGTTTGACAGACAATATTCAAATGACAAAGATCGTTTAACTATAACCTTACAGAGTGGAATCTCCCACTAAATACATGACACTATACGACGAGTCTTTCGTATTTCCAAAAACTATAGTGAACACATACACAGTATAATACAAAACAATCCTGAAAATGTCAGAGATGACTGACCTGACCCCAATTCATACCCCTAAAAAACGTGCCAAAGAGAAAAGCAAAGAGACGAACCCCCATATACTATGTTACGTGTAACTAAGCTTTCTACCGGGTTCCACACGCAACCAACTCAACTAAAGAAAGACTCTTTAAATGATAATATTTATAACAGACAAATAATTATATACAATATACACAAGAATACAAAATGCCTGGTTCACATAAAAGTCTGTCCAAGTGAGACACCCATATTATAGAATATACTTAGCTAAAAATGAAGTGTAGTAGGCGTGTCTCCAATCAATAAATCACATAGTGCGAGTGCGAGTACAAGTGCAGGTACGGCCCCTGGGGCTGCGTAGGAGCCGTTCTAGCCACCAAGGGTGACTATAAAATGTTAGATATATCTGAGAGTACATTTTATAGTCACCACCCCATGTATGCACTTTGGTGGGATTCTAACCTCTGTATGATCTTGGTCTATAAAAGGGAGAAAACCCCTCAGTAACTCGAGTATCTCATTTTTAACGACAAAATTCTGTTATGATAAGCTAATTGCATAAATACCCTGCTTAATTATGTCTATAACTCTTACAAAACTGGACCAGTACACATAACAGTGTCGCCGCTACATATACATTCTAACTGCTTCTGTCATGGCGTTTATGAGCAGAACGACTCGTGTCTTCTTAGACCAAAATACACAACAACTAAAGTAAAATGCACTTACAGTTGCCAATATGTTGCAGTTGTATTGAAAATAAGATACTTTTGTCATAGTGAAGAAGTTTTAATGTCACCCTATCCGTGAAATTGAAAATAAAACAGTCTTTTCCGGAATATACGATCGTATCGTGGTCAAATACCACTTATCTCTATATATGGGGAGGCGACGAAACAGTCGTCCGTCAACGGTGCAAGACGTTTCGTCGCTGCAGGCGGCTAGAGCCGTTCACGATAAAAAAAAGTCCATCCTTAAACGAAACAAAGTTCAAATGTCCAAAACCAGGCCTGGCGAGCACCACGACAGTTCAAATAATAATTGCACCCCATACGGGATCGTGCATGTGATGCTTTTATAGCTGTATACGACGTGACGTCGTACCGTTTACAAAAGAAACAAGTTCCAGTTAATATAAAGAGTCCCATGTTTGTCTGATGTCTTCTGTGGTGTTATGCTTCAACGTTCTCCGTTCGATTGCCCCCCTGTGTTCTCCTGTGTCCTCACAACCGGTAACCTGTAGGACCCCCGACGTCATCAACGTCTCTACAGAAGCACATAACAATACCTTCAACAGTCACTAATTGAATCCCGATTTGTGGGCGTGATTTTATCAAACCATCAATCAAGTAACAAGAAATGGACGAAATTGTGCACTCAAGGCATATATGGTCGTGTCTTATATGTGGAACAGAAAGGGGTCTAATCCACAAAAGCACAGCACAGATTGTCTCTCAAACAGGCATTTTATTTATCATGTGCTTGATAGGTTTTTGAAATCTCCTTAAATTAAGGATTCAAGCAACTGTGAACGTAGTATATAGGGCCTAATTTATTTCCAATGATTTACCTACTTGTAATTCAGTCCTGGGGCACTCAAATCTTTAAATTATCATTAACATAAATGTTCAACTTCATTCAGCAGTTTCTTATCCTTTATTTGTATATATAGGCCTACTGCCTTTTGCTGTGGCAAGGGAAATATGGGCACCCGTTAACCCGGGCGTTTGCCACCAAAAAAAAAAAAAAAAAAAAAAAAAAAAAAAAAAAACGGCAGAGGGCAGCACGTATACGCTCTCTAAATGTTAAATTTATCCCGGGATGCTAATATTTTCCCACATGCTCATATTACCCCTATGTACCCTACTTCAGTAGGTCGTCAAATATATTTATGCCCGTTACCAATTAATTTAGTCTCATAGTTAAGTGTTTGTTGAACAGACCAATTTCTCAGCCTGAACACCCCCCACCCCCCCCCCCCCCACCCCCCGCCTTTCTGGACTTTAGTGTAACTGCTTCTAACAAGGGAGGGGATTTAATTACTTTAGAAAATGTAAAAGATATTTGATTATCATTGTTTTTTGTTTTCTAAGTTGCTGCGAATAGCTACATGAACCCCCGAAAACGTTAAGAACCCATGTCAGGAGATGGCGCCACCTATAGCGAAAACTGTATCGTCTAAGACATTTTGAAGATATTTTCTTCAAATTTTAGTATTAAAATGGCTCATCTTCAACTTTCAATGTGTGGTTTAATTTGATACTTAGATTTCGTCCATCTAGTTTTCCTTACACTTTCCTGAGTTACTTACGGTATTATCCATCTTTACGGTAGCATTGATTCCAGAACGAGGCCGAAAATGATCACATGATCATTGTGTCTTGACAGTCTCATGAGGGGAGACACTAAACACACTTAACAAAAGGATCTTGTGGCTTGACTTTATTACAAAACCAGAGCGGTTTGCTAAGCATTGACAGGATTTGCAGGAAATGAAGTGTGTCTATCCGAGATTTATTTAAAGGCTCGACAATGGTCGATCGTCTGGAAAGTCTGGATGAACGGCAGCGGCTTGCTTTCGATGAGGTAAACCGTAAAGTCTAAAGAAGTATAGTCCGTCCCTAAACCCGTGTCCTCATGTTTTTTCGCGATAATTATTTTAAAAATATTCTTTAAGAATGCCCTTTGGCCTGACGTAGATAAACGGATATTCCGCCGATTTTGTGTAAAGAAGTTATATATCATGTAAAATGTATTTACTTTGCGACTCTTTTGCCATATTTATGCTGAAATACTGTGAATGCCGTCTTCCCGGCACTGCTGGACAGTACATTCCTCCATGTTACACTTTCCATGTCTATGGCTACGTTTGCTGTTTGTTAGACAACTGTGACGTCACAAAGACGTCACAGTGATCGGTCGGGCGTCACCTTCAATTGACTGACGTCATAAGTTTGACTTGCTTGTTTATTATCAGTTCTCAGGCAAGGAATAAGTCGTAAACGCTGTAACTTGTTTTGTCATATTTTGGATTATTCGTCTCATACAAAATTAAAGCAAGGTAAGGCATTACTTTTTGCGCAGGTAGTCGGCGGAATAGCTCCTGCAACCATTGGACAAAAAAGATTTACACTGCTTCACTTGTATAAAAAATAATCCCGGAAAAACATGCGGACACGGGTACTGGGACAAACTATAGTACTTTATCAACCAAGAGGCAAGAGTAGATCTAAATAGGGTTGTTGATTTTTTTTATTTAAAAAAAATCGGATTTATTTGATTTAAATCAGATTTTTATTATTTAGATAGTTTTTATGATTTTTTTAAATAAAAAAAATTATGGTCATACTTTACAGAATGTAAGCTATATAAACCAATGATAGTGGTCAAGCACACTTTTGGACATTGTGTATTGAAATATTTGACGGAATATTCCACTATAGGGAGCACATCTAGAATTCAGGCTGCTGTTTGAGCCATTGAGTTTGAGTGAATGAATAAAACTTCTGGTGTCTATGTTTATGGTTTCTAGTATTTTGTTCGTATGTCTGCTGTATGTATCTGTGTCTCCGTCTAGTGGCGAACCTGTAATGAGAAATGCAATTATTAGTACACATAACATGCAATTGTGAAGCTCTCCACCGGGTCTCGAACCAGCAATCATGGATTAACAAGTCCTATGCGCTACCACTGCGCCATGCAAGACGAGTTGGGTGTGAGGGGTCGAGTGGGGATATTTAAATCTACTTTTCAGATTTGGTCGTAGTTGTTAAAATGAGGGTTAAGTTTTGTCAAGCGTATGCGACGTCCGGGCGCTTCAAGCTTTAAAAAATTAACCCTCAGCCGTTTGTTAACTGCCTGCCACTAAACCGGACTCCGCTTTGCGCGGACAAGGTTGAGTCACTGTTTTATTTGTGAACCCTAACCCTTGAAATACACCAAATATATCCATGATGTGTGTGCGTACAAATGCCTGAAGGGCGCAAGACAACGGATGTGAATGACATAGGCAGGATATGTGCACATAAGCCAAGTGGTGTAAACAAGCAAGAGGGAGGAAACATGACGGATACGAACATGTTAAATTGCGTGAAGGAAGGATGAATTGTACATTGTTACAGGGTAAGAGGTACATAGGAAGGATATAGGATACCATTAACTTACAAAGGAGTAAACTGGATATATTAATACAACGTTTCACAAGTATCCGTGGTGTCTTAACGTGTCCAAAACAGCAGCCTGAATTCTAGACTTGTACCCACTATAGAAAGGATTTTAGCTCATCTGACTAAAAGTCATCTGAGCTATAGTCATAGTCCTTTGTCTGTTGTCCATCCGGCTGGCCGTTAACGGGGCACATTTTGGAACCATTGCACCTACGAATCCAAAATTTGCTTACAGTTAGATGTCCCCAAAATCTCCTACCATACCAAAAATTGGGTCACTAGGTCTTAGTTCCCCAAGATATTAAGGAAAAACCTCAATTTTCATTAAAACCCCATTGTTCCACTTCAAGTCTGCCTAATATCAAAACCACTGATCTTTTTATCAGTTTTAATATACATATTCTTCTGCCCAAACATAATGCACTTAGTAAAAAATTAGGAAATATATTTACCCATTTAACATGAGAATAGCTGAAGCTAGGGACTTTTTTTCAGGGATATAACTTTATTTAATCAAGATTAAATTGTGTACTCAAAATTAGATCTGATTTTTGCCAATATCTTAAGTTATTAGCATTAATAATAAATCAGTACCTTAAATTTTGTTCAACTTTGGCCAAGGCACGTTTTTTCCTTGTACCCACTGTTGATCAAATTTTTACAGCATGTATACTTAAGGATTTAATCTTTTAAAATCTGCTTTTTCAAAGGAATTGATTGATAAGAGTAGGTTTTATTCAAGTTTTGAGACACCATGTTAAGTATTATTTACATCAGCCAACCCAGTGTAACAGTGGTGTGTAATGGGTGATGTTATGTAATCACTCCTCACTCCATGCAGCTTAGCTTTGCTGGGCTTCAACTAGGTTCAGCTTGGCCTCTGCACCCCTCCTGCTCACCAAGTACTGTAACTGTGTTAAACTTTACTTAAAGTACACATTTAATTGTGCCCACAAAGTGATGTATTGCTATAAAAGTGTGGAGCATTCCATAAATATCTCTTGCCATGCATACTACCGGTACACTCAATACAGAATTTGGGCACACTTTCTTGGAATTTAATCTTTAAACGGTATTTGGAATTATTAATTACATTATAACATTTTTTTATGCCCCCGCCACAAAGTGGCCGGAGCATATAGTTTTACCCATGTCCGTCCTTCCGTCATTACGAAATCAAACAGTTGTACAGACTTTTTTTTCGCAATGCCTGCAGATATTAACCTGATTTTTTGTGTGTTGGCAGATAATGACCAGTTACAGATCAAGTTCCCGTTTCATCCCGGTTGACCTACTTTTGACCGTTTTACGGCTCCTTAACTTAGAAAATTTCATGAAAAATAGAAATTTTCATGACAAACACACATGTACAAATTTTTTTTCGCAGTGCCTGCAGATATTGGCCTGATTTTTGGTGTGTAGGCAGATAATGACCAGTTACAAGACAAGTTAGCGTTTCGTCCCATTTGACCTACTTTTGACCGTTTTACGGCTACTTAACTTAGAAAATTTCATGAAAAATAAAAACTTTCATGACAAATACACATATATGGACTTTTTTTCAAAATGCCTGCAGATATTGGCCTGATTTTTGGTGTGTGGGCAGATAATGACCAGTTACAGATCAAGTTCGCGTTTTGTCCTGGTTGACTTACTTTTGACCGTTTTACGGCTCCTTAACTGAGAAAATTTCATGAAAAATATAAATGTTCATGACAAACACACATGTACAAACTTTTTTTCGCAGTGCATGCAGATATTGGCCTGATTTTTAGTGTGTAGGCAGATAATGACCAGTTACAGATCAAGTCCGCGTTTCATCCCGGTTGACCTACTTTTGACCGTTTTACGGCTCCTTAACTTAGAAATATTCATGAAAAATAGAAATTTTCATGACAAATACACATGTACAGACTTTTTTTCGCAATGCCTGCAGATATTGGCCTGATTTTTGGTGTGTGGGCAGATATTGACCAGTTACAGATCGAGCTCGCGTTCGATTTTTCAAGTTCGCATTTTGTCCTAGTTGACCTACTTTTGACCGTTTTACGGCTCTTGAACAGAAAATTTCATGAAAAATATAAATGTTCATAACAAATACACATGTACGGACTTTTTTTCGCAATGCCTGCAGATATTGGTCTGATTTTTGGTGTGTAGGCAGATATTGACCAGTTTCAGATCGAGTTTGCATTTTGTCCCGGTTGACTTACTTTTGACCATTTTACAGCTCCTAAACTTAGAAAATTTCATGAAAAATAGAAATTTTCATGATAAACACACATGTACAGATTTTTTTTCGCAGTGCCTGCAGATATTGGCCTGATTTTTGGTGTGTAGGCAGATAATGACCAGTTACAGATCGAGTTCGCGTTTCGTCCTGGTTGACCTATTTTTGACCATTTTACGGCTCCTTAACTTAGAAAATTTCATGAAAAATATAAATGTTCATGACAAACACACATGTACAAACTTTTTTTCGCAGTGCATGCAGATATTGGCCTGATTTTTAGTGTGTAGGCAGATAATGACCAGTTACAGATCAAGTCCGCGTTTCATCCCGGTTGACCTACTTTTGACCGTTTTACGGCTCCTTAACTTAGAAATATTCATGAAAAATAGAAATTTTCATGACAAATACACATGTACAGACTTTTTTTCGCAATGCCTGCAGATATTGGCCTGATTTTTGGTGTGTGGGCAGATATTGACCAGTTACAGATCGAGCTCGCGTTCGATTTTTCAAGTTCGCATTTTGTCCTAGTTGACCTACTTTTGACCGTTTTACGGCTCTTGAACAGAAAATTTCATGAAAAATATAAATGTTCATAACAAATACACATGTACGGACTTTTTTTCGCAATGCCTGCAGATATTGGTCTGATTTTTGGTGTGTAGGCAGATATTGACCAGTTTCAGATCGAGTTTGCATTTTGTCCCGGTTGACTTACTTTTGACCATTTTACAGCTCCTAAACTTAGAAAATTTCATGAAAAATAGAAATTTTCATGATAAACACACATGTACAGATTTTTTTTCGCAGTGCCTGCAGATATTGGCCTGATTTTTGGTGTGTAGGCAGATAATGACCAGTTACAGATCGAGTTCGCGTTTCGTCCTGGTTGACCTATTTTTGACCATTTTACGGCTCCTTAACTTAGAAAATTTCATGAAAAATAGAAATTTTCATGACAAATACACATGTACAGATTTTTTTTGCACTGCCTGCAGGTATAGGCCTGATTTTTGGTGTGTAGGCAGATATTGACCAGTTACAGATCAAGTTAGCGTTTTGTCCCTGTTGACCTACTTTTGACCATTTTACGGCTCCTTAACTTAGAAAATTTCATGAAAAATAGAAATTTTCATGACAAATACACATGTACAGACTTTTTTTCGCAATGCCTGCAGATATTGGCCTGATTTTTGGTGTGTGGGCAGATAATGACTAGTTACAGATCAAGTTCGCGTTTTGTCCTAGTTGACCTACTTTTGACCGTTTTACAGCTCTTGAACATAGAAAATTTCGTGAAAAATATAAATTTTCATGACAAATACACATGTACGGACTTTTTTTTCGCAATGCCTGCAGATATTGGCCTGGTTTTTGGTGTGTGGGCAGATAATGACCAGTTACAGATCGAGTTTGCATTTCGTCCCTGTTGACCTTCTTTTGACCGTTTTACTGCTCCTTAACTTAGAAAATTTCATGAAAAATATAAATGTTCATGACAAACACACATGTACAGACTTTTTTTCGCAGTGCCTGCAGATATTGGCCTGATTTTTGGTGTCTAGGCAGATAATGACCAGTTACAGATCAAGTTAGCGTTTTGTCCCTGTTGACCTACTTTTGACCGTTTTACGGCTCCTTAACTTAGAAAATTTCATGAAAAATAGAAATTTTCATGACAAATACACATGTACAGACTTTTTTTCGCAATGCCTGCAGATATTGGCCTGATTTTTGGTGTGTGGGCAGATAATGACTAGTTACAGATCAAGTTCGCGTTTTTGTCCTAGTTGACCTACTTTTGACCGTTTTACAGCTCTTGAACATAGAAAATTTCGTGAAAAATATAAATGTTCATGACAAATACACATGTACGGACTTTTTTTTCGCAATGCCTGCAGATATTGGCCTGGTTTTTGGTGTGTGGGCAGATAATGACCAGTTACAGATCGAGTTTGCATTTCGTCCCTGTTGACCTACTTTTGACCGTTTTACTGCTCCTTAACTTAGAAAATTTAATGAAAAATATAAATGTTCATGACAAACACACATGTACAGACTGTTTTTCGCAGTGCCTGCAGATATTGGCCTGATTTTTTGTGTCTAGGCAGATAATGACCAGTTACAGATCAAGTTTGCGTTTCGTCCCTGTTGATCTACTTTTGACCGTTTTACGGCTCCTTAACTTAGAAATATTCATGAAAAATAGAAATTTTCATGACAAATACACATGTACGGATTTTTTTTCGCAGTGTCTGCAGAAATTGGCCTGATTTTTGGTGTGTAGGCAGATAATGACCAGTTACAGATCGAGTTCGCGTTTCGTCCTGGTTGACCTATTTTTGACCATTTTACGGCTCCTTAACTTAGAAAATTTCATGGAAAATAGAAATTTTCATGACAAATACACATGTACAGACTTTTTTTTGCAATGCCTGCAGGTATAGGCATGATTTTTGGGGTGTGCATGGGCAGATATTGACCAGTTACAGATCAAGTTAGCGTTTTGTCTCGTTGACCTACTTTTGACCGTTTTACAGCTTCTTAACTTAGAAAATTTCATGAAAAATAGAAATTTTCATGACAAATACACATGAACAGACTTTTTTTCGCAATGCCTGCAGATATGGGCCTGATTTTTGGTGTGTGGGCAGATAATGACTAGTTAAAGTTCAAGTTCGCGTTTCATCCCAGTCGACCTATTTTTGACCATATGACAGAGATCCTGAACAGAGAAAATTTCATGAAAGACAGAAATTTTTATGAAAAATGCACATGTATGGACTTTTTTTCACAATGCCTGCAGATATTGGCCTGATTTTTGGTGTGTTGCTTGATAATGACCCGTTACAGACCGAGTTTGCATTTAGCCCTTGTTGACCTACTTTTGACCATACGACACCTCCCAAACTTTTACAAAGTTTAACAAATAGGCGGGGGCATTCGTGTCGTTCCGACACATCTAGTTTTATCAAATATATCCTTTGGTATAACTCTTAGCCCCATAACCTTTTTCCCTTATTGCATGATTAAATGGTTTAAGGTGTATATTACAGAGTAAAATATATACTTATTAGATTTTGTTTTTGCTCATTTGAAGATGTACAATTTAATTTTTTTACAGAACTTTATTTAAGTCAATAAATGAAATGTGTAATATTATACAACAAATTATCTCCACTTCATACCTTATTCTATATTTTACAGGGTTTCATATATCCCTTGTGGGCATTTTAAATATGTATTACTTTCACATAGTTAAACTACAGATAGCTTTACAAATATTAGATCATGAGAGGCTTCTGCATCTTAAATTTCATGTAGTCCAAAAAGTGCCATCTGGTATTTGTGTTGCATTCATATATTTAGTATTTGATTATCACAAAATAGCAAGGCCTTTTCCTCTTAGCTTTTCAAATGTTTATATGTAAAAAAATAGAAGCAAGTTCATGTTGCATTTGCTAAAATTTTACAAAATTCAGCTGAGTGCTGTGACCCATGCGTCCCTTATTTTAATTTTATTATTTATTTGCTTTATAGTGATGATAAGTTTATGGAAGCCCATATGATGATATGGGAAATCCACTGACTAAATAACACACATGTATGCTTTCAACTGATGTTGCACAAGCAAGTAAAGTCCAGCTTAATGTAAAAGTATTTGACAGGTGTATACCTTTGAATACTTTATATATCCTTTATTGAATATTCTCCTTTAAAAGAGTTTATAAATTCAACCTACAGAAAGTTATTAATTATTGTATCCGCCAAAACAAAGTTTTGCAGATACTATGTTTTTGACCTGGTTCCGCTGCCGCCGCGTTCGTTTCCAGGGAGAACTTCTCTGAGACTGCTAGAAGGATTTTTCTGAAACTTACACCAATTATCCGGTCACATGTGAACTGGTGCCTAACCAATTTGCGTTGACCTCTGACCTTTCTTCTCTGCCCAGCGTCCATTTGTGCGTCTGTTTCCATACATAAACCAACATATCTCGGGAACAGTTTGACCGATCAGGAAAAAAGTTTTGTACAAATGTAGCCCTTGGATAGCTTTATAACATACACAAAAAATGGTGGGGCCACCTGCAACCATGTTTGCACAGCATCCATCTGATCATCTGCCTTGGGTTAAAATCACTTATATCTCTGCAGTGAATTGACTAATTCACCTGAAATTCGGCATGCTTATACATCCTGGATAGCTTTCTTGATTTTATGACAGGTGGCGCCACCTATATTCACGTTCACGCTGCAGACATCAAAGCTCATATCTCGTGAACCGTTTGACCGATTGAGCCAAAATTTGCATGTGTATAGATCTCACATAGCTCTTTATCATACACAAAACTTGGGAGGCCACCTGCAACCATTTTTGCACAGCGTCCTTCTGTTTGTCTGCCGTGGGCTAAAATCACTCATTTTTTGTAGTGGTTTGACATAACTGCCTAAAATTTTGCAGGTTTATACATCCTGGACAGCTTTCTTGATTTTATGACAGGTGGCGCCACCTACCTTCTAGTTTACGCTGCGGACATCTCGGTACATATCTCGGGAACCATTTGATGGATTTGGCCAAAATTTTTCATGGGTATAGATCTCACAGTTCTTTATCATACACAAAACATCTGCAACCATTTTTGCACAGCATCTGTCTGTTTGTCTGCCATGGGCTAAAATCACTTATATCTCTGTAGTGGTTTGACTTTTCTGCCTAAAATTTTGCATATGTATACAAATTGGACAGATTTCTGGATTTGTTGTAGATGGCGCAACCTACATACACATTTCGGCTGCAGACATCCGTGCTAATATGCAACACACCTCACTCTATTTCCCCTTGCCTCACTTTACCCATTCCACTCGGAGTAGGCTACACACTCGAGTAGGCCTAGTATGTTTCATGATATTTATTTGAGCCATATTTGACCTTTTGTGTGAATGATGTGCACCATTTAAAACTTGTTTTCAGTCATTCAGCTCCTTGTTTTTGAGTGGGTTCCTGCAGATACATTACTGCCTAATACTGGTTCCCTCATCCATGACATTGTATGGATGTAACTTGTGTAAGGAATGTCAACTCATAATTATTAACATGCTTTTCCTTGATCATATAACATTATTATTAAAACATACAAAACAAAAAGGTAAAACAAAAATGCCCGCCCACACTGATTTCTAAAAAAAATACCTGACAACCATCCTTTTTTTTTGGCCTAGGCTTTATAGTTTAGTCATACTTAGTACTCACAATGTAAGCTTAGTAAATGTAAGTCCGTTGAAGTTGGCTGTCAAAACATGAACAAAGTGTTAGTATATAATACCCTTATACAGTTAATGTCATACATGATGCGTATCAAGTAACATGAACATTTGAAACAGTTTCTGATAATGCTCTTGGCCTGTAGTGAGACCAGTGTCTCACTCTGCTCAGCATGCTGTAATATTTGTTCCCGCTTCATTGACCAATTAATTATTCATGACATTAAGACTATTTTATCATACCAATGTATCTGTTGCCAGAAAAACGGATACCAGTCGAGCGAGGAGAGCTAGTTGTGGCTCTGTAGTAAGCAAGCCTGATTGTGTCTGCCAGCAGTGTGCATATGTTACAACATTACTTACAATTCTTTATTAAATTATATAAACAAGTACCAGCAAGCGTTATTTCTTGGTTTAATGTTGAGTACAGGGTAGGATATTGTTTATTAAGACTTTTTACTATTATTTAAGTCAGTATCTTTACGAATAGGGATTCAAGCGCCTGTGGTCGCAGTTTTACTCGAAATTAACGCTACTGGCCATAACGCTGATAAGTCTGTGCGAAACACTGAAATTCGCTTCCACAATACAGATAGTTTAAATAATTTAGGAAGGAGAGATAATGTTAATAGTAAAAACAGTATACATGATTCCATCATATAAATGTTGTGCTGTTCTGGGTTAAGATATGACTTTTTTTTAGGATTATGGGGAAACTTTTAGGTGCCAATTTAGGGGAAATTTCCTTTCGCTAGCCAATATTATAGGCTTGGGATGCTCTGACATAATTCATAGCTATATATCATATCATAGCTTTTTAGGTGAGAATCGCTCATTCCTTCTGCTTTCCTAAGGAGAGCCCTAAAATATCCATGGGGCGCTAATTATGGATTGGGCGCTTATAACGTCAAATATGGTAGTCTTAATGTCATTATAGTTTGATGCAGGAACAAAGTGGAAGTGTAATGACCTGTTATTTAATGAGAGTATGATTTGACAAGCATCTATGATTTGACAAGCATCTATGATTTGACAAGCATAAATTGAGAGGTCTCAACTACATTAACAATTCAAGCTTCTATTTCATGCAAGACTGTGAACAAAAACAGGTTTAAAAATATGTTGTATTCTGTCACTCATTCTCATCATGGTGTGCAGGATAATTTATGGTATATTTACCATATCTGCTGTTTATAAACCATTTAAAATGGTCCATTTAAAATGGCCTTTATACCTAAATATACTGCTACATTAACTAATTCATTACAAATTCCCAAAATATTCCTAGATAACACATATAAAATTTAACAGCTGCTGATTTGGGTGATACCTGGCACTGACATTTATCCTGAATGGGCAGCTTTCAGTAGCCTCTTATTAAACAGCAACCAGATAAATAAATATGTTATATTCTTTTTATTCATGAACTGAAAAAACACTTGCACCTACACACACATATATAAGATACAGAGAGCATACTAAAAGTATGCTATGATTTTTAATAAAAATCCTAGTGTGTTTCGCAGTTTGGACTGCACAAGCCCAAAGTTTGAAAAAATTCTTTCAATTGATGCTGTGCTGGAAGGCAGTTGATGAAGGCGAATTGCTAACTCACTGAGTTCCTGGGGTACATCAGACTTGGTGTCCCTGATGCAGTGCCACCAAGTTGCGGCTGACATGGATGAAACACATGTATCTGTGAAGAGTGATTTGGGGAAAGGAGCTGCTTTGGACTGGAAGAAGAATATGTGACACAGAAGGTCTGGTTGGTGCTGCTCAAGCAGATTCCTTGCTGTCTCCTGTTGCTCTTAAATAACCACTGGCCCTGATACTTCGTGTGCAGGAGATTAGCGAGGAAGTGACAGGGTGTCATGGATTGCTCAAACCTTGACTTGATCTTGGTTATGTGGTGTTGCAAATCCTGATTGTCCAGAAGTTCTAGCCAGGTTTCACTTGCATCTGCTTTACTTTTGTGGTCAGATTGCATGAAGTCCAGGGCTCTTGATATAGGCTGGAGTTGACTGCAAATATTATGTGCTTCCTTCCACAGGCTAAAGTTATTGACCAGATTGCGTATGCGAGTATCAATGGCTTCATATTCTTGTGCACATATCATCACTAAGAAAGGTCTGTTAGTCAGGTATTAGTTGATGCAGTTTAGCTGACTGTTCCATCTAAGTAGCACAAGGCAGCTGAGATTTCACCGATCCTTGATGTTCAGACAGCAGGGCATTTTCCCCAGTAATTCCCGGTACTAACCAGTTTTCCCCAGTTATTCCCAATTAATCCCGGGTTTTTCCCACCGTCTGGAAAAAACTAGTTTTTCCCGGGAAAAATAACAACCCTGATTTTTATTGATTTACTCAGACTGATAATTTTGTGTATTTGGGTTTCAGTTCAAGCGCAGCATAAGAGATCTCATTAAGCCCCATCATACAGACCAGTTCTTAGCAAGATGGATTGTGGGTAAGTTAGGAGTTTTGAGCACCTGTTGCTCAGATATTTTTTTTTTGAAAATAAAATTGTCAAAGTTAAATTACATTTTGATAAAAAATATGATGAATTATGCAATTTTATCAAAAACCTATGATATAAAGGTTAAAAAAAATCACCATCCTGCACTGATTTATGAGAAACATACCTTTTTTATTGCCTTAACATAAGTAATATCATTTTTACAAAGTGAGAGTTAGCATTGCCTCATAACGACTGCATGTATAACATATGTGCACATGCTGGTGGTATATATATTTACCAGAGGGGACACTAGAAGGATTTTTAGCTCAGCTGACTATAAGTCATCTTAGCTTTAGTAATGGTCCTTTGTCCATGTCCAGCTGGCCGTTAACAAGGCATGTTTCAGTTTGAAACAGTAGGACCTACAAATCCAAAATTCTACATAAAGTTAGATGTCCCCAATTTCATATTCTGTATGTAAATCACTATATGCAGAGGTGTTAATTGTAACTCCCACCCCCTGCCATTAAGCCCTTGCATCTGTACGGTTGGGACACTAGTTGTATTGTGTATTGCAACTGTGTAAAATTTATAAAATTGAAAATAACATGGTATAATAAAAAAAGTGAGGATCTAACTGGAAAAATGTATCATCTGCTGAACATGTCCATTTATCTGAGAGCCAAAGAGTATTATAATGTAGTTGAACAAATGTGTCAACACCTGAACTGTCAAAAAACATAACAAAGAGTCAGTCAATGAAGATGGTAATAGTATAGATCTTATGTTTATTCACTACTCACATCGTTCAATTAGGAAACCCATTGTCAGGTCATAAAATATTATTTTGCAACGATTCCTCACTCCTCCATTCAAACCATTATCATATCAACCATAGCCTATATTATCTCTTTCTCACAAACTTTTTTCTCAATTTGTTATTATTTAAGACACCTTCAAGGTCATCTTCGGCTGAGCACCTTGACCCATGGGTCCCTTGTTTTCTATGGAAATTAAAATTTTTCAAGGAAATGGAAATTCAGCTTCCCAATTAAATATTATACCACTGGTGGTTCAATTGTAAGAATGATTGATGTAATTATTTGAAGGAAAAGATTTGAAAATATGTTACCTGTACCATTATGCATGCCTTAAGAATGATATGATTCTTAAAGTCTTATATTAAAAGTACACTGAGTATAATAATGTCATTACCAGGTAATAGAAAACCAGTTCTCCCTGTTCTTTTCAATGGAATATTGACTCCCATAGTAATGAACATGCCAGTTGGATCGAGTAATCTAATGACAACTAATTTATTGTATTTGTCAAAACACTGGTTCTGCTGCAGTGTTCTTTTTTTTTGCAAAGAACTCCTGTGCATGTCCATAGATCTTGGATACCTTCATCTCATACTCAAGACCAGTGGCGCCATCTGTAATTGTATTAGTGTAGCATCCATATATGCATTTGCTTTGGGTAAAAATCACTCATATCTTAGGAGTTGTGCAATTTATTGGTCTGAAATTTGGCATGTTCATCCATATTAGACAGTTTTCCTGAAAATCAGACAGGTGGCTCCATGGACCTTCCTGTTTTAGTAGAATACATTGATGCCCTTTTCACAGGAGTGGTTTGCTGTATTGGCCTGGAATTATGCATGTCCATAGATCTTGGATACCTCCACCACGTAATTAACACTGGTGGCACCATCTGCCATTGTTTTCACATGGCATCCATCCATGTGTTTGCTTTGGGTGTAAATTGCTCATGAATATCTCGGGAGTGGTTCAATGTATTGGTTGGAAATTTGGCATGTCCATCCATCTTTGAGAGTTTTCTTGTAGACCAGACAGGTGGCATCACCCAACTCCCCATATTTGTAGAATACATTGATGCCCTTTTCTTGGGAGTGGTTGGCCATATTCAGGGGCGGATCCAGGATTTTGCAAGGGGGGGGGGCTAGTAGATACTTTGCATAACCATATATATATATATATATATATATATATATTGCACAGACACTTGCCATAGACATTTATCTTATTATCTATCTATCAAAGTATATACATAAATAAGTGTGTAAGTATATATATATATATATATATATATATATATATATATATATTGCAGTGTAAACTTTTGATGTTCAAAAGGTTATAATAAGTGAAACGTTGGATACGTTAAATGAATTTAAGTTACTTTATACCTATAAAAAACATAATTCTTTGCCGTTTTAAAGAAAAACGAAAAACTGCCCTTTTTCATTCTTGAATTCAGAATAATGATTTTACAAAAAAAATCAACTGTTATTGATGAATGAGAGAAAGATTTATTAGATAGCCATTACCACATTAAATCTCTTGTAAACATGTAGTCTTAATTGCAGTTTAACATTAAATAATTTGCAAGACTACAAACTAACAAAACATGACTCCACGGATATGAATATCAAAATACACCTTTTACATTTTTCCACTTCATATACAATCTGACAATTTCTAAAATGGGAATTTGTATAAATGGGTACATAAGTGCAATTTATTATATTTCCAAGACAGTATACAACTGGAAACTCATGAACAAAGTTGAGACAAAACGTAAAAGCAGACATTGAAGTCAGACAATTCATATTATTGTATTTTTTGTTGTATTTACAGTTTGTAGCGCGATGAATATATTTATTCATGAGTAATTTGTGACAAGTTCACCAACACAATTTTGCATACCTGGTCTGCTCGCCTCTTTCGGGAATTTATATTCAATTAAAAGATTACCTTAAAACCAAAAAGATAGAGACGGTCTTTCGATAGCCTTTTTTCCACAACAGTTAAGCATCTTTTAAATAAAAATATTATTTAGATCCAGGTAAACTCTAAATTATTTTTGATTTTTTTTTTCTTGGTCTCCTCATAAGTCCGTCTATAACTGTTGACTACAGCTGCTAACAGACGAATCAACCAACGTCGATAATTACGTGATAAACCTTGCTTTGCAGAGGATTCATTTACTCAGCAAATAAAGACTCTTCTGGAGAAAGCAGTAAGATTGAGGAATTCATAACAAAAGAATAAATGATGAGGAAATTATTTTTTTCTATCAACCGATTTAAAAATAAAAATAAGACTTGGGTATATTAAAAATCTATTTTTAAGTTGTCGTTTAGGTATGAACATGAGATGTGAGCACATGTGCCCAACAATGTAAACATTTCATTCATAATTTAATCTCAAATAATTGGTCAGTCAAAATAAAGACACAACTACATATAAACATTAAAGTGCATTAAACATCATTGAAAAGGCAAACAAATAACTCATGATTGAATATCATTCTCATACTACTTTTAAATATATTACTCACCAGCGTTCATTTTGATTAACTGGTATTGATAAATTACTTTTCCATATGTGCAGTTGCTTCTTTAGTCTATAACTTGCTTATATACGTTTAAACGTCAGATCTCTTTTATTTATACATCTGAAGTATAAAATGTATTTCTTTCATTCGCATATTTATGCATTATCATTTCCATATTTATTTGGTATAATTTATACATTTGTGATCGATAATAAATCTTCCATATAAAGGATGCTAAAGGTATAAAATATTGTCAGTTTACTAAAGTTTCTTGTACCGTTTTGTACATTTTTTCTTTTAAAGAGCGACAAGGACAAATAATTTCAACACAGATTCCCTATTGAGAATTCAAACTGATATATATAGCCAAAATCCCAGTCCCCCATATATGACGAGGCAGTAAATTTCCACTGCCTATCATGAAAAACAAATCCTGTGATGTCAGTATATTCAGACATTGTTTATTATTTTTTTTAAACGTTTTGTTGAAAAGAGAAAATGATTTTTATTTCTAGGATAAAGAGAGGTAAAAAAAGGCTTGCTTTTTATTTAAACGCTTAATCATGTTCGCAAGCAAGATGTCGAAGCCCAAGAACAGCTGGAGCATTACATAAGAAATGCTTGAGGGAGCCACGGATGATAGATTCTGTTATTCGAAATTTTTAACGTCTATAACCAATGTTGGAAAATGCCCAATTAATTATTTAAAAATACAAAAGGACCTGGGGCCACAATGGTCCCCGGCGATATGTGAACCAGGAAAGTGTGGCATCAGTGATGTTGTGGGACGGACGGACGGACAGATTTTGAAGGACAGGTGGACAAAAGGATGGAGGGACTGACAGACGCAGCCCATTTTAGTAGTCCTCTTACTTAACGGCCTGGGAATAAAAAGATGCCTGATCCTGGTGTAGACATGCGCCTCTCCTAACAATTCCTTGAGATTTTCAACTTTTATGTTTCAGTTGAAAGGGTGATATTTGTATGACGGCAACTGAAATAATGTAATGAAAATCCTCTCTGAAAAAAATGATAACAATGCAAAAGAATTTTGTAAAATCTACTGGTCCTGAGGACAGGTCACTCTCAAAAACTGGTGGTCTTCCTGTATAAATTGGTTGCCCCCCGTAAAGTTTTTAATTGTCCACATTTATCAGTGCATTAAGTCTTTTCTTGGTTTTAAGTAAGGTGTCACACAAAATGTCAGCAATTTCTATATTGTTTAAATTCATTTGCAATTCACACAGAGTTTTAAACTTGTGGAAAGCCAAATTTTCTGTTGCAACAAAATATGCAGTGTTGAACAAAAATTGCATCTTTTTTAATGTCCCTTGGGCCATTTTCTTTGCTACTTTTGCCATTGGGGTCTCGGTTGCCGGTTGGGCGTAAATTAGCAAAGTGTGCATCTTCACACCAAATGTGAGCTTTGCTTCTGTTGTGGGTTTGCAAGGTACCTTTTCTGAATCCTTGCTTAGAATCACCAGATTCTAATACTAATGGGCTATTTTTTCTGATTTATTTGGAAATTCCCAGCAGTACTTGCAGAACATTAAGCCCTTTTGATCGTCATAATATACCCAAGGGAATTCTTGTTTCCATGTAGCTTGAAATTTTCTTTCACTTTTAGTTTTGTCATGAACCAAATGGCGTCTTTCCCCTTTAAAAGAGCCAGGCCCGCCATTCGACCTTGAATTACATGTGTTCAAGAGTAACGTGTCATTACCGACTGTTTGACTGACACTAGATCTACTGGCGGTAGAGGCGGGAACGTCCGTGCCAGTGGCACTTTCAGTTTCACTGAAGCCGTCAGTGACAGAGTCCGTCACACCGGGGCACGGCGAAGTTTTGCTACATTTTGCTGGCTTAGTAAAAAACCTAAATTAATCTGTCTGATTCTGACCTGACCTCTTTGAATTTAAATGGTCCAATGTTTGCGGAACATATGCCTGAGATCCACAACAAGACGCTGAAAAGACAATGATAATCGCAAGCCACATGATCATGGAGGCAAAGGAATTGTGTTAAATTTACAGAAAGACAAGAGAATTCTCGGAGTATTGCGATCTGTAATTTGTGGACAGCGTGTTTTTAAATTAGTTTAAACTTTGAAATTAAAATCCTTATTTTACATTTAAACGACGTAAAACTGTGAAAGAGAATGATATTTTGAATATAACTAACCTTTTTAAGATTTATATTTTGTATCCTTTGAAATAAAAATGTAGCTCCATAAATTAACACAGACCCTTCGCTATTTAAACGTGCTCAGAATTAATACTATATATAACCGACAGACGGCTCCCAAGACAACCACAGCACATTTGGCTGTCCTCGGGTTTCATTAGAAATCGACCGAGGACGTCCGGTATAAGACGAAAGAGCCGACGAGAGAACCTGGCTGACATCAATTTAAGTCTTACATCGTCCAAGAATCCTTAAAAATTTACAGCTATGTTTTGTTTTACGGCCAATAGCGGTTTAATTCATATCAGTACTTAACATTGTCAGTAAATGAGACTGGTGGACACTTATAGTTCTCTTTAAGGACATGCAGCGTTTTATGACTCGCCCGCGCGGACGTTGCCATGAGTAAATACCATCACCCCCCAAATTTTTAGCCTGGCTCGGACGTCGGACGGCCTGATTCTTCGAGCCCTGCAATGTTTCCAACCTGGAGGGGGGGGGGGGGATGGGGCTTCAGCCCCCAAAGCTCCCCCTCTGGATCCCCCACTGATATTGCCCTGAAATTGTGCTATCTATATAGATCTAAGATACCTCCATCTCATACTCAAGACTTGTGGCACCATCTGCAATCATTTTTGAGTGGCGTCTATCCATCCATTAGCTTTGGGTGAAAATCCCTCATCTCAGTAGTGGGTGGATGTATAAGCCTGAAATTTTGCCTATTTATCTGTCTTGAATAGCTTTGTTAAAGACCAGACAGGTGTTGTCAGTTTTTGTAGAATACATTGATGCACCAAGAGCCCAGGTTAACTGGCATGAGCATAACCAATGCAGATGCAAGGCAGATATATATATATATATATATATATATATATATATATATATATATATAAAGTCAAGTCAAAAGTGCATTTTGTGATGGTAACTGAGACCAATTACCACATATTTATTCTGGAATGCTCCAAACCGGCGTAACTGCCAAGCACAAATTGACAATTAACTCATCAGTTCTCTGTGTCATGAGACTGAGAACAGTATTGAATAAAATGATATAAACAGTTCACATATGGTGCAAGATACAATTAACTAGTTGATTATTTACACAATAGTAATCCGATTACTTTGTATCAATTAAGGGAGAAAATATGTGAATCATTATACAAATAGGCCCACTTTTAGATACAACATATTACAAAGAATACAAATATTCATGCGTACAACAAATATAAATTTACCAGTAGCATTATAAATGCAATATAAACACTTTACACGATACTGATATACTAAAATAAGGAATTGGTTAAATGTTAGGAGTTATTGCATTTTAAGAGTTTAGTAAAAAGAGTCCTTACTTGCCAAGCACAAATTGACAATTGATCAGTTCTCTGTGTCATGAGACTGAGGCTTGGCAGGGGTTCGGGCCGGCCCATGTCATTTCCTGAATAGAAACAATAGAAAAACAAAAAAAATTGGTTCTTGAGTGGAAAGCAACCTGGGACTAGGCAACCAAGTCAACAAAGCCAATTCCAAGGCAATTCATTAACCAATTATACTTGATAATATTATAAACCTGTTTTCCATTACACATTTTTCTTAGTAGTGGGTTTGTATAGCCTGAAATTTTACATGTCCACATAGTTTGGATACCTCCATTTTGTACACAAGCATGGTGGCACCATCAACAATCATTTTCACATAGCATAGATCCATCATAGACCAGACAAGTAGCACCACCTACCTTTTAGTTTTTTGTAGAATATATTGCCGTTTCTCAGAAGTGGTTTGATGTATTAACCTGGAAATTTGCATGTCCATAGATCTTGGAATGAATTATCTTGTTACAAAACTAGCAGCACCACCTACAATTAATTTCATCTGCTATCCATCTATAGGTCTGTCTTTGCTGAAAATTGCACATATCTCAAAGGCTCATTAATTAACTAATGTATAGCCCTGACAAAGGTACCAACAGCCACCTTGACATTTTCTATGTTTGTGACTTTGTGAGACACTTTTGCATCTCTCATGTAAAAATTTATAGACCTGTCATGCCAGGACACATTCCATTCCTCACTTTATCCATGGCTGAGACTGTAAACTCTTGTTGTAGCTTGTCATCTACCCATATTATATTTAGTTTCTTCCTTCCATCTGTCAAAGGTTACTTAGGCATCTCTGATGCCACAAATTTGGAGTTGTGTCATGTCAGGATCATTCAATGCCTGACTTTAACTGATTAGGTGGATACCTGTAGTTGCTTGTCGACTGCCCATTTTCTAGTTGAATCTATATTTTCTAATGTGTAAGCCACTATTTAAAATACTTATAGCACTGTTACGTGCCCTATTGTAATAACGTCCCCTATTGTAATAATTATTACATTAGGGGTTACAAATGAGCTATTTCTCGTAACCCCTATTGTAATAACGTGCACTACTGTTAAAGTTATTACATTAGGGGTTGTATTTGCAACCCCTATTGTAATAACATTTTTATTACATTAGGGGTTGCGGTTGCAATGGATTTTGCACACCAGCTCTGGTAAAAAAAATGCGAATCCAGTGGAACAACGTATATATGGATACCTTTGATCGTGATAATATAAATAATTTGTTTTCAGCAACGTATATCCATATTTTAGTGCGATATTGTAATGGTACGTTTTTATGATTTGTTTTTTAATTAAACAATATAAATGATTATTGTATTTTAAATTGATGATCATTTATTAATTATATTGATTTTAAACGGGGTTGTGTAAAAATTGCATGTATGTAGTACAAATAATAGTGACTGACCCTTCATTCATTACAACAGGCAACATTATTATAATTATTAATTAATGACTGTACTGTTTTGTTTTATATTGTCTGGAAATGGCAATTATTAAGACATTTTTTGTATGTCGTCAGTTTGGACACGTGATAAAAAGTATATGTTTACACTTAATAATCAACATAACATAATCAAATAACTGTAAGTTCCTCAATTATTGTTTATTTTATTACAATAGGCAATGTTTTTACAATAGTGGTTGTGCCCAAGTAACCCCTATTGTAATAAAGTTTGTTATTGTAATAACCATTCAATAACTAATTTCATTTACAATATAAAAAGGGTATTTTAATATTTCCTTTCATGAAACTGTTGTTAGGTGTGCTACTACCGATATGTCTATAAATTATAACTGTTAATATAGTATCACCCATCTTCTAAAAAATATCTATAATATTTTTCTGGCTTCAATCATTATTACAATAGGCAACGTTATTACAATAGTGGTGATCCGAATAACCCCTATTGTAATAAATTTCTTTAATGCAATAACCACTTAATTACCTATGTCATTTACGGTATAAAAGATGTTTTAATATTTATTAAAATGCCACAGTTGTATGGTTTACAAATGCTAAAATGTTTGTAAATTTTAACTTTTCTTATTGTATCTCCATGTACTGCAAAAATATCCATAAGATTTTCCTGGCAAAAATTTTATTACAATAGGCAAAGTTATAACAATAGTGATGGGGTCACAGTAACCCCTATTGTAATAAAATTCCTTAATGTAATAACCACTTAATTACGTGTGTCATTTTCTTTATTAAAGGTGTTTTAATAAGTGTTAAATTACCACAATTCCTTTATTAACAAATGCTAAAATATCTTTAAATTATAACTGTTCTTAATGTATCTCCATGTACTGCAAAAATATCCATAAAATTTTCTTGCATAAATTTTTATTACAATAGGCAACGTTATTACAAGAGTGGTGGAGTCCCAGTAACCCCTATTGTAATAAATTTCCATAATGTAATAATCACTCAATTATTGATGCTATTAACTGTAATTAAAAGGTACATTAAACGGTACCCGTATTGAGATATAAAAGAGGTAAGATTCCTCACGATCGTTATGTAAAGCGAGTTTTTTAAGTTTCCGGATTGTACCCAGGAGCAACACATAGAAAAAAATTGCATGCCGACGTGCAGGTCTATAGGAAATCTCTCCACACACCTTCCATATTCCATACATAAGGAATCTTACACGTTACTTCTGAGAGAATAAGCCCTCGAAACTTGTCAAAGTCGGGTTTTTGGGCCCATCTCCCATGGGGGTTGGGGGAGCTTAAGCATTTACCCTCTTATAACAACAGCGCCAAAACAAACAACAATCGTGGCCCTCATGCTATACGTAATCTACTGACACCTTTAAAGGAAACTGCACGTACTCGTGGAGTGACGTCATTGTCCTCTATGACGCCAGGATTCACATTCCAAATATGGCCATATCGTAACCAGCGATGTCTCAGTGTTAACAGCAAATGACACAAACACTGGCCTGAGCCACTTTAAATAAATCATACTTGATTATAATTGTGACGTTTTATAAATCTCCATCAATTATTCCCTCTGATATATCGATTGTCGATCCGAGTTTCATATACCATTGAGCCGCTGAACTTTCCCGGTCTGTCTCTCTCTCTCTGTCTCTCTCTCTCTCTGTCTCTCTCTCTGTATATATATATATATATATATATATATATATATATATATATAGGTTGACTTAAGTCATTTATGTTTTATTGCAACAGGGTCAAGGACTATATAACAAGGAACAATTAGTAACCTTATCCCCCCCCCCCGGCACGTACACTAGTGACGTCATCGTCCTCTGTGACGTCAAGTCTCGCATCCCAAATATGGTCATATCGTCACCTGCGTATTCAAATACCCTATGGATCCCATAAAACACTAGAACTCATTCCGCAGTTATGTACCTATGGATCGCCCCCTTAATTTAATGAATTGTTCCTACTATCATCGTCAAGCTATCGTGAAAATTTCATCAAATTCCCTTGAGGACATTTTGTTTTATCGTGCTAACAGAAAAACAGATAAACAGACAAGCATACGCTGCCCAAAACATAACCTTCGACGCTATATATATATATATATATATATATATATACTTATATTATATATTATGACACAGGTTTTATAAATAAATAGCTCGAAACAGCTCACCTTTTTGTAATTTGACTACGTTGAACTTTCAACTAGAATAAGGGTAGTCGACAAGCGACTACGTGTATCCGCTAAAATCAGAGTAGGACGGGTGAAGTGAGGCATGGATTGAGTGGCAAGGGGAAATAGAGTTATATGTGTTACATATTAGCATAGAAGTCTGCCACGTAAACATGTTTGTAGGTGGCACCACCTGTAATTGAACGAGGAACTATCCAAGATGTATACACATGCAAAATTTCAGGTGGAAAAGTCAAACCACTGCCGAGATATGAGTGATTTTAACCCAAGTCGAACTAACAGATGAACGCTGTGCAAAAATAGTTTAAGGTGGCGCCACCAGTTTCTTTTATGATAAAGAGCTATGTGAGGTCTAAACACATGCAAATTTTCAAGAAGATACGTCAAACCAGTCCGGAGATATAAGCTTGGATGTCAACAGGGTGAACGTGAATGTAGGTGGCGCCACCTGTAATATATTCCAGGATGTACACACATGCCAAATTTCTGGTGAATAAATCAAACCACTGCCGAGATATGAGTGATTTTAGCCCAAGTCAAACGTATAGATGGACGCTGTGCAAAAATGGTTGCAGGTGGCGCCACCAGTTTCTTGTTTGATAAAGAGCTGTGTGAGATCTAATAAACACATGCAAATTTTCTAGAAGACACGTCAAACCAGTCCGGAGATAAAAGCATGGATGTCTGCAGCGTGAACGTGAATGTAGGTGGCGCCACTTGCGATATATTCAAGAAAGCTCTCCAGGATGTATACACATGTCAAATATCAGGTGAATAATTCAAACCACTGCAGAGATATGCGTGATTTTAACCAAAGGCAGACAAACAGATGGACACTGTGCAAACATGGTTGCAGTTGGCGCCACCATTTTTGTGTGTATGTTATAAAGCTATCCAAGGGCTACATTTGTTCAAAAATGTTTTCCTGATTGGTCCAACTGTTCCCGAGATATGTGGGTTAATGTGTCAAAACAGACACACAGATGGATGCACTGGAAAGAGGAAAGGTCAGAGATCAACGCCAGTTGGTTAGGCACTAGTTCACATGTGACCTGACAATTGGTGTAAGTTTCGGAAAAATCAGTCTAGAAGTCTCAGAGGAGTTCTCCGGAAACGAACGCGGCGGTGGCGGTGGAAACCGGTCAAAAACATAGTATCAACAAAACTTTATTTTGGCGGATTCAATAATTTATCTATTAATCATTCAAGTGGAACCATTGAAGGTAATTAGAAGAATAATTATTTTGGACATCATTCTCCGGGTTTATAATTCAATATGGGCCTTTAGCTTTAGTACAGAAGCATTTTGCAGACAGAAGATTGTTATTTGTTAACAAAGTAATAATTATTGACCAAACATCACCGAGACGTGACCATTCGAGTCCACTTAGCTTTGACGGTTTCGGAGAAGAAGATACCTGCAGCAATTTGGCAGAAATTGGCTTTTATGGCACATAAAAGTTCAAAAGCATCTAGTTAGGTAAAAATCATTGAAGCAGAACAATATGAGCAAGGACTACAAAAAAGTATACTTGTGCGATACAAAGGAAATTGGACTTATGCAGAAGATGATTATTGTATTGTCTGATGCAGGGTTACTTGATCTAAGGGCTAAGTCACAACATCCAGATAACAACCAGAATCAGTCCACACATTTGAGGGAGTACTACTCTATATGACCTTTTTATATTTTCTTTATTGAAAAACTGACTTGAAGCTTTCCGAGAAGAAGATTCGTAAAGGTTAAAAGTACTAGTTTTAACTAGTTGTATCCGCCAAAACAGAGTTTTGCGGATACTATGTTTTCAGCTGGTCGCCGCCGCCGCCGCCGCCGCCGCCGCCGCCGCCGCGTAGGTGTCCGGAGAACTCCTCCGTAACCGCTGGGCGGAATTTTCCGAAACCCGGGATTATGTTCGGGTCACATGTGAACTGCTGCGCCCCGATTTTGTTTTGACCTCTGACCTTTCCTCTGCGCTCTGCGTCCGTTTGTGCGTCTGTTTCCACACATAAACCCACATATATCGGGAACCGTTTGACCGATCAGGAAAATTTTTTTGCACAAATGTAGCCCTCGGAGAGCTTTATAACATACACCAAAAATGGTGGCGCCACCTGCAACCATGTTTGCACAGTGTCCATCTGTTCGTCTGCCTTGGGTTAAAATCACTCATATCTCTGCAGTGACTTAACTAATTCACCTGAAATTCGGCATGCGCAAACATCCTGGATAGCTTTTCTGATTTTATGACAGGTGGCGCCACCTACATTCACGTTGACGCTGCAGACATCCAAGCTCATATCTCGGGAACCGTTTGACCGATCAGGAAAATTCTTTTGCACAAATGTAGCCCTTGGAGAGCTTTATAACATACACCAAAAATGGTGGCGCCACCTGCAACCATGTTTGCACAGTGTCCATCTGTTCGTCTGCCTTGGGTTAAAATCACTCATATCTCTGCAGTGACTTGACTAAATCACCTGAAATTTGGCATGCGTATACATCCTGGATAGCTTATCTGATTTTATGACAGGTGGCGCCACCTACATTCACGTTTACGCTGCAGACATCCAAGCTCATATCTCGGGAACCGTTTGACCGATCAGGAAAATTCTTTTGCACAAATGTAGCCCTTGGAGAGCTTTATAACATACACCAAAAATGGTGCCACTACCTGCAACCATGTTTGTACAGTGTCCATCTGTTTGTCTGCCTTGGGTTAAAATCACTCATATCTCTGCAGTGACTTGACTAATTCACCTGAAATTTGGCATGCGTATACATCCTGGATAGCTTTTCTGATTTTATGACAGGTGGCGCCACCTACATTCATGTTTACGCTGCAGACATCCAAGCTCATATCTCAGGAACCGTTTGATTGATCAGGAAAATTTTTTTGCACAAATGTAGCCCTTGGAGAGCTTTATAACATACACCAAAAATGGTGGCGCCACCTGCAACCATGTTTGCACAGTGTCCATCTGTTCGTCTGCCTTGGGTTAAAATCACTCATATCTCTGCAGTGACTTGACTAATTCACCTGAAATTTGGCATGCGTATACATCCTGGATAGCTTATCTGATTTTATGACAGGTGGCGCCACCTACAATCAAGTTTACGCTGCAGACATCCAAGCTCATATCTAGGGAACAGTTTGACCAATTGGGCCAAAATTTTGCATGTGTATAGTTCTCACAAAGCTCTTTATCATACGCTAAACTGGTGGCGCCACCTGCAACCCTTTTTTGCACAGCGTCCATCTGTTTGTCTGCCAAGGGCAAAAATCACTCATATACAATATAGTGGTTTGACTTATCTGCCTTAAATTTTGCATATGTATACAACTTGGACGGCTTTCTGGGTTTTTTGGTAGGTAGCGCAACCTACATACACAATTTGGCTGCAGACATCCATGCTGATATGCAACACTTCACCCGTTCCACTCTGATTTAGGCGGATACAAGTAGTCGCTTGTCGACTACCCGTATTCTAGTTGAATATGCGAGTAATGAGACCAATATTTGCACAAATTTTGGCGATGCTATCTCCTGCCGTTTCTGAGAAAGTATGGGTAATGTACAGCTGACGGAAAACACCGATCCGTTTACAGTGTCACCAGTTCGATAATAATAAGTGTCCCTCTCGCCTCCTTTAACTTCCACCACACGTTAAGGTTTAAGTAATATAGTAATAGTACAGGAATTACAGCATATCTATATATATATATATATATATATATATATATATATATATATATATAATCAACAATTGTTTAACGTACAATATTTCAAGTATATTTAATAGTAATGGGAATAATAAAAGGAACAGAGCCATGGTAATAGTAATAGAACTCTGTAAATGAACAGTAAGCGTGCCTTACTGCCTTACTTAATAAAATGAAAATAAAGAATAATTTCCAGCTTAAACAATAATTGTCTTAAATTATCCGGTCATATTATCCGGCTTGTTTTTATTTAGATATATTACTTATATGATATATAACCTTTATTATAGTAAAATTTATATATAAAATATGATATAATATTAATAATAATTTAATTGACGGCCAAAGCGGCGATTCACTAGCCCTCTCAACAGCATTTAACTGTTCATCACTGTAACAGTAAGTGTTTGTTTAAATCACAAATGTAATTTGGTCAAGGGATAATAATATTCATGAACCAATGATGATATTTTATAACATTATAAATTACAATTAACATGTCTATAGGTTTCGATTTGTGTGTGTATCACAGTATTCACATTTTTTCTACCAAATCTGGTGTGCAAAAACCATTGCAACCGCAACCCCTAATGTAATAAAAATATTATAACAATAGGGGTTGCAAATACAACCCCTATTGTAATAATTATTACAATAGTGCACGTTATTACAATAGGGGTTATGAGAAACAGCTTATTTGTAACCCCTAATGTAATAATTATTACAATAGGGGACTTTATAACAATAGGGAACGTAACATAGCACAGCAGTTATCTAGCATATACTTTTTATCCAGGGAAAGGTTTTGATACCAAGAAAGCAGAAGCGATCTTCAGAAAGGTATTATTTTCTCCATTTTAATATGACCTCTGCTGATACAATAATGAAAGGAATAAGATTGTTCTGTAATATTATTTTTAGAATACAATATTCCCATTGTTTATTAAAAAAGAAAACAGCACTTAACATTCAGGAAATAATGAACAATGCCAAATTATGCATTGGTAGTCCATTTCCTTTTTAGCTCAGCTGACTGTAAGTCAGCTGAGCTATAGCAATTACTCTTTGTCCGTCGTCCATCCGTCTGTCCGTTAACCTGGCACAAATCGTAACCGCTCGACCTAGAATCTTGTAACTTGATATTCTGGGAGGTCCATGAAAAATCTCCTTGGAAACCAGAAATTAGGTCTCTGTTACCCATATCCTTTGAGCTATTGGGCCCCAAGTACCCCCCAGAATAGTAAAAAATTTCATACAAAAACTTCAATATCTTATTAACTACATCACTGATGGTCATGATTTTTGGCATACATATTGATCATGAGATGTTCCATCAGTTCCTGCAGACTGGTGGCGCCACCTGTATTTTTCGATTTTTATGCCCCCGCCACAAAGTGGCCGGGGCATATAGTTTTACCCATGTCCGTCCTTCCGTCCTTCCGAAATCAAACAGTTGTACGGACTTTTTTTCACAATGCCTACAGATATTGGCCTGATTTTTGGTGTGTGGGCAGATAATGACCAGTTACAGATCGAGTACGCGTTTCGTCCCGGTTGACCTACTTTTGACCGTTTTACGGCTCCTAAACTTAGAAAATTTCATGAAAAATAGAAATTTGCATGACAAATACACATGTACGGACTTTTTTTTCGCTATGCCTGCAGATATTGGCCTGATTTTTGGTGTGTGGGCAGATAATGGCCAGTTACAGATCGAGTTCGCGTTTCGTTCCAGTTGACCTACTTTTGACCGTTTTACGGCTCCTTAACTTAGAAAATTTCTTGAAAAATAGAAATTTTCATGACAAATACACATGTATGGACTTTTTTTCGCAATGCTTGCAGATATTGGCCTGATTTTGGGTGTGTATGCAGATATTGACCAGTTACAGATCGAGTTCGCATTTCCTCCCGGTTGACCTACTTTTGACCGTTTTACGGCTCTTTAACTTTGAAAATTTCATGAAAAATAGAAATTTTCATGACAAATACACATGTATGGACTTTTTTAGCCCTTAGCTCATAGGCTGATGGGCTATTGTCGTCAACCAAGCTGTCCGTCTATCCGTCCATCTGTCTGTCAGATGTCTGTCCGTCCGTCCGTTCCGCGTCTGTTAACTTTTACCTTGTGAGCGGGATATCTCTAAAAGGATTCACCGTTGGAATTTTATTTCCTCAGTGAAGATGTATATCGATAAAATCTCAGTCAAGTTCAAAGATGGGTGACCTTGACCCATTTTTCTACATTTTAGAGCTGATTATAGAAAAACACTCAGAAGCTTATATCTCAGGAACCATTGTGTGGATTTTCACAAAACTTACTATGACCATTGGGACTGATGGTCTGTATGTGCTGCACAGTTTTGGTGGCGCCACCTGCAATTTCTGATTTTTAATGAAATTTTATCGGATTTTTCAATTTTGGCCTTTGTGCAGGATATCTCCAAAGGTATTCAACTAAGGAACTTCATTACTTCAGTGCTTTTGCATCATATTTACAAAATCTTGGTCAGGTTCAAAGATGGGTGGTCTTGACCTACTTTTCAAGGTCACAGAGCTTAGTATAGAAAAAAAACTTAGGGGGATATTTCTCAGGAAGCATTTGGTGGATTGTTATAAAACATGGTACATACCTCTCCAATTTAAATTTATAACTGATTACCAGCTTTTGCTAATATTCTAGTTTCGCAATGCAATGCTTACAGATACTGGCCCAATGTTTGGTCTGTGGGCGCATAATGACCACTTACAGGTCGAGTTCGCGTTTCGTCCCAGTTAACCTATTTTTGACCATATGACAGATCCTGAACATAGAAAATTTCATGAAAGACAGAAATTTTTATGAAAAATGCACATGTATGGACTTTTTTTCACAATGCCTGCATACTTGCCTGATTTTTGGTGTGTTCCTTGATAATGACCCATTACAGATCGAGTTTGCATTTTGCCCTTCTTGACCTACTTTTGACCATACAACACCTCCTGAACTTAAAAAAATTTTACAAAATTTAACAAATGTTTCTAATTTGCCCCAGGCGGGGGCATTCGTGTCGTACCGACACATCTAGTTTACGATTTTTTTTCTTTATTTTTGAGACCTTTAAAAATGTGAACATCTGTTAACAGGGCACAAATTGTAAAGACTGGACCTAGAATCTTAATTCTTGACACACTGAGAGACCTATGAAAAGTCTCCATGGAAACCAGAAATTAGGTCTCTGTTACCTATATCCTTTGAGCTATGGGGCCCCAAAGTACCCTCCAGAATAGTAATAAATTTCATACAAAAACTTCAATATCTCATTAACTACATCACTGATGGTCATTAGTTTTTGCATACATATTGATCATGAGATGTTTCATCAGTTTCTGCACACTGGTTGCGCAACCTGTATTTTTCGATTTTTTATGAATTGTTTTCTCTGTTTTTGAGACCTTTTAAAATGTGAACATCTGTCAACAGAGCACAAATCGTAAAGACTGGACCTAGAATCTTCATTCTTGAACACTGATAGACCTATGAAAAGTCTCCATGGAAACCTGAAATAAGGTCTCTGTTACCCATATCCTTTGAGCTGTGGGGCTCCCAATCCCCCCCCCCCCCAGAATAATAGAAAATTTGATAAAAACAAACTGCAACATCTCAATAACTACAACACTAATGGTCATGATTTTTGGCATACATATTGATCAAGAGATGTTTCAACAGTTTCTGCAGACTGGTGGTGCCACCTGTATTTTTAGCGAACCTGTGAGCTTATGCGATGGTGCGGCGGCGTCTGTCATGCGTCGTCTGTACGTTAACCATAACTATCTCAAAAACGGCAGGAGCTAGCATCACCAATTTTTTTTGCAAATAATCAGTCATCCAAAAAACTATATCGGATTTTGTTTATTTTTTTCTAACTGCATTTTCTTAGATTTTATAGGGAAAAAGCTAAAAAAGCTTTAAAAATCTTCTTCTCCGAAAATGTCCAGCCAAATTGTCCAATATTTCACAGAAATGATCCCTGGAACAATCTTTCTCAAGTTTGTTCGAATGGTTCCAATTCGGAGATTTTTGGCTGAGTTACAGGAGGTTGAACTTTGTTAACTGTGCAAAAAAGCATATTAAAATTTAAATCTCAGAAATGGCTGGAGCTATCACCACCAAATTTTATGCTAATGTTGGTCACATAGGTCATATCTGAAATTGAGGTATTGGTGGCGCCACCTGCATTGGCCTCTTTTGTACGGGGTCATCAGTGCCTGTATCACACTGAGGGCTACAAAAAACTTCTTCTCTGAAACCATATGGCCAAAATGTTTAATATCGCACAGAAATGATCCTAGGGTAGTGCTTTCTGAAGTTTGTTCAAATGGTCTCTTTTCCGTGACTTTTGGCTAAGTTATGGGAAGCTGAATTTAGTCATATGCCATAACAGCCCATTTTAGCTCAGTGGCTACAAAGATCTTCTTCTCAAAAACCACTGGGCCAAATTCTTAAATCTGCAACATTAATTATCCTCAGATGCTGAACTTAGCCAGTTTGCTGTATCTTCCTATATGAGTTATAAACCTGCGAAAAGTTTTTCAACTGATGCCACTGAAGCCAGTTTGTTAAATATTTTACAAGAATAATCCTTACAATAATTCTTATAATAATTGTCATTAATGGTTCCACATGAATGATTTTGGCTGAATTATGGAGATTGAATTGAGTCATTTTACCATATATGTTAGCTGTATAATGCTGTTACATCTAGCCTGGCACCAGTTTATCAGCATCTATTACACCATGCCACTAGACATTTTGATTTCAGGTTATCTTTGGTTAATATTGACAAGAAAGTTTTTTTTTAAAGCTTTTAAAAAATTAGATTTACGATTTAAGTTATTCATCATACCAGGCAATGTTACAATCATGGATATTTAGCTCTCTGTGGCTATATAAAGACAACTTTACGTGGATTATAAATTATTGGTATCCCTACTCAACTTAATTCAAGAATTTGCCATCAATAAGATATATCTGTATTTTAATTTTGCATTCAGTATGCATCAGTAATAATTTTACATATATTCCTGATTTCTTTTTTATAAAAAGTCAGCTGAAAAGCATTTTGTATTGGGAAAATAAATTTAAAAGTTATTTCAAGTAGGGACCTTTTTAGCGAACCTGTGAGCTTATGCGATGGTGTGGCGTCGTCCGTCGTGTGTACGTTAACCCATACTATCTTGAAAACGGCAAGAATTAGCATCACAAACTTTTATGCATAAAATTAGTCATCTAAAAAACTATATCAGATTTTGCTTATTTTTTGGCTAACTGCATTTTCTTAGATTTTATAGGGAAAAAGCTAAAAAAGCTTAAAAAATTTTCTTCTCCGAATCTGTTCAGCCAAATTGTCCAATATTTTAAAGAAATGATTCCTGGAACAATCTCTCTCAAGTTTGTTCGAATGGTTTAAGTTCGGTGATTTTTGGCCAAGTTACAGGAAGTTGAACTTAGTCATCTGTCCAAAAAAAGCATACTAAAATTACAATCTCAGAAATGGTTTGAGCTATCATCACCAAAATATATGCCAATGTTGGTCGCATGAGTCATATCTGAAATTGAGGTATTGGTGGCGCCACCTGCATTGGCCTCTTTTGTACGGGGTCATCAGTGCCCGTATCATACTGACAGCTACAAATAACTTCTCTGAAACGAAAAGGCCAAATTGTTTAATATCGCACAGAAATGATCCTAGGGTAGTGCTTTCTGAAGTTTGTTCAAATGGTCTCTTTTCCGTGACTTTTGGCTAAGTTATGGGAAGCTGAATTTAGTCATATGCCATAACAGCCCATTTTAGCTCAGTGGCTACAAAGATCTTCTTCTCAAAAACCACTGGGCCAAATTCTTAAATCTGCCACATTAATTATCCTCAGATGCTGAACTTAGCCAGTTTGCTGTATCTTCCTATATGAGTTATAAACCTGCGAAAAGTTTTTCAACTGATGCCACTGAAGCCAGTTTGTTAAATATTTTACAAGAATAATCCTTACAATAATTCTTATAATAATTGTCATTAATGGTTCCACATGAATGATTTTGGCTGAATTATGGAGATTGAATTGAGTCATTTTACCATATATGTTAGCTGTATAATGCTGTTACATCTAGCCTGGCACCAGTTTATCAGCATCTATTACACCATGCCACTAGACATTTTGATTTCAGGTTATCTTTGGTTAATATTGACAAGAAAGTTTTTTTTTAAAGCTTTTAAAAAATTAGATTTACGATTTAAGTTATTCATCATACCAGGCAATGTTACAATCATGGATATTTAGCTCTCTGTGGCTATATAAAGACAACTTTACGTGGATTATAAATTATTGGTATCCCTACTCAACTTAATTCAAGAATTTGCCATCAATAAGATATATCTGTATTTTAATTTTGCATTCAGTATGCATCAGTAATAATTTTACATATATTCCTGATTTCTTTTTTATAAAAAGTCAGCTGAAAAGCATTTTGTATTGGGAAAATAAATTTAAAAGTTATTTCAAGTAGGGACCTTTTTAGCGAACCTGTGAGCTTATGCGATGGTGTGGCGTCGTCCGTCGTGTGTACGTTAACCCATACTATCTTGAAAACGGCAAGAATTAGCATCACAAACTTTTATGCATAAAATTAGTCATCTAAAAAACTATATCAGATTTTGCTTATTTTTTGGCTAACTGCATTTTCTTAGATTTTATAGGGAAAAAGCTAAAAAAGCTTAAAAAATTTTCTTCTCCGAATCTGTTCAGCCAAATTGTCCAATATTTTAAAGAAATGATTCCTGGAACAATCTCTCTCAAGTTTGTTCGAATGGTTTAAGTTCGGTGATTTTTGGCCAAGTTACAGGAAGTTGAACTTAGTCATCTGTCCAAAAAAAGCATACTAAAATTACAATCTCAGAAATGGTTTGAGCTATCATCACCAAAATATATGCCAATGTTGGTCGCATGAGTCATATCTGAAATTGAGGTATTGGTGGCGCCACCTGCATTGGCCTCTTTTGTACGGGGTCATCAGTGCCCGTATCATACTGACAGCTACAAATAACTTCTCTGAAATGAAAAGGCCAAATTGTTTAATATCGCACAGAAATGATCCTAGGGTAGTGCTTTCTGAAGTTTGTTCAAATGGTCTCAGTTCAGTGACTTTTGGCTAAGTTATGGGAAGCTGAATTTAGTCATATGCCATAACAGCCCATTTTAGCTAAGTGGCTACAAAAATCTTCTTCTCAAAAACCACTGGGCCAAATTCTTAAATCTCACACTAATTATTCTTAGATGTTGATAATTCAATTTTGTTCAAATGGTCTCAGTTCAGTGACTTTTGGCTGAGTTATGGGAAGCTGAATTTAGTCATATGCCATAACAGCCCATGTTAGCTAAGTGGCTACAAAAATCTTCTTCTCAAAAACCACTGGGCCAAATTCTTAAATCTCACACTAATTATTCTTAGATGTTGATAATTCAATTTTGTTCAAATGGTCTCAGTTCAGTGACTTTTGGCTGAGTTATGGGAAGCTGAATTTAGTCATATGCCATAACAGCCCATGTTAGCTAAGTGGCTACAAAAATCTTCTTCTCAAAAACCTATGGGCCAAATTCTTAAATCTCACACATTAATTATCCTTAGATGTTGATAATTCAAGTTTGTTCAAATGGTTTTGATTCAATGATTTTTGGCTGAGTTATGGGAAGCTGAATTTAGTCATATGCCATAACAGCCCATGTTAGCTAAGTGGCTACAAAAATCTTCTTCTCAAAAACCTATGGGCCAAATTCTTAAATCTCACACATTAATTATCCTTAGATGTTGATAACGGGAAGCTGAACTTTGCCATTTTGTTGTATTTTCCCATATGAGTTATAAACCTACAAAACGTTTTTCGACTGATGATGATACTTAGGCCAGTTTGTTTAATATTTTGCAAGAAT
Organism: Sipunculus nudus; assembly: GCA_026874595.1. Lineage (NCBI taxonomy): Eukaryota > Metazoa > Annelida > Sipuncula > Golfingiida > Sipunculidae > Sipunculus > Sipunculus nudus. The sequence goes on along the minus strand of CM049312.1, from coordinate 46,660,176 downwards.
AATTCCCTGAATCATTCTTAAAATAATTGTCTTTTATGGTTCCAAAAAAAGAATTTTGGCTGAATTATAAAGATTGAATTGAGTCATTTTACCAAATATGTTAGCTGTGTGAAGCAGATACATCTAGCCTAGCACCAGTTTATCAGCATCCATTACATCATGCCTCTTGGCATTAAGATTTCAGGTTATCTATGGAAAATATTGACAAGAATGTTTTTTAAAAGCTTTTAAAAAATGTAGATTTATGATATTACATATCATCTGTACACTAACTCATAATTTCTCAGGAATAGCAGGAGCTACCATCCCCAAATGTTATGCAATTATCTGTCACATATCAAATGTTGATGGATTCATCTTATTTTTGCTATCTGCATTTACTTAGATTTTACAAGGAAAAAGCTGAAAAAAACTTGTAAAAGTCTTCTTCTTGAAACAGTCCAGCCAAATTGTCCAAATTTTACAGAAATGATCCCAGAGGCGAGCCCTCTCAAGTTTGTTCAAATGGTTTGTGTTGGATAAATTTTAGCAGAGTTACATAACAGGCCAAGATTGTGTACGTTTCTTGAATAGGTTGAGAAACTGCCAACTGTTTCAGATTTGGCAACAGATCAAGAGTTCTTTCAGTGCAGCCAAATATAGGTCAACAGTTCAATCAGTGCAGCCAAGCACAAGGCATGTGATCACCTCATGGGCAGCATGTGATCATCTCATGGGTGGCATGTGATCACCTCATGAGTATCATGTGATCACCTCATGGGTGTCATGCCCCTCAGGGCTGCATATGGAGCCAATCTGTGAGCTTATGCAATTGGGTGGCTACTATTTCAGATTTTGCAATAGGCAAAAGGTCAGCCTGGATTTATTAATAGCTTTGGCAGACTGCCAACTGTTTCAGATTATGCAACAGGTCAAGAGTTCACTCAGTGCAGCAAGGTACAGGTCAAAAGTTCACGCAGTCTAGCCAGGTGCAGGTCAAGAGTTCGCTCAGTGCAGTAGCCTGAGCCAGTAATTTGTCACAGTACACTCGGGGCAACAGCCTTTCTCACCTAAGCCTGGTCAGCCCCGTGCATCAGACTCAAGGTAAGTTTGATGTATTGGCCTGATATTCTGACCTGTCTATGTGTTTTATGGCTTTCTTGTTCACAAGACAGGTGTCGCCATTTACAATGACTTTTGCAAAGTGTATTTGCCTGCTTAATTCTACAGAAGAATTTGATATATCAGCCTGAAATTGGGCATATTTGTACATGTCAAATGTTGTATACAAGACTGGTGGTGCCACCTACAATAATTTTTGTGTTGTGTGCACCCATGCCAGAATTTCAGCAGTGATGTTTGTGTATTGTTTCTTGTTCACAGTGTTTAGTACTTGCATTGTTCATATATATGAAAAGTAGTGGTTCAGCACTGAAGCGTTATACCTGGTGTATATCCATATGCACAGGTTCGCATTAGGCCTGTAGGCCTTGTTTGTGTACAGATGGCAGCACTTGGTTTACCATTGGCAAATTGCCAGTGCCTTGATGTTGGCCATTAGCCAAGATGATGTCAGCTCTACAAATAGTTTTGGCACATTTTTGGTTGACCTCTGACCTTTTCTCCCTTCCCAGCATCCATTTGTGCGTCTGTTTCCACACATAAACCCTCATATCTCGGGAACCAATAAGGCTAAAGATTTTGAACAAATGTAGCCCTTGGAAAGTTTTATAACATACACTAAAAATGGTGGAGCCACCTGCAACCATTCTTGCACAGCGTCTATCTGTATATCTGCCTTGGTATAAAAACACTCATATCTCAGCAGTGGTTTAAATTATTCACCTGATATTTTGCAGGTTTATACATCCTTGACAGCTTTCTTGATTTTATGACAGGTAGCGCCACCTACACTCAAATTTACGCTGCAGACATCCAAGCTCATGTGTCAGGAACCATTTGACCAAATTTTTTGCATGTTTATAGATCTCACATAGCTCTTTATCATACGCAAAACTGGTGGCGCCACGTGCACCATTTTTGCACAGCGTCTATCTTTTAATCTGCCTCGGGATAAAAACATTCATATCACTTCATTGGTTGGACTTATCCATCTGAAATTTTGCATGTGTATACATCCTGGATAGCTTTCTTGATTTTATGACAGGTGGCGCCACCTACATTTATGTATACACTGCAGACATTCAGGCTTATATCTCAGGACTGGTGTTACATATCCCCCTGAAATTTCGCACGTGTATAGTTCTCACATAGCTCTTAATCATACACAAAATTGGTGGTGCTACCTGCCACCCTTTTTGCACAGCATCCGTCTGTTTGTCTGCCGTGGGCTAAAATCACTCATATCTCAGTAGTGGTTTGACTTATCTGCCTAAAACTTTGCATGTTTATACATATGGGACAGCTTTCTGGATTATGTGGTAGGTGGCGCAACCTACATACACATTTTGGCTGCAGACATCCAGGCTATTATGCAACACACCTCACTCTATTTCTTCTTGCCACTCAATCCATGCATCAATTCACCATCCATTCCCACTCTGATTTTGGTGGATACACGTAGTCGCTTGTTTACTACCCATATTTTAGTTTTTGTGTTGTGTGCACCCATGCCAGAATTGCAGCAGTGATGTTTGTTTAATTGTTTCTTGTTCTAAGTGTTTAGTACTTGCATTGTTCATATACATGTTACACATGTTCTTGAAAAGTAATGGTCCAGCATTGAAGCATTATACCTGGTGTAATCTCATTGCACAGGTTCGCATTAGGCCTGTAGGCCTTGTTCAAATTTTTACAATTTTTTTTCTCTATTTTTGAGACCTTTAAGGATGTAGTTATCCGTCAACAGGGTACAAATCGTAACGACTGGACATAGAATCTTCATTCTTGATACACAGGGAGACCCATGAAAAGTCTCCATGGAAACCTGAAATTAGGTCCCTGTTACCCATATCCTTTTAGCTATGGCACTCCAAAGTACAGCTCAGGATAATGGAAAATTTGATACAAAAGCTAAAGTATCTGAACAACTAATGCAAAGATCACCATAACTGTTTGTATGGATATTGATCATGGAGTGTTTCATCAGTTTCTGCAGACTGGTGGCACCACCTGAATTTTTTCGTTTTTTTTTTTTACGAATTTTTTTCTCTATTTTTGAGACCTTTAAAGATATGAACATCTGTTAACAGGGCACAAATTGTAACAACAGGACCTAGAATCTTCATTCTTGTCATGCAAGGAGGCCCATGAAAAGTGTCTGTGGAAACCTGAAATTAGGTCTCTGTTACCCATATCCTTCAAGCTATAGGACTCCGAAGTATCCCTCAGAATAATGGAAAATTTGATACAAAAGCTGAAGTATCTGAACAACTAATGTAGGGATCACCATGATTCTTTGCATGGATATTGACCATTAAGTGTTTTTAGCTCAGCTGACTATAAGTCATCTGAGCTATAGTCGTGGTCCATTGTCCGTCGTCCGTCCGTCTGTCCGTCCGTCCGTCCGTCCGTCCGTCCATAGATGTGGCACGTTTTGAAACCGTAAGACCTAGGAATCCAAAATTCGGCATAATGTTAGATGTCCCCAAGATCTCCTACCAAGCCGAAAACTGGGTCTTTGCGACTTTGTTCCTTTGAGAAATTAAGGAAAAACCTCAATTTTTTATTAAAAACCTATTTTCACACTTCAGGACTGCCTAATATCAAAACGCCTCATCTGTTTTTCCTCATATTTACCATAAATATTCCTCTATATAGTTCCTATGTACATGCCAGAAATTATGTCTGTATTATATAATTTAAAAAAGTTATGGGCCCAAACATAATGCATTTTGTAAAAAATCAGGAAAGATATTTGATCACTTAACAAAAAACATGTTAAAGCTATGGACTTTTTTTCCAGTAATATAACTTTAATTAATCAAAATTAAATTGTATACTGAAAATTAGATCAAAATCTTTTAAATTTTTTAAAATATTAACAAAAATAAAAAATTGGTACCTTAAATTTAGCCCAACTTTGACCATGGCACGTTTTTTTCATGTAAGTACTGTGGATTTAATTTTCACAGCATGTTTTTGGTAGCACTTTGTCTGTTAACACCAAAAATTTGAAACCAGTTGATCAAAAACTGTAGATTTTATTCGAGTTTTCAAACACCATGTAACATATTGGTTACATAAAGCTAGTGTTATGCAGTTTGCAAGAGCTCAGCTCCCCAGCTTCAGCTCTCAGTTCCTTAAATTTGGCATAAAATTAGATGTCTCCAAAATCCCATACCATGCCAAGAATTTGGTCACTAGGACTTAATACCTTCGAGATATTAATGAAAAACTTCATTTTTCCATTAAAAACCCATTTTTACACTTCAAGACTGCCTAATATCAAAACAACTGATCTGACTTTGATCATATATAATATACATATTTTTCTATACATTCTCTATGCACATGCCAGAAATGATGTCAGTATTGCGTAACTGTTTTAAGTTATGGGCCAAAACATAATGCACTTTGTAAAAAAATCAAGAAATATATTTACTCCCTTAACAAGGAGATTGCTGAAGCTAGAGATTTTTTTGTCAGGGATGTAACATTATTTAATCAAGATTCAATTAAATACCTAAAATTAGTCCTGAATTTTTCAAATTTTATAAGTTATTAGTATAAATATAAAATTAGTACCTTAAATTTTGCTCAACTTTGACCATGGCACGTTTGTTTCCTGTGAGCACTGTTGATATAATTTTCATGTCATGCACACATAAGGATTTCAGCTTTTTAGTTTAGAAAGCTGAAAGAAATTGGCCAAAAATTGTAGCTTTTGTAAATGTTTCTATGAGACCATGTCAGACCTTGGCCCTCTCCAGCCCCTCTTGAGTCACCTGTATGTTGACCTTGTTGAACTTTCAGCAAATTATGCATGCTTGAGGGGAGGCATAAACTTGGGCTCCAGGCAGCTTATTATATAATGGCCAGCCACAGTTGATCCAGGTGTCCAACCCAACTCATCTAGTAGTTTTAACCAACAACATAACAATAAACAATAAATAAATAATTTTTTATTAGTTTTTAATAACAAATTAAAGAAAAATAGAAAAGGAATTTGTTAGTTTATAATAACAGGAAATTAACTTGCAGTTACTGATGATATAAGAATCTTGTATCGATGGACAGAATGTCATGTATTCCAAATAACACCATGCAGTCACCTATGGTACTTTTCAGTTCAATTTTAATGATAAAAAAGTAAATCATATTATTTATTACTAATGATTGGGGATCATATGAAGGAAAGTAATGATGGACAAAGATGCAGTTGATAATATTAATCTAGATTCCTACTGTGTCTAGTGTGTACATCGATGTGAAATTTATCCAAAATGAATATATTACATTTATTTTTTTAAATATAAATAAAAGCCATAAAACCAGGTACTTATGATCATTATTTAAATGTGTTAATTTTGTATATTCTGGATACTCAACATCATTGTTCGGTGAAAACTGAATAAATACCCGACATGGTGTGAATAATTTGCAATTGTATTTAAATACGAATATGAATATGTACTCCATTATAAAATTTCTTGCATACAGAACGGGAATTCAGGTAAAAATGAAAGTATATGAATACCAGTGCAAATACTTTCCAAATGTATTCATTAATGCATTCATGAATATATTCTTTAATATTATTTTAATAATCATTTCAGTTATATTTCATTTTAAAAAATCATAAGGTTCTCTTATTTTTTTTATATAAATTATATTTGGGACAATATTTGTAATTTTTTTAATTAATAGTTAAACTCTTATATTATATGTTCTGCTTATAAGTTATATGGCCAAGTCAAAATCTGTGCGACAATAGTACTCCATTTGTTCATAAAATAAATGAAATCAATCCTCTTCCCTGTCTCCAGAGATACTATCAAAATCATACATAAGCTAAACAACAACAACTCATAATACAGCTTATATTTATTATCACACAAAACCAGCACGTGAATCATATCTAAATCATATTTTTTTATCATATATAACAGCTGAGCGCCGTGACCCATAGGTCCCTTGTTATTAGTTTCTGCAGACTGGTGGAACCACCTGTATTTTTTTTTTTAAGTTTACGCATTTTTTCTCTATTTTTGAGATATATAAATACAGTCACAATCTTGGCCTGTTGGTTAATCTGTTTGATGCTTCAGTTGAATGGGTATATACTACCATTCAGATGATAAAATATCTTTTTGCGAATCTCTTCCCAGTCAGCTGAGCGTCATGACCCATGGGTCACTTGTTACTACTTGCTACAGTGTTGTGCATGAGAAATTGTGGATAACAGGTGCTTCATGTCTTTGTATGTAAGTTTTATAACAGTTAAAAATTTACTCTTTGTGAATATTAAATGAAATGCAGAGAAATCATCCACTGATATATGCATTATGATTTTACATGACATCTACTCCAATTACAGAAAAAGAATTAAATCAAATCATGCTTGTATGTGTTCTTAGTTTAAATTTTACTACATATATCATCTGTATTAAGCTATTTGTATCAGTGGAACTTATATATAGAATGATTGAATGAACTATTAAAAGAGAACTACAGTGTAAATATTTTTTTTTACTTTTTTGTGCAATCCTCAGTATATTCGGAAATATTTATGGATTTTAACATATCATCTGTCAATCTTTCTAATTCTATTTAAATATCTTAACTGCCTTTGTAGTTGCAAGTTGCCTCAATTTATTTATATGACAATATGAATTTATAAGGTAATTCTTGATATCCTGTAGGTTACGGACTGGAGACAGTGTCATGACATAGACAACTTGATGGACGAGTGGAAAGTGCCAGAGGTCCTACAGAAGTTCTATGCTGGTGGCTTCAGTGGCTTTGATAGGGAGGGCTTCCCAGTGTGGATCAATCTAGTCAGCTATATAGACCTGAAAGGTACAGCATATGGGTCAATTGACATGTTCCACCTTTACAACATGGAAACTCAGATTCATTTTAGATTTTTATACTTCATTGTTTACAAGTGCATTGTCTGTGCCAGCTCACTTAATGTTTGTTGTATCTTTATAAAGTGCAACTTTTAAAGAGATGTCTAGCTGAAGGTCATTTTCTTTATCAATATTACTAGGGCTGGGTATCATCTACAGTTTTTGTATTGCAATATATTACAATATGTGGAAGTGTAAATATGTATCACAATATTTTTCATTGTGTTACTTTACAGGAAATAAGTGCATTTTATGGCATATATATTACATTAAATATTTTATTAATTTATCATCATATTAAATTTAATGACACATTGAAAGTTTATGCAAATTAGTTTATTTCACACAGGAAATATGTAAAAATTACTCAGTTAAGTACTTATACTTATTGTTGACAGAACTCGACAAATTTAAGTCTTTTAATGTTTTCTTTATTCCTTATCCATGTAAGTAACTTGGCAATAAGAGCTTTCTGGACTGTAGTTTTGCACAGAGACTGGGATACAGTGTGCACAACCACATAGTAAGGCTGCTGTATTCTTGATCAATAATACTATTCATAATCGACCTGAGAAGTGTCTATATAGATATGTTGGCAGAACTTTCAGCATTTGACTAACCACAATCCATTCTTGATGTCAAAATTTGTAACAGACACCTTATTTAAATACCATTGATCAGTTTCAGTGACATTTAAAAAATATCTATTTATGAAAACCATATTGCAATATGCAATATGCAGAATTACCATATCACGTTATACTAATATTTCAATAATATCGCACAGCCCTAATTATTACATCACTTAACAACCACAGTGAGAACTAGGTAAATTAAGGTATCATCCAGAAGATTAAAGTGCCCATGTGATTTTCCTTTTGTGAAGACTTATATTGGAAAGACCTGTATATTATGCATGGAAAAGCATTTTCATTTATTCCCAACTCCGGCATATTACTGAGTAAGATCGTTATACTTATCATATGCTTATTGCTTTTCCTCAATTTATCTGCTTTAAGACCTATTGAATGTGACCATTATGTGTGCCGATCATCATAAAATCCTGTTTATATTCAGTTATGAATTGTATAGTTGTATTTCTTTATCAGTTCTTTATTGATATAGAAGCTTTAAATTTATTGCTTTTACAGGCTTCTATCACTCTGTGAAGAAAGCTGATCTGATCAAGATGAATCTTTTGGAGTTAGAAATGATACAAACAATATATCAACAACAGAGTAAAAAGGTGAGTAGTCATGGAAATACATACATAATAATATCAATGATTCCAGGTCCTTGTTGTAAATTGCAAATAATGTTAAGTTTTATTTACATGTCACTGATATTTCATAATGAATGACCACATAGTGGTATATTTTATTTCATCCTCCCACATATATTAGCAAACCTGTCTTGTGATTATAATTTAAAAGTGGTTTTCAGTGCAGGGGGTCCATTCCTTATTGTAGGACAAACTAGTATTCTTTGCAGGTAATTTTCAACTCCAAGCCATGCCCAAATGTTGACTGTCTCAAATACCACTTTATTTTAATGCATGTGTGTTTGCTATTCTGCTCACAGTCTGACTTGTTTTATATCTATTATAATGTATACCCATGTAATTTTTGTGCTTGAATGGTTTCAGCTTGGAAAGAATATTGATCAAACAGTTGTAATTATGGATCTGAAGAAGCTTGGGCGGCAACACCTGTGGAAACCAGGTAAAGAAAGTAAATATAAAGATCCATGTGAAAACACTGTAAAAGAATATATATGATCCTCTGCTCACTCAAGTAGATGTATGGTATATCTGATCCTCTGTTTATCCAAGTAGATGTATGGTATAACTGATCCTCAGTTCATCCAAGTAGATGTATGGTATATCTGATCCTCAGTTCATCCAAGTAGATGTATGATATATCTGATCCTCTGTTCATCCAAGTAGATGTATGGTATATCTGATCCTCTGTTCATCCAAGTAGATGTATGGTATATCTGATCCTCTGTTCATCCAAGTAGATATATGGTATATCTGATCCTCAGTTTATCCAAGTAGATGTATGGTATTTATCTGATCCTCTGGTTATCCAAGTAGATGTATGGTATTTATCTGATCCTCTGTTCATCCAAGTAGATGTATTGTATATCTGATCCTCTGTTCATCCAAGTAGATGTATGGTATATCTGATCCTCTGTTCATCCAAGTAGATGTATGGTATTTATCTGATCCTCTGGTTATCCAAGTAGATGTATGGTATTTATCTGATCCTCTGTTCATCCAAGTAGATGTATTGTATATCTGATCCTCTGTTCATCCAAGTAGATGTATGGTATATCTGATCCTCTGTTCATCCAAGTAGATGTATGGTATATCTGATCCTCTGTTTATCCAAGTAGATGTATGTTATATCTGATCCTCTGTTCATCCATGTACATGTATGGTATATCAGATCCTCTGTTCATTCAAGTAGATGTATGGTATATCTGATCCTCTGTTCATTCAAGTAGATGTATGGTATATCTGATCCTCTGCTCATCCAAGTAAATGTATGGTATAACTTATTCTCTGCTAATCCAAGTAGATGTATGGTATATCTGATCCTCTGTTCATCCAAGTAGATGTATGGTATATCTGATCCTCTGCTCTCCCAAGTAGATGTATGGGATATCTGATCCTCTGTTCATCCAAGTAGATGTATTGTATATCTGATCCTCTGTTCATCCAAGTAGATGTATGGTATTTATCTGATCCTCTGTTTATCCAAGTAGATATATGGTATATCTGATTCTCTGCTCATCCAAGTAGAATTATGGTATATCTGATCCTCTGCTCACCCAAGTAGATGTATGGTATATCTGATCCTCTGTTCACCCAAGTAGATATGTTGTATATCTGATCCTCAGTTCATCCAAGTAGATCTATGGTATATCTGATCCTCTGCTCATCCAAGTAGATGTATGGTATATCTGATCCTCTGTTCACCCAAGTAGATGTATGGTATTTATCTGATCCTCTGCTCATCCAAGTAAATGTATGGTATATCTGATTCTCTGCTCATCCAAGTAGAATTATGAAATATCTGATCCTCTGCTCACCCAAGTAGATGTATGGTATATCTGATCCTCTGTTCACCCAAGTAGATATGTTGTATATCTGATCCTCAGTTCATCCAAGTAGATGTATGGTATATCTGATCCTCTGGTCATCCAGGTAGATGTATGGTATATCTGATCATCTGTTCATCCAATTAGATGTAGGGTATATCTGATCCTCAGTTCATCCAAGTAGATGTATGGTATATCTGATCCTCTGTTCATCCAATTAGATGTAGGGTATATCTGATCCTCTGCTCTTCCAAGTAAATGTATGGGATATCTGATCCTCTGTTCATCCAAGTAGTTGTATGGTATATCTGATCCTCTGTTCATCCAAGTAGATCATTGGTTTGGGCAAACGGATCAATGATCGATTATTATTCGGTTCAGACAAATATAAAGAAATGTGCAATTATCTGTGAAACTGTATTCTCTTAACCCAGCCCACATGTCTTAGTAATTCTATCTGTCAAAAAGAAGTTTTTGCCTTTTTTATATTTTCTTTTTATCACTAAGATATGCTATTCAAAGTTTCATTTTAATTAATTCTGTTAATCAAGAATTAAACCTCAGTCCAGGACATCTACTTGCTGGCCCTCATGAATACTCCCGCGTATCATTTTAACTTCACCACCAGCTAGGACTTTCACTTAATAACAATTATGATGACTGCTGACTAGGGCCCTGCACCTGCCCCGCATCATGCCCTGTCAGCCCGCCCCGCAATCGAAGAAAAAGATTCAGCCCGCCCCGCAGTTACTATGATTCCATAAGCCCGCACCCGCCCCACAAAATTTTCTTTCAGCCCGCACCTGCCCTGCCCCACATTTTTTCATGTTTCCGGCCGCAGTCCAGCCTGCAAATAATTAAAAAAAAAGGTTTTCTGATCCAAGGTTTATATATCAAGAATATTTTACAGCACACATATAAGCCACCCTTATTATAAATATATGTGAAATGTTTGATGACTGGAATGAAAAATTAATTTAAATACATTTTTGCAATCATTCACACAATGATTCATAAAAATTTTTAAGGACATATTTTATTGGTTTAATGGATTAAATACATACATAAAAATACATAAAAATAATTTAACACAACTTAAATATGTTTTCATATTTTACAGGGGAAATAAACAAACCTTTGGTTTATTGTGTCTGTTTCTACTAAAAAAAGTAAAGAAACAAAATAGATTTCTTTAAAGTGTGTGTACCCAAAGTTACCCTTTAGAATTGTATTGGCTAATCACAAGCAATCAGACTACCGAGATGTGTTGCTGGTTAAAATCTTTTCAGTCATAATCTGCTAATAATCTGAAACTGAGACTAATCAGGTCAAGGGAGTAAAGGGGTAATCTGACCGATGTGGCTTTAGGTTCAGGATGTTCATTGAGACAGACTTGACCAGAGCAGTGTTTCTTATAGCAGTCATCAACACATTATGTAGTGCCCAAACAGTGATTTTTACCAGCCAGTGGTCAATGTCAGTGTCGCGGGCCCCATAATTTATGGAGACTGTGACATTCTGCTGTATTTCTTTTTATCACGAAAGGTTATTAATGGCAAGATCAGCGTCAGCTCTTTGCAGTTTGTTCAACTCAGTTGATGAATACTTCTCTGCCCAATTAACTGAAGGGGTTCTAGCACTGCTAGGTTCATCGTTCTGATCAACTGTAGCCTTTTCAACAGCTTTCCGGGTTGTCACTTTGTCACAATGCAGTACCTGCCTATTTTGATTAAGAGGTTTGATGTCATCAATCTCATTATTAAAGGATTTCCACTGCTCCTCCATTTTCCTGCAGTATTGGCATTCACCACAAGGTAGCTGATTTACAGGAATGCCATCTTGATAGCAGTCACAGGTAGTTTGTTCACAGTACTTTCTAGATAATGCATCAGCATTATTATGCTTGACCCCTTCTCGGTGCAGAATTTTAAATTCATACTGAGACAGAACCTCCAATTCCCGTTTCGATCTCCTTGAGATCTACAATTTACACTGTGGCCTCCCTGCGGCCTAATCTCTGTTTGCCGGCCCCACTCTTGAGTACCGGATTTCTGGTAATTATACTGGTTACTATTCTTGAACAGGGGCTCGCGTCCTGGGGTATGTCCCCATGATTTGCCACCTCCAGAGTTCCCATTCCCTGGGTAATCCTCCCTGGGAGCAGGTTTCTCCCCTGTAAAAGAAAGGGAGAATGCTTTCTGCAGTTGCTGAAAAATGCTGTCTGTCAATTCTTTACATAAAGTCTGAAGACGGGCCTCTGTAACAAAGTTAGGTTGAGTACTCAACGATGACTTAGGTTGATCCTGTTCAGTGGAACATTCCACCTTTCTAGTGTTGACTGGCCTCTTTTTTAACGACCTGCAGCACTCATGCCATTCAATAAGGTCTAGGACTTCCTCCACACTGGTTGGCTTCTTACTCATGACGTCATAGACCAGGTTCGGGTCCGGCAACCCTTTAACAATATGCTCGATTAGCATACTGGTGTACAGTTGGCTGCCCTCCAAACCAGGGTAGGCTCTGGCCATAAGTTCACCCACCCTGGCAGCGAATTCTTGCAGATTTTCCCGGGGCTCCTTTTTAATCAAAGCCAATGTAGCTCTGTGTGTCTCAGGTAATACATGGTCCCCATATCTCCGCTGTTAAGCGGATACCAAGTCTGGTAATCTCGAACGAGTCAAGGAAGGAAGTCTTGACACAAAGGCCAGAGCTCCATCCTGAAGACTGGACATCAGATAACCGAGTTGCTTCTGGTCATTCCACCCGAACTGCTGGGCCAAAAATTCAAATTGGATCCAAAAGGACTGCCAGTCCTGTTTCCCATTAAATGTAGGTAATCTCGGTTTTGGTTCTAAAAATGCTGGCAACGACTGAACACTCATCTGAGGTACAGGAGTAAAAGCGGGTGGAAACATTTCAACCCCTGCATTTGGCTGACCATCAACAAACACATCAGATCTGGAACATTCATGACGAACAGCAGTTATCACATCCGATCGGTCTACTTGATCCCCCATGAAACTAGGATCCATTGGTATATGTATCATATCTCCGGCGGCTTTTCTGTCTACAAGGCCAGGCCGGGCTCCATTCTCTTTGTGACCCCTGGGCTGGCTAATGGCTCCTTGACCAATGACAATCTCATCAGTGGAAAGAGCACCGACCAATTGTTGTCTCGTTTGCTTTGATTCAGCTGGTGCTGGTGCAGGAACATCTGTAACTCCAGCTTCAGTGGGCGACTCCATTTCAGTGCTAACTTCAGTATCCACAAATTTAGTCTGAGGTCTCAGGTTGTACCCCTTTCTTTCTGAAGTCATGTTGCAGGTGACTGGATGGATGGAGGGATGGATGGGTGTCTACATTAAACAGCAGAATGCATGAGTTCGCCTAACGAATATGTAAAACTGTTCCCTAGTCCTACTAAAATTATATCCCACTTCTGACACCAGTTGTCGCGGGTCCCATAATTTATGGAGACATTCTGCTGTATTTCTTTTTATCACGAAAGGTTATTAAGTCCATATATGTATAACACTAAAAATCAGTTCAACTTTGGATTGACAGATAATTATTATTTAATTACGATATGTATGTGATGTATGTGGGACGTAACTCTTCATTCATTACTCACAGGCACCCAGCCCCAAACACACAAAGTAAAAAATAACAAAGTCCATTTTAAAGTTTAGAATTATTCTGAAAAATACCAAAGTACAAGAACCCGCCAGAAAGGGCGGTAAAATTTTAACCTTCTTCCTCCATAGGAGGTTTTAACAATATGCAGCTAATCTGCGTAAAATCTTACCAACCCTGCAACCTGCCCCAAATATTTCTATAAATCTTATTTAAAGTGCCCAGTATTGAAGATTCATTCCAAGATGGTTAATAAAATATCCCCTGAAATAAATTACTATTATTCCTTTGACATGCGTCTACCGCAGAAGTATCTAAGTTTCACCAAGGATTTCCCTATGTGTCAGTTTTGAACTCCCACTTTAATTCCATGAAAAGGCTTAAACAAAACAAGGAAAACATAACACCTTAATTTCTAAAGCTATTAAATTACTTAAGAATTATTGTTACTGATAATGAACTGTCAGGGTCTCGGGTGATGGCCACTAGCGTTAAATCACCACAATGGTGGCCAAGCGCCAGGGCCACGCCGTGGTGGCCTATGTCCACCATGGTGGCCCAGGCCACCGGTCACCAGCTGGTGGTGGCCCGCTGGTAACTCATTGGTGGCCCGCATATCCCAACTCCGAGATTTCCCGGCTAAACTGATGAAAACTAAGAAAACGGAATAAATGGGTTATAATTAATAATTCTATACCTACATGTTATTTTCTCAGTTACAATCCCTCCAAGAAATAACTTAGGGAAAGGCCCTCAAGTGAGATGACTGCACCTGAGTCGTTACGTCGAACAGAACGGACTTGACATAACTGTCATAATAAACAAACCCTCGTGCTATATAGGATTAGAAATCATTACTGAACATATAGTCCATGGCGACTCGCGTCTCTAACATTACTTTCACTATATATTAAAAGCTGTTACAATAAAAAGGCATTATATAGATTAAAATAACTATAAGAAGCTAAAGTAATATATATATATTCCTAAATTACTGAACATTTGTTTACAACTTTCTGCGGATGACGCTTGGGTGCTAAAAGAATATTAACCAATCAGTGAGCGTGGCACTCTGCGCATTACTACCAAAGTTTGGAAAGTAGTTCCGGCGGGGTTTCCCCGAGCAGACGGTAAACAATTGAAGAAGTGCCGATCTAAGTACTAATGATTTAACCTAAATGTATGGATAGAAATTAATTATAATATGGTAGACGACATACCCGGACAGGTTTACCTTATGAAGACACTATATCGGATCCGCAATGACAATGGGTAGGATCTGTAGCTGTGCAAATTATATTATCGCCCATGTGACAGTACTTGGTAAGTTATCGTGATACACGTTGCGATCAAATAAACATGCAGTCACATCATACAACAGGTAGACCATCATGGATTTTAAGATACAAGATAAAACGTTCCATTCTAACAAATAATTGTTAAGAGATCAATATATTCAACCCTCAAACGCCGTCAACCTGACGTTATATTAGTACAAATTCCTGTAGTGTTGTACTACAAAGTACTGTAGTTATAGCTCTATAGTTTTAAAATTTATGATCAAAGTCTATAAGAAAGATTGGTATTATTACTCCTAGGTTTTCACCACATCAGTAACAATTAGAGAGCACATGGAGTTATAATTAGATAAGGAGTCCACCTTAGGCTTTACAGAATGCTAGCCACCTACAGAGTCAGCTGTAGCCACACATCGTCTATTACAAGACAAAAGGTAATCAAGCCCTTGCTTTACTCCCAGCCTTATTATGTAATTTATGAGACCTGACACAAGCGCTTACAGTCCATATACAACATCAGGCCAAGTAACTTCATACAAAGTTATGACCAGCTTCCATTGCAAAGACAATTATTTAAAATCTAGATTTCAGATTAATGATGCATCATCTATTTTGTATAAAAAAACTGATGTTATACATAGATAAGAAACATTTGCATAGTGTTGTTACAACTGTCAGACAGTGCAAGGGGTTAACAGGAATAAATTAAAATTTGTACAAATTTTATCTTTTCATATTACTATTTTTATGACACCTGAAAACATTTTAAACAAAAATATCAGGGTCTTCATATGATAGTTAACTAGTCATTTTTAAGTATAATTTTATATTCCTGTTCTGCTGGATCATCAACCTGCAGCCCGCCCCGCCCAGCACAGACTTTATTTCGGCCCGCCACCCCGCACTTTCTTAGATGTAGCCTGCCCTGCCCCGCAAAGAATCCTATGCGGGGGCCCACGGGCTGTGGGCCCCCGCAGGCCGCAGGTCAAAACCCACCCCGCGCAGGGCACTACTGCCGACATGCATACTGGTTTCACAGGCCTGCCAAAAAAATTACAGGCCCATATAATTTTTGGTAAAAATTTAAAAATAAGTAATTGAAAGCTAAAAATATAATTACTCATGCGGCAGCGGCAGCTGACATTAGTTGAGGAGATTATTTCTAAGAGAATCTTGCAACATTGGCACAGACCTTGAGAATTATGGAGCATTTTAACGCCATACCGCTCATACTTTGCAATGAACATCTGGTTAGAATATTCTCCACTAATTCTGCAGCTCCCTGCCAGTTCACAGAGGTTTAATAGGTCCTCCATTCTCTCATCTACCCTGTCATACTCAGTTATATATGGAGGTTATATGGGAACTCAAACTCATTTATGAAGTGCGGAATGTTTTAAAAAAATTGAGGAATACTTTTTGCCTATAACATAAAGACATTGTGGGAAAAAAAATCATGATTATGATGTAATTGATAGTTGCCTTTGGTAATCAAGCGCTAGAAAGTGGCAGCACACCGACTGACTTTAGAAAAAACTCGATGATCGGCCCACCACCAGTAGATGTATGGTATAGATATACCATACATCTACTGGTGGTGGGCCGATCATCGAGTTTTCATCCAAGTAGATATATCGTTTGCTATATGAATGATCTGATCCTCTGTTCATCCAAGTAGATGAATGGTATATCTGATCCTCTGTTCATCCAATGTGAATTTGTGGTAGCTGATACTCTGCCAATCCAAGCAGGTATATGGACCATAATACATTTCAGATGCTTTCATTCAGGTAATAGGTAGAAATAATGGTGCTGGAAATTTGATAATTCATCAGGGAAAACTCAGATAATTGGGTTTCTATGAAATGCTGGGACCCTTTCATATAAAACAATGTGTGCTGCACACAGGATGGTGGATTCTAAATAATTCAAGAGGTTTTCAACTTATTTCACAATTTAATTTTAAAGTAGTGTGAAATAAGTTTCATACAAGTGAATTCTCTAGAATCAATTCAATGAAGAAACAATTATTTAATGTAAAATGCATGTTTAATTAAAATAAGTGAATCAATGATTTTGGTAAGGAGTGTGTAGCAAATATCACCTTTCAGTGCACTCAAGGTCAGACATGAAGAGAAACTCACAAAATTTATGGCTTCATAGGACTCACAAATTAATCCCTCACAGTTTTAAGCCAACAAATGTTCTTTATCTACAGTATTCTTTCACCAGTACACACACTTAAGTAGAATCACCACAAATTTCCCCTCTTGTTCTCATGGCTTCTGTGTACTTATTTTCAGGGATGGATTGTTTCATAGAAATGTTGAATTCTACAGAGGAGAACTACCCAGACAACCTCAGGAAGTGCTTCATTATAAATGGCAAGTAACCTTCTTTTGTGTCTGTTTGTGTGTGTTTTTGCATTGCCATTGAAATGCTACCCAGAAGTTAGATCTCATCACCAATGTGTGTGTGTGTGTTTTCATGGAAATGCTACTCCTGTTACATCAGTATTATTGTGTCATGTTATTAGTAACTCACATTGAATGTTTGTTTGTGCATGCATCTGATAATTCAGGAAATTTCTGACCATACCTGTTTCTCTACAGGAAAGGTAGCATAAGAAATTATTACATTCAGTCAAAGGGGTCTTTTCATTGGATATGCACATATTGGATATGTGCATAAAAATAAATGTGGCTACTAGAGTCATAAAAGTTTTAAAATGCCATGCTAGTCTGTTACTTACAAAAAAGTATTGTAAATTGTTGACACCTTTTTAAAAAAGACTATAGCAGAATTATGTGTAGGTTCTTGTATACAAGATTTCGGTGCTCGGCCCCCTTCCTCAGTGGTAGATAGAGCTGTTCCTCAGGTAGCTGTTCCTAGTGTGGAAACTGGAAACAGCTACCTGAGGAACAGCTCCATTTACACCTGAGGAAGGGGGCCGAGCACCGAAAGCTTGTGTACAAGAACCTAAACATAGCTAGTCTTTTTTAAAAAGGTGTCAATAATTTACATTACTTTTCCTTTTATATGTAAAGAAACTTAATTTCATTTCATTTTGTACATTGTACATCGATGTATAAAGGTCAGAACATGCAAACCATTGAAAGGAACAAGTTCAGAAGTATGAGACTTGTTATTAGAGATTTAGTGCTGTATGTATATCATTTATTATTATTATGGGATCATCTCTGATGGACGCTGTTCAGATAGACGCCATTGTATCACATGGATGCTGTTCATTTGGACGCCATGAAAATGGACGCTGATCATAAAGACGCCTTCGTATTATAAGCCAATACACCATTAAGACCCCTAAAAACAGGCCATATTGCCGCTTTATATAGTGTTATATTTCCTTTATAAAAGCTGTGTTTCCATGTATCCGCAAAAAAACGTATCCGCAAAGGACGTACGTATGTTCCATAGTGCACTGTCCGCAAAAACTGTTTCCATAAGTAGGTCTACGTAAGTTTTTCTTGCAGATACCCTTTCGCTTGCCTCTTTTGAAATTTTAAGGACGACAGGCAGGTAAAAAGTCAATATTTGTCTCATCACACTTGGCGCCGGGGCACTGTTGGGAAATGTAGGCATTTCTGTCATCCGCAAAACGGTTGAATCGCTCACCAATCCGTTTCGATGCTGTCTGTTTTTGCGGATACGCATGGGAAGCACATTTAAACGTTCACATGGAAACAGTTCATCTTAAAAAAAGGGATCTGATTTTTTGCGTACGAGACGTACAACATTTACGGATGAATGGAAACACAGCTTTAGTGTGTATATGGTGTGATTTTAGATGGACGTTAACAAAGATGTCATAGAGACCATCGTATTATAGACGCCTAATGACAAGTAATGAAAACAATTCACATTTTAATTAAATAATTCCATTCAAAGGAGACAAATTTAATAATAGCCATGTTATATTGTGTGTGTTTGCGTATTTTGTGCCAATGAGGGTCTTTGTTTAATTTACCAAACAAATTAAATTTTAAATAATGGTCACCTCTAGTTTCAATTATATAAAAGTAATGTGAAGTAAATTATATTTTCCATTGGAAATAATTCTATCATTCCTGAATATGCTATGTATAGCTAAAATTAAAGAAATTGAAGCAATTAAATCATGTACATAATAGGATTAATTAGTCAACATCAAAGAAAACCTACCCCATTATCGGGGTCTCCCATTAATTAAATGATCAATTGGATTACCAGGCTCTAGCTGACACTGTACCCAGAACTCGTTTATTGTTAAAACAACATCATGTGATCACTGATCCATGTCCGGTTTAGAATATTTGACTGTTTTTACAGAGCTGCAAAAAATATTGGTTTAATCCCTAACTGGTATTTAGTGGAAATTTTTAATAAAACCTAGATTAAAGGGGGGGGGTCAAATATATCATACTAAAATTATATATTTATTAAACCTTTAAATTCTAATTATTTGTTTCCATTTATATATATATATATATAAATATATATGTTAAAAACTTGACGAAAAAAAACTAAAAAACTTAACAAAACATTAGTATTTTATATATAAGAGATTGCATAGTAAATAATCTTTTTAAATGAAAAATCAATAAAGTTACGGGACTTCCCTAGCCAATTATACATATTAGGGTCTCATTTATTGTTAAAATCACATTATAGTCTCTAGTTAAAAGAATTAATATTTTATATTTCACCACATTCACCACATATGCAATTCCTACTCAAATTACACAAAAATAAATGTATTGCCATTTCACACTTATAAACTTACCAGATATGTACGGAAAGAGGCCTTGGAAATATGGATGCTGTTCAGATAAACGCCGCATATCATCAGACAGACGCTATTGGTAGAATACATTGCGTGCCCTCTAATTATTTATTTAAAAAAAAACAAATCAAAATAAAAGTTTAACCAGTTAATATTCACATAAATGGAAAAGACTTTTTTGGAATGTTTGCTTTCAGTTGAACGGGGTAATTCTAGATGAGCTATATCGCTACGATAAATAATGTTCCACAAAGCGTCTCTCTCTCTCTCTTTCTCCCTCTCTCTCTCTATCTCTCTCTCTGTCTCTGTCATTGTATAGAGAAATTGAACATGATACACAGAAAAGTCAGATCACTGCTGATGGGAATCGAGTCCATGACCTTCGGATTGCCGATGATGAGAGAGAGAGAGAGAGAGAGAGAGAAAGAGAGGGGGGGGATGCACTTTGGAAATGGATGCTGTTCAGATAGATGCTCTGTGTGCGTATTTTAAATATTCTGGAAAACGAAACGATTCAATAATATGACTGTGTTTTTGTTAGTTCAGTGTTATTACAACATTAATTGTTAGTTGTGTGTATTCTCATCTGTAAGTACTCAGTTTATGAAAAAGTTTTCTACTCCATGTCTACTCAGTTGATGCATCTGATTTGTTTTATCATCTAAACGCTATGGATCACCAAGTACTTAATCCCGGTAACATAACAATATCTTTTGATTGTTACATTTCAAATGGTATACGTTGCTTAATTAGTCAATGTTAATGTAAGAATTCCCATTGAAATATATTCGTATTAATATTCTTTATTGTCCCTTGATGAGAACTTCAAGAAAAGTTTGTTTAATTCCACTTCTGGTATATACATGAGTATTAAGTCTAAGCAAAAATCACTCACATGATACTCACAACATGGAAACGTCAAAAGCCGTATTAGTAAAGAAAGGACGAGGGTTTAACCTTATCTACAAGGAATATAGTCACAAGAAGGACCGCCGACATCGTACAAAAATGCACTGGAGGTAAGATACGATTTATACATAATTTACTTTTTTTGGGATATGACCATAAAATATAAATACACTCAAGTATTAAAGGTTATGTTTAACATGTACTTATAATGCACAAACCAAAAAGAATCGGAAATTCGGAATTTATATACATTTGTTCCAAACATGTGTAAATCATTTTTTAACTTCGTATATGAACGACTTTATATTATATATAAAAACACGCACATATATGCAACCAGTACGAAGGTACCAGCCATGTCATGTGATGATTACAGATATGCTCAGTTAGCAGAAGACCTCAAGTCAAGAATTATTGTTATTATAGCACTAGTAAATTTAAAGACGGCAAACGGCCTGTTATCCCCGCTACCTACTGGCTAAACTGATAAAGCTCTTGGAAACAGCAATGTTTCTTTGATTATATGTGTATAGTGCACATTATTAATTAAACTTTCTGATTATATGTGTATAGTTCACATTATAAATTAAACTTTTTATCTTGTATGCACTGGTGTCTAAAGTCATCAGATTGTCTTTGAAAGATAATTCATTGACATAAAAGACGCATATACAAAATCACATAACAATATACAATGTATACACACAAGTATGTTTATTCTCGTCATATCATGTTCCATATACAGGTAGGCCTAAACGTCTGCAACGTCATGCCACTGGAAAGCTTCGTATTTACCAAGCATAAAGATTGTCATAACAAGTGATTAAAAAAGTAATGATTATTACCAATAATTAGTAGTTCTATCTCCTACGACATTGTTCTAATTGTTAAAAATATCAAGCTGGAAAATACCGGACGGATAATTAATCGGACTGGTTACCCAGGTGTGCAGACCAGAACAGTCGCCCTTGGAAACTATAAATCATTGCGTGATGAAGCGTTTGGTGGTATAAAAAATACATAAAACACACGTTAACAGAAATTCTTTACTGATAAAGTTCAATTACACTTTGCTGTTCCGCTTGTCCATTAATGGTACATGTTTTCACAAACGGTCGACATAGGCTGATACATATGTTTCCGAAATTGACAAAACTGCATAATATAAACAAACAATAACAATGGGTTGAGTTGGTGGATTAACAGTGCTTTATTTTGTAAGGTAATAACTGTATAATTCTAATAGTGTTTGTGATAGCATCTATATGAATAGCATCCAGCTGATCAAGGTCCATTTTCATAGGGTCCAGCTGTCGGCGTCCATTTTTATAGCGTCCATCTGAACAGCGTCCAGGTGACATGGACCCATTATTATTAGTAGTAGTAGTATGGCAGTTGTAGCAAAAGTTTACCTTATTATCATTTATGTAGTTTTATTTTTAACATAAAGTATCAATATCATGCACTTTGCCTACAGAGGAATGTTTCTGTGTAAGTTTTATCAATTTTATTTACAACAAATGGTCAATATTACTCCCCCTGATTTGGGCAAGTCAAAAATAAAATGAGTTTCCTTTAAAGCTGGTATGACAAAACCTGTGACTCAGTTGCAGATAAATTTTTTTCTACGTGCAAATTAAGGTAACATTTATTTTCAAGATGGACTAAGTATTACATTCTACAAATTATTCTTAAGTTACATATTATTATCCAACAGCTAGTGTCAGTGTCAGTACCTAGTGACCATGAGCTATAAAATATAATAATGAATATCTAACATTTGTTTGTTATGCAGTTCTTGTAAAATATGAAGGTCTGCTCACTGATAATTCTTTTTTTGCCAGCTCCAGCTATATTCCCTTTAGCCTACAGCTTAGTGAAACCGTTCCTACAGGAAGGAACCAAGAAGAGGGTCTATGTGCTGGGAAGTAAGTTCTTTTATATCACGGAATGAATTAGATAAAAAAAAATTCTTCATAAATGCATGCCAGTAAGCTCTGTGCAATTACAAAATAATGCTTTAAAGTAAATAGTTATTTGGTATTGATATCGTTTATTATGGAACCAATATGTAGTTATTTTCTGTGATAAATGCATGTTCAGCAAAAAATATTAGATGTGTCAAAATACCGTTCAAGGCACATTTTTTTGCATCCGTACCCTGGAATGTTGTTAATTTGTGTATATAGCCGTACATTGAAATGTGCCGGTCATGATATACCCTCTTATCATCAAACAACTAGTAAAATATAAAAAAATCAGGGAATATGTAATATTCAAGCTTCATAAGAGCCGTCGCATCCATGAAGACAATGCCAGGCCACACCCAGCTCACTTCATATATAAACCCGCACGCCCATTCAGAACACATGCACGCCAACCTCAACCACACCCAGGAACCGCACGCCCATTCAGACAGCTCTTATTACAACCTTCATACATGTTTCAGCTGTTTTGCAAGATGCGGATGCATATGACCTTTTCTTTCAATTAAATGATAAATGAATACAAATGGAAAATGGAGGTCATCACAGGTGGGCTTATATTCCCAAGTGTGTTATTAAAATTTTAGATTTTATTTAGTGCACACTGAATTTTTGTGTGTAAGAAAAGTATTAGTTACCACCTGAAATATGTACCAACCCTTGATGCAATTGAGGTGAGTATGAATTGAGATAGACGTAACTACATAGCTTAATTATTACCGTGTAACCATTGCACTCATAAATTATGAACATAATACTTCCATAATATCCATTGTATCCATATTTTCACTATATATATATGATTCTATCCATCAAAACTATGTTTGCCGCCGCCACCGCCGCGTTTGTTTCCCCAATAGAACTCTGAGACCACCGGACAGAAATTACCGAAACTTTACACAATTATCAGTCACATGTGAACTGGTGTCAAAATATTTTGCGTTGACCTCTGACCTTTCCTCTCTCCAGTGCATCCATCGATCTGACACATTTACCCACATATCTTCCGACTTGTTTGACCAATCAGGAAAAAAATTTGGCACAAATATAGCCCTTGGATAGCTTTATAACATACATAAAAATGGTGGCGCCACCTGCAACCATTTTTGCACAGTGTCCATCTGTTCATTTGCCTTGGGATAAAATCACTTATATCTCTGCAGTGAATGGACTTATCCACCTGAAATTTTGCATGTGTATTCATCCTGGATAGCTTTCTAGATTTTATTACAGATGGTGCCACCTACATTCACGTTCAGGCTGTAGACATCCAGGCTTATATCTCAGGACTGGTTTGATGTATCCTCCTGAAATTTTGCATGTGTATAGATCTCACATAGCTCTTTATCATACGAAAACTGGTGACGCCACCTGCAACCATTTTTGCACAGCGTCTGTCTGTTTGTCTGCCGCGGGACCAAATCACTCATATCTTGGTAGTGGTTCGACTTATCTGCCTTAAATTTTGCATGTATATACATCTTGGATTGCTTTCTCAATTTTGTGGCAGGTGGTGCCACCTACATTCACGTTCAGTCTGCAGACATCTTGGCTTATATCTCAGGACTGGTTTGACATATCCTCCTGAAATTTTGCATGTGTATAGATCTCATATAGCTCTTTATCATACACAAAACTGATCGCGCCACCTGCAACCAATTTTGCACAGTGTCCATCTGTTTGTCTGCTGTAGGACAAAATCACTCATAGATCAGCAGTGGTTAGACTTATCTGCCTAAAATTTGCATGTATATACATCTTGGATAGCTTTCTAGATTTTGTGACAGGTGGCGCCACCTACTCTCACGTTCAGGCTGCAGACATCTAGGCTTATATCTCAGGACTGGTTGGACGTATCCTCCTGAAATTTTGCATGTGTATAGATCTCACATAGCTCTTTATCATATGCAAAACTGGTGGCGCCACCTGCAACCATTTTTGCACAGCGTCAGTCTGTTTGACTGCCATGGGATAAAATCACTCATCTCGGCAGTGGTTTGACTTATCTGCCTAAAATTTTGCAGTTGTGTACAACATGGATAACTTTCTGGATTTTGTGGCAGTTGGCGCTACCTACATTCACATTTCGGCTGCAGACGTCCATGCTTATATGCAACACACCTCTCTCTATATCCCCTCCCTACTCAATTAATGCCTCACTTCACCTGTCCCACTCTGATTTTGGCGGATACACCTAGTGGCTTGACAACTGCCTGTATTCTAGTTCTTTTATATGCTATTTGATTTTTCCAGTACATGTAGTTAGAAGCCTGTAAATCTTTATCTATCCTTAAATACACTATCTTTGCATTTTATGGATTAGGTTAATATTTTAGTACATCAAAATGAACTTGACAGTGAATAAACTATATTTAAAACTATATTTAAAAATATTATCTAAGCTATTATTGGTGCGGACCGGACCAGACCACCCCTGGTCCAACACATAAGCGGTACGGTCCTGGTCCAGTCCAGCTGTAGGCAGTCCGGTCAAGTAGTGGACCGGCCCAACAAGTCCGGTTATTTTATTCAAATATTATTAAAAATAAATATGTTTTTTTTATTCTGCATTTATTCTACATAATTTTTTTTCCATAAACTTGTTTAATTATGTAACAAAACCAAATATCACAAACATTGCAAACTGTGCAATAAATGTAATATTATAACCTACTCATTGAATCGCCTGGGTTTGATTTTTGAAAGACAACGGTGAAACATTTTTTTTCTGTGCAGGGCATGGTGGTAAGGAAATAAACCAAACTGAAGCGGTGAGCAGATTCAAAGAATTTACATGGTTGAATGGTGATGTTGTGGCTTAGGTGCGATTTGAAAATATAAAAAAAAGTTATAAATCTAATGTTAATTATTTATTATTATATATAAGGGTCTATGTATTTAAACATGCTCCATCGAGGGCTTTGCACTCAAGACACGAATATACCTTAGTGTCCTGTACTCACGTAACGTGAAAGATCGGTCGGGACATCATATCTACCTTTCCTAATTGTATGGAAGTTTTAAAGTGGCAGAATAATGCATGGTTAAAATGCCTGTTTTGTCCTACATGGCTTCTTGTTGTTTTCCTAAGCACATGAAAATGAAGGATAGCCATTCAAAATGGCAAAGTTTATGGTAAATGCCTATAATCCTGTCTTACACCCGGTTCTGTTTTTAGCATAGAAGTTGCAAAGTCAAGACAAATATGTCAGATGCATGGTTTCTAGCGGAGTAAAATATGATAAAGCACCTTTGATAGGTATGGTTAATTCTCACTACAAGTCGAGAATGATCTTTAAATGTATGTAATGTATAGAATTATACTTTGACACACAGTGATACAGAGGAAAAGCATGAGCATTGTGGAAACATATGAAATGATACACATGTTGGTTGGCATTGCTTTAACTACATTATATTTAGCTAGAGTCTTTGAAAGGTTTTATACACCTTGTTCTGACAAGATTTGTGGGTTAAAACTGAACCCATGAAGTCATCTGCTTAGCTTAAACCTTAAAGCAGAGCGGTCTGGACCAGTCAGGACCAGTCAGAGCCTGAAATAGTTAAGAAATTTTGCCAATGGTGGATTCTTTCTGAACATAAAATGTGTTTAATCCATATTATTCTCTGTATATTTATTTGCATGCAGTGTCTGGAAAATTGATCCCCCTGTTCTCACATTTTCCAATTATGGTTGCATATTTCACTTGAGGCCTCTTAGCCCTCCAAATAGAGTCACAAAGTAGTCTGTTTAAATTCTTTACAGTAATTTTCGGTGGTACTAACATATTAGTTACATAAATAAGTTTTCTAATTGCAAAAAAGCAAACCATCTCTGCTCTGCCATAAATGTTGCCATAAATGTTGAATGTTGAATTAAACAAAAAATAGCTTCTTCCCTTCAAAATAAATTTGGACCTGCCAAAATATTGCCCTGAAACCATTTGCTTAATCCTGTAAAATAGTGTTAAAAACAGTATATGGACTACCAACAGGCGCGATTACAGGTGATGACATAAACACAGTGCATACATCTCCCGGGCCACAACACCTGTCAACCAGGAGATCCCCTGAATGACCTGGCCCAAAAAATGTAATACATGTTCCCACTGGCTGAAACATTTGTGGCTCACAATAGTCCCTCTGGTCACACAGCCTTGTTATGGTAAACAGACACACGTGGACTGTGTTCACAAACATGCAGAGCCATAACAAAGTGTCAAATAGTGGTAAGGGAGGTTCAGGCTTCTGAGATTCTGTGCTGGGATGGTTTTGTTGGGAAACTATTTTATAAAGCAAACCTGAACAGATATTGTTAAAGAAAAGGCATACTATTGCTCCTGATAATGTCCATTTAAAATACAGGTGTTTGTAAAGAGAGACTTTTATTGCTGTATATAAACTATACATAGAAAGTCAGGCAAATTGAGCACCCTGTAATACAGGGCCTGTATACAGCTTGTATTTTCTGGCAGAAAACTGGAAGCAAAAACTATTGGAGCATATTGATGCTGACCAGCTGCCTGTACACTGGGGAGGAACTCAGCTTGGAGAAGACGGAAACCCTTACTGCAGTCCAAGGGTGAGTGTACTCCAGCATGAGTATAAGTAGGAATAAATCTGTTTCTCATTCACAGTGCCCTGAAATGATATGAGAACCAGTCCTTATTTAAAATTGAAATACACAAAATCTCATGTCTGGCTATTGGGTAAGATGTTGTCCCTCTGTGTACCTTAGAAGTGTAGCTTTGTCAGGGAGAGATGTTGTCCCTCAGGGTACCTTAGAAGAGTGACTTTGTCAGGGTTTTGTCCCTCTGTATACCTTAGAAGTGTGGCTTTGTCATTGTAAGATGTTGTCCCACTTTGTACATAAGAAGTGTGGCTTTGTCAGGTAAGATGTCCCGCTGTGTACCTTAGAGGTGTGGATTTGTCAGGGTATAAGATGTCTCTCTGTGTACCTTAGAAATATGGCTTTGTCAGGGTAAGATGTCTCTCTGTTTACCTTAGAAGTACGGCTTTGTCAGGGTAAGCTGTTGTCCCTCTGTATTCCTTAGAATACTATCTTTGTCAGGGAGAGTTATTGTTCCACTTTGTACCTTAGAAGTGTTACTTTGTCAGAGTAAACTGATGTTCCTCTTTGTACATTAGAAATGCGGGTTAGTCAAGGTAAGATGTCCCTCTATTTACCTTAGAAGTGTGGCTTTTTTAGGGTAAGCTGTTGTCCCTCTGTTTTCCTTAGAAGAGTATCTTTGTCAGGGAGAGATGTTGTCCCTCTGTGTACATTAGAAGTGTGGTTTTTCTGGGTTAAGATGGCCCTCTGTGTACCTTAGAGGTGTGGCTTTGACAGGGTAAGATGTCCCTCGGTGTACCTTTGAAGTGTGTATTTGTCAGGGTAAGATGTGTCTCTGGGTACCTTAGAATTGTGGCTTTTTCAGGGTAGGGTGACGTCCCTCAGTATTCCTCAGAAGAGTATCTTTGTCAGTGAGAGATTTTGTCTCTCTGTGTACCTTAGAAGTATGGCTTTTTCAGAGTAAGTTGATGTCCCTCTTTGTACCTTAGAAGTGTGGCTTTGTCAGGGTAAGCTGTTGTCACTTTGTAATCCTTTGAAGATTATCTTTGTCAGGGAGATATTTTGTCTCTCTTTGTACATTAGAAGAGCAGCTTTGTCAGGGTAAGATTTTGTCCCTCTTTGTACATTAGAAGTGTGGCTTTGTCAGGGTAAGCTGTTGTCCCTCTGATTCCTTGGAAGAGTTTTTTTGTCAGGGAGAGATTTTGTCTCTCTATGTACCTAAGACGTGTGGCTTTATCAAGGTCAGTTGTCCCTCTCTGTACCTTATTAGTGTGGCCTTGTCAGGGTAAGTTGTCTCTCTGTGTACCTTAGACGTGTGGCTTTGTCAGGGTAAGATATCCCTCTGTTTCCCTTAGCAGTGTGGCTTTGTCTGGGTAAGCTGTTGTCCCTCTTTATTCCTTAGAAGAGTATCTTTTTGTCAGGGAGAGTTGTTGTCCCTCTTGGTACCTTAGAAGTGTTGCTTTGTCAGAGTAAACTGATGTTCCTCTTTGTACATTATAAGTGTGGGTCAGTCAAGGTAAGATGTCCCTCTATTTACCTTGGAAGTGTGGCTTTGTTAGGGTAAGCTGATTACCCTCTGTTTTCCTTAGAAGAGTATCTTTGTCAGGGAGAGGTTTTGTCTCTCTAGGTACCTTAGTAGTGTCCCTTTGTCAGAGTAAGCTGTTGTGGAATGATTCATTTGTTGTTGAATGATTTTTGGCAGAATTATTGGACCTGTAACAATGAAAGGACTGCATCTTTTATTATTCTAGATATTTTGATAAAACATTTATGAATATGTCAGCTTGAAAAAAAAAACATTTTAGCCAAAGTCTTTAAGTATGTGTAAACAGATTTACCAACAGACCAAGATTGTGTCTGTATCTTTAAATAGGTTGAGAAACTGCCAACTGTTTCAGATTTGGCAACAGATCAAGAGTTCATTCAGTGAAGGCAGATATAGGTCAAGAGTTCAATCAGTGCAGCCAAGCACAAGGCATGTGAACACGTCATGGTTGACATGTGAACACCTCATGGGCACCGTGTGATCACCTCATGGGTGTAATGCCCCTCAGAGCTGCATGTGGAGCCAATTTGTGAGCTTATGCAATGGTGTGGCTACTATTTCAGATTTGGCAACAGGCCAAAGGTCAGTCTGGACCTATTTATAGCTTTGGCAGACTGCAAACTGTATCAGATTAAGCAACAGGTCAAGAGTTCACTCAGTGCAGCCAGGTATAGGTCAGGAGTTCACTCAGTGCAGTAGCTGCATTCTATCTATAGCGTTGGCAGACTGCCCAGTGCATCAGATTTGGCACCAAAGTTCAGCCTGGATCTATTTTTAGCTTTGGCAGACTGCCAACTGTGTCAGATTATGCAACAGCTCAAGAGTTCACCCAGTGCAGCCAGGTATAGGTCACAAATTCACTCAGTCTAGCCAGGTGCAGGTCACGAGTTCACTCAGTCCAGTAGCCTGAGCCAGCAAATTTGTCACAGTTCACTCAGGCAACTGCCTTTCTCACCTAAGCCTCATCAGCCCTATGCATCTGACTCAAGGTAAGTTTGATGTATTGGCCTGATATTTTGACCTGTCTATGTGTCTACTCCTCTGAGACTACTGGACTGATTTTTCCAAAACTTACATCAATTATCAGGTCACATGTGAACTGGTACTTAACCAATTGGCATTGACCTCTAACCTTTCCTCTCTGCCTAGCGTCCATTTTTACGTCTGTTTCCACACATAAACCCACATATCTCGGGAACCGTTTGACTGATCAGGAAAAAAAATTTGTACAAATGTAGCCTTTGGATAGCTTTATAACATGGTGGCGCCACCTGCAAACATTTTTGCACAGCCTCCATCTGTTCGTCTGCCTCGGGTTAAAATCACGCATATCTCGGCAGTGGTTTGACATGTCTGCCTAAAATTTTGCAGGTTTATACATCATGGACAGCTTTCTTGATTTTATGAAAGGTGGTGCCACCTACATTCACGTTTACGCTGAAGACATCCAAGCTCATATCTCGGGAACCGTTTGACCGATTGGGCCAAATTTTTTCATTTGTATAGATCTCACATAGCTCTTTATCATACACAAAACTGGTGGCACCACCTATAACCATTTTTGCACAGCATCCGTCTGTTTGTCTGCTGTTGGATAAAATCACTCATATATCGGCAGTGGTTTGACATATCTGCCTAAAATTTTGCAGGTTTATACATCATGGACAGCTTTCTTAATTTTGTGACAGGTGGCGCCACCTACATTCACGTTTACGCTGCAGACATCCAAGCTCATATCTCAGAAACCATATGACCGATTAGGCCAAAATTTTGCATGTGTATAGATCTCACATAGCTCTTTATCATACGCAAAACTGGAAAAACCACCTGCAACCTGCCTAAAATTTTGCAGGTTTATACATCCTGGACAGCTTTCTTGATTTTATGACAGGTGGCGCCACCTACTTTCAAGTTTATGCTGCAGACATCCAAGCTCATATCTCAGGAACTGTTTGACCGATTTGGCCAAAATTTTGCATGTGTATAGTTCTCACATAGCTCTTTATCATACACAAAACTGGAGGGACCACTTGCAAACATTTTTGCACAGCCTCCGTTTGTTTGTCTGCTGTGGGCTAAAATCACTCATATCTCAGATGTGGTTTGACTTATCTGCCTCGATTTTTTTGGCAGGTGGCGCAAACTACATTTATGTTAAAGCTGCACACATTCAGGCTTATATCTCAGGACTGGTTGGACATACCCCCCTGAAATTTTGCATGTGTATAGATCTCACTTAGCTCTTAATCATACACAAAATTGGTTGCACCACCTGCCACCATTTTTGCACAAGTCCTTCGGTTTGTCTGCTGTGGATGAAATCACTCATACCTCACTGCCTAAAATTTTGCATATGTATACAACTTGGACAGCTTTCTGGATTTTATGGTAGGTGGCGCAACCTACATACACATTTCGGCTGCAGACATCAATGCTAATATGCAACACACCTCACTCTATTTCCCCTTGCCACTTGTCCAGTAGTGATGTTTGTGTAATTGTTTCTTATTCAAAATGTTTAATACTTGCATTGTTCATATACATGAGAATTAATGGTCCAGCATTGAAGCATTATACCTGATGTATTTCCCAATGCACAGGTTCGCATTAGGCCTGTAGGCCTTGTTTGATGATTTTTGGCCATGTTACAGTAAGTAGAACTTAGTCATCTGACCAAAAAGCATACTAAAATTGCTATCTCAGAAAGGGCTGGAGCTATCATCACCAAATTTTATGCCAATGATGCTCACATGAGTCATATCTGAAATGTAGGTATTGGTTGCGCCACCTGCATCAACCTCTTTAGTACGTGGGTTATCTGTTATCAGTACATTAACCAATAATTTCTCAGGAACAGCAAGAGCTAGCATCCCAAAATTTTATGCAAAATCAGTCACATGTCAAATGTTATGGAGTTGAGCTTTCTGTGGTGCCATCTGCATCAACTTACATTTTTTGGGGAAAAGGCTATAATACCTTTTAAAATCTTCTTCCCTGAAATTTTTCAGCCTAATTGTTCAATTTTTCACAGAAATGATCCCAGGGATTAACTTTGTCAAGTTTTTTTTATTGGCCAATTTGGTTAATTTTGGCCGAGTTACAGGAATTTAAAATATATCATTTGGCCAAACCAATAGAAGAATCTCAGAAATGACAGTAGCTAGCATCACTAAGTTTTGTGCAAATGTTGCATGACTCATGTTTGAAATTTAGGTTTTTTTGTGCCACCTTCATCAACCTGTTTATTTTATGGACAAAAACCTTGTAATTTTAGTCTCTTTCAGCTTAAAAATGTTTCATGATTAAACTGAAGCTGAATGGTTGAAGTGTTTTCACAAGAATTTCATAAGTTCTCTCAAATTTATAAGAATAGATTGGGTTCATTGATTGTTGGTAGAGTCAAAGAAAGCTGAAGCCACTCTTGTAGCCATTAGTAAGTCTTTATCAAATTTACAGCTGCAATACTCTTTTCCTACAAAAATGTTGTTTCAATTATAACTTCTGTAACATTGCACAAAAATGATTCTTAGGAGGCCTTTGTTTAATGTTACTTGAATGATTTTTGGCAGAATTATTGGACCTTTAACAAAGAAAGGACTACATTTTTTATTATTCTAAACATTTTGTTGAAAAGTCTTTTATGTCAGTTTGAAAAAAAGCATTTTAGCCAAAGTCTTTCAGTATGTGTAAACAGATTTACAAACAGGACAAAATTGTGTCTGTATCTATAAATAGCTTGGCAGACTGCTGTTTATGATTTGGCAACAGGCCAAAGGTCACTCTGGGGCCCCAAAGTACCCCCCCCCCCCCCGAATAGTAAAAAATTTCATACAAAAACTTCAATATCTCATTAACTACATCACTGATGGTCATGATTTTTGGTATACATATTGATCATGAGATGTTCCATCAGTTCCTGCAGACTGTTGGCGTCACCTGTATTTTTTTAATTTTTATGAATTGTTTTCTCCATTTTTGAGACCTTTAAAAATATGAACATCTGTTAACAGGGCACAAATCGTAAAGACTGGAACGAGAATCTTCATTCTTGACACAGTGAGAGACCTATGAAAAGTCTCCATGGAAACCAGAAATAAAGTCTCTGTTAGCCATATCCTTGAGCTGTGGGGCTCCCCATTACCCCCCCCCCCCCCCCCGAATAATGGAAAATTTGATAAAAAAAAAACTGCAACATCTCAATAACTACAACACTGATGGTCATGATTTTTGGCATACATATTGATCATAAGATGTTTCATCAGTTTCTGCAGACTGGTGGCGCCACCTGTATTTTTTTATTTTTTACGAATTGTTTTCTCTATTTTTGAGACCTTTAAAAATATGAACATCTGTTAACAGGGCACAAATCATAAAGACTGGACCTAGAATCCTTTTTTCTTGACACACAGGGAGACTCATGAAAAGTCTCCATGGAAACCTCAAATTAGGTCTCTGTTACCCATATCCTTTGAGCTATGGCACTCCAAAGTACAGCTCAGAATAATGGAAAATTTGATACAAAAGCTGAAGTATCTGAACAACTAATGCAGATATCACCATGATTTTTTGCATGGATATTGACCATTAAGTGTTTTTATTAGTTTCTGGAGACTGATGGAGCCACCTGTATTTTTTTCCAAGTTTACGCATTTTTTCTCTATTTTTGAGATATATAAATTCAGACACTATCTTGGCCTGTTGGTTAATCTATTTGGTGCTTCAGTTGAATGGGTATATACTACCATTCAGATGATAAAATTTCCTTTTGTGAATCGCTTCCCAGTCGGCTGAGCGTCATGACCCATGGGTCACTTGTTATTTTGTTGGTTTATACATTATGTCTACAGAAAATAAAATTAACAGAGGCCAGGACCCAAAGGCTGCTATTGCTTGTGTTTGTATACCTTGCAGGTATAACTGTTAGCAGTCTGGTAATACTGAACGTGAGTATTATCACCATGGGTCACTAGAATACACATTTTTATTTCAGATCATTCTTGGAGGAGAGATCCCCAAGTGTTATTATTTAAATAACCCTGAGCTTCAGCTCCAAGCAGACAAGGTGACAAAGGTCACCGTTCAAAAAAGGTCATCAGTCAAAGTTGAACATGAGGTCACAGTTGCAGGCAGTGTAATAAGGTAAGGGAGTATTTTTACTGATAATTTTATGCTTTATTTCATCATAAAGTAAATCAGTCTGGACTGTGGGACATTTTAGGCTTTTTAATGTTCGTTGTGTTTCAGCTTATTGCCCAGCTATGTGGCCGACTGTGAGCAGGGGACAAGAGAGTCAGGACTAAACACATGCAATTTGACATTGAGAGATTTGAATCATCATGGTTTTCACCTCTGCAGTGACTATAGTACAGGGATTGTTCATAATTTGTAACATTTTGAACCTGCTACAAGACATTTTGTGTGATCAAGTCAGACCATAAAGGATGAGTACAGTCATAATTAAGTCAGAGTGAAAATAGATTGCTGTGACGTGTTCCCACTAGATAGTCACAACAAGCCATATATTCTCTATGTTAGTTGATTTTAGAACAAGAGGCTCATAAAGCAAAGCCCTAGTACAGAAGCTTGTCCCCCTCCACTGGTGTGGAAATTTTTTTCCAGAAAATTGAGGATGTAATGGGGCAACCCCAGGTAGAATAATTGTGTCCCCAGACAAAGTCGGGATACTATGGTTTAAGGACGGTTGCGCCGCCTCTGCAGAGATTTTGTTTGGACGCGATAACTCAAAAAATATATTACGGATCTTTACCAAACTTGACATGTGCATAGATATGGGTGAGAGGACAAAGCCTGTTTTATTACCTTTACTAGGAGAGTGTCCTTGGCCTTGAATAGGTCCATTTTTGGGGAATATCACACAATTCTTAAATATCTCAAGAAATCTTGCATGGATTGATCCATAAATCAAGTTGACTGAAGATCTTGGATAGTATTGTCATGTTCCAGAAACTGGTGGCACCACATGTTATCTTTTTCTGGTTTTTGTGCCGTTTAATACCCCATCATTGCCACTTAACAGTACTGTGAGCTTTATAAGTAAAAAACTAATGGACAGATTTCTTTCATATTATGCATATACATAGACATGGGTTATGGAAAGATGTATATATCATTTAAGGTCATGACCTTTCCTATGAGAGTGGCCTTGACCTTCAATAATGTCATATATGGTTGAAATCACACAAAATCATGAATATCTCAATAAGGGATGCATGGATGGTCCAAAAATCAAATTGACTGAAGATCTTGGATGGCTTTGTTTTCTTCGGAAGATAGATGGCACCACCTTGTCCTTATCTTGTTTTCAAGCCTTGAAATACCCCTTCATTGCCACTTGACAGTACTGTGAGCATTATAAGTAAAAAACTAATGGATAGATTTCTTTCGTATTATGCATATACATAGACATGTCTTATGGGATGATGTTTATTTAAATTGGGGTCATGACCTTTCATAGATAGTTGCCTTGACATTGAATAATGCCATATATGGTGAAAACCCACAAAATCATAAATATCTCAATAAGGAATGGATGGAAGAAATCATAGTGGCTTGCAAAGTGTCAGTATATGCTACTGCAGATGGGGGGGGGGGGCGGGCTATTCTGAAAGGGGAGGGGGGGATGAATTGTCTCGGGATACTATGGCACCTGCCGTTTTTAAGAAATATCTAGTTTGGACTGATTTTGTGTATTAAGGATGTATTGTTTAGATTTTAAGGTCGACTTTAATCCAGCCCTGATTCTCACCATTTTTAGTTTTGAGCTACATGGGGTGAATTAACCTGATGCCTCCAAGGTTCTTCAGGCCTGTGCATCCTTGTAGTTTTTCACTACATTTGGGTCAATTTCTTATGTGAACAATTTATCTAGGCATAAAGGTGTTACGTTTAGTGTATAGTTATAAACTCCCCATGTCCAGTACCCATTCACTGCTGGAAGAGGGCATAGATATAATTAAATATTATATGAGCTATTATACTGTGTAATTGTGATGGACTTTCAAAGTGTTTATGTTTATCTTTATCAAAGTGTTCATGCACCATACCTTCTCTTTCCTATGAACTGCACTCTTTTGACAATCACTGCTTTCAAAGGGATGAGTAATTTTATTAATATGATTACTACAGATGTGCATGTCACCCATACCTTTAGGTATCAGATTCACTTGAAGTGCTTTATTCTTTGAAACTTTACAGATGGGAGTTTAAGACAGAGTGTTATGATATTGGGTTTGGAGTGTTCCACAAAACAAAGAGTGGAAAACAAAAAGTGAGTGAGATGGATGTTGTGGAACCAATCGAGAAAGTCAACAGTCACAAAGTCCCACAAGATGGCTGTGTGTTCTGTGACCAGCCTGGCATATGTAAGTTTAATAACAGTGATCTAGAAATTTTGTCATGTGTTAAATTTTTCAGACAATGGTCAAAATATCACAAATTTCATTGTCTGACAGTTTCAAATCATATGTAATTTTTTACATATCACCACATTAACAGAAACATGCACTGCGTGTGCAATCACAGTAATCAAATCAAATTCCCTGCAAAATATCAGCAGTACATCAAAAAGTTTTAAGGTACCTTCCATAATTTAAAAGCTTATAATAAGTCTGAAAAATATAAAATAAATCCCTGAGGAGTACCACAATCTATCTATGTACATAAATAAAACAAATGAAGTATTCCTGCCTTAGAGTGGGCAGTTGTGAATGTATTATTTAAATACTGAAAAACAAGAAGCAAGGGTTCTATACTAAACAGTGTGTATCTTCCAGTCACACAGTCCTTCTCTGAGTGCATCCATTTACACACACACATACACACACACACATTCACATAATGTGTGTGTGTGTGTGTGTGTGTGTGTATACACACATGTATATATATACATGTATATATGTATATGTATATATATATATATATATATATATATATATATATATATATATATATATATATATGCTCGTTTATTTGCCACCCATTTATCCACCAAACTCCCCATTCACCATCAGTTCACAAATTCCCGATTTCCTTTCTTTACATTTCTCTCTACATTTTCTCAAACTCCCTATCTTCTATCCACTGTCAAACAAAATGCCCAAGAATCTGCCTTTCACCAGTTTATCGATGTGAGCCAGCCTTGCACCAGGCCATGCACCAATGAGTTTCATGCCTTACCTAGTTGGGTCATCTGCACTTCCATGACCATGGAGAGCAAAGGTTGGTTTCTCAGTGGATCTGTGTTCTATTGAGGTAGATTAAAAAAATAGAGCAAGGGTGTCCCTCGTGAAAGTTTGGGCAGAATCTGTGAGATCCCCAAATCCAAATGGCCACCATCTGTCATTTTAAAATTTATTATATATGGATATGAGGTTTTTGGGGTCGAGGAATTCATATATAAAGTAATTTTTTTTTTTGTCCATGGTGGATGATTTTTAGCTAAAAAAGTTACTTTCTCTTAAACTTGTCAAGTGACATCCATAATGAGCTCTACTGGTCCATGATTCAATCTTGTTGCTTTCTCTGAATGTTAATTTGATATCTGGCAGGGGTGAATATCTCAAAATGAGGCTGGAACCCCAAAAAGCATGAAATCCAAGATGGCCACTCTCCTCCATTTTGAAAAATATTGGTTCATGGGGTCACTGGTAGTACTCTTCAGTACATGGATTCTTGGGTTTCTGGTGTCAAGGAATTCATATTTGGTGCCAAATGTAGTCTTTGACCTATTTTAACCCTATATTCCAAGATGGCCACAGATTTTGTAGCCTAAGGCCACTTTTGTTTTCAGTCTTGTCATGCTAAAATATGCTTCAGAACTATGGTAAATACACAGTGGTTATATCTCATGGGTCAGAAAAGTTTGATATGAAATGGACTTTTAAAAAATTGATTGGAAAAGTATGGGCTATGGTGAAGTTATAACGTTCCATTATTAAGCTGGCGACCAAGCTACTTGAGTCAAAGTCAGAGCCCTTTAAATCAAGTTGAAGTTTTTTTAGCCAACCTGTGAGCTTATGCGATTGCGCAGCGTTGTCCGTCCGTCGTCAGCCGTCCGCCGTCCGCCGTCCAGGGCTGGCTTTCCGCCGTCCATGGCTGAAAGTCAGAAACTGTCAGAGCTAGCAGCTCCAAATTACATGTAAGAATTCGTCACATGTAAAACTTGGTGCCCTGGAGCTTATTATTGGGTATCTGCATTAATTTAGATTTTATAGAGAAAAAGCTTAAAAACCTTTAAAAATCTTCTTCTCTGAAACTGTCCAGCCAAATTGTCCAATATTTCACAGAAATGATCCCTGGAACAATCTCTCTCAAGTTTGTTCGAATGGTTCCAGTTCGGAGATATTTTGCCGAGTTACAGGAGGTTGAACTTAGTCATCTGTCCAAAAAAGCACACTAAAATTAAAATCTCAGAAACGGCTAGAGCTATAATGACCAAATTTTATACCAATGTTTGTCACATATGTCATATCTGATTTTGAGGTATTGGTGGAGCCACCTACATTGATGTGTTTTTTACAAGCGAAAATGTAAT
Organism: Sipunculus nudus; assembly: GCA_026874595.1. Lineage (NCBI taxonomy): Eukaryota > Metazoa > Annelida > Sipuncula > Golfingiida > Sipunculidae > Sipunculus > Sipunculus nudus. Next base: position 46,621,781 of record CM049312.1, on the reverse strand, counting down.
TTTAAACTCTTCTAGCTTATACAAATAAAACAGTTCGGCACAACGGTCCGGAAGCAAACAGTATCCGTCCGCTTCTAAAACGAGTGACAGATTACCTTGGGAATTCATCATGAATTCATCAGATTAAGGTGATACAGCCCGTCCGACCTCTGAATCTGAGGGAATAGTTCCCCAATTCCGCATACATCCGCCGAAGTCCGTCAAGCCATGAAGACCGTCTTTTGATATTCCAAGAGCTTCAACTACTGCGAACAGTCTGAAATTGACGCATTTTACAGAATGGACCAAAACAGCTCTTCAGACAAAAGCTGGCAAACAATGCTCCATTACGGAATTCTTGGAGGGCACACTCGGGTGAAAGTGAAACAGAATCAGGAGAATTTTGTATTTTGACCCGCTATATTATACATGTATATCTCTGTAAATGAATTGTACACACTGTATTTTCTGTAGTTATTTGTAAATTTTTCTTTTAATGTGAATGCAGTTATATAAATGTATAAAATGTTTTTTTTTATGTAGTTAAAGACGATCCTAAGAAATGCATGGCCCGATTTTAGCTACATTGCCCATCCCATTTTGACCCCTCGATCAACCGCCACCCTAGGTTACTGCCACAGATTCCCCAGTCCCAAGGTTGGCGAATGAAAAAGGTTAGACTGTATACAGAAAAATAGGGTGTGTACAATTTATTTACAAATATAAACATGTATAACATATATGGTAAAAATATAAAATTCTCCATAGTCCTCCTTGTGTCGTTTCTCTTTCATCCGAGTCTGCCCCAAAAGAATTCCATAATGGAGCATTGTTTACCAGCTTTTCCTTTGGCTTGTCACCCCTGGGTATTAAGCCTGTGTTTCCAACAATTTGCCGATAGTGGCGCTGCTGACGGAACCCCAGGCACGCTTCGTCCAGCGAACTGCATCACTGAGAACAATCCCTGTAGGTTCGCTGTTGTCTATACATGATATGATGTGACAAAGGTACTGCGCCTGGAAGGACTAGTTGATCCCTGCATCGAGTGGTTTGTAGGTGACTGATTATCTTAGAGGGCAGGAAGTGAACTTAAACATTTGTCAGATCGCCTGGTATGATATGGCTGGGGGCGTTGTCCATCATGAGCAAAACTTGTCTCCCTTGAAGGCACATGCGTGCATCAAACTGCTTTATCCAGTCTGCCAACAGCATGCTGTTCATCCATGTCTTGCGGCTGGCTTTGTAATCAACGTACGGCTGGCTGATGATTGAAATTCTTGAAACAGAGTGGTTTTGCAGATTTGCCAGTGACGAGAGCCTTCAGCTTTTTCGCAACCATCAGCGTTACAACACAGCATAACTGTGATCCGGTCTTTTGCCTTCTTTATTCCTTTTGTAGAATCGGCTGTCGTGAGTAACCTAGCTGTCAGGTAGCATTCTAAAGAAAAGACCGGTCTCATCGCAGTTGATATCCATGGGCTGCAGCGGCTGCTTTCTCTCGGTCAGCTGAGCCCGAGTGATAAACGGGTATTTCTACAAAAAATGTCGCATTTCATGTCCCGAAACTATATTTGTTACTGAGAAATTAGCAAATGCTAAAAATGACATGAATAACCATTCAGATTGTTGCTAAAGATATAACCATTATTATGAGATAAAAATAATTTAAATCGGGGCAGAAATACATACAGAAAAAAAGCTGCAAATGTTACTATACCCTTAAATTTCCGTTGTCCCTTTCTCTCGGATCATAAATTCAAAACAGCGTTCTTCTGCAACCACTGTTCCGTTTATATAGATTTTGTTTTCCACGTTGTCACAGCGGTGAAAGTTTATTAAGATGATATTTTTGCTTGATTTTTCCTGACCGTTTTGTTTTTAATACAAAAATTTGGATATAAAAAGTATGTCTCCCAAAATATACTTGGCACCGTTACCTGACCTTTTGACCTTGCAGCACGTGAACAGAAACCACTTTGCTGATGCAGGGAGCAGCGTTTATTAGAGTTCAGGAAATTTTGTACACATTATCCCAATTAAATTTAGTAACTGTCATATCAGTGTTCTCTGTTAATCATTAAAGGGTTAAAAAAATCACCGTATGTTTATTTGGACTCGACACCGTTACACCTGCGAAAAATTAACCGTCACATATAACTCTTCGAAAATGGCTTCCTCTTGTTGTTCATATATAGTGATAACTCGTGCTGCCCCCTTAGGGACGGTATGGAAGTAATTTTTGTCCTGCACTTGACGGTATAGATGAAAAAAACTCAGCACCGTTACCACTCGAAACCGTTACCTGCATGAAAAATAACGGTGTCGAGAGAAAGGTAACGGTGTCGAGAACTTGGTATTAAAACCAAATTATTGAAATAGAATTTGAAACATATTTTGGGCTAAATATTTTAAACATTTGCGTTTCTTCTATTCAAACAGGCATTTGCTTGTTTTAATACATAATACTGGTATTCAAGTAGTCACTACGGTTATTTTTACTTCAGAAGCTCGACTCCGTTACCTATGCTCAACACCGTTATCTACGCTCAACACCGTTACCTAGAGGATTTGAAACCATGTTTAAATTTTATTTTCTGTGCATTCAAAAAAATTAACAAGGTATTTCGACTCAAATTCTGAAGGTAGATGTACCAAAGTACTTTGTCCGGTAAATCCCTGCAAATGCACCCCTCTGGAAGCAAAAATAGGAATAGAGACAATTTTTGTTTTCAAAAGTTAATTAAAAATAAGAAATATGTTCTTTTTTACACACTTTTTTTTGTTAAATTCATAACTGAAATTTATGTTTTGATTTTATCAAAGGCTAATAATTTTATTTTTATGAAAATCACAAAAAATCTAGTCAAAACAATTTCTGAAATGTGCAAGTGAGATTTTACTGCGTGTAACGGTGTCGAGAAAAAGGTTCATATTTTCCCCTTACCTGGACTATTTATAAAAAAAGGAAACTGAAAAGTGCACTACTTGCATTATTTTACAATTCTAACGATATTTTTCTACAAATTAAGTTTTGTTATATCAAAATCAAGATTTAAAAAAAAATCACCAAGAAAACCCTTGAAATGCGACGTTTTCTGTAGAAATACCCAAACACACTGGCTTCATGAAATATTCCCGACTTGTCTTGAGTTGTAATCAGAAAGTTGGCAAATGATCCAGGCCCTATCAGTTTATTTCCGAAGGCCTGAGTGTCATTTTGTCATGGCTAGGATGGTGGATAAACAAGGGGCGAATGAAAGAGGTTAGACTGTATTTTATATTCAGCATGTTTATATTTATACAAATTATTCACATGAAATAAAAACATCTCTGAGTGTTGTTAAAATAATATTGTATTTAAAGTTTCAGTGCTTACAACATAACTTTAATGGGCATTTACATAGTAAGTAACGACTTTATGATCTGTGTATTGATAAATGTGAAGGATCAGTAGCTTATAAAGATTTTATATTATGAGAGGTTGGAACCAACAGTTGGTTCCACAGGTGATCTAATTGGTGCAAATGTTATCCAGGAGCAATACGTACATTTGTCCAGTAAAGGATAATATGTGGTAAAAGAATATTAGATGATTTTTTTTTACACAAATGATATTTGAAAGTAATAGTTGTTGACTTCAAAATAATACATAGTTTACCTACATAATTTTTCAGATACTCTACTTCATGTAAAAAAAACTCTAATTATAAAAAAGCTACAACACCTTAATCCACAAGCAATACAAGTAATGTTTATATATGTGTTCTGGCAATCAGTTTTGCCTATCCATAAGAAATTTAAGTGATATGATGCCATCATACATTTTCATTCTTGGTAAAAATCTCATGACATCAGACGTCATTTGTGTTTGTAATTTGTCCTTCACATTTTTAATAAGTTCTCCATTCTAGTAAGAGTAATATTTTTTCCCGAATCATGCTTAGAAGCAGCTTTTGTATAAAGTAATTGAAAGTAATTAATTACTTTTGTAAAGTAATTGTAATTTAATCAATATTAAGTAACCTGTAATTGTTATTATAATTTTTTGAAGTAATTGTAATTGTAACGATTTCTTTTCAATGTAGTTGGCCCCAACCCTGGTTTGAACCTGACCTAGCGCTTAATAAGGTGCATCAAAGGTGCGAGTTCGGTGACTCTCCCTAAAATTGTTTTCGAGTTATTGCATTAAAATCATTTTAGCTTTATTGCTGCTGTAACCATGAAAAATGGATCAAGGTCATCCATGTTTGACCTTGACCTAGAGCTTGATAAGGTGCATTAAAGGTGTAAGTTTGTTGACTTTACCTAAAATTGTTTTCAAGTTATTGTGTTAACATTATTTTAGCGTTATCGCTGCCACAGGTGACCTTGAAAATGGGGCAAGGTCACCCATGTTCAAACTCGACCTAGCGCTTGATAAGGTGTATCAGTGATGCAAGTTTGGAGACTCTACGGGCCTAAAATTGTTTATGCGTTATTGCAGTAACATCATATTAGCGTTATAGCCGCTGTGACCTGATTATAGATGGCGCCACCTGAGGGGAGAGAAGAGGTCAACCCAAAATGAGGATGCAGCAGTTCATATGTGACCCAATCAATGTCGCTGGCTTCTTTGATTAAGTACCATACTGTGTCATGAGAGAAAGTTTGTCGATTTACATGACACGTACATAAGCTTAACCTGATATGATCTGGCATATAAGCCTACATCTAATTGCACTGATTATTCTGAGTCAGGATATCAACCAGAAAATGCAAATGAACCATCCTGGAGCCCATGCAGTATTGTCAAGTTTGCCAAGCAGCACCCCAAGAAAAGCAATCAAGAAACTGCTGATTACTTAACCTGTGAATATATTATCAGAAGTAATACTTGTATGGTATCATTTATATTCTGATTTGACTGTTGTGTATTCATGATGTTGACACTCATCGTAAATGTTTGAAAGAAGGGAATTAAAATTTTTTGCTCATGTGTGTTGTGTATTAATTCACATACATATATGTGTTGCACCATTCCTTAATTGTTATATATATATATATATATATATATATATATATATATATATATATATATATATATATATTAATTTGATCTGTTGGAATTGTAATGTACCTTTACATTTACAGATTTAATGACTTCACTGAAGCAAAATTATTTATTCTTTATTCAACATTTTAGATGTGGTGGTTTTTGACAACTCCTACAGCTGGTTCCACAACAAGACCTTGACCTACCACACAGAGGTCACAAAACCTGACCCAAAGAAACCATCTATATGTACGAGCGCCAGTGATATACAGCCTGAGCTGCAGCTCCGAACCAGGGTGTAAAAAGAAATGCATTACATAGTACATTTATTAAGCTATGTTCAAAATTTATTCACTTTGAATTATGTCTCCCCTCCCATCGGGGACATATATAGTGTTTGGTCCGTCGTCGTCATCCCTAGTAGTCGTCATAGTCCATGGTCGTTGTTTTGAAGTCTGTGTCATTTCTTTTTAACGCGATACCTTTTAATTACCCAATATTCTTCTCATAAAATTTGAAATATAAATTGTTTCTACCAATATCTTGGACAAGTTAAAACACTAGTGACCCTGACCTTCGCCATCAAAGTGAAATAGGCCGAAAAAGAAAATTTTGTGAACCCCTTAACTTTTAAAGTATCGCAATTTTTTCCCCTCAAATTTGAAACACTAATTGTTTCAACCAAGTTCTTTTATGAGTTAAAAAACAGATGACCTTGACCTGGATCTTCATGGCCAAATAGGTAGAATTATTGCTCACTGTTTCTACAATTTCTTGTGAATGTGGTAACTTTTGAAGCACTGCATATTCTTTCCTCAAATTGAACACACACGGTTGTTTCAACCAAGTTCTCAAACAGAATGGAAAACTGGTGACCTTGACTTTCATCTTCATGGTCAAAACAGCCGGAATGGGAATTATTTGTGTATGCTTTAACTTTTAACCATCCAGTATATTTTCATGAAATTTGACTAGTGAAATGTTTCTACCAAAATCTGATGTGTTTGAAAACCAGTGATCTTCATCTTCAGGGTCAAAATTAGCAGGAATAAAATACACTATAACTTTGTAACCACTCAGTATTTTTGGCGAAAGTCAATACTTGAACCATTTTTTTTCCTCCAAAATCTCAGATGAGTTAAAAAAAACTGGTTACCTTGACCTTCATCCTCAATGTCAAATCTTCAGAAATCTGTAGGATTTTTGAAAACGTCGAACTGTTGAAGTCAATATTTTTCCCTCAAAATTTGGGATGGGAGGCCCATAGGGAGGGGAGATATATCTGTTTTTGAATTGCAAAATCGAACTCATTCTATTTTCATCAACCTACATATTCACCTTTAGTACAACAAATTTCTTAGGAAAACTAATTTATACTGAAGTATACCGATTTGTCAGGGCATATGACGGTGCCAGATTCAGCCATCAATTGAATATGCTACCAGTCTTACAGCCTCGCAATAAGCAGGGACCTTACAAAATTTCAGAATTTTTGTTCATTGGGGTTAGGAGTTTAATAAAAAGAATATCAATAGCCAATACAGTCATATAAAAATAGTTATATTTCTTCAGTAATCATAAGAGATACAGGTGCTTTCAATTTTAGCTCAGCTGACTGAAAGTTATCTGAGCTATAGCGATCACCCTTCGGCTGTCCGTTATCAGAACACAAATCGTAACCTCTGGTTCTAGAATCTTCTAACTTGATATCCAGGGAGATCCTTAAAAAAATCTCCTTGGAAACATGAAATTATGTCTCTGTTAACCATGCATATTCTCCGAGCTATGGGTCTCGTAAGTACCCCCTAGAATAATAAAAAAAAATTGATACAAAAGGTCAAGTATCTGAATAACTACTGCATTGATCACCATGATTCTTTGCATGAATATTGATCACAGAGTGTTCCTTCCGTTCCTGCAACCTGGTGGTGCCACCTGTATTTTTTTTTCTAATTTTTACGACTGAATTCTCTAATTTTGATACCTTCAAAGAAGCTGTCATCTGTAAACAAAGCACAAATCGTAACCGCTGGACCTGGAATCTTTTTACTTGACTTTAAGGGAGGTCCATAAAAATTCAGTGTGAAAACTTGAAATTAAGTCTCTGTTATCCATATCCTTTGAGCTATGTGGCTCGTAAATACCCCTAAGTATGATAAAAAATTTGATACAAGAGATCCGGTATCCGAATAAATAATGCATTAATCACCATGATTCTTTGCATGAATATTGATCATAGAGTGTTCCATTAGTTCCCGCTAACTGGTGGCGCAACCTGTATTTTTTCTAAGTTTTTGGATTTTTTTTCCTATTTTTTATAGAATCTGTCATCTGTTAACAGGGCACAATTGTAACCACTGGACCTAGAATCTTCACACTTAATATCTAGGAAGGTCCATGAAAAATCTCCTTGGAAACCTGAAAGTAGGTCTCTGTTAACCATCAGATGAGCTATGGGGCTCGTATATTGGTTTTGTGTGGCGTCTTTCCGAAAATTTGCTTTGGGTGAAAATTGCTCAAATCTCCGGAATGGTTCAAGGTATTGGTCTGAAATTTGCCATGTCCATCCATCTTGGAATATGATCTTGTAACCAGACAGATGGCCCCATCTACCTTCCTATTTCAGTAGAATAAATAGATGCTCTTTTCTTAAGAGAAGTGTGTAGTATTGGCCTGAAATTGTGCATGTTCATATATCTTGGACTCCTCCATCTTGATCTCAATACTGGTGCCGCCGTCTGCAATCATTTTCCCATGGCATCCATCTATGCATGTGTTTTTGGTGAAAATTGCTCATATCCCAGGAGTGGTTCAAGGTATTGGTCTGACATTTTGATCAATCTTTGAGAGTTTTCTGGTAAACCAGATAGGTGGCACCAGGTGTTTTTTAGCGAACCTGTGAGCTTATGCGATGGTGTGGCATCGTCCGTCGTCTGTACGTTAACCCATACTATCTTGAAATTGGCAAGAGTTAGCATTATGAAATTTTATGCAAAAAATTAGTCCTCTAAAAAACTATCGGATTTTTCTTATTTTTTGGCTAACTGCATTTTCTTAGATTTTATTGGGAAAAAGCTAAAAAAGCTTTGAAAATCTTCTTCTCCAAAAACTGTTCAGCCAAATTGTCCAATATTTCACAGGAATGATTCCTGGAACAATCTTTCTCAAGTTTGTTCGAATCGTTTAAGATCGGTGATTTTTCGCTGAGTTACAGGAAGTTGAACTTAGTCATCTTTCCAAAAAAGCATAGTAAAATTACAATCTCAGAAACTGCTGGAGCTATCATCACGAAATTTTATGCCAATGTTGGTCACAAGAGTCATATCTGAAATTGAGGTATTGGTGGCACCACCTGCATCAGCCTTTTTTGTATGGGGGTCATCAGTGCCCGTATCATACTGACGGCTACAAAAAACTTCTTCTCTGAAACCATATTGCCAAATTGTTAAATATCACACAGAAATGATCCTAGGGTAGTGCTTTCTGAAGTTTGTTCAAATGGTCCCAGTTCAGTGACTTTTGGCTGAGTTATGGGAAGCTGAATTGAGTCATATGCCATAACATCCCATTTTAGCTAAGTGGCTACAAAGATCTACTCAAAAACCACTGGGCCAAATTCTTAAATCTCACACATTAATTATCCTTAGATGTTGATTATTCAAGTTTGTTCAAATGGTTTTGGTTCAGTGATTGTTGGCTGAGTTATGAGAAGCTTAACTTAGCCATTTTGCTGTATTTTCCCATATGAGGTATAAACCTGTAAACATTTTGTGAATGAGGCCACTGAGGCAAATTTGTTAGCGAACCTGTGAGCTTATGCGATGGTGTGGCGTCATCCGGCGCCTGTCGTCCGTCGTCTGTACATTAACCCATACTATCTTGAAAACGGCAAGAATTAGCATCATGAAATTTTATGCATAAAATTAGTCATCTAAAAAACTCTTTCGGATTTTGCTTATTTTTTGGCTAACTGCATTTTCTTAGATTTTATAGGGAAAAAGCTAAAAAAGCTTTGAAAATCTTCTTCTCCAAAAACTGTTCAGCCAAATTGTCCAATATTTCACAGGAATGATTCCTGGAACAATCTTTCTCAAGTTTGTTCGAATCGTTTAAGATCGGTGATTTTTCGCTGAGTTACAGGAAGTTGAACTTAGTCATCTTTCCAAAAAAGCATAGTAAAATTACAATCTCAGAAACTGCTGGAGCTATCATCACGAAATTTTATGCCAATGTTGGTCACAAGAGTCATATCTGAAATTGAGGTATTGGTGGCACCACCTGCATCAGCCTTTTTTGTATGGGGGTCATCAGTGCCCGTATCATACTGACGGCTACAAAAAACTTCTTCTCTGAAACCATATTGCCAAATTGTTAAATATCACACAGAAATGATCCTAGGGTAGTGCTTTCTGAAGTTTGTTCAAATGGTCCCAGTTCAGTGACTTTTGGCTGAGTTATGGGAAGCTGAATTGAGTCATATGCCATAACATCCCATTTTAGCTAAGTGGCTACAAAGATCTTCTACTCAAAAACCACTGGGCCAAATTCTTAAATCTCACACATTAATTATCCTTAGATGTTGATTATTCAAGTTTGTTCAAATGGTTTTGGTTCAGTGATTGTTGGCTGAGTTATGAGAAGCTTAACTTAGCCATTTTGCTGTATTTTCCCATATGAGGTATAAACCTGTAAACATTTTGTGAATGAGGCCACTGAGGCAAATTTGTTAGCGAACCTGTGAGCTTATGCGATGGTGTGGCGTCATCCGGCGCCTGTCGTCCGTCGTCTGTACATTAACCCATACTATCTTGAAAACGGCAAGAATTAGCATCATGAAATTTTATGCATAAAATTAGTCATCTAAAAAACTCTTTCGGATTTTGCTTATTTTTTGGCTAACTGCATTTTCTTAGATTTTATAGGGAAAAAGCTAAAAAAGCTTAAAAAATCTTCTTCTCTGAATCTGCATGTTCAGCCAAATTGTCCAATATTTTACAAAAATGATTCCTGGAACAATCTCTCTCAAGTTTGTTCGAATGGTTTAAGTTCGGTGATTTTTGGCCGAGTTACAGGAAGTTGAACTTAGTCATCTGTCCAAAAAAGCATACTAAAATTAAAATCTCAGAAATGGCTTGAGCTATCATCACCAAATTTTATGCCAGTGTTGGTCACATGAGTCATATCTAAAATTGATGTATTGGTGGCGCCACCTGCATCGGCCTTTTTTGTACGGGGGTCATCAATGCCCCTATCATACTGACAGCTACAAATAACTTCTTCTCTGAAACGAAATGGCCAAATTGTTTAATATCGCACAGAAATGATCCTAGGGTAGTGCTTTCTGAAGTTTGTTCAAATGGTCTCAGTTCAGTGACTTTTGGCTAAGTTATGGGAAGCTGAATTTAGTCAGATGCCATAACAGCCCATATTAGCTAAGTGGCTACAAAAATCTTCTTCTCTAAAACCACTGGGCCAAATTCTTAAATCTCACACATTAATTATCCTTAGAAGTTGATAATTCAAGTTTGTTCAAATGGTTTTGGTTCAATGATTTTTTACTGAGTTATGGGAAGCTGAACTTTGCCATTTTGCTGTATTTTCCCATATGAGTTATAAACCTAGAAAACGTTTTTCAACTGATGATACTGAGGCCAGTTTGTTTAATATTTTACAAGAATAATTCCCTGAATCATTCTAATAATAATTGTCTTTTATGGTTCCAAAAAATGAATTTTGGCTGAATTATAAAGATTGAATTGAGTCATTTTACCATATATGTTAGCTGTGTGAAGCAGATACATCTAGCCTAGCACCAGTTTATCAGCATTCATTACATCATGCCTCTAGACATTTAGATTTCAGAATATCTATGGAAAATATTGACAAGAATGTGTTTTAAAATCTTTTAAAAAATTTAGATTTATGATATTACAAATCATCTGTACACTAACTCATAATTTCTCAGGAATAGCAGGAGCTACCATCCCCAAATTTTATGTAATTATCAGTCACATATCAATTGTTGATGGATTCAGCTTATTTTTGCTATCTGCATTTACTTAGATTTTACAGGGAAAAAGCTGAAAAATACTTTTAAAGTCTTCTTCTTGTAAACAGTCCAGCCAAATTGTTCAATATTTTACAGAAATGATCCCAGAGGGGAGCCTTCTCAAGTTTGTTCAAATGGTTTGTTTTGGATAAATGTTAGCAGAGTTACATAAAAGGCCAAGATGGTGTATGTTTCTTGAATAGGTTGAGAAACTGCCAACTGTTTCAGATTTGGCAACAGATCAAGAGTTCATTCAGTGCAGCCAAATTTAGGTCAGTTCAATCAGTGCAGCAAAGCACAAGGCATGTGATCACCTCATGGGCAGCATGTGATCATCTCATGGGTAGCATGTGATCATCTCATGGGTAGCATGTGATCACCTCATGAGTATCATGTGATCACCTCAATGGTGTCATGCCCCTCAGGGCTGCATATGGAGCCAATCTGTGAACTTATGCAATTGTGTAGCTACTATTTCAGATTCGGCAATAGGCAAAAGGTCAGCCTGGATTTATTTATAGCTATGGCAGACTGTCAACTGTGTCAGATTATGCAACAGGTCAAAAGTTCACTCAGTGCAGCCAGGTACAGGTCAAAAGTTCACTCAGTCTAGCCTGGTGCAGGTCAAGAGTTCACTCAGTGCAGTAGCCTGAGCCAGTAATTTGTCACAGTACACTCGGGGCAACAGCCTTTCTCACCTAAGCCTGGTCAGTCCCGTGCATCAGACTCAAGGTAAGTTGAGTTGTCTATGTGTCTTAAATGGCTTTCTCGTTCACAAGACAGGTGTCACCATATACAATGACTTTTGCAAAGTGTTTGTGTCTGCTTAATTCTACAGAGGAATTTGATATATCAGCCTGAAATTATTATACATGTCAAATAGCTTTGTCGTATACAAGACTGGTGGTGCCACCTACAATAATTTTTGTGTTGTGTGCACCCATGCCAGAATTTCAGCAGTGATGTTGTGTATTGTTTCTTGTTCAAAATGTTTAGTACTTGCATTGTTCATATATATGAAAAATAGTGGTTCAGCATTGAAGCTTTATACCTGGTGTATATCCATATGCACAGGTTCGCATTGGGCCTGTAGGCCTTGTTTAATATTTTACAAGAATAATCCCCTGAATAATTCTTATAATCTTTTATGGTTCCAAAGTATGAATTTTGTCTGAATTATAAAGATTGAATTGAGTCATTTTACCATATATGTAAGCTGTGTGAAACACATACATCTAGCCTGGCACCAGTTTATCAGCATCTATTACATCATGCCTCTAGACATTTAGAATTCAGGTTATCTATGGTTAATATTGACAAGAATGTTTTTTAAAAGCTTTTAAAAAATATAGATTTATGATTTTAGATATTCCTCATGCCAGGCAATGTTTACAATCACAGGTATACAGCTCTCTGTGGGTATATAAAGACGGCTGTACATGGATTATAAATAATAGGTATCCATACTCAACTTAATTCAAGATTTTCCCATCAGTGAGATGTATCGGTATTATAATTTTGCATTCAGTATGCATCTGTTGTAATTTTTAGCAAATCTGTGAGCTAAGTTGCAGATTTTGTGGTGCCATATACATTGACCGTTTTTTATGGGCAAAAACCTCATAATTTTAGCCTCTTTCAGCTTTAAATGTTTATGATGAAACTGTCAAGTTGAATCGTTCAATTTTTCAAAAGAATTATCCTAGGACATGGTTCTTTCATTCATATAAGAAAAGCTTTTGTTGGTCTTATGGCCATTATTATGTCTATTTCAAACTGTGGACTGCAAAACTGTTCTTCTAAAAAATTATTGTTTCAATTATAGGTGGCCTTTGTTCAAGTTTACATGAATGATTTTTGGCAGAATTATTTGACCTTTAACAATGAAAGGACAGCATCTTTTATCATTCTAGATATTTTGATAAAAAGTTTATGAATATGTCAGTTTGAAAAAAAAGCATTTTAACCAAAGTCTTTCAGTATGTGTAAACAGATTCACCAACACTCCAAGATTGTGTCTGTATCTTTAAATAGGTTGAGAAACTGCCAACTGTTTCAGATTTAGCAACAGAGTTCATTCAGTGCAGGCAGATATAGGTCAAGAGTTCAATCAGTGCAGCCAAGCACAAGGCATGTGATCACCTCATGGGTGACGTGATCACCTCATGGGCGACATGTGAACACTTCATGGGCACCATGTGATCACCTCATGGGTGTCATGCCCCTCAGGGCAGGGCCCCTACATGAGCTTATGCAATGGTGTGGCTACTATTTCAGACTTGGCAACAGGCTAGAGGTCAGTCTCGATCTAATTATAGCTTTGGCAGACTGCCAACTGTATCAGATTAGGCAACAGGTCAAGAGTTCACTCAGTGCAGCCAGGTATGGGTCAGGAGTTTACTCAGAGCAGTAGCTGCATTCTATTTATAGTGTTAGCAGACTGCCCACTGCATCAGATTTGGCAACAAAGTTCAGCCAGGATCTATTTAAAGCTTTGGCAGACTGAAACAGGTCAAGAATTCACTAAGTGCAGTAGCCTGAGCCATCAAATTTGTCACAGTTCACTCGGGGCAACTGCCTTTCTCACCTAAGCCTGGTCAGCCCAATGCATCAGACTCAAGGTAATTTTGATGTATTGGCCTGATATTTTGACCTGTCTATGTGTCTTTGATGGCTTTCTTGTTCACAAGACAGGTGTCGCCACCTACAATGACTTTTGCACAGTGTATGTGCCTGCTTATTTCTACAGAGGAATTTGATATATCAGCCTGAAATTAGGCATATATATACATATTGAATAGCTTTGTCGTATACAAGACTGGTGGTGCCACTTACAATAATTTTTGCACAGTGTGTGTCCCTGCTTATTTTCAGGAGGGGTTTGAAATATCAGTCTGAAATTGGGCATATTTATATATCTCTGATAGCTTTGTTGTATACAAGACTGGTGGTGCCAGCTACAATCATTAGCTCAGCTGACTATAAGTCATTTGAGCTATAGTCGTGGTCCATCGTCTGTCCATCTGTCCGTCCGTCCGTAGATGTGGCACGTTTTGAAACCCTTAGACCCAGGAATTCAAAATTCAGCATAATGTTAGATGTCCCCATAAACTTCTACCAAGCCGAAAACTGGGTCTTTGGGACTTCGTTCCTTTGAGAAATTAAGGTAAAACCAATTTTTTATTAAAAACCTATTTTCACACTTCAGGACTGCCTAATATCAAAACTACTCATCTTTTTTTCCTCATATTTACCTTAATATTTCCCTATATAGTTCCTATGTACATGCCAGAAATTATGTCTGTATTATATAATTTAAAAAAGTTACGGGCCCAAACATAATGCATTTTGTAAAAAATCAGGAAAGATATTTGATCACTTAACACAAAACATGTTAAAGCTATGGACTTTTTTTCCAGTAATATAACTTTAATTAATCAAAATTAAATTGAATACCAAAATTAGATCAAAATCTTTTAAATTTTTTTAAATATTAACAAAAATAAAAAATTGGTACCTTAAATTTTGCCCAACTTTGACCATGGCACGTTTTTTTTTTCCTGTAAGTACTGGGGATTCAATTTTCACAGCTTGTTTTTGTTAGCATTTTGTCTGTTAACATCAAAAATTTGAAACCAGTTGATAAAAAACTGTAGATTTTATTCAAGTTTTCAAGCACCATGTAACATATTTTTTACATCAAGCTAGTGTTATGCAGTTTGCAAGAGCTCAGCTCCCAAGCTTCAGCTCTCAGTTCCTAAAATCTGCCATACAATTAGATGTCTCCAAAATTCCCTACCATGCCAAGAATTTGGTCACTAGGGCTTAATATCTTCGAGATATTAATGAAAAACTTCATTTTTCCATTAAAAACCCATTGTTACACTTCAGGACTGCTAAATATCAAAACCACTGATCTGACTTTAATCATATATAATATAACATATTTTTCTATACATTCTCAATGCTTATGCCAGAAATGATGTCAGTATTGTGTAATTGCTTTAAGTTATAGGCCCAAACATAATGCACTTTGTAAAAAATCAAGAAATATATTTACTCCCTTAACAAGAGGATTGCTGAAGCTAGAGATTTTTTGTCAGGGATGTAACATTTTTTTATCAAGATTCAATTGAATACCCAAAATTAATTCTGAATTATTCAAATTTTATAAGTTATTAGTATAAATATAAAATTAGTACCTTAAATTTTGCCAAACTTTGACCATGGCACGTTTGTTTCCTGTGAGCACTGTTGATATAATTTTAATATCATGCACACATAAGGATTTCAGCTTTGTAGTTTAGAAAGCTGAAAGAAATTGGCCAAAAATTGTAGCTTTTATTTATGTTTTTATGAGACCATGTCAGACCTTAGCTCTCCCAAGCCCCTCTTGAGTCACCTGTATGTTGACCTTGTTGACCTTTCATCAAATTATGCACGCTTGACACGAGGCATACACTGGGGCAGCCAGGCAGCTTATGGCCAGCCACAGTTGGTCAAGGTGTCCAACCCAACTCGTCTAGTAGTTTTAACTAACAACATAATAATAAACAATAAATTAATAAATTTTTATTGGTTTTTAATAACAAATTAAAAGAAAAATGGAAAAGGAATTTGTTTGTTGATAATAACAGGAAATTAACTTGCAGTTACTGATGATATAAGAATCTTGTATCAATTGATAGAATGTCACGTATTCGAAATAACACCATGCAGTCACTTATGGTATTTATCAGTTCAATTTTAATGATAAAAAAATAAATCATATTATTCATTACTAATCATTAGGGATCATATGAAGGAAATTAATGATAGACAAAGATGCAGTTGATAATATTAATCTAGATTCCTGCTGTGTCTAGTGTGTACATTGATGTGAAATATTAGTCCAAAATGAATAAATAACGTTTATTTTTTTAATATGAATAAAAGCCATAAAACCAGGTACTTATGATCATTATTTGAATGTGTGAATTTTGTATATTCTGGATTCTCAACATCATTGTTTGGTGAAAACTGAATAAATACCAGACATGGTGCGAATACTTTGCAAATGTATTTGAATACGAATATGAATATGTACTCCATTATAAGATTTCTTGCATAAGAATGGGAATTCAGGTAAAAATGAAAGTATATGGATACCAGTGCAAATACTTTCAAAATGTATGAATATATTCTTTGATATTATTTTAATAATCATTTCAGTTGTATTTTATTTTAAAAATCATACGATTCTCTTATTATTTTTAATAAAAATATATTTGGGACAATTTGTAATTATATTAATAAATAGTTAAACTCTTATATTATATGTTCTGCTAATAAGTTATATGGCCAAGTCAAAATCTGTGTGACAATAGCACTCCATTTGTTAATAAAATAAATGAAATCAATCCTCTTCCCTGTCTCCAAAGATACTATCAAAATCATACATAAGCTAAACACCCACAACTCATAATACAGCTTATATTTATTTCCACACAAAACAAGCATGTGCCTCATTTCTAAATCATATTTTTTTTCATATATAACAGCTGAGCGATGTGACCCATGGGTCCCTTGTTTTTGTATTGTGTGCACCCATGCCAGAATTTCAGCAGTGATGTTTGTATAATTGTTTCTTATTCAAAATGTTTAGTACTTGCATTGTGCATATACATGAGAAGTAATGGTCCAGCATTGAAGCAATATATCTGGTGTATTTCCCAATGCACAGGTTCACATTAAGCCTGTAGGCCTTGTTTTTTTTTTAAAATAAATCAATGCCCTTTACTCAGAGTTTTAGTGGACTATATTCAGGAGTGGAGTGGTGTGACATACCACTCAATCCATCCCTCACTTCACCCGTACAACTCTGACTTTGGCGGATACACCTTGTCGCTTGTCAACTGTCTGTTTCTAGATAAAAATGTTATACAAAAACTCTAGCATTTGAATAACTAATGCACTGATGGCCAGGATACTTTGCATGCATATTGATCATGGAGTGTTTCATCAGTTCTATACGCTGGTGGCTCCCCCTGTATATTTTTCATTTGTTAGGCATTTTTCTCCTTCAAATGAAGTGGTCATTTGTTAACATGGCACATACTGTAACCCCTGATACTTAGAATCTTCTACCTTGACATCTAGGGAGACTTATTTAGAAATCTCCTTGAAAACCTGAAATTAAGTCTCTGTTCTTAATATTCTCTGAGCTACAGGGCTCCTAATTAACCCCGAGAATAATTAAAAAATTGATACAAAAGTTCCAGTATCTGAATAACTAGTGCCTTGATAGCCCTGATTCTTTGGATACTATTTTATCATGGAGTGTTTCATCAGTTGCTGCAGACTGGTGGCACAACCTGCATTTTTTTTCAATTTTTTTTACGCATTCTTTTTCTGTTCATGAGACCTTCAAATGAAGTGGTCATCTGTTCAAAAGCCTACTCACCTATTTCTAAGGACTAAATTCACAAAATTCGTGATTTTTTTTGCACTCCTTGAATTCAGCTGAGCGTCATGGCCCATGGGCCACAAGTTATTTGTGGTAACTAAGGTCCATTGGTGATATGAATCTTTGTGAAACCTGATGTCACTTTTTCATCACCAGCAACATAAGCTGTACCAGTATATGGCTTAGGACATCTAAAATATAACTTTGCACTTCAGTATATGCGGTATATATGAATGTGTGACAGTGGGATAGTTTAGCTGATGATGTTTATGGCAGCTTCATTTCCGAATGAAGGCCAGTACTAAGCAGTTTTCTTTAATGGTCATTTCATATTATGCCTCTGATGAACTATTTTATAGATTTTATATTTTTAAAGTATACAATTATATTTTACACTTTTACAGTAATTGCAGTATATCCATATCCAGTATAGGATATTATTATATACATTTTGTCGATCACTCTCTCTATATATGTATATATATATATGTATGTACGTATATATATATATATATATATATATATATATATATATATATATATATATATCAGGCATACCAGAACAAAATTATAAGGATTTACAATAATGAATAGCTGTGTAATCAGATATTTTATATGATGTATATCTGATGTGTCAAACTGTTGGAAAAGGTATCCTCGTGTGTATATTGGATGTGTGGTAATGTACTTGATAAAAAATTATCTGATATATGTGTTTATCTTTCACTGTGAACAATGTAAAATAAATGAGAAAATCAACATCAATCATATTTTTAGCCATATTTACCTCAGATATTGTGCAAAGGCATATTTTAGGATTAAGGCATATCCTTGAGCTGAATATATTTAAAACATCTTTCATCACAAATGTATATTCATATTTAACATTAGTTTTCAAAATTATGCAAAACAAGACACAAAAAACAATCATGGACAAGCAAGTCAAATATTTTCAGAAATACTGTCTTCACAGAGGCTTTTGCTTTATAGCTTTTTCAAATCTAAACATATCTGCAAGATCTTGGTACCATGGATTTGTGGGAACATTCCCACTTCATTTATATTAAACATGGTTATATACATGAGAACAACAAGAAGCTATAATGTGCATAGATGTAACCCCCTAACCCTAAAATATAAGGTAGTTTGCACCATAAACTTCCAAGGCCATATACAATTGATTAATTAACTGAAAATTTGTGTTGCAAGTAATTGAGACTGAAGCACACAGGCTTCTTAAAGTGTTTCTATAAATGCTCTAAAATAACGGATTGAAGTGACGAATACCAGCTTTACAAACTTTAACCAGCATTATAGTGTATTTTGATTCATAACTTCAGGTACAAGAAAATATAGCATACATGGTCCTGGTTTCACCTGATTTCGTTTACTCGTAGAATTTAAAGATAATGTTCAATCTCCCAAGAATAAAGATAACATGACGTTATTTGTATATATGCTGTTATAATGCTTTTAAAATTTAGGCACTGTTCGTTGTTCTGTGCTTCCTTTATTGTTTACCTGTTTGTGTTTCAGTATATATGCTTTATTTGATCTTGTCTCTCACAATCTGGCGAATCAGTATTTTCAGTTTTCCAAATTATCTGCTCCAAAAATGCCATTTTATTTATCCCGGCATATTTGACATTTTATACATGGTATATCCAAGACTGATTTACAGAGACTCTGGTATCTATATATACAGAGCCATCAATGCACTCACTCAATAGCGTTTTGAGTTTTGCCTCGTAGTTCTCATTTTTATCAGACTATACCCCATATACCATACCATATTTGTATCCGCCAAAACAGAGTTTTGCGGATACTATGTTTTCAGCTGCACGCTGCCGCCGCCGCCGCCGCGGCGTAGGTGTCCGGAGAACTCCTCCGTAACCGCTGGGCGGAATTTTCCGAAACCCGGGATTATGTTCGGGTCACATGTGAACTGCTGCGCCCCGATTTTGTTTTGACCTCTGACCTTTCCTTTGCCCTCTGCGTCCGTTTGTGCGTCTGTTTCCACACATAAACCCACATATCTCGGGAACCGTTTGACTGATCAGGAAAATTTTTTTGCACAAATGTAGCCCTCGGAGATTTTTATAACATACACCAAAAATGGTGGCGCCACCTGCAACCATGTTTGCACAGTGTCCATCTGTTTGTCTGCCTTGGGTTAAAATCACTCATATCTCTGCAGTGACTTGACTAATTCACCTGAAATTGGGCATGCGTAAACATCCTGGATAGCTTTTCTGATTTTATGACAGGTGGCGCCACCTACATTCACGTTTACGCTGCAGACATCCAAGCTCATATCTCGGGAACCGTTTGACCGATCAGGAAAATTCTTTTGCACAAATGTAGCCCTTGGAGAGCTTTATAACATACACCAAAAATGGTGGCGCCACCTGCAACCATGTTTGCACAGTGTCCATCTGTTCGTCTGCCTTGGGTTAAAATCACTCATATCTCTGCAGTGACTTGACTAATTCACCTGAAATTGGGCATGCATATACATCCTGGATAGCTTTTCTGATGTTATGACAGGTGGCGCCACCTACATTCACGTTTACGCTGCAGACATCCAAGCTCATATCTCGGGAACCGTTTGACCGATCAGGAAAATTCTTCTGCACAAATGTAGCCCTTGGAGAGCTTTATAACATACACTAAAAATGGTGGCGCTACCTGCAACCATGTTTGCACAGTGTCCATCTGTTTGTCTGCCTTGGGTTAAAATCACTCATATCTCTGCAGTGACTTGACTAATTCACCTGAAATTTGGCATGCGTATACATCCTGGATAGCTTTTCTGATTTTATGACAGGTGGCGCCACCTACATTCACGTTTACGCTGCAGACATCCAAGCTCATATCTCAGGAACCGTTTGACCGATCAGGAAAATTCTTTTGCACAAATGTAGCCCTTGGAGAGCTTTATAACATACACCGAAAATGGTGGCACCACCTGCAACCATGTTTGCACAGTGTCCATCTGTTCGTCTGCCTTGGGTTAAAATCACTCATATTTCTGCAGTGGTTTGACTAATTCACCTGAAATTCGGCATGCTTATACATCCTGGATAGCTTTTCTGATTTTATGACAGGTGGCGCCACCTACAATCAAGTTTACGCTGCAGACATCCAAGCTCATATCTAGGGAAACGTTTGACAGATTGGGCCAAAATTTTGCATGTGTATAAATCTCACATAGCTCTTTATCATATGCAAAACTGGTGGCGCCACCTGCAGCCATGTTTGCACAGCTCCCATCTGTTTGTCTGCCATGGGATAAAATCAATCATATCTCGGCAGTGGTTTGACAAATCTGCCTAAAATTTTGCAAGTTTATACATCCCCAACAGCTCTCTTGATTTTATGACAGGTGGCGCCACCTGCATTCTAGTTTATGCAGCAGATATCCAAGCTAATAACTTGGGAACCGTTTGACCGATTGGGCCAAAGTTTTGCATGTGTATAGAGCTTTCTGGATTTTTTCGTAGGTAGCGCAACCTACATACACAATTTGGCTGCAAACATCCATGCTAATATGCAACACTTCACCCGTTCCACTCTGATTTAGGCGGATACAAGTAGTCGCTTGTCGACTACCCGTATTCTAGTTTATTTTTGTTTAAATGTTAACTAATGAGGCATTGTTGGCATAACTCTGGATTAGCTTTCAGAAACCTTGGCGAAATCGCCAACTGCCAGCCGCTGGTAACCAACACTTTTAACCCGTGCTGACAAAAAACACCAATAGGTGAAAGGCTTAACAATTTAGGGACACGTATCTACATCGGATCTTTAATCTGCGATGTAATTAAAGTGTCCCAAATATGTAATATTTTTCACAAAACCAGACTTTCTCCACTTCTTTGCAGATCGGAGTCTATGAATTTATCAACTTGTGATAAAACAACGCAAGAAGTTGTGTCAAATCCAGTTTAACACGAGTTTAGTTTAATATAACACATGTCGCTTGTGTTAAAGGTAACACATTCATGTGTTAAATTAACACAAGATACTTGTGTTAAAGGTGACAAAGTCTTGTGTTAAATCAACACAAGCTATTTGTGTTGGAGGAAACACAATCCTGTGTTAAATTAACACAAGCTGCTTGTGTTATATGTAACAAATTGGTGTAAAATATACACTGTAAAAACTAAAAAGGGTAAACACATGTTACTGAAAAAAACCTGAGTGTAACAACTAGAAAACGTGTCTAGTATTTATAAACTAAGACGCGTCTTGTGTTTATAGGAAAGACGCCGGAGTTTTTAAGGGTATAGACACTTGGGAAAAACATGGCGGTTTTAGGACAGGCGCTTCTGTGTTTATAGCGAAGACGCCATTGTTTTTAGGATACAGACGCGTCTGCTGTTTGTTTAGGGAAGACATCGGTGTCATTACATCTCGACATAGGCATAAATTAGTTCAATGCCTCCTCTCCATGTGTTGTCAAAGTGAATTAAGAACATGCTTGAGTTTTTGCAAATATAAGCGTTTTGATGAATACAATGCAGAAGAATATATGTACCTTGAAGAAACGAGAAAAGAAACATTTCTTGCATTTGTATATTATTTATTTCGGTGCCAAATACTATTATGACGGTCAGGGTTGGGGTCAAATACAGTATGCAAAATACAAATACAAATATAAATATGATAGCTGGTCTCCTCCAAAAACAAATACGAGTGACTGAAGATAAATACAAATACAGAACATCAAATACAAATACAATTACAAATATGCAAATGTATGTTATTCAGAATATTTATTAATTTCCAGCACCATAATGATTCATAATGTCTAAAGGAGAAGTGAAACACTTGACTTGATGCTGTAGTTTTGTTTGTTCAGAAGTTATGTAGAAGTTAAATTTTTAAAATAATGGCAGATATGAAAATGTATTTATACATATGTATTTGTAACATATTTGATCAAATACATCAGATATTGAGATCAAATACAAATACAAATATCATTTTGCACAACACAAATATAAATACAAATACATACTTTGACTGTATTTAAATACAAATAAGTATTTGACCCAAATCGTTACTGACGATACAAGTTCAGTATGTAGCATTAGTTGTGTCCATCCTGATTTTTGAATTTCAGACATTTCTCCTGTATAGTTCTAATTACAATTAGGTTCACGTCTTAGTGCAAAGCACTAGTTCAATCTACAGTAAATAAATCCAACGTGAATCTGAATTGCACACACACATATATATATTACAGCACCAACAAATTATTCGGCCTGGTAAACACTTTTCTTCGTGGACAAGACTTCTGTCTCATCAGCAATCATGGAATTCTACTGAAGATGGAATTCAAGGATGTCTCCCAGGTCAGACTTTCATATAACTGGACGATTAGGTTTTCTTTTGTATTGAATTTCTACTGTCCACGTGAAGGTCCCCTTCTGTCTCTATTGTTCCCTAAAATCAGAAAATCAAAGAATTTTGTATTATGATCATGGAATAGGCTGCATGGGAGGTCATTAAATTAGTTTGCATTATAAATCTGTAAAAATAAATGAATCTGTTATATATTTCCTGTGAAGTTGAAACAACACTTGATGGATTATAGTTTCTAACTTTTAGACCTTTTGTACATATCATTTTGATGAATGAATTTATTCATGATTTTATCCTTATTAGAAGGCAAGGAGAAACTCTATAGTTTTGTTTACTTAATGAAAGAGCAAAATCGAAACCTTAAAGATCTTGTTTTAGAACGGAAGGCAAAAACAGACACATTTATATATGAATAATAAACCGAATTGATATTGACAGATACCCTTTTTGTATGGTGCTCAATGCTCATACATACCTTCATGTTTAAAAATTTCAAAAGGGACTCCATATTTCTGCATTAGCCCATGTCAGATGATTAAAACTACTCAACACGTAGCGGGCTGTTACTATCAGCACTTGCAATGGCCCCCAGATGCCTGTAAAATTAAATTAGTTATAACATAATTATTGAACCGTCAGATATGAGTTATTGAAAATGATGAAAAAAAAAAATTAAAAGTAATGCTGCAGAATGAAACATTCAAGCCTATCGGTTTATATATATATATATATATATATATGAGACATAGGGGGAAACTGTGCATTATAGCCAGAATATAAATAAATACATGTACAGGGTTCGGCGCAGGATTTCGGGAATCCCCCTTAAAAGCAAAATATCCCCCCTTGAAAACAAATAGTGCGCCCCTAATCCCCCCCGATATTTTTAGCGAACCTGTAAGCTTATGCGATGGTGCGGCGTCGTACGTCGTGCGTCGTCTGTACGTTAACCATAGCTATCTCAAAAATGGCAGGAGCTAGCATCACCAATTTTTTTGCAAATAATCAGTCATCCAAAAAACTATATCGGATTTTGCTTATTTTTTTCTAACTGCATTTTCTTAGATTTTATAGGGAAAAGGCTAAAAAAGCTTTGAAAATCTTCTTCTCTGAAACTGTCCAGCCAAATTGGCCAATATTTCACAGAAATGATCCCTAGAACAACCTGTCTCAAGTTTGTTCGAATGGTTCTAGTTTGGAGATTTTTTGCCGAGTTACAGGAAGTTGAACTTTGTTAACTTTGCAAAAAAGCATATAAAAATTTAAATCTCAGAAACGGCTGGAGCTACCAAATTTTATGCCAAAGTTTTTTTAAAAGCTTTTAAAAAATTTAGATTTATGATTTAAGTTATTCATCATACCAGGCAATGTTACAATCATGGATATTCAGCTCTGTGGCTATATAAAGACAACTGTACTTAGATTATAAATTATTGGTATCCCTACTCAACTTAATTCAAGAATTTGCCATCAGTGATATAAATCTGTATTTAATTTTGCATTCAGTATGCATCCGTAATAATTTTACATATATTCCTGAAATTTTTTTTAAAAAGTCAGCTGAAAAGCATTTTGTTTTGGGAAAATAATTTCAAAGTTATTTCAAGTTGGGACCACTTTTGTGTACAGATGGCAGCACCTGGTTTACCATTGGCAGATTGCCAGTGCCTCGATGTTGGCCAATAGCCAAGATGATGTCAGCTCTATAAATAGTTTTGGCACAGTGCCAGGATTGGAAGAAGTGCAGCCAGGTATAGGTCAAGAGTTCACTCAGTGCAGTAGCTACATTCTATTTATAGCTTTGGCAGACTGCTCACTGCATCATATTTGGCACCAAAGTTCAGCCTGAATCTATTTATAGCTTTGGCAGACTTCCAACTGTGTGTCAGATTATGCAACAGGTCAAGAGTTCACTCAGTGCAGCCAGGTACAGGTCAAAAGTTCACTCAGTCTAGCCAGGTGCAGGTCAAGAGTTCACTTAGTGAGGTAGCTTGAGGCAGCAATTTCTCACAGGTCACTCGGGGCAACTGCCTTACTCACCTAATTCTTGTCAGCCCAGTGCATCAAACTCTGGGGAGTGTATGTCCCTGCTTATTTCACAGGAGGGGTTTGACATATCAGTCTGACATTGTGCATATGTATATATCTCTTCGTTGTATATAAGACTGGTGGTGCCAGCTACAATCATTGTATCTGCCAAAACAAGAGTTTTGCGGATACTATGTTTTCAGTCAGACACCGACGCTGCCGCCATCGCCACATAGGTTTCCGGAGAACTCCTCCATAACCACTGAGCAGAATTTTTAGCTCAGCTGACTATTAGTCATCTGAGCTATAGTCTTGGTCCATTGTCCGTCGTCCGTCTGTCCGTCCGTCCGTCCATCGATGAGGCTTTTTTTGAAACCGTAAGACCTAGGAATCCAAAATTCGGCATAATGTTAGATGTCCCCAAGATCTCCTACCAAGCCGAAAACTGGATCTTTGCGACTTCGTTCCTTTGAGAAATTAAGGAAAAACCTCAATTTTTTATTAAAAACCTATTTTCACACTTCAGGACGGCCTCATATCAAAACCACTTATCTGTTTTTCCTCATATTCACAATAAATATTCCTCTAAATATTTCCTATGTACATGCCAGAAATTATGTCTGTATTAATATAATTTAAAAATTTATGGGCCCAAACATAATGCATTTTGTAAAAAATCAGGAAAGATATTTGATCACTTAACACAAAACATGTTAAAGCTATGGACTTTTTTTCCAGTAATATAACTTTAATTAATCAAAATTAAATTGTATACCAAAATTAGATCAAAATCTTTTAATTTTTTTTAAATATTAACAAAAATAAAAAATTGGTACCTTAAATTTTGACCATGGCACGTTTTTTTTCTTGAAAGTACTGTAGATTTAATTTTCACAGCATGTTTTTGTTAGCATTTTGTCTGTTAACACCAAAAATTTGAAACCAGTTGATCAAAAACTGTAGAACTGTAGAAGTTTTTTCAAGAGCCATGTATTATATTGTTTACATCAAGCTAGTGTTATGCAGTTTGCAAGAGCTCAGCTCTCCAGCTTCAGCTCTCAGTTTCTTAAAATTTGGTATACAATTAGATGTTTCCAAAATCCCCTACCATGCCAAGAATTTGGTCACTAGGACTTAATACCTTCAAGATTTTAATGAAAAACTTCATTTTTCCATTAAAAACCCATTGTTACACTTCAAGACTACCTAATATCAAAACCACTGATCTGACTTTAATCATATATAATATACATATTTTTCTGTACATTCTCTATGCACATGTCAAAAATGATGTCAGTATTGCGTAATTGTTTTAAGTTATGGGCCCAAACATAATGCACTTTGTAAAAAATTAAGAAATATGTTTACTCCCTCAACAAGGGGATTGCTGAAGCTAGAGATTTTTTGTCAGGGATGTAACATTATTTAATCAAGATTCAATTGAATACCCAAAATTAGTTCTGAATCTTTCAAATTTTATAAGTAATTAGTATAAATATAAAATTAGTACCTTAAATTTTGCCCAAATTTGACCATTGCACGTTTGTTTCCTGTGAGCACTGTTGATATAATTTTAATATCATGCACACATAAGGATTTCAGCTTTGTAGTTTAGAAAGCTGAAAGAAATTGGCCAAAAATTGTAGCTTTTATTAATGTTTTTATGATACCATGTCAGACCTTGGCTCTCTCCAGCCCCTCTTGAGTCACCTGTATGTTGACCTTGTTGAACTTCCAGCAAATTATGCATGCTTGAGACGAGACATACACTGGGGAAGCCAGGCACCTTATTGACAGCCACCGTTGATCCAGGTGTCCAACCAAACTTATCTAGTAGTTTTGACCAACAAAATAACAATAAACAATAAATAAATAAATTTTTATTGGTTTTTAATGACAAATTAAAGAAAAATAGAAAAGGAATTTGTTAGTTTATTATAACAGGAAATTAACTTGCAGTTACTGATGATATAAGAATCTTGTATTGATGGATAGAATGTCACATATTCCAAATAACACCATGCAGTCACCTTTGGTATTTTTTAGTTCAATTTTAATGATAAAAAAGTAAATCATATTATTCATTACTATCATTAGGGATCATATGAAGGAAATTAATGATAGACAAAGATGCAGTTGATAATATTAATCTAGATTCCTACTGTGTCTAGTGTGTACATTGATGTGAAATTAGTCTAAAATGAATATATTACATTAATTTTTTTTAATATAAATAAAAGCCATAAAACCAGATACTTATGATCATTATTTAAATGTGTGAATTTTGTATATTCTGGATTCTCAATATTATTGTTTGGTGAAAACTGAATAAATACCAGACATGGTGCGAATACTTTGCAATTGTATTTAAATACAAATATGAATATGTACTCCAATATAAAATTTTTTGCATAAAGAATGGGAATTCAGGTAAAAATGAAAGTATATGAAAACCAGTGCAAATACTTTCAAAATGTATTCATGAATGCATTCATGAATATATTCTTTAAATAATTTTTCAATAATCATTTCAGTTATATTTCATTTTTAAAAATCATACGATTCTCTTATTATTTTTAATAAAAATTATATTTGGGACAATATTTGTAATTTTTTTTTAATAAATAGTTAAACTCTTATATTATATGTTCTGCTTATAAGTTATATTGCCAAGTCAAAATCTGTGTGACAATAGTACTCCATTTGTTAATAAAATAAATTAAATCAATCCTCTTCCCTGTCTCCAAAGGTACTATCAAAATCATACATAAGCTAAACAACAACAACTCATA
This sequence comes from Sipunculus nudus, assembly GCA_026874595.1. Lineage (NCBI taxonomy): Eukaryota > Metazoa > Annelida > Sipuncula > Golfingiida > Sipunculidae > Sipunculus > Sipunculus nudus. The sequence continues at coordinate 46,594,086 of CM049312.1, read as the reverse complement.
ATACAGCTTATATTTATTACCACACAAAACCAGCATGTGCCTCATTTTAAAATCATATTTTTTTTATCATATATAACAGTTGAGCGCCGTGACCCATAGGTCCCTTGTTTAAAATTCAGAATTATGATCGGTCACATGTGAACTGCTGCGCCCTCATTTTTGGTTGACCTCTGACCTTTCCTCTATGTGCATCGTCCATTTGTGCGTCTGTTTCCACACATAAACCCACATTTCTCGGGAACCGTTTGACCGATAAGGCTAAAGATTTTGCACAAATGTAGCCCTTGGAAAGCTTTATAACTTACACTAAAAATGGTGGTGCCACCTGCAACCATTTTTGCACAGCGTCTATCTGTTCATCTGCCTTGGATAAAAACACTCATATCTCTGCATTGGTTGGACTTATCCACCTGAAATTTTGCATATGTATACATCTTGGACAGCTTTCTTGATTGCATGACAGATAGCGCCACCTTCATTCACGTTTAAGCTGCAGACAACCAAGCTCATATCTCGGGAACCGTTTGACTAGTTGGGCCAAAATTTTGCATGTGTATAGATCTCATATATCTCTTAATCATACACAGAAATTGTGGCACCAACTGCCACCATTTTTGCACAGTGTCCGTCTGTTCATCTGCCTTTGGATAAAAACACTCATATCTCTGCATTGGTTGGACTTATCCACCTGAAATTTTGCAGATTTGTACATCCTTGACAGCTCTCTTGTTTTATCACAGGTGGCGCCACCTACATTCAAATTTACGCTGCAGACATCCAAGCTCATATCTCAGGAACGTTTGACCGATTGGACAAAAATTTTGCATGTGTATAGATCTCACATAGCTCTTCATCATACGCAAAACTGCCGGTGCCACCTGCCACCATTTTTGCACAGCGTCTGTCTGTTTGTCTGCCATGGGCTAAAATCACACATTTCTCAGTAGTGGTTTGACTTGTCTGCCTAAAATTTTGCATGTTTATACATCTTGGATAGCTTTCTGGATTTTGGGGTAGGTTGCACAACCTACATACACATTTCAGCTGCAGACATCCAGGCTATTATGCAACACACCTCACTCTATTTCCCCTTGCCATTCAATCCATGCCTCACTTCACCTTTCCTACTCTGATTTTGGTGGATACACGTAGTCGCTTGTTGACTACCCATATTCTAGTTTTTGTGTTGTTTGCACCCATGCCAGAATTGCAGCAGTGATGTTTGTTGCTTGCCGGAATCAAAGATTTTGGCAAGCATATTGGTCAGTTGCGTATGTCTGTTTGTCTGTCTGTTTGTTTGTCTGCACTCTCCTGGCCACAATTTTGCCACAATCACCTTGAAACTTTCAGAAATGATGGAGAATTAAACTCTAGGTGCCCTATTGTTTTTGGTCAAAATAGGTCAAGGACAAGGTCATCAAAACTTCTCAAAACGGTTTTTTCTTCATATCTTTGTGACTAATAGTCGTATCTACTTCAACAATAGCTCATTTTAATCGTCATTCCAAGGCCTGTAATCTGGTGTGTAGCTGACTCAAATTTGTCGTAACCATGGTTACAAATTTGGGCGGAAAAGTCATGATATTCGAAAATAAGGGGTCTTATTTTTCTAACTTTGTCAGTTTTAAAGCTAGAGTGATCTAGTTTTTTGCATCAGGTAGCATTCAACTAGTACCACAAGATTTTCTTCCAAGTCTTGCAGTATCTCGTAAAATATCTCGTGAATAGAGATATTTCGAGATTTCATTCATCTTGCGCCAAAGGCCACATTATTGCAGGAATCATTTTGAAACTGACATATCATAAGTCCTACACTAGTATCTCGCAATGTTTTTTTTCATTTTTTGAATATTGCTGCTAGGGGGCGCTGCATACGACCCTCACACACATATCATTACATTGGCCATATCTCTAAAACCCAAAGCCTCAATTACATAAACTATAGCTTATTTTTTCCCTCTGAGTCTTCTCCATAAACTGATAATGTCATCTGGTCTCAATCTTGTGTCACTTTGTCAGTGTGTCCGTCTGTTTGTCAGTTGTCCTCAAATTTGGCTGCTTGCTGATTCTTGCGTCTCGTATATAGCATTCTACAGGCCACAGTTTTTAAAGAAGCATTTGAAAACTGATGCATATTATATTTTACAAAAATATCTCAAAATTTTTTTTTCATTTTCCGGATATGGCCGCTAGGTGGCGCTGCACCTGACCCTCACACACATATCATTATATTGACCATATCTCTAAAACCCAAAGCCTCAATTACAGAAACTATGGCTTATTTTCTTTCCCTGAGTCTTCTCCATGACCAAGTAATGTCATCTGGTCTCAATCTTGTGTGACTTTGTCAGTGTGTCTGTCTGTTTGTCAGTTGTCCTCAAATCCGCCTACTTGCTGGTTCTTGCGTCTCATATATAGCATTCTACAGGCCACAGTTTTTTCAGGAATCCTTTTAAAACTGGTACATCTTATGTGTTACACTAATATCTCAAAACATTTTTTCATTTTCCGGATATAGCCACTAGGGGGCGCTGCACCTTCACCCCCCCAACATATAATGTTTTGGCCATATCTCCAAAATTATAAACCTTATCTACATAAAATATCGCTAATTTTGCTCTTCTTTACCTTCGGCACTTTTGTCTGGTTATCTGTTATCACAGATGTGTCAGTATGTCTGTCTGTTAGTCTTTTGTGGTCAGCTTTGTCTGCTTCCTCGTTGTTTTGTCTGATATGTCATTTTACAGGCCACAACTTCTCAGCAAATGCTGAGGGTCATTCAAATAATAGAAAACCCACAATATGTTCTGTCTGCCCATCCGTCTGTCATTTCACTTCCGGCAAGCGCTCGACCTCTGGTCGTCTAGTTTAATTGTTTCTTGTTCTAAGTGTTTAGTACTTGCATTGTTCATATACATGTTACACATGTTCTTGAAAAGTAATGGTCCAGCATTGAAGCATTATACCTGGTGTAATCTCATTGCACAGGTTCGCATTAGGCCTGTAGGCCTTGTTAAAGACTGCGTTCCCACGGCAAATTTCCCCCTCATAAACTCTGCAATTGTGCCCTATTTACTTTATATTGGTATGAATTACAAGCGCCATCTGGCGAATGAGAGAGGTTTCAGGCACTCGGAAATCCTCGCCTTGTATTCGTGAGTCCTCGTACATCGTGGATTCACAGTGCAAGCCACTCGGAACTAGGCCAAAATCACATGTCCCCCTGCAACAATTCATTTTTCAATATTTGAAAACTAGAAATAACTAAAGAAAGTTATTTTATAAGAAATCTTCACGGATAATCGACCAGGATCGCGTGAACCTCCATGACAACCAGTATGAGCGTGCGTACTGGAGTTGGAACCAGTGTACAGGTAAGTCAGGAGTTGCAACTGGGAGTACTTAAGATGGCGTTGTACGCCTGTCTCTATGCTTGGCTGAGGGCCAACTCGGAACTCGTAGGCCAAAATCACGTCTCCCCCTAGACTGGTACCCTGTTCTATTATGGCACCGTTGCTCTAGGCCAATCATAGAGACGGGCGTACAACGCCATCTTATGTACTCCCGGCAGACTAGTTCCAACTCAAGTATGTATTATAAATGATAAAAATAAGCATTTCGTTTGCTCAGATAAGTTGCAAAAAGTTGGCTGTACATTACTTGTGACATTAATGATTAGATTAATAGATATTAATAATAAATCACTGCTACGCAGAGTGGAATATCAAAGATTCAGTATTTAGTATTATCTATACATCCATCATTCACTTTTTGTGCAACAACTCATTTTTCAATATTTGAAAACTAGAAATAACTAAAGAAAGTTATTTTATAAGAAATCTTCACGGATAATCGATCAGGATCGCGTGAACGTCCATGACAACCAGTATGAGTGTGCATACTTGAGTTGGAACCAGTCTACAAGTAAGTCAGGAGTTGCAACTGGGAGTACTTAAGATGGCGTTGTAACGCCTTGTAAGATTTGGCATGATAGGTTGTATATTCTTGTATTTCATGTCACACTTAATGAGTTCAATGGGCTTCTCTCTCTCATTTGCAGCTGTTCTCAATAATAAGAATATTTTAATTATTATTATAACTTTACTGATTTTGTGAATTTAATCTTTCGTATACATTCAAACCTCTGCATTACCTTGTGACATATCACACATGTATAACAAGCCTTTGTTCCATGATGCCTGGGTACTGATTGCATAATCTCCTAGTCATGGTCACTGGGTCCCGTATTTGTACAGGCCAGATCCTAATCTGTTAATCTCATCAGGGTAAAGGTGTTGATCTCATCAGGGTGACCACTAATGGTGGGGTCCCGTGATGTTTGGTTAGCTAAGAGCACACACAGATAGATGATATCAGGATAACGTATAATTACACTGTATGTAGACCTTGTGTATGTCAGGGTATAATCAACATACTCTCATTTCATTGGCCAGTATAGGGGGTGGAGTTCACCTCACCCATCTGACCAATGGAATGAATGGGTGATGTTATTGGTTATTTTCAAATGAGAGAGAGAACAAAAACCATGGGATAATTATGTGTGGGCAGATTTCCACTTTGGCGACTCGGCACCTAGGACAGTTTCTGTGTATGGACATTTTTATCATATACTTAATACAAGAAGAATAAAAAATGGTTACCTAAGTTACCGAATTTGTGTGTTGTGGCTGTGTGCCACAAGTGCCACGAACTTGCCTGAACGAGAGCGTGACTGGGAGAAAGACGAAGTTTATATAGTAAAGGAACATGAGTTTACAGCCTGTCTCTATGCTTGGCTGAGGGCCATAATAGAGCAGGGTACCAGTCTAGTTCCCCCTCCCCCCGGGTCCACTTAAGCAATGGTGGCGACAGCTGGCATCTGTTGGAGAGACACTAATACGAATTCTGCCGAGGAGACCCGAGTGGGAAATTGTATCATGACGAAAGCAACTTAGCAACAAAAGAAAATGGCGGCAAGACGCAGGGGGAACAAACGCAGACTAAATTTGACATTGGACATAGGCCAAAATATGCTGTTCGGATTCAAATTCAAGAAAACCAAAGGTATGTAAACCGCGAGAATACGTCCCTGATTATGGTTAAATGTCAGTACGTCTTATGATTTATAAAGGTCGAGGTCAGTGGATTGAAAGTACTTTTTGATGAACATTTTTTATACATGATTCAGACCTAAGGTGTAATGGAGAAAAAAAAACATGAATCTGTCTGTAAGGCTATGAGAAATGCCTACTGGTTAGCCAAAGAACAAATAGCCACAAACAAGGACACATCTTTGATGAACGTGAAGAAACTTAAGGGATGCGAGGCCAAAATAAAAGAAAAAAGGTATGGTTCTCAGGCACTTTTTTTCCGAAATCAATGCGGGCGGGCGTTTTTTTTTTTTTTTGTATATTTCGATAAAAATGTCAAATGATAAGGGAAAAGCATGATAATAACATATTTATTTTGCTAAACAAGTAAAAGCACTACATAACAAAGGAAATTTTATGATTTTATCTGCTTGAAAGAAATGTCCGAGCAGCTGCAGCTCAAAATTGGTAAGTTTCTAATGAAAATCAAAATAAAAATTTTTGATGCGGGCTGTGCCTGAGAACCATACCTTTTATTTTTTTTGGCCTGACACTTCTATATTGAATGTTGGAGACAATGCAACCTACAGTCTAGAAAAACAGCAGAGGAATTCCAGCATTCCATTTCAGAATGTCTGCCGGCGGACTTGTTTGATAGGATGAGGAACATGCAGTCACTTTTTCACCCTGCTGATGGATGAAAATACAGACATTACTATAACAAAACTTGTTAGGCCTATGTACACACATTTTATGGGTCAAGATTTTGATCCAGAAACCCACTTCATTGGTAACTTGACTCTAAGTGATGTTACATGCACATCTGAAGTTCTTTTAAAAATGTATATGTAGTTTTTTTTTGTAGAGAAGAAGATTCCATTCGATAAACCTATTGGTTTTGGGTCAGATGGTGCAGCCATTATGACTGGTAGGAAGAGTGGTGTTGCAACACTTATAAAAGAAACCCACTTCATTGGTAACTTGACTCATAGTGATATTACATGCACATCTGAAGTTATATTTGAAAATGTATGTAGAGAAGAAGATTCTATTTGATAAACTTGTTGGTTTTAAGTCAGATGGTGCAGCTATTATGGCTGGTAGGAAGAGTGGTGTTGCAACACTTATAAAAGAAACCCACTTCATTGGTAACTTGACTCATAGTGATATTACATGCACATCTGAAGTTATATTTGAAAATGTATGTAGAGAAGAAGATTCTATTTGATAAACCTATTGGTTTTGGGTCAGATGGTGCAGCCATTATGACTGGTAGGAAGAGTGGTGTTGCAACACTTATAAAAGAAACCCACTTCATTGGTAACTTGACTCATAGTGATATTACATGCATATCTGAAGTTATATTTGAAAATGTATGTAGAGAAGAAGATTCTATTTGATAAACTTGTTGGTTTTGAGTCAGATGGTGCAGCTATTATGGCTGGTAGGAAGAGTGGTGTTGCAACACTTATAAAAGAAACCCACTTCATTGGTAACTTGACTCATAGTGATATTACATGCACATCTGAAGTTATATTTGAAAATGTATGTAGAGAAGAAGATTCTATTTGATAAACTTGTTGGTTTTAAGTCAGATTGTGCAGCTATTATAGCTGGTAGGAAGAGTGGTGTTGCAACACTTATAAAAGAAACCCACTTCATTGGTAACTTGACTCATAGTGATATTACATGCACATCAGAAGTTATATTTGAAAATGTATGTGGAGAAGAAGATTCTATTTGATAAACTTGTTGGTTTTAAGTCAGATGGTGCAGCTATTATGGCTGGTAGGAAGAGTGGTGTTGCAACACTTATAAAAGAAACCCACTTCATTGGTAACTTGACTCATAGTGATATTACATGCACATCTGAAGTTATATTTGAAAATGTATGTAGAGAAGAAGATTCTATTTGATAAACCTATTGGTTTTGGGTCAGATGGTGCAGCTATTATGGCTGGTAGGAAGAGTGGTGTTGCAACACTTATAAAAGAAACCCACTTCATTGGTAACTTGACTCATAGTGATATTACATGCACATCTGAAGTTATATTTGAAAATGTATGTAGAGAAGAAGATTCTATTTTATAAACCTATTGGTTTTGGGTCAGATGGTGCAGCCATTATGACTGGTAGGAAGAGTGGTGTTGCAACACTTATAAAAGAAACCCACTTCATTGGTAACTTGAATCATAGTGATATTACATGCACATCTGAAGTTATATTTGAAAATGTATGCAGAGAAGAAGATTCTATTTGATAAACCTATTGGTTTTGGGTCAGATGGTGCAGCTATTATGGCTGGTAGGAAGAGTGGTGTTGCAACACTTATAAAAGAAACCCACTTTATTGGTAACTTGACTCATAGTGATATTACATGCACATCTGAAGTTATATTTGAAAATGTATGTAGAGAAGAAGATTCTATTTGATAAACCTATTGGTTTTGGGTCAGATGGTGCAGCTATTATAGCTGGTAGGAAGAGTGGTGTTGCAACACTTATAAAAGAAACCCACTTCATTGGTAACTTGAATCATAGTGATATTACATGCACATCTGAAGTTATATTTGAAAATGTATGTAGAGAAGAAGATTCTATTTGATAACTTGTTGGTTTTAAGTCAGATGGTGCAGCTATTATAGCTGGTAGGAAGAGTGGTGTTGCAACACTTATAAAAGAAACCCACTTCATTGATAACTTGACTCATAGTGATATTACATGCACATCTGAAGTTATATTTGAAAATGTATGTGGAGAAGAAGATTCTATTTGATAAACTTGTTGGTTTTAAGTCAGATGGTGCAGCTATTATGGCTGGTAGGAAGAGTGGTGTTGCAACACTTATAAAAGAAACCCACTTCATTGGTAACTTGACTCATAGTGATATTACATGCACATCTGAAGTTATATTTGAAAATGTATGTAGAGAAGAAGATTCTTTTTGATAAACTTGTTGGTTTTAAGTCAGATGGTGCAGCTATTATGGCTGGTAGGAAGAGTGGTGTTGCAACACTTATAAAAGAAACCCACTTTATTGGTAACTTGACTCATAGTGATATTACATGCACATCTGAAGATATATTTGAAAATGTATGTAGAGAAGAAGATTCTATTTGATAAACTTGTTGGTTTTAAGTCAGATGGTGCAGCTATTATAGCTGGTAGGAATAGTGGTGTTGCAACACTTATAAAAGAAACCCACTTCATTGGTAACTTGACTCATAGTGATATTACATGCACATCTGAAGTTATATTTGAAAATGTATGCAGAGAAGAAGATTCTATTTGATAAACTTGTTGGTTTTAAGTCAGATGGTGCACTTATTATGGCTGGTAGGAAGAGTGGTGTTGCAACACTTATAAAAGAAACCCACTTCATTGGTAACTTGACTCATAGTGATATTACATGCACATCTGAAGTTATATTTGAAAATGTATGTAGAGAAGAAGATTCTATTTGATAAACCTATTGGTTTTGGGTCAGATGGTGCAGCCATTATGACTGGTAGGAAGAGTGGTGTTGCAACACTTATAAAAGAAACCCACTTCATTGGTAACTTGACTCATAGTGATATTACATGCACATCTGAAGTTATATTTGAAAATGTATGTAGAGAAGAAGATTCTATTTGATAAACTTGTTGGTTTTAAGTCAGATGGTGCAGCTATTATGGCTGGTAGGAAGAGTGGTGTTGCAACACTTATAAAAGAAACCCACTTCATTGGTTACTTGACTCATAGTGATATTACATGCACATCTGAAGTTATATTTGAAAATGTATGTAGAGAAGAAGATTCTATTTGATAAACTTGTTGGTTTTAAGTCAGATGGTGCAGCTATTATGGCTGGTAGGAAGAGTGGTGTTGCAACACTTATAAAAGAAACCCACTTCATTGGTAACTTGACTCATAGTGATATTACATGCACATCTGAAGTTATATTTGAAAATGTATGTAGAGAAGAAGATTCTATTTGATAAACTTGTTGGTTTTAAGTCAGATGGTGCAGCTATTATGGCTGGTAGGAAGAGTGGTGTTGCAACACTTATAAAAGAAACCCACTTCATTGGTAACTTGACTCATAGTGATATTACATGCACATCTGAAGTTATATTTGAAAATGTATGTAGAGAAGAAGATTCTATTTGATAAACTTGTTGGTTTTAAGTCAGATGGTGCAGCTATTATGACTGGTAGGAAGAGTGGTGTTGCAACACTTATAAAAGAAACCCACTTCATTGGTAACTTGACTCATAGTGATATTACATGCACATCTGAAGTTATATTTGAAAATGAATGTAGAGAAGAAGATTCTATTTGATAAACTTGTTGGTTTTAAGTCAGATGGTGCAGCTATTATGGCTGGTAGGAAGAGTGGTGTTGCAACACTTATAAAAGAAACCCACTTCATTGGTAACTTGACTCATAGTGATATTACATGCACATCTGAAGTTATATTTGAAAATGTATGTAGAGAAGAAGATTCTATTTGATAAACCTATTGGTTTTGGGTCAGATGGTGCAGCCATTATGACTGGTAGGAAGAGTGGTGTTGCAACACTTATAAAAGAAACCCACTTCATTGGTAATTTGACTCATAGTGATATTACATGCCCATCTGAAGTTATATTTGAAAATATATGTAGAGAAGAAGATTCTATTTGATAAACTTGTTGGTTTTAAGTCAGATGGTGCAGCTATTATGGCTGGTAGGAAGAGTGGTGTTGCAACACTTATAAAAGAAACCCACTTCATTGGTAACTTGAATCATAGTGATATTACATGCACATCTGAAGTTATATTTGAAAATGTATGTAGAGAAGAAGATTCTATTTGATAAACTTGTTGGTTTTAAGTCAGATGGTGCAGCTATTATAGCTGGTAGGAAGAGTGGTGTTGCAACACTTATAAAGGAAACCCACTTCATTGATAACTTGACTCATAGTGATATTACATGCACATCTGAAGTTATATTTGAAAATGTATGCAGAGAAGAAGATTCTATTTGATAAACTTGTTGGTTTTAAGTCAGATGGTGCAGCTATTATGGCTGGTAGGAAGAGTGGTGTTGCAACACTTATAAAAGAAACCCACTTCATTGGTAACTTGACTCATAGTGATATTACATGCACATCTGAAGTTATATTTGAAAATGTATGTAGAGAAGAAGATTCTTTTTGATAAACTTGTTGGTTTTAAGTCAGATGGTGCAGCTATTATGGCTGGTAGGAAGAGTGGTGTTGCAACACTTATAAAAGAAACCCACTTCATTGGTAACTTGACTCATAGTGATATTACATGCACATCTGAAGTTATATTTGAAAATGTATGTAGAGAAGAAGATTCTATTTGATAAACTTGTTGGTTTTAAGTCAGATGGTGCAGCTATTATAGCTGGTAGGAATAGTGGTGTTGCAACACTTATAAAAGAAACCCACTTCATTGGTAACTTGACTCATAGTGATATTACATGCACATCTGAAGTTATATTTGAAAATGTATGTAGAGAAGAAGATTCTATTTGATAAACCTATTGGTTTTGGGTCAGATGGTGCAGCCATTATGACTGGTAGGAAGAGTGGTGTTGCAACACTTATAAAAGAAACCCACTTCATTGGTAACTTGACTCATAGTGATATTACATGCACATCTGAAGTTATATTTGAAAATGTATGTAGAGAAGAAGATTCTATTTGATAAACTTGTTGGTTTTAAGTCAGATGGTGCAGCTATTATGGCTGGTAGGAAGAGTGGTGTTGCAACACTTATAAAAGAAACCCACTTCATTGGTAACTTGACTCATAGTGATATGACATGCACATCTGAAGTTATATTTGAAAATGTATGTAGAGAAGAAGATTCTATTTGATAAACTTGTTGGTTTTAAGTCAGATGGTGCAGCTATTATGGCTGGTAGGAAGAGTGGTGTTGCAACACTTATAAAAGAAACCCACTTCATTGGTAACTTGACTCATAGTGATATTACATGCACATCTGAAGTTATATTTGAAAATGTATGTAGAGAAGAAGATTCTATTTGATAAACTTGTTGGTTTTAAGTCAGATGGTGCAGCTATTATGGCTGGTAGGAAGAGTGGTGTTGCAACACTTATAAAAGAAACCCACTTCATTGGTAACTTGACTCATAGTGATATTACATGCACATCTGAAGTTATATTTGAAAATGTATGTAGAGAAGAAGATTCTATTTGATAAACTTGTTGGTTTTAAGTCAGATGGTGCAGCCATTATGACTGGTAGGAAGAGTGGTGTTGCAACACTTATAAAAGAAACCCACTTCATTGGTAACTTGACTCATAGTGATATTACATGCACATCTGAAGTTATATTTGAAAATGTATGTAGAGAAGAAGATTCTATTTGATAAACTTGTTGGTTTTAAGTCAGATGGTGCAGCTATTATGACTGGTAGGAAGAGTGGTGTTGCAACACTTATAAAAGAAACCCACTTCATTGGTAACTTGACTCATAGTGATATTACATGCACATCTGAAGTTATATTTGAAAATGAATGTAGAGAAGAAGATTCTATTTGATAAACTTGTTGGTTTTAAGTCAGATGGTGCAGCTATTATGGCTGGTAGGAAGAGTGGTGTTGCAACACTTATAAAAGAAACCCACTTCATTGGTAACTTGACTCATAGTGATATTACATGCACATCTGAAGTTATATTGAAACTGTATGTAGAGAAGAAGATTCTATTTGATAAACCTATTGGTTTTGGGTCAGATGGTGCAGCCATTATGACTGGTATGAAGAGTGGTGTTGCAACACTTATAAAAGAAACCCACTTCATTGGTAACTTGACTCATAGTGATATTACATGCACATCTGAAGTTATATTTGAAAATGTATGTAGAGAAGAAGATTCTATTTGATAAACTTGTTGGTTTTAAGTCAGATGGTGCAGCTATTATGGCTGGTAGGAAGAGTGGTGTTGCAACACTTATAAAAGAAACCCACTTCATTGGTAACTTGACTCATAGTGATATTACATGCACATCTGAAGTTATATTTGAAAATGTATGTAGAGAAGAAGATTCTATTTGATAAACTTGTTGGTTTTAAGTCAGATGGTGCAGCTATTATGACTTGTAGGAAGAGTGGTGTTGCAACACTTATAAAAGAAACCCACTTCATTGGTAACTTGACTCATAGTGATATTACATGCACATCTGAAGTTATATTTGAAAATGAATGTAGAGAAGAAGATTCTATTTGATAAACTTGTTGGTTTTAAGTCAGATGGTGCAGCTATTATGGCTGGTAGGAAGAGTGGTGTTGCAACACTTATAAAAGAAACCAACTTCATTGGTAACTTGACTCATAGTGATATTACATGCACATCTGAAGTTATATTTGAAACTGTATGTAGAGAAGAAGATTCTATTTGATAAACCTATTGGTTTTGGGTCAGATGGTGCAGCCATTATGACTGGTAGGAAGAGTGGTGTTGCAACACTTATAAAAGAAACCCACTTCATTGGTAACTTGAATCATAGTGATATTACATGCACATCTGAAGTTATATTTGAAAATGTATGCAGAGAAGAAGATTCTATTTGATAAACCTATTGGTTTTGGGTCAGATGGTGCAGCTATTATGGCTGGTAGGAAGAGTGGTGTTGCAACACTTATAAAAGAAACCCACTTTATTGGTAACTTGACTCATAGTGATATTACATGCACATCTGAAGTTATATTTGAAAATGTATGTAGAGAAGAAGATTCTATTTGATAAACCTATTGGTTTTGGGTCAGATGGTGCAGCTATTATGGCTGGTAGGAAGAGTGGTGTTGCAACACTTATAAAAGAAACCCACTTCATTGGTAACTTGACTCATAGTGATATTACATGCACATCTGAAGTTATATTTGAAAATGTATGTAGAGAAGAAGATTCTATTTGATAAACTTGTTGGTTTTAAGTCAGATGGTGCAGCTATTATGGCTGGTAGGAAGAGTGGTGTTGCAACACTTATAAAAGAAACCCACTTCATTGGTAACTTGACTCATAGTGATATTACATGCACATCTGAAGTTATATTTGAAAATGTATGTAGAGAAGAAGATTCTATTTGATAAACTTGTTGGTTTTAAGTCAGATGGTGCAGCTATTATGGCTGGTAGGAAGAGTGGTGTTGCAACACTTATAAAAGAAACCAACTTCATTGGAAACTTGACTCATAGTGATATTACATGCACATCTGAAGTTATATTTGAAAATGTATGTAGAGAAGAAGATTCTATTTGATAAACTTGTTGGTTTTAAGTCAGATGGTGCAGCCATTATGACTGGTAGGAAGAGTGGTGTTGCAACACTTATAAAAGAAACCCACTTCATTGGTAACTTGACTCATAGTGATATTACATGCACATCTGAAGTTATATTTGAAAATGTATGTAGAGAAGAAGATTCTATTTGATAAACTTGTTGGTTTTAAGTCAGATGGTGCAGCTATTATGACTGGTAGGAAGAGTGGTGTTGCAACACTTATAAAAGAAACCCACTTCATTGGTAACTTGACTCATAGTGATATTACATGCACATCTGAAGTTATATTTGAAAATGAATGTAGAGAAGAAGATTCTATTTGATAAACTTGTTGGTTTTAAGTCAGATGGTGCAGCTATTATGGCTGGTAGGAAGAGTGGTGTTGCAACACTTATAAAAGAAACCCACTTCATTGGTAACTTGACTCATAGTGATATTACATGCACATCTGAAGTTATATTGAAACTGTATGTAGAGAAGAAGATTCTATTTGATAAACCTATTGGTTTTGGGTCAGATGGTGCAGCCATTATGACTGGTATGAAGAGTGGTGTTGCAACACTTATAAAAGAAACCCACTTCATTGGTAACTTGACTCATAGTGATATTACATGCACATCTGAAGTTATATTTGAAAATGTATGTAGAGAAGAAGATTCTATTTGATAAACTTGTTGGTTTTAAGTCAGATGGTGCAGCTATTATGGCTGGTAGGAAGAGTGGTGTTGCAACACTTATAAAAGAAACCCACTTCATTGGTAACTTGACTCATAGTGATATTACATGCACATCTGAAGTTATATTTGAAAATGTATGTAGAGAAGAAGATTCTATTTGATAAACTTGTTGGTTTTAAGTCAGATGGTGCAGCTATTATGACTTGTAGGAAGAGTGGTGTTGCAACACTTATAAAAGAAACCCACTTCATTGGTAACTTGACTCATAGTGATATTACATGCACATCTGAAGTTATATTTGAAAATGAATGTAGAGAAGAAGATTCTATTTGATAAACTTGTTGGTTTTAAGTCAGATGGTGCAGCTATTATGGCTGGTAGGAAGAGTGGTGTTGCAACACTTATAAAAGAAACCCACTTCATTGGTAACTTGACTCATAGTGATATTACATGCACATCTGAAGTTATATTTGAAACTGTATGTAGAGAAGAAGATTCTATTTGATAAACCTATTGGTTTTGGGTCAGATGGTGCAGCCATTATGACTGGTAGGAAGAGTGGTGTTGCAACACTTATAAAAGAAACCCACTTCATTGGTAACTTGAATCATAGTGATATTACATGCACATCTGAAGTTATATTTGAAAATGTATGCAGAGAAGAAGATTCTATTTGATAAACCTATTGGTTTTGGGTCAGATGGTGCAGCTATTATGGCTGGTAGGAAGAGTGGTGTTGCAACACTTATAAAAGAAACCCACTTTATTGGTAACTTGACTCATAGTGATATTACATGCACATCTGAAGTTATATTTGAAAATGTATGTAGAGAAGAAGATTCTATTTGATAAACCTATTGGTTTTGGGTCAGATGGTGCAGCTATTATGGCTGGTAGGAAGAGTGGTGTTGCAACACTTATAAAAGAAACCCACTTCATTGGTAATTTGACTCATAGTGATATTACATGCCCATCTGAAGTTATATTTGAAAATATATGTAGAGAAGAAGATTCTATTTGATAAACTTGTTGGTTTTAGGTCAGATGGTGCAGCTATTATGGCTGGTAGGAAGAGTGGTGTTGCAACACTTATAAAAGAAACCCACTTCATTGGTAACTTGAATCATAGTGATATTACATGCACATCTGAAGTTATATTTGAAAATGTATGTAGAGAAGAAGATTCTATTTGATAAACTTGTTGGTTTTAAGTCAGATGGTGCAGCTATTATAGCTGGTAGGAAGAGTGGTGTTGCAACACTTATAAAAGAAACCCACTTCATTGATAACTTGACTCATAGTGATATTACATGCACATCTGAAGTTATATTTGAAAATGTATGCAGAGAAGAAGATTCTATTTGATAAACTTGTTGGTTTTAAGTCAGATGGTGCAGCTATTATGGCTGGTAGGAAGAGTGGTGTTGCAACACTTATAAAAGAAACCCACTTCATTGGTAACTTGACTCATAGTGATATTACATGCACATCTGAAGTTATATTTGAAAATGAATGTAGAGAAGAAGATTCTATTTGATAAACTTGTTGGTTTTAAGTCAGATGGTGCAGCTATTATGGCTGGTAGGAAGAGTGGTGTTGCAACACTTATAAAAGAAACCCACTTCATTGGTAACTTGACTCATAGTGATATTACATGCACATCTGAAGTTATATTGAAACTGTATGTAGAGAAGAAGATTCTATTTGATAAACCTATTGGTTTTGGGTCAGATGGTGCAGCCATTATGACTGGTATGAAGAGTGGTGTTGCAACACTTATAAAAGAAACCCACTTCATTGGTAACTTGACTCATAGTGATATTACATGCACATCTGAAGTTATATTTGAAAATGTATGTAGAGAAGAAGATTCTATTTGATAAACTTGTTGGTTTTAAGTCAGATGGTGCAGCTATTATGGCTGGTAGGAAGAGTGGTGTTGCAACACTTATAAAAGAAACCCACTTCATTGGTAACTTGACTCATAGTGATATTACATGCACATCTGAAGTTATATTTGAAAATGTATGTAGAGAAGAAGATTCTATTTGATAAACTTGTTGGTTTTAAGTCAGATGGTGCAGCTATTATGACTTGTAGGAAGAGTGGTGTTGCAACACTTATAAAAGAAACCCACTTCATTGGTAACTTGACTCATAGTGATATTACATGCACATCTGAAGTTATATTTGAAAATGAATGTAGAGAAGAAGATTCTATTTGATAAACTTGTTGGTTTTAAGTCAGATGGTGCAGCTATTATGGCTGGTAGGAAGAGTGGTGTTGCAACACTTATAAAAGAAACCCACTTCATTGGTAACTTGACTCATAGTGATATTACATGCACATCTGAAGTTATATTTGAAACTGTATGTAGAGAAGAAGATTCTATTTGATAAACCTATTGGTTTTGGGTCAGATGGTGCAGCCATTATGACTGGTAGGAAGAGTGGTGTTGCAACACTTATAAAAGAAACCCACTTCATTGGTAACTTGAATCATAGTGATATTACATGCACATCTGAAGTTATATTTGAAAATGTATGCAGAGAAGAAGATTCTATTTGATAAACCTATTGGTTTTGGGTCAGATGGTGCAGCTATTATGGCTGGTAGGAAGAGTGGTGTTGCAACACTTATAAAAGAAACCCACTTTATTGGTAACTTGACTCATAGTGATATTACATGCACATCTGAAGTTATATTTGAAAATGTATGTAGAGAAGAAGATTCTATTTGATAAACCTATTGGTTTTGGGTCAGATGGTGCAGCTATTATGGCTGGTAGGAAGAGTGGTGTTGCAACACTTATAAAAGAAACCCACTTCATTGGTAATTTGACTCATAGTGATATTACATGCCCATCTGAAGTTATATTTGAAAATATATGTAGAGAAGAAGATTCTATTTGATAAACTTGTTGGTTTTAGGTCAGATGGTGCAGCTATTATGGCTGGTAGGAAGAGTGGTGTTGCAACACTTATAAAAGAAACCCACTTCATTGGTAACTTGAATCATAGTGATATTACATGCACATCTGAAGTTATATTTGAAAATGTATGTAGAGAAGAAGATTCTATTTGATAAACTTGTTGGTTTTAAGTCAGATGGTGCAGCTATTATAGCTGGTAGGAAGAGTGGTGTTGCAACACTTATAAAAGAAACCCACTTCATTGATAACTTGACTCATAGTGATATTACATGCACATCTGAAGTTATATTTGAAAATGTATGCAGAGAAGAAGATTCTATTTGATAAACTTGTTGGTTTTAAGTCAGATGGTGCAGCTATTATGGCTGGTAGGAAGAGTGGTGTTGCAACACTTATAAAAGAAACCCACTTCATTGGTAACTTGACTCATAGTGATATTACATGCACATCTGAAGTTATATTTGAAAATGTATGTAGAGAAGAAGATTCTATTTGATAAACTTGTTGGTTTTAAGTCAGATGGTGCAGCTATTATGACTTGTAGGAAGAGTGGTGTTGCAACACTTATAAAAGAAACCCACTTCATTGGTAACTTGACTCATAGTGATATTACATGCACATCTGAAGTTATATTTGAAAATGAATGTAGAGAAGAAGATTCTATTTGATAAACTTGTTGGTTTTAAGTCAGATGGTGCAGCTATTATGGCTGGTAGGAAGAGTGGTGTTGCAACACTTATAAAAGAAACCCACTTCATTGGTAACTTGACTCATAGTGATATTACATGCACATCTGAAGTTATATTTGAAACTGTATGTAGAGAAGAAGATTCTATTTGATAAACCTATTGGTTTTGGGTCAGATGGTGCAGCCATTATGACTGGTAGGAAGAGTGGTGTTGCAACACTTATAAAAGAAACCCACTTCATTGGTAACTTGAATCATAGTGATATTACATGCACATCTGAAGTTATATTTGAAAATGTATGCAGAGAAGAAGATTCTATTTGATAAACCTATTGGTTTTGGGTCAGATGGTGCAGCTATTATGGCTGGTAGGAAGAGTGGTGTTGCAACACTTATAAAAGAAACCCACTTTATTGGTAACTTGACTCATAGTGATATTACATGCACATCTGAAGTTATATTTGAAAATGTATGTAGAGAAGAAGATTCTATTTGATAAACCTATTGGTTTTGGGTCAGATGGTGCAGCTATTATGGCTGGTAGGAAGAGTGGTGTTGCAACACTTATAAAAGAAACCCACTTCATTGGTAATTTGACTCATAGTGATATTACATGCCCATCTGAAGTTATATTTGAAAATATATGTAGAGAAGAAGATTCTATTTGATAAACTTGTTGGTTTTAGGTCAGATGGTGCAGCTATTATGGCTGGTAGGAAGAGTGGTGTTGCAACACTTATAAAAGAAACCCACTTCATTGGTAACTTGAATCATAGTGATATTACATGCACATCTGAAGTTATATTTGAAAATGTATGTAGAGAAGAAGATTCTATTTGATAAACTTGTTGGTTTTAGGTCAGATGGTGCAGCTATTATGGCTGGTAGGAAGAGTGGTGTTGCAACACTTATAAAAGAAACCCACTTCATTGGTAACTTGAATCATAGTGATATTACATGCACATCTGAAGTTATATTTGAAAATGTATGTAGAGAAGAAGATTCTATTTGATAAACTTGTTGGTTTTAAGTCAGATGGTGCAGCTATTATAGCTGGTAGGAAGAGTGGTGTTGCAACACTTATAAAAGAAACCCACTTCATTGATAACTTGACTCATAGTGATATTACATGCACATCTGAAGTTATATTTGAAAATGTATGCAGAGAAGAAGATTCTATTTGATAAACTTGTTGGTTTTAAGTCAGATGGTGCAGCTATTATGGCTGGTAGGAAGAGTGGTGTTGCAACACTTATAAAAGAAACCCACTTCATTGGTAACTTGACTCATAGTGATATTACATGCACATCTGAAGTTATATTTGAAAATGTATGTAGAGAAGAAGATTCTTTTTGATAAACTTGTTGGTTTTAAGTCAGATGGTGCAGCTATTATGGCTGGTAGGAAGAGTGGTGTTGCAACACTTATAAAAGAAACCCACTTCATTGGTAACTTGACTCATAGTGATATTACATGCACATCTGAAGTTATATTTGAAAATGTATGTAGAGAAGAAGATTCTATTTGATAAACTTGTTGGTTTTAAGTCAGATGGTGCAGCTATTATAGCTGGTAGGAATAGTGGTGTTGCAACACTTATAAAAGAAACCCACTTCATTGGTAACTTGACTCATAGTGATATTACATGCACATCTGAAGTTATATTTGAAAATGTATGCAGAGAAGAAGATTCTATTTGATAAACTTGTTGGTTTTAAGTCAGATGGTGCAGCTATTATGGCTGGTAGGAAGAGTGGTGTTGCAACACTTATAAAAGAAACCCACTTCATTGGTAACTTGACTCATAGTGATATTACATGCACATCTGAAGTTATATTTGAAAATGTATGTAGAGAAGAAGATTCTATTTGATAAACCTATTGGTTTTGGGTCAGATGGTGCAGCCATTATGACTGGTAGGAAGAGTGGTGTTGCAACACTTATAAAAGAAACCCACTTCATTGGTAACTTGACTCATAGTGATATTACATGCACATCTGAAGTTATATTTGAAAATGTATGTAGAGAAGAAGATTCTATTTGATAAACTTGTTGGTTTTAAGTCAGATGGTGCAGCTATTATGGCTGGTAGGAAGAGTGGTGTTGCAACACTTATAAAAGAAACCCACTTCATTGGTTACTTGACTCATAGTGATATTACATGCACATCTGAAGTTATATTTGAAAATGTATGTAGAGAAGAAGATTCTATTTGATAAACTTGTTGGTTTTAAGTCAGATGGTGCAGCTATTATGGCTGGTAGGAAGAGTGGTGTTGCAACACTTATAAAAGAAACCCACTTCATTGGTAACTTGACTCATAGTGATATTACATGCACATCTGAAGTTATATTTGAAAATGTATGTAGAGAAGAAGATTCTATTTGATAAACTTGTTGGTTTTAAGTCAGATGGTGCAGCTATTATGGCTGGTAGGAAGAGTGGTGTTGCAACACTTATAAAAGAAACCCACTTCATTGGTAACTTGAATCATAGTGATATTACATGCACATCTGAAGTTATATTTGAAAATGTATGCAGAGAAGAAGATTCTATTTGATAAACCTATTGGTTTTGGGTCAGATGGTGCAGCTATTATGGCTGGTAGGAAGAGTGGTGTTGCAACACTTATAAAAGAAACCCACTTTATTGGTAACTTGACTCATAGTGATATTACATGCACATCTGAAGTTATATTTGAAAATGTATGTAGAGAAGAAGATTCTATTTGATAAACCTATTGGTTTTGGGTCAGATGGTGCAGCTATTATGGCTGGTAGGAAGAGTGGTGTTGCAACACTTATAAAAGAAACCCACTTCATTGGTAATTTGACTCATAGTGATATTACATGCCCATCTGAAGTTATATTTGAAAATATATGTAGAGAAGAAGATTCTATTTGATAAACTTGTTGGTTTTAGGTCAGATGGTGCAGCTATTATGGCTGGTAGGAAGAGTGGTGTTGCAACACTTATAAAAGAAACCCACTTCATTGGTAACTTGAATCATAGTGATATTACATGCACATCTGAAGTTATATTTGAAAATGTATGTAGAGAAGAAGATTCTATTTGATAAACTTGTTGGTTTTAGGTCAGATGGTGCAGCTATTATGGCTGGTAGGAAGAGTGGTGTTGCAACACTTATAAAAGAAACCCACTTCATTGGTAACTTGAATCATAGTGATATTACATGCACATCTGAAGTTATATTTGAAAATGTATGTAGAGAAGAAGATTCTATTTGATAAACTTGTTGGTTTTAAGTCAGATGGTGCAGCTATTATAGCTGGTAGGAAGAGTGGTGTTGCAACACTTATAAAAGAAACCCACTTCATTGATAACTTGACTCATAGTGATATTACATGCACATCTGAAGTTATATTTGAAAATGTATGCAGAGAAGAAGATTCTATTTGATAAACTTGTTGGTTTTAAGTCAGATGGTGCAGCTATTATGGCTGGTAGGAAGAGTGGTGTTGCAACACTTATAAAAGAAACCCACTTCATTGGTAACTTGACTCATAGTGATATTACATGCACATCTGAAGTTATATTTGAAAATGTATGTAGAGAAGAAGATTCTTTTTGATAAACTTGTTGGTTTTAAGTCAGATGGTGCAGCTATTATGGCTGGTAGGAAGAGTGGTGTTGCAACACTTATAAAAGAAACCCACTTCATTGGTAACTTGACTCATAGTGATATTACATGCACATCTGAAGTTATATTTGAAAATGTATGTAGAGAAGAAGATTCTATTTGATAAACTTGTTGGTTTTAAGTCAGATGGTGCAGCTATTATAGCTGGTAGGAATAGTGGTGTTGCAACACTTATAAAAGAAACCCACTTCATTGGTAACTTGACTCATAGTGATATTACATGCACATCTGAAGTTATATTTGAAAATGTATGCAGAGAAGAAGATTCTATTTGATAAACTTGTTGGTTTTAAGTCAGATGGTGCAGCTATTATGGCTGGTAGGAAGAGTGGTGTTGCAACACTTATAAAAGAAACCCACTTCATTGGTAACTTGACTCATAGTGATATTACATGCACATCTGAAGTTATATTTGAAAATGTATGTAGAGAAGAAGATTCTATTTGATAAACCTATTGGTTTTGGGTCAGATGGTGCAGCCATTATGACTGGTAGGAAGAGTGGTGTTGCAACACTTATAAAAGAAACCCACTTCATTGGTAACTTGACTCATAGTGATATTACATGCACATCTGAAGTTATATTTGAAAATGTATGTAGAGAAGAAGATTCTATTTGATAAACTTGTTGGTTTTAAGTCAGATGGTGCAGCTATTATGGCTGGTAGGAAGAGTGGTGTTGCAACACTTATAAAAGAAACCCACTTCATTGGTTACTTGACTCATAGTGATATTACATGCACATCTGAAGTTATATTTGAAAATGTATGTAGAGAAGAAGATTCTATTTGATAAACTTGTTGGTTTTAAGTCAGATGGTGCAGCTATTATGGCTGGTAGGAAGAGTGGTGTTGCAACACTTATAAAAGAAACCCACTTCATTGGTAACTTGACTCATAGTGATATTACATGCACATCTGAAGTTATATTTGAAAATGTATGTAGAGAAGAAGATTCTATTTGATAAACTTGTTGGTTTTAAGTCAGATGGTGCAGCTATTATGGCTGGTAGGAAGAGTGGTGTTGCAACACTTATAAAAGAAACCCACTTCATTGGTAACTTGACTCATAGTGATATTACATGCACATCTGAAGTTATATTTGAAAATGTATGTAGAGAAGAAGATTCTATTTGATAAACTTGTTGGTTTTAAGTCAGATGGTGCAGCTATTATGACTGGTAGGAAGAGTGGTGTTGCAACACTTATAAAAGAAACCCACTTCATTGGTAACTTGACTCATAGTGATATTACATGCACATCTGAAGTTATATTTGAAAATGAATGTAGAGAAGAAGATTCTATTTGATAAACTTGTTGGTTTTAAGTCAGATGGTGCAGCTATTATGGCTGGTAGGAAGAGTGGTGTTGCAACACTTATAAAAGAAACCCACTTCATTGGTAACTTGACTCATAGTGATATTACATGCACATCTGAAGTTATATTTGAAAATGTATGTAGAGAAGAAGATTCTATTTGATAAACCTATTGGTTTTGGGTCAGATGGTGCAGCCATTATGACTGGTAGGAAGAGTGGTGTTGCAACACTTATAAAAGAAACCCACTTCATTGGTAATTTGACTCATAGTGATATTACATGCCCATCTGAAGTTATATTTGAAAATATATGTAGAGAAGAAGATTCTATTTGATAAACTTGTTGGTTTTAAGTCAGATGGTGCAGCTATTATGGCTGGTAGGAAGAGTGGTGTTGCAACACTTATAAAAGAAACCCACTTCATTGGTAACTTGAATCATAGTGATATTACATGCACATCTGAAGTTATATTTGAAAATGTATGTAGAGAAGAAGATTCTATTTGATAAACTTGTTGGTTTTAAGTCAGATGGTGCAGCTATTATAGCTGGTAGGAAGAGTGGTGTTGCAACACTTATAAAAGAAACCCACTTCATTGATAACTTGACTCATAGTGATATTACATGCACATCTGAAGTTATATTTGAAAATGTATGCAGAGAAGAAGATTCTATTTGATAAACTTGTTGGTTTTAAGTCAGATGGTGCAGCTATTATGGCTGGTAGGAAGAGGTGTGTTGCAACACTTATAAAAGAAACCCACTTCATTGGTAACTTGACTCATAGTGATATTACATGCACATCTGAAGTTATATTTGAAAATGTATGTAGAGAAGAAGATTCTTTTTGATAAACTTGTTGGTTTTAAGTCAGATGGTGCAGCTATTATGGCTGGTAGGAAGAGTGGTGTTGCAACACTTATAAAAGAAACCCACTTCATTGGTCACTTGACTCATAGTGATATTACATGCACATCTGAAGTTATATTTGAAAATGTATGTAGAGAAGAAGATTCTATTTGATAAACTTGTTGGTTTTAAGTCAGATGGTGCAGCTATTATAGCTGGTAGGAATAGTGGTGTTGCAACACTTATAAAAGAAACCCACTTCATTGGTAACTTGACTCATAGTGATATTACATGCACATCTGAAGTTATATTTGAAAATGTATGCAGAGAAGAAGATTCTATTTGATAAACTTGTTGGTTTTAAGTCAGATGGTGCAGCTATTATGGCTGGTAGGAAGAGTGGTGTTGCAACACTTATAAAAGAAACCCACTTCATTGGTAACTTGACTCATAGTGATATTACATGCACATCTGAAGTTATATTTGAAAATGTATGTAGAGAAGAAGATTCTATTTGATAAACCTATTGGTTTTGGGTCAGATGGTGCAGCCATTATGACTGGTAGGAAGAGTGGTGTTGCAACACTTATAAAAGAAACCCACTTCATTGGTAACTTGACTCATAGTGATATTACATGCACATCTGAAGTTATATTTGAAAATGTATGTAGAGAAGAAGATTCTATTTGATAAACTTGTTGGTTTTAAGTCAGATGGTGCAGCTATTATGGCTGGTAGGAAGAGTGGTGTTGCAACACTTATAAAAGAAACCCACTTCATTGGTAACTTGACTCATAGTGATATTACATGCACATCTGAAGTTATATTTGAAAATGAATGTAGAGAAGAAGATTCTATTTGATAAACTTGTTGGTTTTAAGTCAGATGGTGCAGCTATTATGGCTGGTAGGAAGAGTGGTGTTGCAACACTTATAAAAGAAACCCACTTCATTGGTAACTTGAATCATAGTGATATTACATGCATATCTGAAGTTATATTGAAACTGTATGTAGAGAAGAAGATTCTATTTGATAAACCTATTGGTTTTGGGTCAGATGGTGCAGCCATTATGACTGGTATGAAGAGTGGTGTTGCAACACTTATAAAAGAAACCCACTTCATTGGTAACTTGACTCATAGTGATATTACATGCACATCTGAAGTTATATTTAAAAATGTATGTAGAGAAGAAGATTCTATTTGATAAACCTGTTGGTTTTAAGTCAGATGGTGCAGCTATTATGGCTGGTAGGAAGAGTGGTGTTGCAACACTTATAAAAGAAACTCACTTCATTGGTAACTTGACTCATAGTGATATTACATGCACATCTGAAGTTATATTTGAAAATGTATGTAGAGAAGAAGATTCTATTTGATAAACCTATTGGTTTTAAGTCAGATGGTGCAGCTATTATGGCTGGTAGGAAGAGTGGTGTTGCAACACTTATAAAAGAAACCCACTTCATTGGTAACTTGACTCATAGTGATATTACATGCACATCTGAAGTTATATTTGAAAATGTATGTAGAGAAGAAGATTCAATTTGATAAACTTGTTGGTTTTAAGTCAGATGGTGCAGCTATTATGGCTGGTAGGAAGAGTGGTGTTGCAACACTTATAAAAGAAACCCACTTCATTGGTAACTTGACTCATAGTGATATTACATGCACATCTGAAGTTATATTTGAAAATGTATGTAGAGAAGAAGATTCTATTTGAAAAACCTATTGGTTTTGGGTCAGATGGTGCAGCCATTATGACTGGTAGGAAGAGTGGTGTTGCAACACTTATAAAAGAAACCCATTCATTGGTAACTTGACTCATAGTGATATTACATGCACATCTGAAGTTATATTTGAAAATGTATGTAGAGAAGAAGATTCTATTTGATAAACTTGTTGGTTTTAAGTCAGATGGTGCAGCTATTATGGCTGGGAGGAAGAGTGGTGTTGCAACACTTATAAAAGAAACCCACTTCATTGGTAACTTGACTCATAGTGATATTACATGCACATCTGAAGTTATATTTGAAAATGTATGTAGAGAAGAAGATTCTATTTGATAAACTTGTTGGTTTTAAGTCAGATGGTGCAGCTATTATGGCTGGTAGGAAGAGTGGTGTTGCAACACTTATAAAAGAAACCCACTTCATTGGTAACTTGACTCATAGTGATATTACATGCACATCTGAAGTTATATTTGAAAATGTATGTAGAGAAGAAGATTCTATTTGATAAACTTGTTGGTTTTAAGTCAGATGGTGCAGCCATTATGGCTGGTAGGAAGAGTGGTGTTGCAACACTTATAAAAGAAACCCACTTCATTGGTAACTTGACTCATAGTGATATTACATGCACATCTGAAGTTATATTTGAAAATGTATGTAGAGAAGAAGATTCTATTTGATAAACTTGTTGGTTTTAAGTCAGATGGTGCAGCTATTATGACTGGTAGGAAGAGTGGTGTTGCAACACTTATAAAAGAAACCCACTTCATTGGTAACTTGACTCATAGTGATATTACATGCACATCTGAAGTTATATTTGAAAATGAATGTAGAGAAGAAGATTCTATTTGATAAACTTGTTGGTTTTAAGTCAGATGGTGCAGCTATTATGGCTGGTAGGAAGAGTGGTGTTGCAACACTTATAAAAGAAACCCACTTCATTGGTAACTTGACTCATAGTGATATTACATGCACATCTGAAGTTATATTTGAAAATGTATGTAGAGAAGAAGATTCTATTTGATAAACTTGTTGGTTTTAAGTCAGATGGTGCAGCTATTATGGCTGGTAGGAAGAGTGGTGTTGCAACACTTATAAAAGAAACCCACTTCATTGGTAACTTGACTCATAGTGATATTACATGCACATCTGAAGTTATATTTGAAAATGTATGTAGAGAAGAAGATTCTATTTGATAAACTTGTTGGTTTTAAGTCAGATGGTGCAGCTATTATGGCTGGTAGGAAGAGTGGTGTTGCAACACTTATAAAAGAAACCCACTTCATTGGTAACTTGACTCATAGTGATATTACATGCACATCTGAAGTTATATTTGAAAATGTATGTGGAGAAGAAGATTCTATTTGATAAACTTGTTGGTTTTATGTCAGATGGTGCAGCTATTATGGCTGGTAGGAAGAGTGGTGTTGCAACACTTATAAAAGAAACCCACTTCATTGGTAACTTGACTCATAGTGATATGACATGCACATCTGAAGTTATATTTGAAAATGTATGTAGAGAAGAAGATTCTATTTGATAAACTTGTTGGTTTTAAGTCAGATGGTGCAGCTATTATGGCTGGTAGGAAGAGTGGTGTTGCAACACTTATAAAAGAAACCCACTTCATTGGTAACTTGACTCATAGTGATATTACATGCACATCTGAAGTTATATTTGAAAATGTATGTAGAGAAGAAGATTCTATTTGATAAACCTATTGGTTTTGGATCAGATGGTGCAGCCATTATGGCTGGTAGGAAGAGTGGTGTTGCAACACTTATAAAAGAGACCCACTTCATTGGTAACTTGACTCATAGTGATATTACATGCACATCTGAAGTTATGTTTGAAAATGTATGTAGAGAAGAAGATTCAATTTGATAAACTTGTTGGTTTTAAGTCAGATGGTGCAGCTATTATGGCTGGTAGGAAGAGTGGTGTTGCAACACTTATAAAAGAAACCCACTTCATTGGTAACTTGACTCATAGTGATATTACATGCACATCTGAAGTTATATTTGAAAATGTATGTAGAGAAGAAGATTCTATTTGATAAACTTGTTGGTTTTAAGTCAGATGGTGCACTTATTATGGCTGGTAGGAAGAGTGGTGTTGCAACACTTATAAAAGAAACCCACTTCATTGGTAACTTGACTCATAGTGATATTACATGCACATCTGAAGTTATATTTGAAAATGTATGTAGAGAAGAAGATTCTATTTGATAAACTTGTTGGTTTTAAGTCAGATGGTGCAGCTATTATGGCTGGTAGGAAGAGTGGTGTTGCAACACTTATAAAAGAAACCCACTTCATTGGTAACTTGACTCATAGTGATATTACATGCACATCTGAAGTTATATTTGAAAATGTATGTAAAGAAGAAGATTCTATTTGATAAACTTGTTGGTTTTAAGTCAGATGGTGCAGCTATTATGGCTGGTAGGAAGAGTGGTGTTGCAACACTTATAAAAGAAACCCACTTCATTGGTAACTTGACTCATAGTGATATTACATGCACATCTGAAGTTATATTTGAAAATGTATGTGGAGAAGAAGATTCTATTTGATAAACTTGTTGGTTTTATGTCAGATGGTGCAGCTATTATGGCTGGTAGGAAGAGTGGTGTTGCAACACTTATAAAAGAAACCCACTTCATTGGTAACTTGACTCATAGTGATATTACATGCACATCTGAAGTTATATTTGAAAATGTATGTAGAGAAGAAGATTCTATTTGATAAACTTGTTGGTTTTAAGTCAGATGGTGCAGCTATTATGGCTGGTAGGAAGAGTGGTGTTGCAACACTTATAAAAGAAACCCACTTCATTGGTAACTTGACTCATAGTGATATTACATGCACATCTGAAGTTATATTTGAAAATGTATGTAGAGAAGAAGATTCTATTTGATAAACCTATTGGTTTTGGGTCAGATGGTGCAGCCATTATGGCTGGTAGGAAGAGTGGTGTTGCAACACTTATAAAAGAAACCCACTTCATTGGTAACTTGACTCATAGTGATATTACATGCACATCTGAAGTTATATTTGAAAATGTATGTAGAGAAGAAGATTCAATTTGATAAACTTGTTGGTTTTAAGTCAGATGGTGCAGCTATTATGGCTGGTAGGAAGAGTGGTGTTGCAACACTTATAAAAGAAACCCACTTCATTGGTAACTTGACTCATAGTGATATTACATGCACATCTGAAGTTATATTTGAAAATGTATGTAGAGAAGAAGATTCTATTTGATAAACTTGTTGGTTTTAAGTCAGATGGTGCACTAATTATGGCTGGTAGGAAGAGTGGTGTTGCAACACTTATAAAAGAAACTCACTTCATTGGTAACTTGACTCATAGTGATATTACATGCACATCTGAAGTTATATTTGAAAATGTATGTAGAGAAGAAGATTTTATTTGATAAACTTGTTGGTTTTAAGTCAGATGGTGCAGCTATTATAGCTGATAGGAAGAGTGGTGTTGCAACACTTATAAAAGAAACCCACTTCATTGGTAACTTGACTCATACTGATATTACATGCACATCTGAAGTTATATTTGAAAATGTATGTAGAGAAGAAGATTCTATTTGATAAACTTGTTGGTTTTATGTCAGATGGTGCAGCTATTATGGCTGGTAGGAAGAGTGGTGTTGCAACACTTATAAAAGAAACCCACTTCATTGGTAACTTGACTCATAGTGATATTACATGCACATCTGAAGTTATATTTGAAAATGTATGTAGAGAAGAAGATTCTATTTGATAAACTTGTTGGTTTTAAGTCAGATGGTGCAGCTATTATGGCTGGTAGGAAGAGTGGTGTTGCAACACTTATAAAAGAAACCCACTTCATTGGTAACTTGACTCATAGTGATATTACATGCACATCTGAAGTTATATTTGAAAATGTATGTAGAGAAGAAGATTCTATTTGATAAACCTATTGGTTTTGGGTCAGATGGTGCAGCCATTATGGCTGGTAGGAAGAGTGGTGTTGCAACACTTATAAAAGAAACCCACTTCATTGGTAACTTGACTCATAGTGATATTACATGCACATCTGAAGTTATATTTGAAAATGTATGTAGAGAAGAAGATTCAATTTGATAAACTTGTTGGTTTTAAGTCAGATGGTGCAGCTATTATGGCTGGTAGGAAGAGTGGTGTTGCAACACTTATAAAAGAAACCCACTTCATTGGTAACTTGACTCATAGTGATATTACATGCACATCTGAAGTTATATTTGAAAATGTATGTAGAGAAGAAGATTCTATTTGATAAACTTGTTGGTTTTAAGTCAGATGGTGCACTAATTATGGCTGGTAGGAAGAGTGGTGTTGCAACACTTATAAAAGAAACCCACTTCATTGGTAACTTGACTCATAGTGATATTACATGCACATCTGAAGTTATATTTGAAAATGTATGTAGAGAAGAAGATTCTATTTGATAAACCTATTGGTTTTGGATCAGATGGTGCAGCCATTATGGCTGGTAGGAAGAGTGGTGTTGCAACACTTATAAAAGAGACCCACTTCATTGGTAACTTGACTCATAGTGATATTACATGCACATCTGAAGTTATGTTTGAAAATGTATGTAGAGAAGAAGATTCAATTTGATAAACTTGTTGGTTTTAAGTCAGATGGTGCAGCTATTATGGCTGGTAGGAAGAGTGGTGTTGCAACACTTATAAAAGAAACCCACTTCATTGGTAACTTGACTCATAGTGATATTACATGCACATCTGAAGTTATATTTGAAAATGTATGTAGAGAAGAAGATTCTATTTGATAAACTTGTTGGTTTTAAGTCAGATGGTGCACTTATTATGGCTGGTAGGAAGAGTGGTGTTGCAACACTTATAAAAGAAACCCACTTCATTGGTAACTTGACTCATAGTGATATTACATGCACATCTGAAGTTATATTTGAAAATGTATGTAGAGAAGAAGATTCTATTTGATAAACTTGTTGGTTTTAAGTCAGATGGTGCAGCTATTATGGCTGGTAGGAAGAGTGGTGTTGCAACACTTATAAAAGAAACCCACTTCATTGGTAACTTGACTCATAGTGATATTACATGCACATCTGAAGTTATATTTGAAAATGTATGTAAAGAAGAAGATTCTATTTGATAAACTTGTTGGTTTTAAGTCAGATGGTGCAGCTATTATGGCTGGTAGGAAGAGTGGTGTTGCAACACTTATAAAAGAAACCCACTTCATTGGTAACTTGACTCATAGTGATATTACATGCACATCTGAAGTTATATTTGAAAATGTATGTGGAGAAGAAGATTCTATTTGATAAACTTGTTGGTTTTATGTCAGATGGTGCAGCTATTATGGCTGGTAGGAAGAGTGGTGTTGCAACACTTATAAAAGAAACCCACTTCATTGGTAACTTGACTCATAGTGATATTACATGCACATCTGAAGTTATATTTGAAAATGTATGTAGAGAAGAAGATTCTATTTGATAAACTTGTTGGTTTTAAGTCAGATGGTGCAGCTATTATGGCTGGTAGGAAGAGTGGTGTTGCAACACTTATAAAAGAAACCCACTTCATTGGTAACTTGACTCATAGTGATATTACATGCACATCTGAAGTTATATTTGAAAATGTATGTAGAGAAGAAGATTCTATTTGATAAACCTATTGGTTTTGGGTCAGATGGTGCAGCCATTATGGCTGGTAGGAAGAGTGGTGTTGCAACACTTATAAAAGAAACCCACTTCATTGGTAACTTGACTCATAGTGATATTACATGCACATCTGAAGTTATATTTGAAAATGTATGTAGAGAAGAAGATTCAATTTGATAAACTTGTTGGTTTTAAGTCAGATGGTGCAGCTATTATGGCTGGTAGGAAGAGTGGTGTTGCAACACTTATAAAAGAAACCCACTTCATTGGTAACTTGACTCATAGTGATATTACATGCACATCTGAAGTTATATTTGAAAATGTATGTAGAGAAGAAGATTCTATTTGATAAACTTGTTGGTTTTAAGTCAGATGGTGCACTAATTATGGCTGGTAGGAAGAGTGGTGTTGCAACACTTATAAAAGAAACCCACTTCATTGGTAACTTGACTCATAGTGATATTACATGCACATCTGAAGTTATATTTGAAAATGTATGTAGAGAAGAAGATTTTATTTGATAAACTTGTTGGTTTTAAGTCAGATGGTGCAGCTATTATAGCTGGTAGGAAGAGTGGTGTTGCAACACTTATAAAAGAAACCCACTTCATTGGTAACTTGACTCATACTGATATTACATGCACATCTGAAGTTATATTTGAAAATGTATGCAGAGAAGAAGATTCTATTTGATAAACTTGTTGGTTTTAAGTCAGATGGTGCAGCTATTATGGCTGGTAGGAAGAGTGGTGTTGCAACACTTATAAAAGAAACCCACTTCATTGGTAACTTGACTCATAGTGATATTACATGCACATCTGAAGTTATATTTGAAAATGTATGTAGAGAAGAAGATTCTATTTGATAAACCTATTGGTTTTGGGTCAGATGGTGCAGCCATTATGACTGGTAGGAAGAGTGGTGTTGCAACACTTATTAAAGAAACCCACTTCATTGGTAACTTGACTCATAGTGATATAACATGCACATCTGAAGTTATATTTGAAAATGTATGTAGAGAAGAAGATTCTATTTGATAAACCTATTGGTTTTGGGTCAGATGGTGCAGCCATTATGACTGGTAGGAAGAGTGGTGTTGCAACACTTATAAAAGAAACCCACTTCATTGGTAACTTGACTCATAGTGATATTACATGCACATCTGAAGTTATATTTGAAAATGTATGTAGAGAAGAAGATTCTATTTGATAAACTTGTTGGTTTTAAGTCAGATGGTGCAGCTATTATGGCTGGTAGGAAGAGTGGTGTTGCAACACTTATAAAAGAAACCCACTTCATTGGTAACTTGACTCATAGTGATATTACATGCACATCTGAAGTTATATTTGAAAATGTATGTAGAGAAGAAGATTCTATTTGATAAACTTGTTGGTTTTAAGTCAGATGGAGCAGCTATTATGGCTGGTAGGAAGAGTGGTGTTGCAACACTTATAAAAGAAACCCACTTCATTGGTAACTTGACTCATAGTGATATTGCATGCACATCTGAAGTTATATTTGAAACTGTATGTAGAAAAGAAGATTCTATTTGATAAACCTATTGGTTTTGGGTCAGATGGTGCAGCCATTATGACTGGTAGGAAGAGTGGTGTTGCAACACTTATAAAAGAAACCCACTTCATTGGTAACTTGACTCATAGTGATATTACATGCACATCTGAAGTTATATTTGAAAATGTATGTAGAGAAGAAGATTCTATTTGATAAACTTGTTGGTTTTAAGTCAGATGGTGCAGCTATTATGGCTGGTAGGAAGAGTGGTGTTGCAACACTTATAAAAGAAACCCACTTCATTGGTAACTTGACTCATAGTGATATTACATGCACATCTGAAGTTATTTTTGAAAATGTATGTAGAGAAGAAGATTCTATTTGATAAACTTGTTGGTTTTAAGTCAGATGGTGCAGCTATTATGGCTGGTAGGAAGAGTGGTGTTGCAACACTTATAAAAGAAACCCACTTCATTGGTAACTTGACTCATAGTGATATGACATGCACATCTGAAGTTATATTTGAAAATGTATGTGGAGAAGAAGATTCTATTTGATAAACTTGTTGGTTTTATGTCAGATGGTGCAGCAATTATGGCTGGTAGGAAGAGTGGTGTTGCAACACTTATAAAAGAAACCCACTTCATTGGTAACTTGACTCATAGTGATATGACATGCACATCTGAAGTTATATTTGAAAATGTATGTAGAGAAGAAGATTCTATTTGATAAACTTGTTGGTTTTAAGTCAGATGGTGCAGCTATTATGGCTGGTAGGAAGAGTGGTGTTGCAACACTTATAAAAGAAACCCACTTCATTGGTAACTTGACTCATAGTGATATTACATGCACATCTGAAGTTATATTTGAAAATGTATGTAGAGAAGAAGATTCAATTTGATAAACTTGTTGGTTTAAAGTCAGATGGTGCAGCTATTATGGCTGGTAGGAAGAATGGTGTTGCAACACTTATAAAAGAAACCCACTTCATTGGTAACTTGACTCATAGTGATATTACATGCACATCTGAAGTTATATTTGAAAATGTATGTAGAGAAGAAGATTCTATTTGATAAACCTGTTGGTTTTAAGTCAGATGGTGCAGCTATTATGGCTGGTAGGAAGAGTGGTGTTGCAACACTTATAAAAGAAACCCACTTCATTGGTAACTTGACTCATAGTGATATTACATGCACATCTGAAGTTATATTTGAAAATGTATGTAGAGAAGAAGATTCAATTTGATAAACTTGTTGGTTTTAAGTCAGATGGTGCAGCTATTATGGCTGGTAGGAAGAGTGGTGTTGCAACACTTATAAAAGAAACCCACTTCATTGGTAACTTGACTCATAGTGATATTACATGCACATCTGAAGTTATATTTAAAAATGTATGTAGAGAAGAAGATTCTATTTGATAAACCTGTTGGTTTTAAGTCAGATGGTGCAGCTATTATGGCTGGTAGGAAGAGTGGTGTTGCAACACTTATAAAAGAAACTCACTTCATTGGTAACTTGACTCATAGTGATATTACATGCACATCTGAAGTTATATTTGAAAATGTATGTAGAGAAGAAGATTCTATTTGATAAACCTATTGGTTTTAAGTCAGATGGTGCAGCTATTATGGCTGGTAGGAAGAGTGGTGTTGCAACACTTATAAAAGAAACCCACTTCATTGGTAACTTGACTCATAGTGATATTACATGCACATCTGAAGTTATATTTGAAAATGTATGTAGAGAAGAAGATTCAATTTGATAAACTTGTTGGTTTTAAGTCAGATGGTGCAGCTATTATGGCTGGTAGGAAGAGTGGTGTTGCAACACTTATAAAAGAAACCCACTTCATTGGTAACTTGACTCATAGTGATATTACATGCACATCTGAAGTTATATTTGAAAATGTATGTAGAGAAGAAGATTCTATTTGAAAAACCTATTGGTTTTGGGTCAGATGGTGCAGCCATTATGACTGGTAGGAAGAGTGGTGTTGCAACACTTATAAAAGAAACCCATTCATTGGTAACTTGACTCATAGTGATATTACATGCACATCTGAAGTTATATTTGAAAATGTATGTAGAGAAGAAGATTCTATTTGATAAACTTGTTGGTTTTAAGTCAGATGGTGCAGCTATTATGGCTGGGAGGAAGAGTGGTGTTGCAACACTTATAAAAGAAACCCACTTCATTGGTAACTTGACTCATAGTGATATTACATGCACATCTGAAGTTATATTTGAAAATGTATGTAGAGAAGAAGATTCTATTTGATAAACTTGTTGGTTTTAAGTCAGATGGTGCAGCTATTATGGCTGGTAGGAAGAGTGGTGTTGCAACACTTATAAAAGAAACCCACTTCATTGGTAACTTGACTCATAGTGATATTACATGCACATCTGAAGTTATATTTGAAAATGTATGTAGAGAAGAAGATTCTATTTGATAAACTTGTTGGTTTTAAGTCAGATGGTGCAGCCATTATGGCTGGTAGGAAGAGTGGTGTTGCAACACTTATAAAAGAAACCCACTTCATTGGTAACTTGACTCATAGTGATATTACATGCACATCTGAAGTTATATTTGAAAATGTATGTAGAGAAGAAGATTCTATTTGATAAACTTGTTGGTTTTAAGTCAGATGGTGCAGCTATTATGACTGGTAGGAAGAGTGGTGTTGCAACACTTATAAAAGAAACCCACTTCATTGGTAACTTGACTCATAGTGATATTACATGCACATCTGAAGTTATATTTGAAAATGAATGTAGAGAAGAAGATTCTATTTGATAAACTTGTTGGTTTTAAGTCAGATGGTGCAGCTATTATGGCTGGTAGGAAGAGTGGTGTTGCAACACTTATAAAAGAAACCCACTTCATTGGTAACTTGACTCATAGTGATATTACATGCACATCTGAAGTTATATTTGAAAATGTATGTAGAGAAGAAGATTCTATTTGATAAACTTGTTGGTTTTAAGTCAGATGGTGCAGCTATTATGGCTGGTAGGAAGAGTGGTGTTGCAACACTTATAAAAGAAACCCACTTCATTGGTAACTTGACTCATAGTGATATTACATGCACATCTGAAGTTATATTTGAAAATGTATGTAGAGAAGAAGATTCTATTTGATAAACTTGTTGGTTTTAAGTCAGATGGTGCAGCTATTATGGCTGGTAGGAAGAGTGGTGTTGCAACACTTATAAAAGAAACCCACTTCATTGGTAACTTGACTCATAGTGATATTACATGCACATCTGAAGTTATATTTGAAAATGTATGTGGAGAAGAAGATTCTATTTGATAAACTTGTTGGTTTTATGTCAGATGGTGCAGCTATTATGGCTGGTAGGAAGAGTGGTGTTGCAACACTTATAAAAGAAACCCACTTCATTGGTAACTTGACTCATAGTGATATGACATGCACATCTGAAGTTATATTTGAAAATGTATGTAGAGAAGAAGATTCTATTTGATACACTTGTTGGTTTTAAGTCAGATGGTGCAGCTATTATGGCTGGTAGGAAGAGTGGTGTTGCAACACTTATAAAAGAAACCCACTTCATTGGTAACTTGACTCATAGTGATATTACATGCACATCTGAAGTTATATTTGAAAATGTATGTAGAGAAGAAGATTCTATTTGATAAACCTATTGGTTTTGGATCAGATGGTGCAGCCATTATGGCTGGTAGGAAGAGTGGTGTTGCAACACTTATAAAAGAGACCCACTTTATTGGTAACTTGACTCATAGTGATATTACATGCACATCTGAAGTTATGTTTGAAAATGTATGTAGAGAAGAAGATTCAATTTGATAAACTTGTTGGTTTTAAGTCAGATGGTGCAGCTATTATGGCTGGTAGGAAGAGTGGTGTTGCAACACTTATAAAAGAAACCCACTTCATTGGTAACTTGACTCATAGTGATATTACATGCACATCTGAAGTTATATTTGAAAATGTATGTAGAGAAGAAGATTCTATTTGATAAACTTGTTGGTTTTAAGTCAGATGGTGCACTTATTATGGCTGGTAGGAAGAGTGGTGTTGCAACACTTATAAAAGAAACCCACTTCATTGGTAACTTGACTCATAGTGATATTACATGCACATCTGAAGTTATATTTGAAAATGTATGTAGAGAAGAAGATTCTATTTGATAAACTTGTTGGTTTTAAGTCAGATGGTGCAGCTATTATGGCTGGTAGGAAGAGTGGTGTTGCAACACTTATAAAAGAAACCCACTTCATTGGTAACTTGACTCATAGTGATATTACATGCACATCTGAAGTTATATTTGAAAATGTATGTAAAGAAGAAGATTCTATTTGATAAACTTGTTGGTTTTAAGTCAGATGGTGCAGCTATTATGGCTGGTAGGAAGAGTGGTGTTGCAACACTTATAAAAGAAACCCACTTCATTGGTAACTTGACTCATAGTGATATTACATGCACATCTGAAGTTATATTTGAAAATGTATGTGGAGAAGAAGATTCTATTTGATAAACTTGTTGGTTTTATGTCAGATGGTGCAGCTATTATGGCTGGTAGGAAGAGTGGTGTTGCAACACTTATAAAAGAAACCCACTTCATTGGTAACTTGACTCATAGTGATATTACATGCACATCTGAAGTTATATTTGAAAATGTATGTAGAGAAGAAGATTCTATTTGATAAACTTGTTGGTTTTAAGTCAGATGGTGCAGCTATTATGGCTGGTAGGAAGAGTGGTGTTGCAACACTTATAAAAGAAACCCACTTCATTGGTAACTTGACTCATAGTGATATTACATGCACATCTGAAGTTATATTTGAAAATGTATGTAGAGAAGAAGATTCTATTTGATAAACCTATTGGTTTTGGGTCAGATGGTGCAGCCATTATGGCTGGTAGGAAGAGTGGTGTTGCAACACTTATAAAAGAAACCCACTTCATTGGTAACTTGACTCATAGTGATATTACATGCACATCTGAAGTTATATTTGAAAATGTATGTAGAGAAGAAGATTCAATTTGATAAACTTGTTGGTTTTAAGTCAGATGGTGCAGCTATTATGGCTGGTAGGAAGAGTGGTGTTGCAACACTTATAAAAGAAACCCACTTCATTGGTAACTTGACTCATAGTGATATTACATGCACATCTGAAGTTATATTTGAAAATGTATGTAGAGAAGAAGATTCTATTTGATAAACTTGTTGGTTTTAAGTCAGATGGTGCACTTATTATGGCTGGTAGGAAGAGTGGTGTTGCAACACTTATAAAAGAAACCCACTTCATTGGTAACTTGACTCATAGTGATATTACATGCACATCTGAAGTTATATTTGAAAATGTATGTAGAGAAGAAGATTTTATTTGATAAACTTGTTGGTTTTAAGTCAGATGGTGCAGCTATTATAGCTGGTAGGAAGAGTGGTGTTGCAACACTTATAAAAGAAACCCACTTCATTGGTAACTTGACTCATACTGATATTACATGCACATCTGAAGTTATATTTGAAAATGTATGCAGAGAAGAAGATTCTATTTGATAAACTTGTTGGTTTTAAGTCAGATGGTGCAGCTATTATGGCTGGTAGGAAGAGTGGTGTTGCAACACTTATAAAAGAAACCCACTTCATTGGTAACTTGACTCATAGTGATATTACATGCACATCTGAAGTTATATTTGAAAATGTATGTAGAGAAGAAGATTCTATTTGATAAACCTATTGGTTTTGGGTCAGATGGTGCAGCCATTATGACTGGTAGGAAGAGTGGTGTTGCAACACTTATTAAAGAAACCCACTTCATTGGTAACTTGACTCATAGTGATATAACATGCACATCTGAAGTTATATTTGAAAATGTATGTAGAGAAGAAGATTCTATTTGATAAACCTATTGGTTTTGGGTCAGATGGTGCAGCCATTATGACTGGTAGGAAGAGTGGTGTTGCAACACTTATAAAAGAAACCCACTTCATTGGTAACTTGACTCATAGTGATATTACATGCACATCTGAAGTTATATTTGAAAATGTATGTAGAGAAGAAGATTCTATTTGATAAACTTGTTGGTTTTAAGTCAGATGGTGCAGCTATTATGGCTGGTAGGAAGAGTGGTGTTGCAACACTTATAAAAGAAACCCACTTCATTGGTAACTTGACTCATAGTGATATTACATGCACATCTGAAGTTATATTTGAAAATGTATGTAGAGAAGAAGATTCTATTTGATAAACTTGTTGGTTTTAAGTCAGATGGAGCAGCTATTATGGCTGGTAGGAAGAGTGGTGTTGCAACACTTATAAAAGAAACCCACTTCATTGGTAACTTGACTCATAGTGATATTGCATGGACATCTGAAGTTATATTTGAAACTGTATGTAGAAAAGAAGATTCTATTTGATAAACCTATTGGTTTTGGGTCAGATGGTGCAGCCATTATGACTGGTAGGAAGAGTGGTGTTGCAACACTTATAAAAGAAACCCACTTCATTGGTAACTTGACTCATAGTGATATTACATGCACATCTGAAGTTATATTTGAAAATGTATGTAGAGAAGAAGATTCTATTTGATAAACTTGTTGGTTTTAAGTCAGATGGTGCAGCTATTATGGCTGGTAGGAAGAGTGGTGTTGCAACACTTATAAAAGAAACCCACTTCATTGGTAACTTGACTCATAGTGATATTACATGCACATCTGAAGTTATTTTTGAAAATGTATGTAGAGAAGAAGATTCTATTTGATAAACTTGTTGGTTTTAAGTCAGATGGTGCAGCTATTATGGCTGGTAGGAAGAGTGGTGTTGCAACACTTATAAAAGAAACCCACTTCATTGGTAACTTGACTCATAGTGATATGACATGCACATCTGAAGTTATATTTGAAAATGTATGTGGAGAAGAAGATTCTATTTGATAAACTTGTTGGTTTTATGTCAGATGGTGCAGCAATTATGGCTGGTAGGAAGAGTGGTGTTGCAACACTTATAAAAGAAACCCACTTCATTGGTAACTTGACTCATAGTGATATGACATGCACATCTGAAGTTATATTTGAAAATGTATGTAGAGAAGAAGATTCTATTTGATAAACTTGTTGGTTTTAAGTCAGATGGTGCAGCTATTATGGCTGGTAGGAAGAGTGGTGTTGCAACACTTATAAAAGAAACCCACTTCATTGGTAACTTGACTCATAGTGATATTACATGCACATCTGAAGTTATATTTGAAAATGTATGTAGAGAAGAAGATTCAATTTGATAAACTTGTTGGTTTAAAGTCAGATGGTGCAGCTATTATGGCTGGTAGGAAGAATGGTGTTGCAACACTTATAAAAGAAACCCACTTCATTGGTAACTTGACTCATAGTGATATTACATGCACATCTGAAGTTATATTTGAAAATGTATGTAGAGAAGAAGATTCTATTTGATAAACCTGTTGGTTTTAAGTCAGATGGTGCAGCTATTATGGCTGGTAGGAAGAGTGGTGTTGCAACACTTATAAAAGAAACCCACTTCATTGGTAACTTGACTCATAGTGATATTACATGCACATCTGAAGTTATATTTGAAAATGTATGTAGAGAAGAAGATTCAATTTGATAAACTTGTTGGTTTTAAGTCAGATGGTGCAGCTATTATGGCTGGTAGGAAGAGTGGTGTTGCAACACTTATAAAAGAAACCCACTTCATTGGTAACTTGACTCATAGTGATATTACATGCACATCTGAAGTTATATTTAAAAATGTATGTAGAGAAGAAGATTCTATTTGATAAACCTGTTGGTTTTAAGTCAGATGGTGCAGCTATTATGGCTGGTAGGAAGAGTGGTGTTGCAACACTTATAAAAGAAACTCACTTCATTGGTAACTTGACTCATAGTGATATTACATGCACATCTGAAGTTATATTTGAAAATGTATGTAGAGAAGAAGATTCTATTTGATAAACCTATTGGTTTTAAGTCAGATGGTGCAGCTATTATGGCTGGTAGGAAGAGTGGTGTTGCAACACTTATAAAAGAAACCCACTTCATTGGTAACTTGACTCATAGTGATATTACATGCACATCTGAAGTTATATTTGAAAATGTATGTAGAGAAGAAGATTCAATTTGATAAACTTGTTGGTTTTAAGTCAGATGGTGCAGCTATTATGGCTGGTAGGAAGAGTGGTGTTGCAACACTTATAAAAGAAACCCACTTCATTGGTAACTTGACTCATAGTGATATTACATGCACATCTGAAGTTATATTTGAAAATGTATGTAGAGAAGAAGATTCTATTTGAAAAACCTATTGGTTTTGGGTCAGATGGTGCAGCCATTATGACTGGTAGGAAGAGTGGTGTTGCAACACTTATAAAAGAAACCCATTCATTGGTAACTTGACTCATAGTGATATTACATGCACATCTAAAGTTATATTTGAAAATGTATGTAGAGAAGAAGATTCTATTTGATAAACTTGTTGGTTTTAAGTCAGATGGTGCAGCTATTATGGCTGGGAGGAAGAGTGGTGTTGCAACACTTATAAAAGAAACCCACTTCATTGGTAACTTGACTCATAGTGATATTACATGCACATCTGAAGTTATATTTGAAAATGTATGTAGAGAAGAAGATTCTATTTGATAAACTTGTTGGTTTTAAGTCAGATGGTGCAGCTATTATGGCTGGTAGGAAGAGTGGTGTTGCAACACTTATAAAAGAAACCCACTTCATTGGTAACTTGACTCATAGTGATATTACATGCACATCTGAAGTTATATTTGAAAATGTATGTAGAGAAGAAGATTCTATTTGATAAACTTGTTGGTTTTAAGTCAGATGGTGCAGCCATTATGGCTGGTAGGAAGAGTGGTGTTGCAACACTTATAAAAGAAACCCACTTCATTGGTAACTTGACTCATAGTGATATTACATGCACATCTGAAGTTATATTTGAAAATGTATGTAGAGAAGAAGATTCTATTTGATAAACTTGTTGGTTTTAAGTCAGATGGTGCAGCTATTATGACTGGTAGGAAGAGTGGTGTTGCAACACTTATAAAAGAAACCCACTTCATTGGTAACTTGACTCATAGTGATATTACATGCACATCTGAAGTTATATTTGAAAATGAATGTAGAGAAGAAGATTCTATTTGATAAACTTGTTGGTTTTAAGTCAGATGGTGCAGCTATTATGGCTGGTAGGAAGAGTGGTGTTGCAACACTTATAAAAGAAACCCACTTCATTGGTAACTTGACTCATAGTGATATTACATGCACATCTGAAGTTATATTTGAAAATGTATGTAGAGAAGAAGATTCTATTTGATAAACTTGTTGGTTTTAAGTCAGATGGTGCAGCTATTATGGCTGGTAGGAAGAGTGGTGTTGCAACACTTATAAAAGAAACCCACTTCATTGGTAACTTGACTCATAGTGATATTACATGCACATCTGAAGTTATATTTGAAAATGTATGTAGAGAAGAAGATTCTATTTGATAAACTTGTTGGTTTTAAGTCAGATGGTGCAGCTATTATGGCTGGTAGGAAGAGTGGTGTTGCAACACTTATAAAAGAAACCCACTTCATTGGTAACTTGACTCATAGTGATATTACATGCACATCTGAAGTTATATTTGAAAATGTATGTGGAGAAGAAGATTCTATTTGATAAACTTGTTGGTTTTATGTCAGATGGTGCAGCTATTATGGCTGGTAGGAAGAGTGGTGTTGCAACACTTATAAAAGAAACCCACTTCATTGGTAACTTGACTCATAGTGATATGACATGCACATCTGAAGTTATATTTGAAAATGTATGTAGAGAAGAAGATTCTATTTGATACACTTGTTGGTTTTAAGTCAGATGGTGCAGCTATTATGGCTGGTAGGAAGAGTGGTGTTGCAACACTTATAAAAGAAACCCACTTCATTGGTAACTTGACTCATAGTGATATTACATGCACATCTGAAGTTATATTTGAAAATGTATGTAGAGAAGAAGATTCTATTTGATAAACCTATTGGTTTTGGATCAGATGGTGCAGCCATTATGGCTGGTAGGAAGAGTGGTGTTGCAACACTTATAAAAGAGACCCACTTCATTGGTAACTTGACTCATAGTGATATTACATGCACATCTGAAGTTATGTTTGAAAATGTATGTAGAGAAGAAGATTCAATTTGATAAACTTGTTGGTTTTAAGTCAGATGGTGCAGCTATTATGGCTGGTAGGAAGAGTGGTGTTGCAACACTTATAAAAGAAACCCACTTCATTGGTAACTTGACTCATAGTGATATTACATGCACATCTGAAGTTATATTTGAAAATGTATGTAGAGAAGAAGATTCTATTTGATAAACTTGTTGGTTTTAAGTCAGATGGTGCACTTATTATGGCTGGTAGGAAGAGTGGTGTTGCAACACTTATAAAAGAAACCCACTTCATTGGTAACTTGACTCATAGTGATATTACATGCACATCTGAAGTTATATTTGAAAATGTATGTAGAGAAGAAGATTCTATTTGATAAACTTGTTGGTTTTAAGTCAGATGGTGCAGCTATTATGGCTGGTAGGAAGAGTGGTGTTGCAACACTTATAAAAGAAACCCACTTCATTGGTAACTTGACTCATAGTGATATTACATGCACATCTGAAGTTATATTTGAAAATGTATGTAAAGAAGAAGATTCTATTTGATAAACTTGTTGGTTTTAAGTCAGATGGTGCAGCTATTATGGCTGGTAGGAAGAGTGGTGTTGCAACACTTATAAAAGAAACCCACTTCATTGGTAACTTGACTCATAGTGATATTACATGCACATCTGAAGTTATATTTGAAAATGTATGTGGAGAAGAAGATTCTATTTGATAAACTTGTTGGTTTTATGTCAGATGGTGCAGCTATTATGGCTGGTAGGAAGAGTGGTGTTGCAACACTTATAAAAGAAACCCACTTCATTGGTAACTTGACTCATAGTGATATTACATGCACATCTGAAGTTATATTTGAAAATGTATGTAGAGAAGAAGATTCTATTTGATAAACTTGTTGGTTTTAAGTCAGATGGTGCAGCTATTATGGCTGGTAGGAAGAGTGGTGTTGCAACACTTATAAAAGAAACCCACTTCATTGGTAACTTGACTCATAGTGATATTACATGCACATCTGAAGTTATATTTGAAAATGTATGTAGAGAAGAAGATTCTATTTGATAAACCTATTGGTTTTGGGTCAGATGGTGCAGCCATTATGGCTGGTAGGAAGAGTGGTGTTGCAACACTTATAAAAGAAACCCACTTCATTGGTAACTTGACTCATAGTGATATTACATGCACATCTGAAGTTATATTTGAAAATGTATGTAGAGAAGAAGATTCTATTTGATAAACTTGTTGGTTTTAAGTCAGATGGTGCACTTATTATGGCTGGTAGGAAGAGTGGTGTTGCAACACTTATAAAAGAAACCCACTTCATTGGTAACTTGACTCATAGTGATATTACATGCACATCTGAAGTTATATTTGAAAATGTATGTAGAGAAGAAGATTTTATTTGATAAACTTGTTGGTTTTAAGTCAGATGGTGCAGCTATTATAGCTGGTAGGAAGAGTGGTGTTGCAACACTTATAAAAGAAACCCACTTCATTGGTAACTTGACTCATACTGATATTACATGCACATCTGAAGTTATATTTGAAAATGTATGCAGAGAAGAAGATTCTATTTGATAAACTTGTTGGTTTTAAGTCAGATGGTGCAGCTATTATGGCTGGTAGGAAGAGTGGTGTTGCAACACTTATAAAAGAAACCCACTTCATTGGTAACTTGACTCATAGTGATATTACATGCACATCTGAAGTTATATTTGAAAATGTATGTAGAGAAGAAGATTCTATTTGATAAACCTATTGGTTTTGGGTCAGATGGTGCAGCCATTATGACTGGTAGGAAGAGTGGTGTTGCAACACTTATTAAAGAAACCCACTTCATTGGTAACTTGACTCATAGTGATATAACATGCACATCTGAAGTTATATTTGAAAATGTATGTAGAGAAGAAGATTCTATTTGATAAACCTATTGGTTTTGGGTCAGATGGTGCAGCCATTATGACTGGTAGGAAGAGTGGTGTTGCAACACTTATAAAAGAAACCCACTTCATTGGTAACTTGACTCATAGTGATATTACATGCACATCTGAAGTTATATTTGAAAATGTATGTAGAGAAGAAGATTCTATTTGATAAACTTGTTGGTTTTAAGTCAGATGGTGCAGCTATTATGGCTGGTAGGAAGAGTGGTGTTGCAACACTTATAAAAGAAACCCACTTCATTGGTAACTTGAC
The DNA here is from genome assembly GCA_026874595.1 of Sipunculus nudus. Lineage (NCBI taxonomy): Eukaryota > Metazoa > Annelida > Sipuncula > Golfingiida > Sipunculidae > Sipunculus > Sipunculus nudus. The sequence goes on along the minus strand of CM049312.1, from coordinate 46,549,318 downwards.
TCATAGTGATATTACATGCACATCTGAAGTTATATTTGAAAATGTATGTAGAGAAGAAGATTCTATTTGATAAACTTGTTGGTTTTAAGTCAGATGGAGCAGCTATTATGGCTGGTAGGAAGAGTGGTGTTGCAACACTTATAAAAGAAACCCACTTCATTGGTAACTTGACTCATAGTGATATTGCATGCACATCTGAAGTTATATTTGAAACTGTATGTAGAAAAGAAGATTCTATTTGATAAACCTATTGGTTTTGGGTCAGATGGTGCAGCCATTATGACTGGTAGGAAGAGTGGTGTTGCAACACTTATAAAAGAAACCCACTTCATTGGTAACTTGACTCATAGTGATATTACATGCACATCTGAAGTTATATTTGAAAATGTATGTAGAGAAGAAGATTCTATTTGATAAACTTGTTGGTTTTAAGTCAGATGGTGCAGCTATTATGGCTGGTAGGAAGAGTGGTGTTGCAACACTTATAAAAGAAACCCACTTCATTGGTAACTTGACTCATAGTGATATTACATGCACATCTGAAGTTATTTTTGAAAATGTATGTAGAGAAGAAGATTCTATTTGATAAACTTGTTGGTTTTAAGTCAGATGGTGCAGCTATTATGGCTGGTAGGAAGAGTGGTGTTGCAACACTTATAAAAGAAACCCACTTCATTGGTAACTTGACTCATAGTGATATGACATGCACATCTGAAGTTATATTTGAAAATGTATGTGGAGAAGAAGATTCTATTTGATAAACTTGTTGGTTTTATGTCAGATGGTGCAGCAATTATGGCTGGTAGGAAGAGTGGTGTTGCAACACTTATAAAAGAAACCCACTTCATTGGTAACTTGACTCATAGTGATATGACATGCACATCTGAAGTTATATTTGAAAATGTATGTAGAGAAGAAGATTCTATTTGATAAACTTGTTGGTTTTAAGTCAGATGGTGCAGCTATTATGGCTGGTAGGAAGAGTGGTGTTGCAACACTTATAAAAGAAACCCACTTCATTGGTAACTTGACTCATAGTGATATTACATGCACATCTGAAGTTATATTTGAAAATGTATGTAGAGAAGAAGATTCAATTTGATAAACTTGTTGGTTTAAAGTCAGATGGTGCAGCTATTATGGCTGGTAGGAAGAATGGTGTTGCAACACTTATAAAAGAAACCCACTTCATTGGTAACTTGACTCATAGTGATATTACATGCACATCTGAAGTTATATTTGAAAATGTATGTAGAGAAGAAGATTCTATTTGATAAACCTGTTGGTTTTAAGTCAGATGGTGCAGCTATTATGGCTGGTAGGAAGAGTGGTGTTGCAACACTTATAAAAGAAACCCACTTCATTGGTAACTTGACTCATAGTGATATTACATGCACATCTGAAGTTATATTTGAAAATGTATGTAGAGAAGAAGATTCAATTTGATAAACTTGTTGGTTTTAAGTCAGATGGTGCAGCTATTATGGCTGGTAGGAAGAGTGGTGTTGCAACACTTATAAAAGAAACCCACTTCATTGGTAACTTGACTCATAGTGATATTACATGCACATCTGAAGTTATATTTAAAAATGTATGTAGAGAAGAAGATTCTATTTGATAAACCTGTTGGTTTTAAGTCAGATGGTGCAGCTATTATGGCTGGTAGGAAGAGTGGTGTTGCAACACTTATAAAAGAAACTCACTTCATTGGTAACTTGACTCATAGTGATATTACATGCACATCTGAAGTTATATTTGAAAATGTATGTAGAGAAGAAGATTCTATTTGATAAACCTATTGGTTTTAAGTCAGATGGTGCAGCTATTATGGCTGGTAGGAAGAGTGGTGTTGCAACACTTATAAAAGAAACCCACTTCATTGGTAACTTGACTCATAGTGATATTACATGCACATCTGAAGTTATATTTGAAAATGTATGTAGAGAAGAAGATTCAATTTGATAAACTTGTTGGTTTTAAGTCAGATGGTGCAGCTATTATGGCTGGTAGGAAGAGTGGTGTTGCAACACTTATAAAAGAAACCCACTTCATTGGTAACTTGACTCATAGTGATATTACATGCACATCTGAAGTTATATTTGAAAATGTATGTAGAGAAGAAGATTCTATTTGAAAAACCTATTGGTTTTGGGTCAGATGGTGCAGCCATTATGACTGGTAGGAAGAGTGGTGTTGCAACACTTATAAAAGAAACCCATTCATTGGTAACTTGACTCATAGTGATATTACATGCACATCTAAAGTTATATTTGAAAATGTATGTAGAGAAGAAGATTCTATTTGATAAACTTGTTGGTTTTAAGTCAGATGGTGCAGCTATTATGGCTGGGAGGAAGAGTGGTGTTGCAACACTTATAAAAGAAACCCACTTCATTGGTAACTTGACTCATAGTGATATTACATGCACATCTGAAGTTATATTTGAAAATGTATGTAGAGAAGAAGATTCTATTTGATAAACTTGTTGGTTTTAAGTCAGATGGTGCAGCTATTATGGCTGGTAGGAAGAGTGGTGTTGCAACACTTATAAAAGAAACCCACTTCATTGGTAACTTGACTCATAGTGATATTACATGCACATCTGAAGTTATATTTGAAAATGTATGTAGAGAAGAAGATTCTATTTGATAAACTTGTTGGTTTTAAGTCAGATGGTGCAGCCATTATGGCTGGTAGGAAGAGTGGTGTTGCAACACTTATAAAAGAAACCCACTTCATTGGTAACTTGACTCATAGTGATATTACATGCACATCTGAAGTTATATTTGAAAATGTATGTAGAGAAGAAGATTCTATTTGATAAACTTGTTGGTTTTAAGTCAGATGGTGCAGCTATTATGACTGGTAGGAAGAGTGGTGTTGCAACACTTATAAAAGAAACCCACTTCATTGGTAACTTGACTCATAGTGATATTACATGCACATCTGAAGTTATATTTGAAAATGAATGTAGAGAAGAAGATTCTATTTGATAAACTTGTTGGTTTTAAGTCAGATGGTGCAGCTATTATGGCTGGTAGGAAGAGTGGTGTTGCAACACTTATAAAAGAAACCCACTTCATTGGTAACTTGACTCATAGTGATATTACATGCACATCTGAAGTTATATTTGAAAATGTATGTAGAGAAGAAGATTCTATTTGATAAACTTGTTGGTTTTAAGTCAGATGGTGCAGCTATTATGGCTGGTAGGAAGAGTGGTGTTGCAACACTTATAAAAGAAACCCACTTCATTGGTAACTTGACTCATAGTGATATTACATGCACATCTGAAGTTATATTTGAAAATGTATGTAGAGAAGAAGATTCTATTTGATAAACTTGTTGGTTTTAAGTCAGATGGTGCAGCTATTATGGCTGGTAGGAAGAGTGGTGTTGCAACACTTATAAAAGAAACCCACTTCATTGGTAACTTGACTCATAGTGATATTACATGCACATCTGAAGTTATATTTGAAAATGTATGTGGAGAAGAAGATTCTATTTGATAAACTTGTTGGTTTTATGTCAGATGGTGCAGCTATTATGGCTGGTAGGAAGAGTGGTGTTGCAACACTTATAAAAGAAACCCACTTCATTGGTAACTTGACTCATAGTGATATGACATGCACATCTGAAGTTATATTTGAAAATGTATGTAGAGAAGAAGATTCTATTTGATACACTTGTTGGTTTTAAGTCAGATGGTGCAGCTATTATGGCTGGTAGGAAGAGTGGTGTTGCAACACTTATAAAAGAAACCCACTTCATTGGTAACTTGACTCATAGTGATATTACATGCACATCTGAAGTTATATTTGAAAATGTATGTAGAGAAGAAGATTCTATTTGATAAACCTATTGGTTTTGGATCAGATGGTGCAGCCATTATGGCTGGTAGGAAGAGTGGTGTTGCAACACTTATAAAAGAGACCCACTTCATTGGTAACTTGACTCATAGTGATATTACATGCACATCTGAAGTTATGTTTGAAAATGTATGTAGAGAAGAAGATTCAATTTGATAAACTTGTTGGTTTTAAGTCAGATGGTGCAGCTATTATGGCTGGTAGGAAGAGTGGTGTTGCAACACTTATAAAAGAAACCCACTTCATTGGTAACTTGACTCATAGTGATATTACATGCACATCTGAAGTTATATTTGAAAATGTATGTAGAGAAGAAGATTCTATTTGATAAACTTGTTGGTTTTAAGTCAGATGGTGCACTTATTATGGCTGGTAGGAAGAGTGGTGTTGCAACACTTATAAAAGAAACCCACTTCATTGGTAACTTGACTCATAGTGATATTACATGCACATCTGAAGTTATATTTGAAAATGTATGTAGAGAAGAAGATTCTATTTGATAAACTTGTTGGTTTTAAGTCAGATGGTGCAGCTATTATGGCTGGTAGGAAGAGTGGTGTTGCAACACTTATAAAAGAAACCCACTTCATTGGTAACTTGACTCATAGTGATATTACATGCACATCTGAAGTTATATTTGAAAATGTATGTAAAGAAGAAGATTCTATTTGATAAACTTGTTGGTTTTAAGTCAGATGGTGCAGCTATTATGGCTGGTAGGAAGAGTGGTGTTGCAACACTTATAAAAGAAACCCACTTCATTGGTAACTTGACTCATAGTGATATTACATGCACATCTGAAGTTATATTTGAAAATGTATGTGGAGAAGAAGATTCTATTTGATAAACTTGTTGGTTTTATGTCAGATGGTGCAGCTATTATGGCTGGTAGGAAGAGTGGTGTTGCAACACTTATAAAAGAAACCCACTTCATTGGTAACTTGACTCATAGTGATATTACATGCACATCTGAAGTTATATTTGAAAATGTATGTAGAGAAGAAGATTCTATTTGATAAACTTGTTGGTTTTAAGTCAGATGGTGCAGCTATTATGGCTGGTAGGAAGAGTGGTGTTGCAACACTTATAAAAGAAACCCACTTCATTGGTAACTTGACTCATAGTGATATTACATGCACATCTGAAGTTATATTTGAAAATGTATGTAGAGAAGAAGATTCTATTTGATAAACCTATTGGTTTTGGGTCAGATGGTGCAGCCATTATGGCTGGTAGGAAGAGTGGTGTTGCAACACTTATAAAAGAAACCCACTTCATTGGTAACTTGACTCATAGTGATATTACATGCACATCTGAAGTTATATTTGAAAATGTATGTAGAGAAGAAGATTCAATTTGATAAACTTGTTGGTTTTAAGTCAGATGGTGCAGCTATTATGGCTGGTAGGAAGAGTGGTGTTGCAACACTTATAAAAGAAACCCACTTCATTGGTAACTTGACTCATAGTGATATTACATGCACATCTGAAGTTATATTTGAAAATGTATGTAGAGAAGAAGATTCTATTTGATAAACTTGTTGGTTTTAAGTCAGATGGTGCACTTATTATGGCTGGTAGGAAGAGTGGTGTTGCAACACTTATAAAAGAAACCCACTTCATTGGTAACTTGACTCATAGTGATATTACATGCACATCTGAAGTTATATTTGAAAATGTATGTAGAGAAGAAGATTTTATTTGATAAACTTGTTGGTTTTAAGTCAGATGGTGCAGCTATTATAGCTGGTAGGAAGAGTGGTGTTGCAACACTTATAAAAGAAACCCACTTCATTGGTAACTTGACTCATACTGATATTACATGCACATCTGAAGTTATATTTGAAAATGTATGCAGAGAAGAAGATTCTATTTGATAAACTTGTTGGTTTTAAGTCAGATGGTGCAGCTATTATGGCTGGTAGGAAGAGTGGTGTTGCAACACTTATAAAAGAAACCCACTTCATTGGTAACTTGACTCATAGTGATATTACATGCACATCTGAAGTTATATTTGAAAATGTATGTAGAGAAGAAGATTCTATTTGATAAACCTATTGGTTTTGGGTCAGATGGTGCAGCCATTATGACTGGTAGGAAGAGTGGTGTTGCAACACTTATTAAAGAAACCCACTTCATTGGTAACTTGACTCATAGTGATATAACATGCACATCTGAAGTTATATTTGAAAATGTATGTAGAGAAGAAGATTCTATTTGATAAACCTATTGGTTTTGGGTCAGATGGTGCAGCCATTATGACTGGTAGGAAGAGTGGTGTTGCAACACTTATAAAAGAAACCCACTTCATTGGTAACTTGACTCATAGTGATATTACATGCACATCTGAAGTTATATTTGAAAATGTATGTAGAGAAGAAGATTCTATTTGATAAACTTGTTGGTTTTAAGTCAGATGGTGCAGCTATTATGGCTGGTAGGAAGAGTGGTGTTGCAACACTTATAAAAGAAACCCACTTCATTGGTAACTTGACTCATAGTGATATTACATGCACATCTGAAGTTATATTTGAAAATGTATGTAGAGAAGAAGATTCTATTTGATAAACTTGTTGGTTTTAAGTCAGATGGAGCAGCTATTATGGCTGGTAGGAAGAGTGGTGTTGCAACACTTATAAAAGAAACCCACTTCATTGGTAACTTGACTCATAGTGATATTGCATGCACATCTGAAGTTATATTTGAAACTGTATGTAGAAAAGAAGATTCTATTTGATAAACCTATTGGTTTTGGGTCAGATGGTGCAGCCATTATGACTGGTAGGAAGAGTGGTGTTGCAACACTTATAAAAGAAACCCACTTCATTGGTAACTTGACTCATAGTGATATTACATGCACATCTGAAGTTATATTTGAAAATGTATGTAGAGAAGAAGATTCTATTTGATAAACTTGTTGGTTTTAAGTCAGATGGTGCAGCTATTATGGCTGGTAGGAAGAGTGGTGTTGCAACACTTATAAAAGAAACCCACTTCATTGGTAACTTGACTCATAGTGATATTACATGCACATCTGAAGTTATTTTTGAAAATGTATGTAGAGAAGAAGATTCTATTTGATAAACTTGTTGGTTTTAAGTCAGATGGTGCAGCTATTATGGCTGGTAGGAAGAGTGGTGTTGCAACACTTATAAAAGAAACCCACTTCATTGGTAACTTGACTCATAGTGATATGACATGCACATCTGAAGTTATATTTGAAAATGTATGTGGAGAAGAAGATTCTATTTGATAAACTTGTTGGTTTTATGTCAGATGGTGCAGCAATTATGGCTGGTAGGAAGAGTGGTGTTGCAACACTTATAAAAGAAACCCACTTCATTGGTAACTTGACTCATAGTGATATGACATGCACATCTGAAGTTATATTTGAAAATGTATGTAGAGAAGAAGATTCTATTTGATAAACTTGTTGGTTTTAAGTCAGATGGTGCAGCTATTATGGCTGGTAGGAAGAGTGGTGTTGCAACACTTATAAAAGAAACCCACTTCATTGGTAACTTGACTCATAGTGATATTACATGCACATCTGAAGTTATATTTGAAACTGTATGTAGAGAAGAAGATTCTATTTGATAAACCTATTGGTTTTGGGTCAGATGGTGCAGCCATTATGACTGGTAGGAAGAGTGGTGTTGCAACACTTATAAAAGAAACCCACTTCATTGGTAACTTGACTCATAGTGATATTACATGCACATCTGAAGTTATATTTGAAAATGTATGTAGAGAAGAAGATTCTATTTGATAAACTTGTTGGTTTTAAGTCAGATGGTGCAGCTATTATGGCTGGTAGGAAGAGTGGTGTTGCAACACTTATAAAAGAAACCCACTTCATTGGTAACTTGACTCATAGTGATATTACATGCACATCTGAAGTTATTTTTGAAAATGTATGTAGAGAAGAAGATTCTATTTGATAAACTTGTTGGTTTTAAGTCAGATGGTGCAGCTATTATGGCTGGTAGGAAGAGTGGTGTTGCAACACTTATAAAAGAAACCCACTTCATTGGTAACTTGACTCATAGTGATATTACATGCACATCTGAAGTTATATTTGAAAATGTATGTAGAGAAGAAGATTTTATTTGATAAACTTGTTGGTTTTAAGTCAGATGGTGCAGCTATTATAGCTGGTAGGAAGAGTGGTGTTGCAACACTTATAAAAGAAACCCACTTCATTGGTAACTTGACTCATACTGATATTACATGCACATCTGAAGTTATATTTGAAAATGTATGCAGAGAAGAAGATTCTATTTGATAAACTTGTTGGTTTTAAGTCAGATGGTGCAGCTATTATGGCTGGTAGGAAGAGTGGTGTTGCAACACTTATAAAAGAAACCCACTTCATTGGTAACTTGACTCATAGTGATATTACATGCACATCTGAAGTTATATTTGAAAATGTATGTAGAGAAGAAGATTCTATTTTATAAACCTATTGGTTTTGGGTCAGATGGTGCAGCCATTATGGCTGGTAGGAAGAGTGGTGTTGCAACACTTATAAAAGAAACCCACTTCATTGGTAACTTGACTCATAGTGATATTACATGCACATCTGAAGTTATATTTGAAAATGTATGTAGAGAAGAAGATTCAATTTGATAAACTTGTTGGTTTTAAGTCAGATGGTGCAGCTATTATGGCTGGTAGGAAGAGTGGTGTTGCAACACTTATAAAAGAAACCCACTTCATTGGTAACTTGACTCATAGTGATATTACATGCACATCTGAAGTTATATTTGAAAATGTATGTGGAGAAGATTCTATTTGATAAACTTGTTGGTTTTATGTCATATGGTGCAGCCATTATGACTGGTAGGAAGCTTGGTGTTGCAACACTTATAAAAGAAACCCACTTCATTGGTAACTTGACTCATAGTGATATTACATGCACATCTGAAGTTATATTTGAAAATGTATGTAGAGAAGAAGATTCTATTTGATCAACTTGTTGGTTTTAAGTCAGATGGTGCAGCTATTATGGCTGGTAGGAAGAGTGGTGTTGCAACACTTATAAAAGAAACCCACTTCATTGGTAACTTGACTCATAGTGATATTACATGCACATCTGAAGTTATATTTGAAAATGTATGTAGAGAAGAAGATTCTATTTGATAAACCTGTTGGTTTTAAGTCAAATGGTGCAGCCATTATGGCTGGTAGGAAGAGTGGTGTTGCAACACTTATAAAAGAAACCCACTTCATTGGTAACTTGATCATAGTGATATTACATGCACATCTGAAGTTATATTTGCAAATGTATGTAGAGAAGAAGATTCTATTTGAAAAACTTGTTGGTTTTAAGTCAGATGGTGCAGCTATTATGGCTGGTAGGAAGAGTGGTGTTGCAACACTTATAAAAGAAACCCACTTCATTGGTAACTTGACTCATAGTGATATTACATGCACATCTGAAGTTATATTTGAAAATGTATGTAGAGAAGAAGATTCTATTTGATAAACTTGTTGGTTTTAAGTCAGATGGTGCAGCTATTATGGCTGGTAGGAACAGTGGTGTTGCAACACTTATAAAAGAAACCCACTTCATTGGTAACTTGACTCATAGTGATATTACATGCACATCTGAAGTTATATTTGCAAATGTATGTAGAGAAGAAGATTCTATTTGATAAACTTGTTGGTTTTAAGTCAGATGGTGCAGCTATTATGGCTGGTAGGGTGAGTGGTGTTGCAACACTTATAAAAGAAACCCACTTCATTGGTAACTTGACTCATAGTGATATTACATGCACATCTGAAGTTATATTTGAAAATGTATGCAGAGAAGAAGATTCTATTTGATAAACTTGTTGGTTTTAAGTCAGATGGTGCTGCTATTATGGCTGGTAGGAAGAGTGGTGTTGCAACACTTATAAAAGAAACCCACTTCATTGGTAACTTGACTCATAGTGATATTACATGCACATCTGAAGTTATATTTGAAAATGTATGTAGAGAAGAAGATTCTATTTGATAAACTTGTTGGTTTTAAGTCAGATGGTGCAGCTATTATGGCTGGTAGGAAGAGTGGTGTTGCAACACTTATAAAAGAAACCCACTTCATTGGTAACTTGACTCATAGTGATATTACATGCACATCTGAAGTTATATTTGAAAATGTATGTAGAGAAGAAGATTCTATTTGATAAACTTGTTGGTTTTAAGTCAGATGGTGCAGCTATTATAGCTGGTAGGAAGAGTGGTGTTGCAACACTTATAAAAGAAACCCACTTCATTGGTAACTTGACTCATAGTGATATTACATGCACATCTGAAGTTATATTTGAAAATGTATGCAGAGAAGAAGATTCTATTTGATAAACTTGTTGGTTTTAAGTCAGATGGTGCAGCTATTATGGCTGGTAGGAAGAGTGGTGTTGCAACACTTCTAAAAGAAACCCACTTCATTGGTAACTTGACTCATAGTGATATTACATGCACATCTGAAGTTATATTTGAAAATGTATGTAAAGAAGAAGATTCTATTTGATAAACCTATTGGTTTTGGGTCAGATGGTGCAGCCATTATGACTGGTAGGAAGAGTGGTGTTGCAACACTTATAAAAGAAACCCACTTCATTGGTAACTTGACTCATAGTGATATTACATGCACATCTGAAGTTATATTTGAAAATGTATGTAGAGAAGAAGATTCTATTTGATAAACTTGTTGGTTTTAAGTCAGATGGTGCAGCTATTATGGCTGGTAGGAAGAGTGGTGTTGCAACACTTATAAAAGAAACCCACTTCATTGGTAACTTGACTCATAGTGATATTACATGCACATCTGAAGTTATATTTGAAAATGTATGTAGAGAAGAAGATTCTATTTGATAAACTTGTTGGTTTTAAGTCAGATGGTGCAGCTATTATGGCTGGTAGGAAGAGTGGTGTTGCAACACTTATAAAAGAAACCCACTTCATTGGTAACTTGACTCATAGTGATATTACATGCACATCTGAAGTTATATTTGAAAATGTATGTGGAGAAGAAGATTCTATTTGATAAACTTGTTGGTTTTATGTCAGATGGTGCACCTATTATGGCTGGTAGGAAGAGTGGTGTTGCAACACTTATAAAAGAAACCCACTTCATTGGTAACTTGACTCATAGTGATATTACATGCACATCTGAAGTTATATTTGAAAATGTATGTAGAGAAGAAGATTCTATTTGATAAACTTGTTGGTTTTAAGTCAGATGGTGCAGCTATTATGGCTGGTAGGAAGAGTGGTGTTGCAACACTTATAAAAGAAACCCACTTCATTGGTAACTTGACTCATAGTGATATTACATGCACATCTGAAGTTATATTTGAAAATGTATGTAGAGAAGAAGATTCTATTTGATAAACTTGTTGGTTTTAAGTCAGATGGAGCAGCTATTATGGCTGGTAGGAAGAGTGGTGTTGCAACACTTATAAAAGAAACCCACTTCTTTGGTAACTTGACTCATAGTGATATTGCATGCACATCTGAAGTTATATTTGAAACTGTATGTAGAAAAGAAGATTCTATTTGATAAACCTATTGGTTTTGGGTCAGATGGTGCAGCCATTATGACTGGTAGGAAGAGTGGTGTTGCAACACTTATAAAAGAAACCCACTTCATTGGTAACTTGACTCATAGTGATATTACATGCACATCTGAAGTTATATTTGAAAATGTATGTAGAGAAGAAGATTCTATTTGATAAACTTGTTGGTTTTAAGTCAGATGGTGCAGCTATTATGGCTGGTAGGAAGAGTGGTGTTGCAACACTTATAAAAGAAACCCACTTCATTGGTAACTTGACTCATAGTGATATTACATGCACATCTGAAGTTATTTTTGAAAATGTATGTAGAGAAGAAGATTCTATTTGATAAACTTGTTGGTTTTAAGTCAGATGGTGCAGCTATTATGGCTGGTAGGAAGAGTGGTGTTGCAACACTTATAAAAGAAACCCACTTCATTGGTAACTTGACTCATAGTGATATGACATGCACATCTGAAGTTATATTTGAAAATGTATGTGGAGAAGAAGATTCTATTTGATAAACTTGTTGGTTTTATGTCAGATGGTGCAGCAATTATGGCTGGTAGGAAGAGTGGTGTTGCAACACTTATAAAAGAAACCCACTTCATTGGTAACTTGACTCATAGTGATATGACATGCACATCTGAAGTTATATTTGAAAATGTATGTAGAGAAGAAGATTCTATTTGATAAACTTGTTGGTTTTAAGTCAGATGGTGCAGCTATTATGGCTGGTAGAAAGAGTGGTGTTGCAACACTTATAAAAGAAACCCACTTCATTGGTAACTTGACTCATAGTGATATTACATGCACATCTGAAGTTATATTTGAAACTGTATGTAGAGAAGAAGATTCTATTTGATAAACCTATTGGTTTTGGGTCAGATGGTGCAGCCATTATGACTGGTAGGAAGAGTGGTGTTGCAACACTTATAAAAGAAACCCACTTCATTGGTAACTTGACTCATAGTGATATTACATGCACATCTGAAGTTATATTTGAAAATGTATGTAGAGAAGAAGATTCTATTTGATAAACTTGTTGGTTTTAAGTCAGATGGTGCAGCTATTATGGCTGGTAGGAAGAGTGGTGTTGCAACACTTATAAAAGAAACCCACTTCATTGGTAACTTGACTCATAGTGATATTACATGCACATCTGAAGTTATTTTTGAAAATGTATGTAGAGAAGAAGATTCTATTTGATAAACTTGTTGGTTTTAAGTCAGATGGTGCAGCTATTATGGCTGGTAGGAAGAGTGGTGTTGCAACACTTATAAAAGAAACCCACTTCATTGGTAACTTGACTCATAGTGATATTACATGCACATCTGAAGTTATATTTGAAAATGTATGTAGAGAAGAAGATTTTATTTGATAAACTTGTTGGTTTTAAGTCAGATGGTGCAGCTATTATAGCTGGTAGGAAGAGTGGTGTTGCAACACTTATAAAAGAAACCCACTTCATTGGTAACTTGACTCATACTGATATTACATGCACATCTGAAGTTATATTTGAAAATGTATGCAGAGAAGAAGATTCTATTTGATAAACTTGTTGGTTTTAAGTCAGATGGTGCAGCTATTATGGCTGGTAGGAAGAGTGGTGTTGCAACACTTATAAAAGAAACCCACTTCATTGGTAACTTGACTCATAGTGATATTACATGCACATCTGAAGTTATATTTGAAAATGTATGTAGAGAAGAAGATTCTATTTTATAAACCTATTGGTTTTGGGTCAGATGGTGCAGCCATTATGGCTGGTAGGAAGAGTGGTGTTGCAACACTTATAAAAGAAACCCACTTCATTGGTAACTTGACTCATAGTGATATTACATGCACATCTGAAGTTATATTTGAAAATGTATGTAGAGAAGAAGATTCAATTTGATAAACTTGTTGGTTTTAAGTCAGATGGTGCAGCTATTATGGCTGGTAGGAAGAGTGGTGTTGCAACACTTATAAAAGAAACCCACTTCATTGGTAACTTGACTCATAGTGATATTACATGCACATCTGAAGTTATATTTGAAAATGTATGTGGAGAAGATTCTATTTGATAAACTTGTTGGTTTTATGTCATATGGTGCAGCCATTATGACTGGTAGGAAGCTTGGTGTTGCAACACTTATAAAAGAAACCCACTTCATTGGTAACTTGACTCATAGTGATATTACATGCACATCTGAAGTTATATTTGAAAATGTATGTAGAGAAGAAGATTCTATTTGATCAACTTGTTGGTTTTAAGTCAGATGGTGCAGCTATTATGGCTGGTAGGAAGAGTGGTGTTGCAACACTTATAAAAGAAACCCACTTCATTGGTAACTTGACTCATAGTGATATTACATGCACATCTGAAGTTATATTTGAAAATGTATGTAGAGAAGAAGATTCTATTTGATAAACCTGTTGGTTTTAAGTCAAATGGTGCAGCCATTATGGCTGGTAGGAAGAGTGGTGTTGCAACACTTATAAAAGAAACCCACTTCATTGGTAACTTGATCATAGTGATATTACATGCACATCTGAAGTTATATTTGCAAATGTATGTAGAGAAGAAGATTCTATTTGAAAAACTTGTTGGTTTTAAGTCAGATGGTGCAGCTATTATGGCTGGTAGGAAGAGTGGTGTTGCAACACTTATAAAAGAAACCCACTTCATTGGTAACTTGACTCATAGTGATATTACATGCACATCTGAAGTTATATTTGAAAATGTATGTAGAGAAGAAGATTCTATTTGATAAACTTGTTGGTTTTAAGTCAGATGGTGCAGCTATTATGGCTGGTAGGAACAGTGGTGTTGCAACACTTATAAAAGAAACCCACTTCATTGGTAACTTGACTCATAGTGATATTACATGCACATCTGAAGTTATATTTGCAAATGTATGTAGAGAAGAAGATTCTATTTGATAAACTTGTTGGTTTTAAGTCAGATGGTGCAGCTATTATGGCTGGTAGGGTGAGTGGTGTTGCAACACTTATAAAAGAAACCCACTTCATTGGTAACTTGACTCATAGTGATATTACATGCACATCTGAAGTTATATTTGAAAATGTATGCAGAGAAGAAGATTCTATTTGATAAACTTGTTGGTTTTAAGTCAGATGGTGCTGCTATTATGGCTGGTAGGAAGAGTGGTGTTGCAACACTTATAAAAGAAACCCACTTCATTGGTAACTTGACTCATAGTGATATTACATGCACATCTGAAGTTATATTTGAAAATGTATGTAGAGAAGAAGATTCTATTTGATAAACTTGTTGGTTTTAAGTCAGATGGTGCAGCTATTATGGCTGGTAGGAAGAGTGGTGTTGCAACACTTATAAAAGAAACCCACTTCATTGGTAACTTGACTCATAGTGATATTACATGCACATCTGAAGTTATATTTGAAAATGTATGTAGAGAAGAAGATTCTATTTGATAAACTTGTTGGTTTTAAGTCAGATGGTGCAGCTATTATAGCTGGTAGGAAGAGTGGTGTTGCAACACTTATAAAAGAAACCCACTTCATTGGTAACTTGACTCATAGTGATATTACATGCACATCTGAAGTTATATTTGAAAATGTATGCAGAGAAGAAGATTCTATTTGATAAACTTGTTGGTTTTAAGTCAGATGGTGCAGCTATTATGGCTGGTAGGAAGAGTGGTGTTGCAACACTTCTAAAAGAAACCCACTTCATTGGTAACTTGACTCATAGTGATATTACATGCACATCTGAAGTTATATTTGAAAATGTATGTAAAGAAGAAGATTCTATTTGATAAACCTATTGGTTTTGGGTCAGATGGTGCAGCCATTATGACTGGTAGGAAGAGTGGTGTTGCAACACTTATAAAAGAAACCCACTTCATTGGTAACTTGACTCATAGTGATATTACATGCACATCTGAAGTTATATTTGAAAATGTATGTAGAGAAGAAGATTCTATTTGATAAACTTGTTGGTTTTAAGTCAGATGGTGCAGCTATTATGGCTGGTAGGAAGAGTGGTGTTGCAACACTTATAAAAGAAACCCACTTCATTGGTAACTTGACTCATAGTGATATTACATGCACATCTGAAGTTATATTTGAAAATGTATGTAGAGAAGAAGATTCTATTTGATAAACTTGTTGGTTTTAAGTCAGATGGTGCAGCTATTATGGCTGGTAGGAAGAGTGGTGTTGCAACACTTATAAAAGAAACCCACTTCATTGGTAACTTGACTCATAGTGATATTACATGCACATCTGAAGTTTTATTTGAAAATGTATGTGGAGAAGAAGATTCTATTTGATAAACTTGTTGGTTTTATGTCAGATGGTGCACCTATTATGGCTGGTAGGAAGAGTGGTGTTGCAACACTTATAAAAGAAACCCACTTCATTGGTAACTTGACTCATAGTGATATTACATGCACATCTGAAGTTATATTTGAAAATGTATGTAGAGAAGAAGATTCTATTTGATAAACTTGTTGGTTTTAAGTCAGATGGTGCAGCTATTATGGCTGGTAGGAAGAGTGGTGTTGCAACACTTATAAAAGAAACCCACTTCATTGGTAACTTGACTCATAGTGATATTACATGCACATCTGAAGTTATATTTGAAAATGTATGTAGAGAAGAAGATTCAATTTGATAAACTTGTTGGTTTAAAGTCAGATGGTGCAGCTATTATGGCTGGTAGGAAGAATGGTGTTGCAACACTTATAAAAGAAACCCACTTCATTGGTAACTTGACTCATAGTGATATTACATGCACATCTGAAGTTATATTTGAAAATGTATGTAGAGAAGAAGATTCTATTTGATAAACCTGTTGGTTTTAAGTCAGATGGTGCAGCTATTATGGCTGGTAGGAAGAGTGGTGTTGCAACACTTATAAAAGAAACCCACTTCATTGGTAACTTGACTCATAGTGATATTACATGCACATCTGAAGTTATATTTGAAAATGTATGTAGAGAAGAAGATTCAATTTGATAAACTTGTTGGTTTTAAGTCAGATGGTGCAGCTATTATGGCTGGTAGGAAGAGTGGTGTTGCAACACTTATAAAAGAAACCCACTTCATTGGTAACTTGACTCATAGTGATATTACATGCACATCTGAAGTTATATTTAAAAATGTATGTAGAGAAGAAGATTCTATTTGATAAACCTGTTGGTTTTAAGTCAGATGGTGCAGCTATTATGGCTGGTAGGAAGAGTGGTGTTGCAACACTTATAAAAGAAACTCACTTCATTGGTAACTTGACTCATAGTGATATTACATGCACATCTGAAGTTATATTTGAAAATGTATGTAGAGAAGAAGATTCTATTTGATAAACCTATTGGTTTTAAGTCAGATGGTGCAGCTATTATGGCTGGTAGGAAGAGTGGTGTTGCAACACTTATAAAAGAAACCCACTTCATTGGTAACTTGACTCATAGTGATATTACATGCACATCTGAAGTTATATTTGAAAATGTATGTAGAGAAGAAGATTCAATTTGATAAACTTGTTGGTTTTAAGTCAGATGGTGCAGCTATTATGGCTGGTAGGAAGAGTGGTGTTGCAACACTTATAAAAGAAACCCACTTCATTGGTAACTTGACTCATAGTGATATTACATGCACATCTGAAGTTATATTTGAAAATGTATGTGGAGAAGAAGATTCTATTTGATAAACTTGTTGGTTTTATGTCATATGGTGCAGCCATTATGACTGGTAGGAAGAGTGGTGTTGCAACACTTATAAAAGAAACCCACTTCATTGGTAACTTGACTCATAGTGATATTACATGCACATCTGAAGTTATATTTGAAAATGTATGTAGAGAAGAAGATTCTATTTGATAAACTTGTTGGTTTTAAGTCAGATGGTGCAGCTATTATGGCTGGTAGGAAGAGTGGTGTTGCAACACTTATAAAAGAAACCCACTTCATTGGTAACTTGACTCATAGTGATATTACATGCACATCTGAAGTTATATTTGAAAATGTATGTAGAGAAGAAGATTCTATTTGATAAACCTGTTGGTTTTAAGTCAGATGGTGCAGCTATTATGGCTGGTAGGAAGAGTGGTGTTGCAACACTTATAAAAGAAACCCACTTCATTGGTAACTTGGCTCATAGTGATAATACATGCACATCTGAAGTTATATTTGAAAATGTATGTAGAGAAGAAGATTCTATTTGATAAACTTGTTGGTTTTAAGTCAGATGGTGCAGCTATTATGGCTGGTAGGAAGAGTGGTGTTGCAACACTTATAAAAGAAACCCACTTCATTGGTAACTTGACTCCTAGTGATATTACATGCACATCTGAAGTTATATTTGAAAATGTATGTGGAGAAGAAGATTCTATTTGATAAACTTGTTGGTTTTATGTCAGATGGTGCAGCTATTATGGCTGGTAGGAAGAGTGGTGTTGCAACACTTATAAAAGAAACCCACTTCATTGGTAACTTGACTCATAGTGATATTACATGCACATCTGAAGTTATATTTGAAAATGTATGTAGAGAAGAAGATTCTATTTGATAAACTTGTTGGTTTTAAGTCAGATGGTGCAGCTATTATGGCTGGTAGGAAGAGTGGTGTTGCAACACTTATAAAAGAAACCCACTTCATTGGTAACTTGACTCATAGTGATATTACATGCACATCTGAAGTTATATTTGAAAATGTATGTAGAGAAGAAGATTCAATTTGATAAACTTGTTGGTTTAAAGTCAGATGGTGCAGCTATTATGGCTGGTAGGAAGAATGGTGTTGCAACACTTATAAAAGAAACCCACTTCATTGGTAACTTGACTCATAGTGATATTACATGCACATCTGCAGTTATATTTGAAAATGTATGTAGAGAAGAAGATTCTATTTGATAAACCTGTTGGTTTTAAGTCAGATGGTGCAGCTATTATGGCTGGTAGGAAGAGTGGTGTTGCAACACTTATAAAAGAAACCCACTTCATTGGTAACTTGACTCATAGTGATATTACATGCACATCTGAAGTAATATTTGAAAATGTATGTAGAGAAGAAGATTCTATTTGATAAACTTGTTGGTTTTAAGTCAGATGGTGCACTTATTATGGCTGGTAGGAAGAGTGGTGTTGCAACACTTATAAAAGAAACCCACTTCATTGGTAACTTGACTCATAGTGATATTACATGCACATCTGAAGTTATATTTGAAAATGTATGTAGAGAAGAAGATTTTATTTGATAAACTTGTTGGTTTTAAGTCAGATGGTGCAGCTATTATAGCTGGTAGGAAGAGTGGTGTTGCAACACTTATAAAAGAAACCCACTTCATTGGTAACTTGACTCATACTGATATTACATGCACATCTGAAGTTATATTTGAAAATGTATGCAGAGAAGAAGATTCTATTTGATAAACTTGTTGGTTTTAAGTCAGATGGAGCAGCTATTATGGCTGGTAGGAAGAGTGGTGTTGCAACACTTATAAAAGAAACCCACTTCATTGGTAACTTGACTCATAGTGATATTACATGCACATCTGAAGTTATATTTGAAAATGTATGTAGAGAAGAAGATTCTATTTGATAAACCTTTTGGTTTTGGGTCAGATGGTGCAGCCATTATGACTGGTAGGAAGAGTGGTGTTGCAACACTTATAAAAGAAACCCACTTCATTGGTAACTTGACTCATAGTGATATTACATGCACATCTGAAGTTATATTTGAAAATGTATGTAGAGAAGAAAATTCTATTTGATAAACTTGTTGGTTTTAAGTCAGATGGTGCAGCTATTATGGCTGGTAGAAAGAGTGGTGTTGCAACACTTATAAAAGAAACCCACTTCATTGGTAACTTGACTCATAGTGATATTACATGCACATCTGAAGTTATATTTGAAAATGTATGTAGAGAAGAAGATTCTATTTGATAAACTTGTTGGTTTTAAGTCAGATGGTGCAGCTATTATGGCTGGTAGGAAGAGTGGTGTTGCAACACTTATAAAAGAAACCCACTTCATTGGTAACTTGACTCATAGTGATATTACATGCACATCTGAAGTTATATTTGAAAATGTATGTAGAGAAGAAGATTCTATTTGATAAACCTGTTGGTTTTAAGTCAGATGGTGCAGCCATTATGGCTGGTAGGAAGAGTGGTGTTGCAACACTTATAAAAGAAACCCACTTCATTGGTAACTTGACTCATAGTGATATTACATGCACATCTGAAGTTATATTTGAAAATGTATGTAGAGAAGAAGATTCTATTTGATAAACTTGTTGGTTTTAAGTCAGATGGTGCAGCTATTATGGCTGGTAGGAAGAGTGGTGTTGCAACACTTATAAAAGAAACCCACTTCATTGGTAACTTGACTCATAGTGATATTACATGCACATCTGAAGTTATATTTGAAAATGTATGTAGAGAAGAAGATTCTATTTGATAAACCTATTGGTTTTGGGTCAGATGGTGCAGCCATTATGACTGGTAGGAAGAGTGGTGTTGCAACACTTATAAAAGAAACCCACTTCATTGGTAACTTGACTCATAGTGATATTACATGCACATCTGAAGTTATATTTGAAAATGTATGTAGAGAAGAAGATTCTATTTGATAAACTTGTTGGTTATGAGTCAGATGGTGCAGCTATTATGGCTGGTAGGAAGAGTGGTGTTGCAACACTTATAAAAGAAACCCACTTCATTGGTAACTTGACTCATAGTGATATTACATGCACATCTGAAGTTATATTTGAAAATGTATGTAGAGAAGAAGATTCTATTTGATAAACTTGTTGGTTTTAAGTCAGATGGTGCAGCTATTATGGCTGGTAGGAAGAGTGGTGTTGCAACACTTATAAAAGAAACCCACTTCATTGGTAACTTGACTCCTAGTGATATTACATGCACATCTGAAGTTATATTTGAAAATGTATGTAGAGAAGAAGATTCTATTTGATAAACCTGTTGGTTTTAAGTCAGATGGTGCAGCCATTATGGCTGGTAGGAAGAGTGGTGTTGCAACACTTATAAAAGAAACCCACTTCATTGGTAACTTGACTCATAGTGATATTACATGCACATCTGAAGTTATATTTGAAAATGTATGTAGAGAAGAAGATTCTATTTGATAAACTTGTTGGTTTTAAGTCAGATGGTGCAGCTATTATGGCTGGTAGGAAGAGTGGTGTTGCAACACTTATAAAAGAAACCCACTTCATTGGTAACTTGACTCATAGTGATATTACATGCACATCTGAAGTTATATTTGAAAATGTATGTAGAGAAGAAGATTCTATTTGATAAACCTATTGGTTTTGGGTCAGATGGTGCAGCCATTATGACTGGTAGGAAGAGTGGTGTTGCAACACTTATAAAAGAAACCCACTTCATTGGTAACTTGACTCATAGTGATATTACATGCACATCTGAAGTTATATTTGAAAATGTATGTAGAGAAGAAGATTCTATTTGATAAACTTGTTGGTTATGAGTCAGATGGTGCAGCTATTATGGCTGGTAGGAAGAGTGGTGTTGCAACACTTATAAAAGAAACCCACTTCATTGGTAACTTGACTCATAGTGATATTACATGCACATCTGAAGTTATATTTGAAAATGTATGTAGAGAAGAAGATTCTATTTGATAAACTTGTTGGTTTTAAGTCAGATGGTGCAGCTATTATGGCTGGTAGGAAGAGTGGTGTTGCAACACTTATAAAAGAAACCCACTTCATTGGTAACTTGACTCCTAGTGATATTACATGCACATCTGAAGTTATATTTGAAAATGTATGTGGAGAAGAAGATTCTATTTGATAAACTTGTTGGTTTTATGTCAGATGGTGCACCTATTATGGCTGGTAGGAAGAGTGGTGTTGCAACACTTATAAAAGAAACCCACTTCATTGGTAACTTGACTCATAGTGATATTACATGCACATCTGAAGTTATATTTGAAAATGTATGTAGAGAAGAAGATTCTATTTGATAAACTTGTTGGTTTTAAGTCAGATGGTGCAGCTATTATGGCTGGTAGGAAGAGTGGTGTTGCAACACTTATAAAAGAAACCCACTTCATTGGTAACTTGACTCATAGTGATATTACATGCACATCTGAAGTTATATTTGAAAATGTATGTAGAGAAGAAGATTCTATTTGATAAACTTGTTGGTTTTAAGTCAGATGGTGCAGCTATTATGGCTGGTAGGAAGAGTGGTGTTGCAACACTTATAAAAGAAACCCACTTCATTGGTAACTTGACTCATAGTGATATTACATGCACATCTGAAGTTATATTTAAAAATGTATGTAGAGAAGAAGATTCTATTTGATAAACCTGTTGGTTTTAAGTCAGATGGTGCAGCTATTATGGCTGGTAGGAAGAGTGGTGTTGCAACACTTATAAAAGAAACTCACTTCATTGGTAACTTGACTCATAGTGATATTACATGCACATCTGAAGTTATATTTGAAAATGTATGTAGAGAAGAAGATTCTATTTGATAAACCTATTGGTTTTAAGTCAGATGGTGCAGCTATTATGGCTGGTAGGAAGAGTGGTGTTGCAACACTTATAAAAGAAACCCACTTCATTGGTAACTTGACTCATAGTGATATTACATGCACATCTGAAGTTATATTTGAAAATGTATGTAGAGAAGAAGATTCAATTTGATAAACTTGTTGGTTTTAAGTCAGATGGTGCAGCTATTATGGCTGGTAGGAAGAGTGGTGTTGCAACACTTATAAAAGAAACCCACTTCATTGGTAACTTGACTCATAGTGATATTACATGCACATCTGAAGTTATATTTGAAAATGTATGTGGAGAAGAAGATTCTATTTGATAAACTTGTTGGTTTTATGTCATATGGTGCAGCCATTATGACTGGTAGGAAGAGTGGTGTTGCAACACTTATAAAAGAAACCCACTTCATTGGTAACTTGACTCATAGTGATATTACATGCACATCTGAAGTTATATTTGAAAATGTATGTAGAGAAGATTCTATTTGATAAACTTGTTGGTTTTAAGTCAGATGGTGCAGCTATTATGGCTGGTAGGAAGAGTGGTGTTGCAACACTTATAAAAGAAACCCACTTCATTGGTAACTTGACTCATAGTGATATTACATGCACATCTGAAGTTATATTTGAAAATGTATGTAGAGAAGAAGATTCTATTTGATAAACCTGTTGGTTTTAAGTCAGATGGTGCAGCCATTATGGCTGGTAGGAAGAGTGGTGTTGCAACACTTATAAAAGAAACCCACTTCATTGGTAACTTGACTCATAGTGATATTACATGCCCATCTGAAGTTATATTTGAAAATGTATGTAGAGAAGAAGATTCTATTTGATAAACTTGTTGGTTTTAAGTCAGATGGTGCAGCTATTATGGCTGGTAGGAAGAGTGGTGTTGCAACACTTATAAAAGAAACCCACTTCATTGGTAACTTGACTCATAGTGATATTACATGCACATCTGAAGTTATATTTGAAAATGTATGTAGAGAAGAAGATTCTATTTGATAAACCTATTGGTTTTGGGTCAGATGGTGCAGCCATTATGACTGGTAGGAAGAGTGGTGTTGCAACACTTATAAAAGAAACCCACTTCATTGGTAACTTGACTCATAGTGATATTACATGCACATCTGAAGTTATATTTGAAAATGTATGTAGAGAAGAAGATTCTATTTGATAAACTTGTTGGTTATGAGTCAGATGGTGCAGCTATTATGGCTGGTAGGAAGAGTGGTGTTGCAACACTTATAAAAGAAACCCACTTCATTGGTAACTTGGCTCATAGTGATAATACATGCACATCTGAAGTTATATTTGAAAATGTATGTAGAGAAGAAGATTCTATTTGATAAACTTGTTGGTTTTAAGTCAGATGGTGCAGCTATTATGGCTGGTAGGAAGAGTGGTGTTGCAACACTTATAAAAGAAACCCACTTCATTGGTAACTTGACTCCTAGTGATATTACATGCACATCTGAAGTTATATTTGAAAATGTATGTGGAGAAGAAGATTCTATTTGATAAACTTGTTGGTTTTATGTCAGATGGTGCAGCTATTATGGCTGGTAGGAAGAGTGGTGTTGCAACACTTATAAAAGAAACCCACTTCATTGGTAACTTGACTCATAGTGATATTACATGCACATCTGAAGTTATATTTGAAAATGTATGTAGAGAAGAAGATTCTATTTGATAAACTTGTTGGTTTTAAGTCAGATGGTGCAGCTATTATGGCTGGTAGGAAGAGTGGTGTTGCAACACTTATAAAAGAAACCCACTTCATTGGTAACTTGACTCATAGTGATATTACATGCACATCTGAAGTTATATTTGAAAATGTATGTAGAGAAGAAGATTCAATTTGATAAACTTGTTGGTTTAAAGTCAGATGGTGCAGCTATTATGGCTGGTAGGAAGAATGGTGTTGCAACACTTATAAAAGAAACCCACTTCATTGGTAACTTGACTCATAGTGATATTACATGCACATCTGAAGTTATATTTGAAAATGTATGTAGAGAAGAAGATTCTATTTGATAAACCTGTTGGTTTTAAGTCAGATGGTGCAGCTATTATGGCTGGTAGGAAGAGTGGTGTTGCAACACTTATAAAAGAAACCCACTTCATTGGTAACTTGACTCATAGTGATATTACATGCACATCTGAAGTAATATTTGAAAATGTATGTAGAGAAGAAGATTCTATTTGATAAACTTGTTGGTTTTAAGTCAGATGGTGCACTTATTATGGCTGGTAGGAAGAGTGGTGTTGCAACACTTATAAAAGAAACCCACTTCATTGGTAACTTGACTCATAGTGATATTACATGCACATCTGAAGTTATATTTGAAAATGTATGTAGAGAAGAAGATTTTATTTGATAAACTTGTTGGTTTTAAGTCAGATGGTGCAGCTATTATAGCTGGTAGGAAGAGTGGTGTTGCAACACTTATAAAAGAAACCCACTTCATTGGTAACTTGACTCATACTGATATTACATGCACATCTGAAGTTATATTTGAAAATGTATGCAGAGAAGAAGATTCTATTTGATAAACTTGTTGGTTTTAAGTCAGATGGAGCAGCTATTATGGCTGGTAGGAAGAGTGGTGTTGCAACACATATAAAAGAAACCCACTTCATTGGTAACTTGACTCATAGTGATATTACATGCACATCTGAAGTTATATTTGAAAATGTATGTAGAGAAGAAGATTCTATTTGATAAACTTGTTGGTTTTAAGTCAGATGGTGCAGCTATTATGGCTGGTAGGAAGAGTGGTGTTGCAACACTTATAAAAGAAACCCACTTCATTGGTAACTTGACTCATAGTGATATTACATGCACATCTGAAGTTATTTTTGAAAATGTATGTAGAGAAGAAGATTCTATTTGATAAACTTGTTGGTTTTAATTCAGATGGTGCAGCTATTATGGCTGGTAGGAAGAGTGGTGTTGCAACACTTATAAAAGAAACCCACTTCATTGGTAACTTGACTCATAGCGATATTACATGCACATCTGAAGTTATATTTGAAAATGTATGTGTAGAAGAAGATTCTATTTGACAAACTTGTTGGTTTTATGTCAGATGGTGCAGCTATTATGGCTGGTAGGATGAGTGGTGTTGCAACACTTATAAAAGAAACCCACTTCATTGGTAACTTGACTCATAGTGATATGACATGCACATCTGAAGTTATATTTGAAAATGTATGTAGAGAAGAAGATTCTATTTGATAAACTTGTTGGTTTTAAGTCAGATGGTGCAGCTATTATGGCTGGTAGGAAGAGTGGTGTTGCAACACTTATAAAAGAAACCCACTTCATTGGTAACTTGACTCATAGTGATATTACATGCACATCTGAAGTTATATTTGAAAATTTATGTAGAGAAGAAGATTCTATTTGATAAACCTATTGGTTTTGGGTCAGATGTTGCAGCCATTATGGCTGGTAGGAAGAGTGGTGTTGCAACACTTATAAAAGAAACCCACTTCATTGGTAACTTGACTCATAGTGATATTACATGCACATCTGAAGTTATATTTGAAAATGTATGTAGAGAAGAAAATTCAATTTGATAAACTTGTTGGTTTTAAGTCAGATGGTGCAGCTATTATGGCTGGTAGGAAGAGTGGTGTTGCAACACTTATAAAAGAAACCCACTTCATTGGTAACTTGACTCATAGTGATATTACATGCACATCTGAAGTTATATTTGAAAATGTATGTAGAGAAGAAGATTTTATTTGATAAACTTGTTGGTTTTAAGTCAGATGGTGCAGCTATTATAGCTGGTAGGAAGAGTGGTGTTGCAACACTTATAAAAGAAACCCACTTCATTGGTAACTTGACTCATACTGATATTACATGCACATCTGAAGTTATATTTGAAAATGTATGCAGAGAAGAAGATTCTATTTGATAAACTTGTTGGTTTTAAGTCAGATGGTGCAGCTATTATGGCTGGTAGGAAGAGTGGTGTTGCAACACTTATAAAAGAAACCCACTTCATTGGTAACTTGACTCATAGTGATATTACATGCACATCTGAAGTTATATTTGAAAATGTATGTAGAGAAGAAGATTTTATTTGATAAACTTGTTGGTTTTAAGTCAGATGGTGCAGCTATTATGGCTGGTAGGAAGAGTGGTGTTGCAACACTTATAAAAGAAACCCACTTCATTGGTAACTTGACTCATAGTGATATTACATGCACATCTGAAGTTATTTTTGAAAATGTATGTAGAGAAGAAGATTCTTTTTGATAAACTTGTTGGTTTTAAGTCAGATGGTGCAGCTATTATGGCTGGTAGGAAGAGTGGTGTTGCAACACTTATAAAAGAAACCCACTTCATTGGTAACTTGACTCATAGTGATATTACATGCACATCTGAAGTTATATTTGAAAATGTATGTGGAGAAGAAGATTCTATTTGATAAACTTGTTGGTTTTATGTCAGATGGTGCAGCTATTATGGCTGGTAGGAAGAGTGGTGTTGCAACACTTATAAAAGAAACCCACTTCATTGGTAACTTGACTCATAGTGATATGACATGCACATCTGAAGTTATATTTGAAAATGTATGTAGAGAAGAAGATTCTATTTGATAAACTTGTTGGTTTTAAGTCAGATGGTGCAGCTATTATGGCTGGTAGGAAGAGTGGTGTTGCAACACTTATAAAAGAAACCCACTTCATTGGTAACTTGACTCATAGTGATATTACATGCACATCTGAAGTTATATTTGAAAATGTATGTAGAGAAGAAGATTCTATTTGATAAACCTATTGGTTTTGGGTCAGATGGTGCAGCCATTATGGCTGGTAGGAAGAGTGGTGTTGCAACACTTATAAAAGAAACCCACTTCATTGGTAACTTGACTCATAGTGATATTACATGCACATCTGAAGTTATATTTGAAAATGTATGTAGAGAAGAAGATTTTATTTGATAAACTTGTTGGTTTTAAGTCAGATGGTGCAGCTATTATAGCTGGTAGGAAGAGTGGTGTTGCAACACTTATAAAAGAAACCCACTTCATTGGTAACTTGACTCATACTGATATTACATGCACATCTGAAGTTATATTTGAAAATGTATGCAGAGAAGAAGATTCTATTTGATAAACTTGTTGGTTTTAAGTCAGATGGTGCAGCTATTATGGCTGGTAGGAAGAGTGGTGTTGCAACACTTATAAAAGAAACCCACTTCATTGGTAACTTGACTCATAGTGATATTACATGCACATCTGAAGTTATATTTGAAAATGTATGTAGAGAAGAAGATTTTATTTGATAAACTTGTTGGTTTTAAGTCAGATGGTGCAGCTATTATAGCTGGTAGGAAGAGTGGTGTTGCAACACTTATAAAAGAAACCCACTTCATTGGTAACTTGACTCATACTGATATTACATGCACATCTGAAGTTATATTTGAAAATGTATGCAGAGAAGAAGATTCTATTTGATAAACTTGTTGGTTTTAAGTCAGATGGTGCAGCTATTATGGCTGGTAGGAAGAGTGGTGTTGCAACACTTATAAAAGAAACCCACTTCATTGGTAACTTGACTCATAGTGATATTACATGCACATCTGAAGTTATATTTGAAAATGTATGTAGAGAAGAAGATTCAATTTGATAAACTTGTTGGTTTTAAGTCAGATGGTGCAGCTATTATGGCTGGTAGGAAGAGTGGTGTTGCAACACTTATAAAAGAAACCCACTTCATTGGTAACTTGACTCATAGTGATATTACATGCACATCTGAAGTTATATTTGAAAATGTATGTAGAGAAGAAGATTCTATTTGATAAACTTGTTGGTTTTAAGTCAGATGGTGCACTTATTATGGCTGGTAGGAAGAGTGGTGTTGCAACACTTATAAAAGAAACCCACTTCATTGGTAACTTGACTCATAGTGATATTACATGCACATCTGAAGTTATATTTGAAAATGTATGTAGAGAAGAAGATTTTATTTGATAAACTTGTTGGTTTTAAGTCAGATGGTGCAGCTATTATAGCTGGTAGGAAGAGTGGTGTTGCAACACTTATAAAAGAAACCCACTTCATTGGTAACTTGACTCATACTGATATTACATGCACATCTGAAGTTATATTTGAAAATGTATGCAGAGAAGAAGATTCTATTTGATAAACTTGTTGGTTTTAAGTCAGATGGTGCAGCTATTATGGCTGGTAGGAAGAGTGGTGTTGCAACACTTATAAAAGAAACCCACTTCATTGGTAACTTGACTCATAGTGATATTACATGCACATCTGAAGTTATATTTGAAAATGTATGTGGAGAAGAAGATTCTATTTGATAAACTTGTTGGTTTTATGTCATATGGTGCAGCCATTATGACTGGTAGGAAGAGTGGTGTTGCAACACTTATAAAAGAAACCCACTTCATTGGTAACTTGACTCATAGTGATATTACATGCACATCTGAAGTTATATTTGAAAATGTATGTGGAGAAGAAGATTCTATTTGATAAACTTGTTGGTTTTAAGTCAGATGGTGCAGCTATTATGGCTGGTAGGAAGAGTGGTGTTGCAACACTTATAAAAGAAACCCACTTCATTGGTAACTTGACTCATAGTGATATTACATGCACATCTGAAGTTATATTTGAAAATGTATGTAGAGAAGAAGATTCTATTTGATAAACCTGTTGGTTTTAAGTCAGATGGTGCAGCCATTATGGCTGGTAGGAAGAGTGGTGTTGCAACACTTATAAAAGAAACCCACTTCATTGGTAACTTGACTCATAGTGATATTACATGCCCATCTGAAGTTATATTTGAAAATGTATGTAGAGAAGAAGATTCTATTTGATAAACTTGTTGGTTTTAAGTCAGATGGTGCAGCTATTATGGCTGGTAGGAAGAGTGGTGTTGCAACACTTATAAAAGAAACCCACTTCATTGGTAACTTGACTCATAGTGATATTACATGCACATCTGAAGTTATATTTGAAAATGTATGTAGAGAAGAAGATTCTATTTGATAAACCTATTGGTTTTGGGTCAGATGGTGCAGCCATTATGACTGGTAGGAAGAGTGGTGTTGCAACACTTATAAAAGAAACCCACTTCATTGGTAACTTGACTCATAGTGATATTACATGCACATCTGAAGTTATATTTGAAAATGTATGTAGAGAAGAAGATTCTATTTGATAAACTTGTTGGTTATGAGTCAGATGGTGCAGCTATTATGGCTGGTAGGAAGAGTGGTGTTGCAACACTTATAAAAGAAACCCACTTCATTGGTAACTTGGCTCATAGTGATAATACATGCACATCTGAAGTTATATTTGAAAATGTATGTAGAGAAGAAGATTCTATTTGATAAACTTGTTGGTTTTAAGTCAGATGGTGCAGCTATTATGGCTGGTAGGAAGAGTGGTGTTGCAACACTTATAAAAGAAACCCACTTCATTGGTAACTTGACTCCTAGTGATATTACATGCACATCTGAAGTTATATTTGAAAATGTATGTGGAGAAGAAGATTCTATTTGATAAACTTGTTGGTTTTATGTCAGATGGTGCAGCTATTATGGCTGGTAGGAAGAGTGGTGTTGCAACACTTATAAAAGAAACCCACTTCATTGGTAACTTGACTCATAGTGATATTACATGCACATCTGAAGTTATATTTGAAAATGTATGTAGAGAAGAAGATTCTATTTGATAAACTTGTTGGTTTTAAGTCAGATGGTGCAGCTATTATGGCTGGTAGGAAGAGTGGTGTTGCAACACTTATAAAAGAAACCCACTTCATTGGTAACTTGACTCATAGTGATATTACATGCACATCTGAAGTTATATTTGAAAATGTATGTAGAGAAGAAGATTCAATTTGATAAACTTGTTGGTTTAAAGTCAGATGGTGCAGCTATTATGGCTGGTAGGAAGAATGGTGTTGCAACACTTATAAAAGAAACCCACTTCATTGGTAACTTGACTCATAGTGATATTACATGCACATCTGAAGTTATATTTGAAAATGTATGTAGAGAAGAAGATTCTATTTGATAAACCTGTTGGTTTTAAGTCAGATGGTGCAGCTATTATGGCTGGTAGGAAGAGTGGTGTTGCAACACTTATAAAAGAAACCCACTTCATTGGTAACTTGACTCATAGTGATATTACATGCACATCTGAAGTAATATTTGAAAATGTATGTAGAGAAGAAGATTCTATTTGATAAACTTGTTGGTTTTAAGTCAGATGGTGCACTTATTATGGCTGGTAGGAAGAGTGGTGTTGCAACACTTATAAAAGAAACCCACTTCATTGGTAACTTGACTCATAGTGATATTACATGCACATCTGAAGTTATATTTGAAAATGTATGTAGAGAAGAAGATTTTATTTGATAAACTTGTTGGTTTTAAGTCAGATGGTGCAGCTATTATAGCTGGTAGGAAGAGTGGTGTTGCAACACTTATAAAAGAAACCCACTTCATTGGTAACTTGACTCATACTGATATTACATGCACATCTGAAGTTATATTTGAAAATGTATGCAGAGAAGAAGATTCTATTTGATAAACTTGTTGGTTTTAAGTCAGATGGAGCAGCTATTATGGCTGGTAGGAAGAGTGGTGTTGCAACACTTATAAAAGAAACCCACTTCATTGGTAACTTGACTCATAGTGATATTACATGCACATCTGAAGTTATATTTGAAAATGTATGTAGAGAAGAAGATTCTATTTGATAAACTTGTTGGTTTTAAGTCAGATGGTGCAGCTATTATGGCTGGTAGGAAGAGTGGTGTTGCAACACTTATAAAAGAAACCCACTTCATTGGTAACTTGACTCATAGTGATATTACATGCACATCTGAAGTTATTTTTGAAAATGTATGTAGAGAAGAAGATTCTATTTGATAAACTTGTTGGTTTTAATTCAGATGGTGCAGCTATTATGGCTGGTAGGAAGAGTGGTGTTGCAACACTTATAAAAGAAACCCACTTCATTGGTAACTTGACTCATAGCGATATTACATGCACATCTGAAGTTATATTTGAAAATGTATGTGTAGAAGAAGATTCTATTTGACAAACTTGTTGGTTTTATGTCAGATGGTGCAGCTATTATGGCTGGTAGGATGAGTGGTGTTGCAACACTTATAAAAGAAACCCACTTCATTGGTAACTTGACTCATAGTGATATGACATGCACATCTGAAGTTATATTTGAAAATGTATGTAGAGAAGAAGATTCTATTTGATAAACTTGTTGGTTTTAAGTCAGATGGTGCAGCTATTATGGCTGGTAGGAAGAGTGGTGTTGCAACACTTATAAAAGAAACCCACTTCATTGGTAACTTGACTCATAGTGATATTACATGCACATCTGAAGTTATATTTGAAAATTTATGTAGAGAAGAAGATTCTATTTGATAAACCTATTGGTTTTGGGTCAGATGTTGCAGCCATTATGGCTGGTAGGAAGAGTGGTGTTGCAACACTTATAAAAGAAACCCACTTCATTGGTAACTTGACTCATAGTGATATTACATGCACATCTGAAGTTATATTTGAAAATGTATGTAGAGAAGAAAATTCAATTTGATAAACTTGTTGGTTTTAAGTCAGATGGTGCAGCTATTATGGCTGGTAGGAAGAGTGGTGTTGCAACACTTATAAAAGAAACCCACTTCATTGGTAACTTGACTCATAGTGATATTACATGCACATCTGAAGTTATATTTGAAAATGTATGTAGAGAAGAAGATTTTATTTGATAAACTTGTTGGTTTTAAGTCAGATGGTGCAGCTATTATAGCTGGTAGGAAGAGTGGTGTTGCAACACTTATAAAAGAAACCCACTTCATTGGTAACTTGACTCATACTGATATTACATGCACATCTGAAGTTATATTTGAAAATGTATGCAGAGAAGAAGATTCTATTTGATAAACTTGTTGGTTTTAAGTCAGATGGTGCAGCTATTATGGCTGGTAGGAAGAGTGGTGTTGCAACACTTATAAAAGAAACCCACTTCATTGGTAACTTGACTCATAGTGATATTACATGCACATCTGAAGTTATATTTGAAAATGTATGTAGAGAAGAAGATTTTATTTGATAAACTTGTTGGTTTTAAGTCAGATGGTGCAGCTATTATGGCTGGTAGGAAGAGTGGTGTTGCAACACTTATAAAAGAAACCCACTTCATTGGTAACTTGACTCATAGTGATATTACATGCACATCTGAAGTTATTTTTGAAAATGTATGTAGAGAAGAAGATTCTTTTTGATAAACTTGTTGGTTTTAAGTCAGATGGTGCAGCTATTATGGCTGGTAGGAAGAGTGGTGTTGCAACACTTATAAAAGAAACCCACTTCATTGGTAACTTGACTCATAGTGATATTACATGCACATCTGAAGTTATATTTGAAAATGTATGTGGAGAAGAAGATTCTATTTGATAAACTTGTTGGTTTTATGTCAGATGGTGCAGCTATTATGGCTGGTAGGAAGAGTGGTGTTGCAACACTTATAAAAGAAACCCACTTCATTGGTAACTTGACTCATAGTGATATGACATGCACATCTGAAGTTATATTTGAAAATGTATGCAGAGAAGAAGATTCTATTTGATAAACTTGTTGGTTTTAAGTCAGATGGTGCAGCTATTATGGCTGGTAGGAAGAGTGGTGTTGCAACACTTATAAAAGAAACCCACTTCATTGGTAACTTGACTCATAGTGATATTACATGCACATCTGAAGTTATATTTGAAAATGTATGTAGAGAAGAAGATTCTATTTGATAAACCTATTGGTTTTGGGTCAGATGGTGCAGCCATTATGGCTGGTAGGAAGAGTGGTGTTGCAACACTTATAAAAGAAACCCACTTCATTGGTAACTTGACTCATAGTGATATTACATGCACATCTGAAGTTATATTTGAAAATGTATGTAGAGAAGAAGATTCTATTTGATAAACTTGTTGGTTTTAAGTCAGATGGTGCAGCTATTATAGCTGGTAGGAAGAGTGGTGTTGCAACACTTATAAAAGAAACCCACTTCATTGGTAACTTGACTCATACTGATATTACATGCACATCTGAAGTTATATTTGAAAATGTATGCAGAGAAGAAGATTCTATTTGATAAACTTGTTGGTTTTAAGTCAGATGGTGCAGCTATTATGGCTGGTAGGAAGAGTGGTGTTGCAACACTTATAAAAGAAACCCACTTCATTGGTAACTTGACTCATAGTGATATTACATGCACATCTGAAGTTATATTTGAAAATGTATGTAGAGAAGAAGATTTTATTTGATAAACTTGTTGGTTTTAAGTCAGATGGTGCAGCTATTATAGCTGGTAGGAAGAGTGGTGTTGCAACACTTATAAAAGAAACCCACTTCATTGGTAACTTGACTCATACTGATATTACATGCACATCTGAAGTTATATTTGAAAATGTATGCAGAGAAGAAGATTCTATTTGATAAACTTGTTGGTTTTAAGTCAGATGGTGCAGCTATTATGGCTGGTAGGAAGAGTGGTGTTGCAACACTTATAAAAGAAACCCACTTCATTGGTAACTTGACTCATAGTGATATTACATGCACATCTGAAGTTATATTTGAAAATGTATGTAGAGAAGAAGATTCAATTTGATAAACTTGTTGGTTTTAAGTCAGATGGTGCAGCTATTATGGCTGGTAGGAAGAGTGGTGTTGCAACACTTATAAAAGAAACCCACTTCATTGGTAACTTGACTCATAGTGATATTACATGCACATCTGAAGTTATATTTGAAAATGTATGTAGAGAAGAAGATTCTATTTGATAAACTTGTTGGTTTTAAGTCAGATGGTGCACTTATTATGGCTGGTAGGAAGAGTGGTGTTGCAACACTTATAAAAGAAACCCACTTCATTGGTAACTTGACTCATAGTGATATTACATGCACATCTGAAGTTATATTTGAAAATGTATGTAGAGAAGAAGATTTTATTTGATAAACTTGTTGGTTTTAAGTCAGATGGTGCAGCTATTATAGCTGGTAGGAAGAGTGGTGTTGCAACACTTATAAAAGAAACCCACTTCATTGGTAACTTGACTCATACTGATATTACATGCACATCTGAAGTTATATTTGAAAATGTATGCAGAGAAGAAGATTCTATTTGATAAACTTGTTGGTTTTAAGTCAGATGGTGCAGCTATTATGGCTGGTAGGAAGAGTGGTGTTGCAACACTTATAAAAGAAACCCACTTCATTGGTAACTTGACTCATAGTGATATTACATGCACATCTGAAGTTATATTTGAAAATGTATGTAGAGAAGAAGATTCTATTTGATAAACCTATTGGTTTTGGGTCAGATGGTGCAGCCATTATGACTGGTAGGAAGAGTGGTGTTGCAACACTTATTAAAGAAACCTACTTCATTGGTAACTTGACTCATAGTGATATAACATGCACATCTGAAGTTATATTTGAAAATGTATGTAGAGAAGAAGATTCTATTTGATAAACCTATTGGTTTTGGGTCAGATGGTGCAGCCATTATGACTGGTAGGAAGAGTGGTGTTGCAACACTTATAAAAGAAACCCACTTCATTGGTAACTTGACTCATAGTGATATTACATGCACATCTGAAGTTATATTTGAAAATGTATGTAGAGAAGAAGATTCTATTTGATAAACTTGTTGGTTTTAAGTCAGATGGTGCAGCTATTATGGCTGGTAGGAAGAGTGGTGTTGCAACACTTATAAAAGAAACCCACTTCATTGGTAACTTGACTCATACTGATATTACATGCACATCTGAAGTTATATTTAAAAATGTATGTAGAGAAGAAGATTCTATTTGATAAACTTGTTGGTTTTAAGTCAGATGGTGCAGCTATTATGGCTGGTAGGAAGAGTGATGTTGCAACACTTATAAAAGAAACCCACTTCATTGGTAACTTGACTCATAGTGATATTACATGCACATCTGAAGTTATATTTGAAAATGTATGTAGAGAAGAAGATTCTATTTGATAAACTTGTTGGTTTTAAGTCAGATGGTGCACTTATTATGGCTGGTAGGAAGAGTGGTGTTGCAACACTTATAAAAGAAACCCACTTCATTTGTAACTTGACTCATAGTGATATTACATGCACATCTGAAGTTATATTTGAAAATGTATGTAGAGAAGAAGATTTTATTTGATAAACTTGTTGGTTTTAAGTCAGATGGTGCAGCTATTATAGCTGGTAGGAAGAGTGGTGTTGCAACACTTATAAAAGAAACCCACTTCATTGGTAACTTGACTCATACTGATATTACATGCACATCTGAAGTTATATTTGAAAATGTATGCAGAGAAGAAGATTCTATTTGATAAACTTGTTGGTTTTAAGTCAGATGGTGCAGCTATTATGGCTGGTAGGAAGAGTGGTGTTGCAACACTTATAAAAGAAACCCACTTCATTGGTAACTTGACTCATAGTGATATTACATGCACATCTGAAGTTATATTTGAAAATGTATGTAGAGAAGAAGATTCTATTTGATAAACCTATTGGTTTTGGGTCAGATGGTGCAGCCATTATGACTGGTAGGAAGAGTGGTGTTGCAACACTTATTAAAGAAACCCACTTCATTGGTAACTTGACTCATAGTGATATAACATGCACATCTGAAGTTATATTTGAAAATGTATGTAGAGAAGAAGATTCTATTTGATAAACCTATTGGTTTTGGGTCAGATGGTGCAGCCATTATGACTGGT
Source organism: Sipunculus nudus (assembly GCA_026874595.1). Classification (NCBI taxonomy): domain Eukaryota; kingdom Metazoa; phylum Annelida; class Sipuncula; order Golfingiida; family Sipunculidae; genus Sipunculus; species Sipunculus nudus. The sequence continues at coordinate 46,513,610 of CM049312.1, read as the reverse complement.
AGGAAGAGTGGTGTTGCAACACTTATAAAAGAAACCCACTTCATTGGTAACTTGACTCATAGTGATATTACATGCACATCTGAAGTTATATTTGAAAATGTATGTAGAGAAGAAAATTCTATTTGATAAACTTGTTGGTTTTAAGTCAGATGGTGCAGCTATTATGGCTGGTAGGAAGAGTGGTGTTGCAACACTTATAAAAGAAACCCACTTCATTGGTAACTTGACTCATAGTAATATTACATGCACATCTGAAGTTATATTTGAAAATGTATGCAGAGAAGAAGATTCTGTTTGATAAACCTATTGGTTTTGGGTCAGATGGTGCAGCCATTATGGCTGGTAGGAAGAGTGGTGTTGCAACACTTATAAAAGAAACCCACTTCATTGGTAACTTGACTCATAGTGATATAACATGCACATCTGAAGTTATATTTGAAAATGTATGTAGAGAAGAAGATTCTATTTGATAAACCTATTGGTTTTGGGTCAGATGGTGCAGCCATTATGACTGGTAGGAAGAGTGGTGTTGCAACACTTATAAAAGAAACCCACTTCATTGGTAACTTGACTCATAGTGATATTACATGCACATCTGAAGTTATATTTGAAAATGTATGTAGAGAAGAAAATTCTATTTGATAAACTTGTTGGTTTTAAGTCAGATGGTGCAGCTATTATGGCTGGTAGGAAGAGTGGTGTTGCAACACTTATAAAAGAAACCCACTTCATTGGTAACTTGACTCATAGTAATATTACATGCACATCTGAAGTTATATTTGAAAATGTATGCAGAGAAGAAGATTCTATTTGATAAACCTATTGGTTTTGGGTCAGATGGTGCAGCCATTATGGCTGGTAGGAAGAGTGGTGTTGCAACACTTATAAAAGAAACCCACTTCATTGGTAACTTGACTCATAGTGATATTACATGCACATCTGAAGTTATATTTGAAAATGTATGTAGAGAAGAAGATTCAATTTGATAAACTTGTTGGTTTTAAGTCAGATGGTGCAGCTATTATGGCTGGTAGGAAGAGTGGTGTTGCAACACTTATAAAAGAAACCCACTTCATTGGTAACTTGACTCATAGTGATATTACATGCACATCTGAAGTTATATTTGAAAATGTATGTGGAGAAGAAGATTCTATTTGATAAACTTGTTGGTTTTATGTCATATGGTGCAGCCATTATGACTGGTAGGAAGAGTGGTGTTGCAACACTTATAAAAGAAACCCACTTCATTGGTAACTTGACTCATAGTGATATTACATGCACATCTGAAGTTATATTTGAAAATGTATGTAGAGAAGAAGATTCTATTTGATAAACTTGTTGGTTTTAAGTCAGATGGTGCAGCTATTATGGCTGGTAGGAAGAGTGGTGTTGCAACACTTATAAAAGAAACCCACTTCATTGGTAACTTGACTCATAGTGATATTACATGCACATCTGAAGTTATATTTGAAAATGTATGTAGAGAAGAAGATTCTATTTGATAAACCTGTTGGTTTTAAGTCAGATGGTGCAGCCATTATGGCTGGTAGGAAGAGTGGTGTTGCAACACTTATAAAAGAAACCCACTTCATTGGTAACTTGACTCATAGTGATATTACATGGACATCTGAAGTTATATTTGAAAATGTATGTAGAGAAGAAGATTCTATTTGATAAACTTGTTGGTTTTAAGTCAGATGGTGCAGCTATTATGGCTGGTAGGAAGAGTGGTGTTGCAACACTTATAAAAGAAACCCACTTCATTGGTAACTTGACTCATAGTGATATTACATGCACATCTGAAGTTATATTTGAAAATGTATGTAGAGAAGAAGATTCTATTTGATAAACCTATTGGTTTTGGGTCAGATGGTGCAGCCATTATGACTGGTAGGAAGAGTGGTGTTGCAACACTTATAAAAGAAACCCACTTCATTGGTAACTTGACTCATAGTGATATTACATGCACATCTGAAGTTATATTTGAAAATGTATGTAGAGAAGAAGATTCAATTTGATAAACTTGTTGGTTTTAAGTCAGATGGTGCAGCTATTATGCCTGGTAGGAAGAGTGGTGTTGCAACACTTATAAAAGAAACCCACTTCATTGGTAACTTGACTCATAGTGATATTACATGCACATCTGAAGTTATATTTGAAAATGTATGTAGAGAAGAAGATTCTATTTGATAAACTTGTTGGTTTTAAGTCAGATGGTGCAGCTATTATGGCTGGTAGGAAGAGTGGTGTTGCAACACTTATAAAAGAAACTCACTTCATTGGTAACTTGACTCATAGTGATATTACATGCACATCTGAAGTTATATTTGAAAATGTATGTAGAGAAGAAGATTCTATTTGATAAACCTATTGGTTTTAAGTCAGATGGTGCAGCTATTATGGCTGGTAGGAAGAGTGGTGTTGCAACACTTATAAAAGAAACCCACTTCATTGGTAACTTGACTCATAGTGATATTACATGCACATCTGAAGTTATATTTGAAAATGTATGTAGAGAAGAAGATTCTATTTGATAAACTTGTTGGTTTTATGTCAGATGGTGCAGCTATTATGGCTGGTAGGAAGAGTGGTGTTGCAACACTTATAAAAGAAACCCACTTCATTGGTAACTTGACTCATAGTGATATTACATGCACATCTGAAGTTATATTTGAAAATGTATGTAGAGAAGAAAATTCTATTTGATAAACTTGTTGGTTTTAAGTCAGATGGTGCAGCTATTATGGCTGGTAGGAAGAGTGGTGTTGCAACACTTATAAAAGAAACCCACTTCATTGGTAACTTGACTCATAGTAATATTACATGCACATCTGAAGTTATATTTGAAAATGTATGCAGAGAAGAAGATTCTATTTGATAAACCTATTGGTTTTGGGTCAGATGGTGCAGCCATTATGGCTGGTAGGAAGAGTGGTGTTGCAACACTTATAAAAGAAACCCACTTCATTGGTAACTTGACTCATAGTGATATTACATGCACATCTGAAGTTATATTTGAAAATGTATGTGGAGAAGAAGATTCTATTTGATAAAATTGTTGGTTTTATGTCATATGGTGCAGCCATTATGACTGGTAGGAAGAGTGGTGTTGCAACACTTATAAAAGAAACCCACTTCATTGGTAACTTGACTCATAGTGATATTACATGCACATCTGAAGTTATATTTGAAAATGTATGTAGAGAAGAAGATTCTATTTGATAAACTTGTTGGTTTTAAGTCAGATGGTGCAGCTATTATGGCTGGTAGGAAGAGTGGTGTTGCAACACTTATAAAAGAAACCCACTTCATTGGTAACTTGACTCATAGTGATATTACATGCACATCTGAAGTTATATTTGAAAATGTATGTAGAGAAGAAGATTCTGTTTGATAAACCTGTTGGTTTTAAGTCAGATGGTGCAGCCATTATGGCTGGTAGGAAGAGTGGTGTTGCAACACTTATAAAAGAAACCCACTTCATTGGTAACTTGACTCATAGTGATATTACATGCACATCTGAAGTTATATTTGAAAATGTATGTAGAGAAGAAGATTCTATTTGTTAAACTTGTTGGTTTTAAGTCAGATGGTGCAGCTATTATGGCTGGTAGGAAGAGTGGTGTTGCAACACTTATAAAAGAAACCCACTTCATTGGTAACTTGACTCATAGTGATATTACATGCACATCTGAAGTTATATTTGAAAATGTATGTAGAGAAGAAGATTCTATTTGATAAACCTATTGGTTTTGGGTCAGATGGTGCAGCCATTATGACTGGTAGGAAGAGTGGTGTTGCAACACTTATAAAAGAAACCCACTTCATTGGTAACTTGACTCATAGTGATATTACATGCACATCTGAAGTTATATTTGAAAATGTATGTAGAGAAGAAGATTCTATTTGATAAACTTGTTGGTTATGAGTCAGATGGTGCAGCTATTATGGCTGGTAGGAAGAGTGGTGTTGCAACACTTATAAAAGAAACCCACTTCATTGGTAACTTGACTCATAGTGATATTACATGCACATCTGAAGTTATATTTGAAAATGTATGTAGAGAAGAAGATTCTATTTGATAAACTTGTTGGTTTTAAGTCAGATGGTGCAGCTATTATGGCTGGTAGGAAGAGTGGTGTTGCAACACTTATAAAAGAAACCCACTTCATTGGTAACTTGACTCCTAGTGATATTACATGCACATCTGAAGTTATATTTTAAAATGTATGTGGAGAAGAAGATTCTATTTGATAAACTTGTTGGTTTTATGTCAGATGGTGCAGCTATTATGGCTGGTAGGAAGAGTGGTGTTGCAACACTTATAAAAGAAACCCACTTCATTGGTAACTTGACTCATAGTGATATTACATGCACATCTGAAGTTATATTTGAAAATGTATGTAGAGAAGAAGATTCTATTTGATAAACTTGTTGGTTTTAAGTCAGATGGTGCAGCTATTATGGCTGGTAGGAAGAGTGGTGTTGCAACACTTATAAAAGAAACCCACTTCATTGGTAACTTGACTCATAGTGATATTACATGCACATCTGAAGTTATATTTGAAAATGTATGTAGAGAAGAAGATTCTGTTTGATAAACCTGTTGGTTTTAAGTCAGATGGTGCAGCCATTATGGCTGGTAGGAAGAGTGGTGTTGCAACACTTATAAAAGAAACCCACTTCATTGGTAACTTGACTCATAGTGATATTACATGCACATCTGAAGTTATATTTGAAAATGTATGTAGAGAAGAAGATTCTATTTGTTAAACTTGTTGGTTTTAAGTCAGATGGTGCAGCTATTATGGCTGGTAGGAAGAGTGGTGTTGCAACACTTATAAAAGAAACCCACTTCATTGGTAACTTGACTCATAGTGATATTACATGCACATCTGAAGTTATATTTGAAAATGTATGTAGAGAAGAAGATTCTATTTGATAAACCTATTGGTTTTGGGTCAGATGGTGCAGCCATTATGACTGGTAGGAAGAGTGGTGTTGCAACACTTATAAAAGAAACCCACTTCATTGGTAACTTGACTCATAGTGATATTACATGCACATCTGAAGTTATATTTGAAAATGTATGTAGAGAAGAAGATTCTATTTGATAAACTTGTTGGTTATGAGTCAGATGGTGCAGCTATTATGGCTGGTAGGAAGAGTGGTGTTGCAACACTTATAAAAGAAACCCACTTCATTGGTAACTTGACTCATAGTGATATTACATGCACATCTGAAGTTATATTTGAAAATGTATGTAGAGAAGAAGATTCTATTTGATAAACTTGTTGGTTTTAAGTCAGATGGTGCAGCTATTATGGCTGGTAGGAAGAGTGGTGTTGCAACACTTATAAAAGAAACCCACTTCATTGGTAACTTGACTCCTAGTGATATTACATGCACATCTGAAGTTATATTTTAAAATGTATGTGGAGAAGAAGATTCTATTTGATAAACTTGTTGGTTTTATGTCAGATGGTGCAGCTATTATGGCTGGTAGGAAGAGTGGTGTTGCAACACTTATAAAAGAAACCCACTTCATTGGTAACTTGACTCATAGTGATATTACATGCACATCTGAAGTTATATTTGAAAATGTATGTAGAGAAGAAGATTCTATTTGATAAACTTGTTGGTTTTAAGTCAGATGGTGCAGCTATTATGGCTGGTAGGAAGAGTGGTGTTGCAACACTTATAAAAGAAACCCACTTCATTGGTAACTTGACTCATAGTGATATTACATGCACATCTGAAGTTATATTTGAAAATGTATGTAGAGAAGAAGATTCAATTTGATAAACTTGTTGGTTTAAAGTCAGATGGTGCAGCTATTATGGCTGGTAGGAAGAATGGTGTTGCAACACTTATAAAAGAAACCCACTTCATTGGTAACTTGACTCATAGTGATATTACATGCACATCTGAAGTTATATTTGAAAATGTATGTAGAGAAGAAGATTCTATTTGATAAACCTGTTGGTTTTAAGTCAGATGGTGCAGCTATTATGGCTGGTAGGAAGAGTGGTGTTGCAACACTTATAAAAGAAACCCACTTCATTGGTAACTTGACTCATAGTGATATTACATGCACATCTCAAGTTATATTTGAAAATGTATGTAGAGAAGAAGATTCAATTTGATAAACTTGTTGGTTTTAAGACAGATGGTGCAGCTATTATGGCTGGTAGGAAGAGTGGTGTTGCAACACTTATAAAAGAAACCCACTTCATTGGTAACTTGACTCATAGTGATATTACATGCACATCTGAAGTTATATTTGAAAATGTATGTAGAGAAGAAGATTCTATTTGATAAACTTGTTGGTTTTAAGTCAGATGGTGCAGCTATTATGGCTGGTAGGAAGAGTGGTGTTGCAACACTTATAAAAGAAACTCACTTCATTGGTAACTTGACTCATAGTGATATTACATGCACATCTGAAGTTATATTTGAAAATGTATGTAGAGAAGAAGATTCTATTTGATAAACCTATTGGTTTTAAGTCAGATGGTGCAGCTATTATGGCTGGTAGGAAGAGTGGTGTTGCAACACTTATAAAAGAAACCCACTTCATTGGTAACTTGACTCATAGTGATATTACATGCACATCTGAAGTTATATTTGAAAATGTATGTAGAGAAGAAGATTCTATTTGATAAACTTGTTGGTTTTAAGTCAGATGGTGCAGCTATTATGGCTGGTAGGAAGAGTGGTGTTGCAACACTTATAAAAGAAACCCACTTCATTGGTAACTTGACTCATAGTGATATTACATGCACATCTGAAGTTATATTTGAAAATGTATGTAGAGAAGAAGATTCTATTTGATAAACCTATTGGTTTTGGGTCAGATGGTGCAGCCATTATGGCTGGTAGGAAGAGTGGTGTTGCAACACTTATAAAAGAAACTCACTTCATTGGTAACTTGACTCATAGTGATATTACATGCACATCTGAAGTTATATTTGAAAATGTATGTAGAGAAGAAGATTCAATTTGATAAACTTGTTGGTTTTAAGTCAGATGGTGCAGCTATTATGGCTGGTAGGAAGAGTGGTGTTGCAACACTTATAAAAGAAACCCACTTCATTGGTAACTTGACTCATAGTGATATTACATGCACATCTGAAGTAATATTTGAAAATGTATGTAGAGAAGAAGATTCTATTTGATAAACTTGTTGGTTTTAAGTCAGATGGTGCACTTATTATGGCTGGTAGGAAGAGTGGTGTTGATACACTTATAAAAGAAACCCACTTCATTGGTAACTTGACTCATAGTGATATTACATGCACATCTGAAGTTATATTTGAAAATGTGTGTAGAGAAGAAGATTCTATTTGATAAACTTGTTGGTTTTAAGTCAGATGGTGCAGCTATTATGGCTGGTAGGAAGAGTGGTGTTGCAACACTTATAAAAGAAACCCACTTCATTGGTAACTTGACTCATAGTGATATTACATGCACATCTGAAGTTATATTTGAAAATGTATGTAGAGAAGAAGATTCTATTTGATAAACTTGTTGGTTTTAAGTCAGATGGAGCAGCTATTATGGCTGGTAGGAAGAGTGGTGTTGCAACACTTATAAAAGAAACCCACTTCATTGGTAACTTGACTCATAGTGATATTACATGCACATCTGAAGTTATATTTGAAACTGTATGTAGAGAAGAAGATTCTATTTGATAAACCTATTGGTTTTGGGTCAGATGGTGCAGCCATTATGACTGGTAGGAAGAGTGGTGTTGCAACACTTATAAAAGAAACCCACTTCATTGGTAACTTGACTCATAGTAATATTACATGCACATCTGAAGTTATATTTGAAAATGTATGCAGAGAAGAAGATTCAATTTGATAAACTTGTTGGTTTAAAGTCAGATGGTGCAGCTATTATGGCTGGTAGGAAGAATGGTGTTGCAACACTTATAAAAGAAACCCACTTCATTGGTAACTTGACTCATAGTGATATTACATGCACATCTGAAGTTATATTTGAAAATGTATGTAGAGAAGAAGATTCTATTTGATAAACTTGTTGGTTTTAAGTCAGATGGTGCAGCTATTATGGCTGGTAGGAAGAGTGGTGTTGCAACACTTATAAAAGAAACCCACTTCATTGGTAACTTGACTCATAGTGATATTACATGCACATCTGAAGTTATATTTGAAAATGTATGTAGAGAAGAAGATTCAATTTGATAAACTTGTTGGTTTAAAGTCAGATGGTGCAGCTATTATGGCTGGTAGGAAGAATGGTGTTGCAACACTTATAAAAGAAACCCACTTCATTGGTAACTTGACTCATAGTGATATTACATGCACATCTGAAGTTATATTGGAAAATGTATGTAGAGAAGAAGATTCTATTTGATAAACCTGTTGGTTTTAAGTCAGATGGTGCAGCTATTATGGCTGGTAGGAAGAGTGGTGTTGCAACACTTATAAAAGAAACCCACTTCATTGGTAACTTGACTCATAGTGATATTACATGCACATCTCAAGTTATATTTGAAAATGTATGTAGAGAAGAAGATTCAATTTGATAAACTTGTTGGTTTTAAGTCAGATGGTGCAGCTATTATGGCTGGTAGGAAGAGTGGTGTTGCAACACTTATAAAAGAAACCCACTTCATTGGTAACTTGACTCATAGTGATATTACATGCACATCTGAAGTTATATTTGAAAATGTATGTAGAGAAGAAGATTCTATTTGATAAACTTGTTGGTTTTAAGTCAGATGGTGCAGCTATTATGGCTGGTAGGAAGAGTGGTGTTGCAACACTTATAAAAGAAACTCACTTCATTGGTAACTTGACTCATAGTGATATTACATGCACATCTGAAGTTATATTTGAAAATGTATGTAGAGAAGAAGATTCTATTTGATAAACCTATTGGTTTTAAGTCAGATGGTGCAGCTATTATGGCTGGTAGGAAGAGTGGTGTTGCAACACTTATAAAAGAAACCCACTTCATTGGTAACTTGACTCATAGTGATATTACATGCACATCTGAAGTTATATTTGAAAATGTATGTAGAGAAGAAGATTCTATTTGATAAACTTGTTGGTTTTAAGTCAGATGGTGCAGCTATTATGGCTGGTAGGAAGAGTGGTGTTGCAACACTTATAAAAGAAACCCACTTCATTGGTAACTTGACTCATAGTGATATTACATGCACATCTGAAGTTATATTTGAAAATGTATGTAGAGAAGAAGATTCTATTTGATAAACCTATTGGTTTTGGGTCAGATGGTGCAGCCATTATGGCTGGTAGGAAGAGTGGTGTTGCAACACTTATAAAAGAAACTCACTTCATTGGTAACTTGACTCATAGTGATATTACATGCACATCTGAAGTTATATTTGAAAATGTATGTAGAGAAGAAGATTCAATTTGATAAACTTGTTGGTTTTAAGTCAGATGGTGCAGCTATTATGGCTGGTAGGAAGAGTGGTGTTGCAACACTTATAAAAGAAACCCACTTCATTGGTAACTTGACTCATAGTGATATTACATGCACATCTGAAGTAATATTTGAAAATGTATGTAGAGAAGAAGATTCTATTTGATAAACTTGTTGGTTTTAAGTCAGATGGTGCACTTATTATGGCTGGTAGGAAGAGTGGTGTTGCAACACTTATAAAAGAAACCCACTTCATTGGTAACTTGACTCATAGTGATATTACATGCACATCTGAAGTTATATTTGAAAATGTGTGTAGAGAAGAAGATTCTATTTGATAAACTTGTTGGTTTTAAGTCAGATGGTGCAGCTATTATGGCTGGTAGGAAGAGTGGTGTTGCAACACTTATAAAAGAAACCCACTTCATTGGTAACTTGACTCATAGTGATATTACATGCACATCTGAAGTTATATTTGAAAATGTATGTAGAGAAGAAGATTCTATTTGATAAACTTGTTGGTTTTAAGTCAGATGGAGCAGCTATTATGGCTGGTAGGAAGAGTGGTGTTGCAACACTTATAAAAGAAACCCACTTCATTGGTAACTTGACTCATAGTGATATTACATGCACATCTGAAGTTATATTTGAAACTGTATGTAGAGAAGAAGATTCTATTTGATAAACCTATTGGTTTTGGGTCAGATGGTGCAGCCATTATGACTGGTAGGAAGAGTGGTGTTGCAACACTTATAAAAGAAACCCACTTCATTGGTAACTTGACTCATACTGATATTACATGCACATCTGAAGTTATATTTGAAAATGTATGCAGAGAAGAAGATTCTATTTGATAAACTTGTTGGTTTTAAGTCAGATGGTGCAGCTATTATGGCTGGTAGGAAGAGTGGTGTTGCAACACTTATAAAAGAAACCCACTTCATTGGTAACTTGACTCATAGTGATATTACATGCACATCTGAAGTTATTATTGAAAATGTATGTAGAGAAGAAGATTCTTTTTGATAAACTTGTTGGTTTTAAGTCAGATGGTGCAGCTATTATAGCTGGTAGGAAGAGTGGTGTTGCAACACTTATAAAAGAAACCCACTTCATTGGTAACTTGACTCATACTGATATTACATGCACATCTGAAGTTATATTTGAAAATGTATGTAGAGAAGAAGATTCTATTTGATAAACCTATTGGTTTTGGGTCAGATGGTGCAGCCATTATGGCTGGTAGGAAGAGTGGTGTTGCAACACTTATAAAAGAAACCCACTTCATTGGTAACTTGACTCATAGTGATATTACATGCACATCTGAAGTTATATTTGAAAATGTATGTAGAGAAGAAGATTCAATTTGATAAACTTGTTGGTTTTAAGTCAGATGGTGCAGCTATTATGGCTGGTAGGAAGAGTGGTGTTGCAACACTTATAAAAGAAACCCACTTCATTGGTAACTTGACTCATAGTGATATTACATGCACATCTGAAGTTATATTTGAAAATGTATGTAGAGAAGAAGATTCTATTTGATAAACTTGTTGGTTTTAAGTCAGATGGTGCACTTATTATGGCTGGTAGGAAGAGTGGTGTTGCAACACTTATAAAAGAAACCCACTTCATTGGTAACTTGACTCATAGTGATATTACATGCACATCTGAAGTTATATTTGAAAATGTATGTAGAGAAGAAGATTTTATTTGATAAACTTGTTGGTTTTAAGTCAGATGGTGCAGCTATTATAGCTGGTAGGAAGAGTGGTGTTGCAACACTTATAAAAGAAACCCACTTCATTGGTAACTTGACTCATACTGATATTACATGCACATCTGAAGTTATATTTGAAAATGTATGCAGAGAAGAAGATTCTATTTGATAAACTTGTTGGTTTTAAGTCAGATGGTGCAGCTATTATGGCTGGTAGGAAGAGTGGTGTTGCAACACTTATAAAAGAAACCCACTTCATTGGTAACTTGACTCATAGTGATATTACATGCACATCTGAAGTTATATTTGAAAATGTATGTAGAGAAGAAGATTCTATTTGATAAACTTGTTGGTTTTAAGTCAGATGGTGCAGCTATTATGGCTGGTAGGAAGAGTGGTGTTGCAACACTTATAAAAGAAACCCACTTCATTGGTAACTTGACTCATAGTGATATTACATGCACATCTGAAGTTATTTTTGAAAATGTATGTGGAGAAGAAGATTCTATTTGATAAACTTGTTGGTTTTATGTCAGATGGTGCAGCTATTATGGCTGGTAGGAAGAGTGGTGTTGCAACACTTATAAAAGAAACCCACTTCATTGGTAACTTGACTCATAGTGATATGACATGCAGATCTGAAGTTATATTTGAAAATGTATGTAGAGAAGAAGATTCTATTTGATAAACTTGTTGGTTTTAAGTCAGATGGTGCAGCTATTATGGCTGATAGGAAGAGTGGTGTTGCAACACTTATAAAAGAAACCCACTTCATTGGTAACTTGACTCATAGTGATATTACATGCACATCTGAAGTTATATTTGAAAATGTATGTAGAGAAGAAGATTCTATTTGATAAACCTATTGGTTTTGGGTCAGATGGTGCAGCCATTATGGCTGGTAGGAAGAGTGGTGTTGCAACACTTATAAAAGAAACCCACTTCATTGGTAACTTGACTCATAGTAATATTACATGCACATCTGAAGTTATATTTGAAAATGTATGTAGAGAAGAAGATTTTATTTGATAAACTTGTTGGTTTTAAGTCAGATGGTGCAGCTATTATAGCTGGTAGGAAGAATGGTGTTGCAACACTTATAAAAGAAACCCACTTCATTGGTAACTTGACTCATAGTGATATTACATGCACATCTGAAGTTATATTTGAAAATGTATGTAGAGAAGAAGATTCTATTTGATAAACCTATTGGTTTTGGGTCAGATGGTGCAGCCATTATGGCTGGTAGGAAGAGTGGTGTTGCAACACTTATAAAAGAAACCCACTTCATTGGTAACTTGACTCATAGTGATATTACATGCACATCTGAAGTTATTTTTGAAAATGTATGTAGAGAAGAAGATTCTTTTTGATAAACTTGTTGGTTTTAAGTCAGATGGTGCAGCCATTATGGCTGGTAGGAAGAGTGGTGTTGCAACACTTATAAAAGAAACCCACTTCATTGGTAACTTGACTCATAGTGATATTACATGCACATCTGAAGTTATATTTGAAAATGTATGTAGAGAAGAAGATTCTATTTGATAAACCTATTGGTTTTGGGTCAGATGGTGCAGCCATTATGGCTGGTAGGAAGAGTGGTGTTGCAACACTTATAAAAGAAACCCACTTCATTGGTAACTTGACTCATAGTGATATTACATGCACATCTGAAGTTATATTTGAAAATGTATGTAGAGAAGAAGATTCAATTTGATAAACTTGTTGGTTTTAAGTCAGATGGTGCAGCTATTATGGCTGGTAGGAAGAGTGGTGTTGCAACACTTATAAAAGAAACCCACTTCATTGGTAACTTGACTCATAGTGATATTACATGCACATCTGAAGTTATATTTGAAAATGTATGTAGAGAAGAAGATTCTATTTGATAAACTTGTTGGTTTTAAGTCAGATGGTGCACTTATTATGGCTGGTAGGAAGAGTGGTGTTGCAACACTTATAAAAGAAACCCACTTCATTGGTAACTTGACTCATAGTGATATTACATGCACATCTGAAGTTATATTTGAAAATGTATGTAGAGAAGAAGATTTTATTTGATAAACTTGTTGGTTTTAAGTCAGATGGTGCAGCTATTATAGCTGGTAGGAAGAGTGGTGTTGCAACACTTATAAAAGAAACCCACTTCATTGGTAACTTGACTCATACTGATATTACATGCACATCTGAAGTTATATTTGAAAATGTATGCAGAGAAGAAGATTCTATTTGATAAACTTGTTGGTTTTAAGTCAGATGGTGCAGCTATTATGGCTGGTAGGAAGAGTGGTGTTGCAACACTTATAAAAGAAACCCACTTCATTGGTAACTTGACTCATAGTGATATTACATGCACATCTGAAGTTATTTTTGAAAATGTATGTAGAGAAGAAGATTCTTTTTGATAAACTTGTTGGTTTTAAGTCAGATGGTGCAGCTATTATGGCTGGTAGGAAGAGTGGTGTTGCAACACTTATAAAAGAAACCCACTTCATTGGTAACTTGACTCATAGTGATATTACATGCACATCTGAAGTTATATTTGAAAATGTATGTAGAGAAGAAGATTCTATTTGATAAACTTGTTGGTTTTAAGTCAGATGGTGCAGCTATTATGGCTGGTAGGAAGAGTGGTGTTGCAACACTTATAAAAGAAACCCACTTCATTGGTAACTTGACTCATAGTGATATTACATGCACATCTGAAGTTATATTTGAAAATGTATGTAGAGAAGAAGATTCTATTTGATAAACTTGTTGGTTTTATGTCAGATGGTGCAGCTATTATGGCTGGTAGGAAGAGTGGTGTTGCAACACTTATAAAAGAAACCCACTTCATTGGTAACTTGACTCATAGTGATATTACATGCACATCTGAAGTTATATTTGAAAATGTATGTAGAGAAGAAAATTCTATTTGATAAACTTGTTGGTTTTAAGTCAGATGGTGCAGCTATTATGGCTGGTAGGAAGAGTGGTGTTGCAACACTTATAAAAGAAACCCACTTCATCGGTAACTTGACTCATAGTGATATTACATGCACATCTGAAGTTATATTTGAAAATGTATGCAGAGAAGAAGATTCTATTTGATAAACCTATTGGTTTTGGGTCAGATGGTGCAGCCATTATGGCTGGTAGGAAGAGTGGTGTTGCAACACTTATAAAAGAAACCCACTTCATTGGTAACTTGACTCATAGTGATATTACATGCACATCTGAAGTTATATTTGAAAATGTATGTAGAGAAGAAGATTCAATTTGATAAACTTGTTGGTTTTAAGTCAGATGGTGAAGCTATTATGGCTGGTAGGAAGAGTGGTGTTGCAACACTTATAAAAGAAACCCACTTCATTGGTAACTTGACTCATAGTGATATTACATGCACATCTGAAGTTATATTTGAAAATGTATGTAGAGAAGAAGATTCTATTTGATAAACTTGTTGGTTTTAAGTCAGATGGTGCAGCTATTATGGCTGGTAGGAAGAGTGGTGTTGCAACACTTATAAAAGAAACCCACTTCATTGGTAACTTGACTCATAGTGATATTACATGCACATCTGAAGTTATATTTGAAAATGTATGTAGAGAAGAAGATTCTATTTGATAAACCTATTGGTTTTGGGTCAGATGGTGCAGCCATTATGACTGGTAGGAAGAGTGGTGTTGCAACACTTATAAAAGAAACCCACTTCATTGGTAACTTGACTCATAGTGATATTACATGCACATCTGAAGTTATATTTGAAAATGTATGTAGAGAAGAAGATTCTATTTGATAAACTTGTTGGTTATGAGTCAGATGGTGCAGCTATTATGGCTGGTAGGAAGAGTGGTGTTGCAACACTTATAAAAGAAACCCACTTCATTGGTAACTTGACTCATAGTGATATTACATGCACATCTGAAGTTATATTTGAAAATGTATGTAGAGAAGAAGATTCTATTTGATAAACTTGTTGGTTTTAAGTCAGATGGTGCAGCTATTATGGCTGGTAGGAAGAGGTGTGTTGCAACACTTATAAAAGAAACCCACTTCATTGGTAACTTGACTCATAGTGATATTACATGCACATCTGAAGTTATATTTGAAAATGTATGTAGAGAAGAAGATTCTATTTGATAAACTTGTTGGTTTTAAGTCAGATGGTGCAGCTATTATGGCTGGTAGGAAGAGGTGTGTTGCAACACTTATAAAAGAAACCCACTTCATTGGTAACTTGACTCCTAGTGATATTACATGCACATCTGAAGTTATATTTGAAAATGTATGTGGAGAAGAAGATTCTATTTGATAAACTTGTTGGTTTTATGTCAGATGGTGCAGCTATTATGGCTGGTAGGAAGAGTGGTGTTGCAACACTTATAAAAGAAACCCACTTCATTGGTAACTTGACTCATAGTGATATTACATGCACATCTGAAGTTATATTTGAAAATGTATGTAGAGAAGAAGATTCTATTTGATAAACTTGTTGGTTTTAAGTCAGATGGTGCAGCTATTATGGCTGGTAGGAAGAGTGGTGTTGCAACACTTATAAAAGAAACCCACTTCATTGGTAACTTGACTCATAGTGATATTACATGCACATCTGAAGTTATATTTGAAAATGTATGTAGAGAAGAAGATTCAATTTGATAAACTTGTTGGTTTAAAGTCAGATGGTGCAGCTATTATGGCTGGTAGGAAGAATGGTGTTGCAACACTTATAAAAGAAACCCACTTCATTGGTAACTTGACTCATAGAGATATTACATGCACATCTGAAGTTATATTTGAAAATGTATGTAGAGAAGAAGATTCTATTTGATAAACCTGTTGGTTTTAAGTCAGATGGTACAGCTATTATGGCTGGTAGGAAGAGTGGTGTTGCAACACTTATAAAAGAAACCCACTTCATTGGTAACTTGACTCATAGTGATATTACATGCACATCTGAAGTTATATTTGAAAATGTATGTGGAGAAGAAGATTCTATTTGATAAACTTGTTGGTTTTATGTCAGATGGTGCAGCTATTATGGCTGGTAGGAAGAGTGGTGTTGCAACACTTATAAAAGAAACCCACTTCATTGGTAACTTGACTCATAGTGATATGACATGCACATCTGAAGTTATATTTGAAAATGTATGTAGAGAAGAAGATTCTATTTGATAAACTTGTTGGTTTTAAGTCAGATGGTGCAGCTATTATGGCTGGTAGGAAGAGTGGTGTTGCAACACTTATAAAAGAAACCCACTTCATTGGTAACTTGACTCATAGTGATATTACATGCACATCTGAAGTTATATTTGAAAATGTATGTAGAGAAGAAGATTCTATTTGATAAACCTATTGGTTTTGGGTCAGATGGTGCAGCCATTATGGCTGGTAGGAAGAGTGGTGTTGCAACACTTATAAAAGAAACCCACTTCATTGGTAACTTGACTCATAGTGATATTACATGCACATCTGAAGTTATATTTGAAAATGTATGTAGAGAAGAAGATTTTATTTGATAAACTTGTTGGTTTTAAGTCAGATGGTGCAGCTATTATAGCTGGTAGGAAGAGTGGTGTTGCAACACTTATAAAAGAAACCCACTTCATTGGTAACTTGACTCATACTGATATTACATGCACATCTGAAGTTATATTTGAAAATGTATGCAGAGAAGAAGATTCTATTTGATAAACTTGTTGGTTTTAAGTCAGATGGTGCAGCTATTATGGCTGGTAGGAAGAGTGGTGTTGCAACACTTATAAAAGAAACCCACTTCATTGGTAACTTGACTCATAGTGATATTACATGCACATCTGAAGTTATATTTGAAAATGTATGTAGAGAAGAAGATTCTATTTGATAAACTTGTTGGTTTTAAGTCAGATGGTGCAGCTATTATGGCTGGTAGGAAGAGTGGTGTTGCAACACTTATAAAAGAAACCCACTTCATTGGTAACTTGACTCATAGTGATATTACATGCACATCTGAAGTTATATTTGAAAATGTATGTAGAGAAGAAGATTCTATTTGATAAACTTGTTGGTTTTAAGTCAGATGGTGCACTTATTATGGCTGGTAGGAAGAGTGGTGTTGCAACACTTATAAAAGAAACCCACTTCATTGGTAACTTGACTCATAGTGATATTACATGCACATCTGAAGTTATATTTGAAAATGTATGTAGAGAAGAAGATTTTATTTGATAAACTTGTTGGTTTTAAGTCAGATGGTGCAGCTATTATAGCTGGTAGGAAGAGTGGTGTTGCAACACTTATAAAAGAAACCCACTTCATTGGTAACTTGACTCATACTGATATTACATGCAGATCTGAAGTTATATTTGAAAATGTATGCAGAGAAGAAGATTCTATTTGATAAACTTGTTGGTTTTAAGTCAGATGGTGCAGCTATTATGGCTGGTAGGAAGAGTGGTGTTGCAACACTTATAAAAGAAACCCACTTCATTGGTAACTTGACTCATAGTGATATTACATGCACATCTGAAGTTATATTTGAAAATGTATGTAGAGAAGAAGATTCTATTTGATAAACTTGTTGGTTTTATGTCAGATGGTGCAGCTATTATGGCTGGTAGGAAGAGTGGTGTTGCAACACTTATAAAAGAAACCCACTTCATTGGTAACTTGACTCATAGTGATATTACATGCACATCTGAAGTTATATTTGAAAATGTATGTAGAGAAGAAAATTCTATTTGATAAACTTGTTGGTTTTAAGTCAGATGGTGCAGCTATTATGGCTGGTAGGAAGAGTGGTGTTGCAACACTTATAAAAGAAACCCACTTCATTGGTAACTTGACTCATAGTAATATTACATGCACATCTGAAGTTATATTTGAAAATGTATGTAGAGAAGAAGATTCAATTTGATAAACTTGTTGGTTTAAAGTCAGATGGTGCAGCTATTATGGCTGGTAGGAAGAATGGTGTTGCAACACTTATAAAAGAAACCCACTTCATTGGTAACTTGACTCATAGTGATATTACATGCACATCTGAAGTTATATTTGAAAATGTATGTAGAGAAGAAGATTCTATTTGATAAACTTGTTGGTTTTAAGTCAGATGGTGCAGCTATTATGGCTGGTAGGAAGAGTGGTGTTGCAACACTTATAAAAGAGACCCACTTCATTGGTAACTTGACTCATAGTGATATTACATGCACATCTGAAGTTATATTTTAAAATGTATGTAGAGAAGAAGATTCTATTTGATAAACTTGTTGGTTTTAAGTCAGATGGTGCAGCTATTATGGCTGGTAGGAAGAGTGGTGTTGCAACACTTATAAAAGAAACCCACTTCATTGGTAACTTGACTCATAGTGATATTACATGCACATCTAAAGTTATATTTGAAAATGTATGTAGAGAAGAAGATTCTATTTGATAAACTTGTTGGTTTTAAGTCAGATGGTGCAGCTATTATGGCTGGTAGGAAGAGTGGTGTTGCAACACTTATAAAAGAAACCCACTTCATTGGTAACTTGACTCATAGTGATATTACATACACATCTGAAGTTATATTTGAAAATGTATGTAGAGAAGAAGATTCTATTTGATAAACTTATTGGTTTTAAGTCAGATGGTGCAGCTATTATGGCTGGTAGGAAGAGTGGTGTTGCAACACTTATAAAAGAAACCCCCTTCATTGGTAACTTGACTCATAGTGATAATACATGCACATCTGAAGTTATATTTGAAAATGTATGTAGAGAAGAAGATTCTAGTTGATAAACTTGTTGGTTTTAAGTCAGATGGTGCAGCTATTATAGCTGGTAGGAAGAGTGGTGTTGCAACACTTATAAAAGAAACCCACTTCATTAAAATAACTTGACTCATAGTGATATTACATGCACATCTGAAGTTATATTTGAAAATGTATGCAGAGAAGAAGATTCTATTTGATAAACTTGTTGGTTTTAAGTCAGATGGTGCAGCTATTATGGCTGGTAGGAAGAGTGGTGTTGCAACACTTATAAAAGAAACACACTTCATTGGTAACTTGACTCATAGTGATATTACATGCACATCTGAAGTTATATTTGAAAATGTATGTAGAGAAGAAGATTCTATTTGATAAACTTGTTGGTTTTAAGTCAGATGGTGCAGCTATTATGGCTGGTAGGAAGAGTGGTGTTGCAACACTTATAAAAGAAACCCATTTTATTGGTAACTTGACTCATAGTGATATTACATGCACATCTGAAGTTATATTTGAAAAGGTATGTAGAGAAGAAGATTCTATTTGATAAACTTGTTGTTTTTAAGTCAGATGGTGCAGCTATTATAGCTGGTAGGAAGAGTGGTGTTGCAACACTTATAAAAGAAACCCACTTCATTGGTAACTTGACTCATAGTGATATTACATGCACATCTGAAGTTATATTTGAAAATGTATGCAGAGAAGAAGATTCTATTTGATAAATTTGTTGGTTTTAAGTCAGATGGTGCAGCTATTATGGCTGGTAGGAAGAGTGGTGTTGCAACACTTATAAAAGAAACCCACTTCATTGGTAACTTGACTCATAGTGATATTACATGCACATCTGAAGTTATATTTGAAAATGTATGTAGAGAAGAAGATTCTATTTGATAAACTTGTTGGTTTTAAGTCAGATGGTGCAGCTATTATGGCTGGTAGGAAGAGTGGTGTTGCAACACTTATAAAAGAAACCCACTTCATTGGTAACTTGACTCATAGTGATATTACATGCACATCTGAAGTTATATTTGAAAATGTATGTAGAGAAGAAGATTCTATTTGATAAACTTGTTGGTTTTAAGTCAGATGGTGCAGCTATTATGGCTGGTAGGAAGAGTGGTGTTGCAACACTTATAAAAGAAACCCACTTCATTGGTAACTTGACTCATAGTGATATTACATGCACATCTGAAGTTATATTTGAAAATGTATGTAGAGAAGAAGATTCTATTTGATAAACTTGTTGGTTTTAAGTCAGATGGTGCAGCTATTATGGCTGGTAGGAAGAGTGGTGTTGCAACACTTATAAAAGAAACCCACTTCATTGGTAACTTGACTCATAGTGATATTACATGCACATCTGAAGTTATATTTGAAAATGTATGTAGAGAAGAAGATTCTATTTGATAAACTTATTGGTTTTAAGTCAGATGGTGCAGCTATTATGGCTGGTAGGAAGAGTGGTGTTGCAACACTTATAAAAGAAACCCACTTCATTGGTAACTTGACTCATAGTGATATTACATGCACATCTGAAGTTATATTTGAAAATGTATGTAGAGAAGAAGATTCTATTTGATAAACTTGTTGGTTTTAAGTCAGATGGTGCAGCTATTATGGCTGGTAGGAAGAGTGGTGTTGCAACACTTATAAAAGAAACCCACTTCATTGGTAACTTGACTCATAGTGATATTACATGCACATCTGAAGTTATATTTGAAAATGTATGTAGAGAAGAAGATTCTATTTGATAAACCTATTGGTTTTGGGTCAGATGGTGCAGCCATTATGACTGGTAGGAAGAGTGGTGTTGCAACACTTACAAAAGAAACCCACTTCATTGGTAACTTGACTCATAGTGATATTACATGCACATCTGAAGTTATATTTGAAAATGTATGTAGAGAAGAAGATTCTTTTTGATAAACTTGTTGGTTTTAAGTCAGATGGTGCAGCTTTTATGGCTGGTAGGAAGAGTGGTGTTGCAACACTTATAAAAGAAACCCACTTCATTGGTAACTTGACTCATAGTAATATAACATGCACATCTGAAGTTATATTTGAAAATGTATGTAGAGAAGAAGATTCTATTTGATAAACTTGTTGGTTTTAAGTCAGATGGTGCAGCCATTATGACTGGTAGGAAGAGTGGTGTTGCAACACTTATAAAAGAAACCCACTTCATTGGTAACTTGACTCATAGTGATATTACATGCACATCTGAAGTTATATTTGAAAATGTATGTAGAGAAGAAGATTCTATTTGATAAACTTGTTGGTTTTAAGTCAGATGGTGCAGCTATTATGGCTGGTAGGAAGAGTGGTGTTGCAACACTTATAAAAGAGAAGTCCCCTCATTGTATTGCTCTTCACTGTATTGCACACAAATTG
Organism: Sipunculus nudus; assembly: GCA_026874595.1. Lineage (NCBI taxonomy): Eukaryota > Metazoa > Annelida > Sipuncula > Golfingiida > Sipunculidae > Sipunculus > Sipunculus nudus. The sequence goes on along the minus strand of CM049312.1, from coordinate 46,492,374 downwards.
AATCTGTGTATATCTAAGGCAGCCAAGTCTGTAAGTTACTTAAAAGACACATTTGAGAAAACCTTAATAGATTTGTTTTATTACTTCAAACGGTCTGCAAAGAGGATTGCAGAAGTGAATCAGATTCAGAGAGTTTTGGATGATCCAAGGTTGAAAATTAAGGAGGTTCATGAAATCAGATTGCCTGCTTTATTTTAAGTGTTGTATGCTGTACACATTTGTTGGAAATCTCTTGTTACATACATTGACAGGTACAGCACTTCCAGTAAAGCTGCAAAAGATTTGCACTCATAGCTCACTGATCTTAGATATCTTGCAGTCTTTCATATGCGCATGGACATTATTCAATCCCTTGCTCAGTTGAGTCTGATATTTCAGATATCTGACATTGATATGGCAGCAGTACGACCTGCCCTGAATGCTGTGTACCATATCCTGTCTGTACTTAAAGAAGGCAAATCAGTCAGATGTGTTAACCTGCAGAAGTTTGAGGACAGACTTGGTAAAACTGCTAAAGGTGAGGTGTCTTTCATGAACATCCATCTGAAAGTGAAATATTACAAAGAAGCAAAGAAACAATTCAGTGACATAAAGAATGACTTCATTGATTCTTTGAAAGCCGAACTTGACAGGAGATTTCCAAGTCAAACTGTAACAGTAGCCACAACCTTTGAAGTCTTAGGTTTAAGGCCTTAGAGTGTATTGTCAGAAAATGACAAACTTGCATATGGGGAAGAAGAAATCGGTGCACTCACTTCACACTTTGGCAGAGAAATAACCTCAAAGTCAGGCGTTTCTGGCAGTCTTAAGATACTGAAAACTGAATGTTTAAGGGAGTGGACTCTGTTGGATCCCCCCCCCCCCTGTAAAATTGAAATCCTGAAACCAACCCTGCATGTACAGGGTTGGCAAGTTTTAGGCAGGAAGGTTTTAACCACAGGTTTTAACCTGGTTAAAACTGCCCTGCCTAAAACAGGTTTTGGGCAGGTTTTAGGCACCAAAAGTGCCTAAAACCTATATTTGTTTAAATTTTTGACTTAAAGATCTATAAAACTACCAAACTGGCTGGGATGATGCAGCCACAAGGCTTTGCTGGGCTTCTGGAAGGTTTCAGGTGTTACAAGTAATGCATGATTTCTCGTTGGCTGGCATTATGCAGTCTTCAAAGAGCCTGTATAGGTATCTTGAGCATATGAGACCATGTTTGTGTGGCACATAGTTTCATTGGCCAATGTAAAGTTATTATCAGGACCCTTTGGGTTTCCTAATGAGTGCCCTGCTACCTAGAATGATGTAATAGAGCCTCCAGTATGCCTCCTGTTACTTCGTGTAAGGCAGGGTATCAAAAGGGGGGGGGGGGGGGAGGCATGCTTGATTAGACCAGTTAATTACTATTTATCAGGGTGATGGGGTAATAAGACACAATGGTCCTACTACTGTGTACTTGTAGATGTTCATGGAACTTGTATACATAACTAGGATGATGCAATCAAAGCCCTTGCCCTGAAAATTGTTCTTGAGTCAAACTTTTTATTGAGCGATGTAGTCAGGGTCCCTGACCATGACATGTGGGTTTCTCAGGCCTTTAGGTTGAACATGACTCAAAAGTGATTATGAATATTCTTTGGTTTGCAACATATTCACTGGAATATATTTTAGAATTTTTTAGTTTTATACTAATTTTAGTGTTTCATGAGGGTTCATTTTCACAATCTAATCAAACAGTTAACAGAGCATTTCCATCATTATATAGACAATAAGTATGTGCAAAAAATCAAAAATTTTGCAAGTGGATGACCTAGCTAAGGGAATAAACAACCAGTGGAAATCTTGTTCATTATCAGATAATGTAAAAGATATTATCATGTTTTAGTTTATGGCTAGAATAAAAGATCTCTTATTATTTATAAAATCAATCTTTTGCTTTTTGCCATTTGAAGCTATAGGCATACAAAACATACATGATATGTTAGTGAGACTACAGTATAAAGGACTATTCAGCAGTGTAAATGGAACAACTTTTTGAATTGGGGAAAAACTTCTTTCACATATATCACAAAATTTAATCCCTTGTGATCAAAAGCCAATCAAAGAATCTGGTTATAAGCTAACAGTATTAGCATTTATTTATAAATTGGCGGTAATGGTGGTGGGAGACCTCAGAACAGGATTTTTGGATTCAAGCTAAAACTGTCATTTGGAAAACATGAAGTAGTGATGTATTCATTTGTTGCTTTTTTTGTATCATGGTTGATTTGTTTAACTTGAATAAAGTGTTCCTCACTCTTTATTTGTTAAGCATATTTCTGTAATGCATTTAGCTGTGGAACAAAAAAACATAGTTAAACTGTAAGTCATAGGTGAGGGTAAGTAAGGTTTTAGGCAGTTAAAGGCAGTTTTAGGCAGGTTATAGCCTATTTTAGGCAGTTAAAGGCAAGTTTTAGGCTCTGCCCTGCCGAAAACAGGTTTTGGGCAGCCTAAAACCCAACCCTGTGCATGTATATATTAGTTTTTGCTATGTATTTAAAAGCAACGTTTAAATACGTTCAATAAATTGACATATCCGTATACGTGAACCTATGTATGTTGCATGTTAAAGGCAAGTTGGATCCCCCCCCCCAAATTGAAATCCTGAAACATACCCTGCATGTATATATTAGTCATTGCTATGTATTCAAAAGCAACGTTTAAATACGTTCAATAAATTGACATATCCGTATACGTGAACTTATGTTTGTTGCATGTTAAAGGCATGTCCAGTACTGGAGCAAAACGTAAATGTATACACATTTTATTCGTCATATCAAGGTTTATTCGTCAACAAAACAGGTTCTCCGAGGAACATGTTTTATGTGCTCACTGCAGATTTTAAAACTATACGTTTACCACTAGGTAAATTGGAGACATGGCTCTGTTAACAGCTGATGATGCATGGCTGATTGGAGACATGGCTCTGTTTATGTCTTCTGATGAGAGACTGCTGTGTTTAATTTGTTCTCCGTTTCTCCTCTAATTAAGCATGGTAGTTCTTGTGCTGCAAGATAAATTTATAGATCATGCATAAGATTTACGCATAAATACTAATGCATAATTTAGAATATATATTATAATTATATTATATGGCATTTTAACATAACCTATGTGCACATGAAGGTATGCATGTATGTGTGTGTGTGTGTATATATACATGTATGTATGTATGTTACGGTGGGGACCCTACAGAAAATCGGTCAAGAGGGTGCCAGATGACGATCGATCGGCCAAGATGGTCACCAACCCTGCATGGTTTTCTTTTTGGACGTTACTTTGTCCTTTGGTGCAGATGGACTTTATTATACTATGAGCGGCTCAACCGTATCTATATTCTTGACACTGTGATTTTTATTGTGATTCGGAGACGCAACTACTCCATTACAAAGCTGTGTATTACGTTCGTATCAAATATGGGTGTCTCACCAGGCCCGTAGGCTGACTGAGTGGGAGGGTTCGTTTTCACTGATAGAATCTAACCACATTCACCTGATGATCGGGTTGCATCCCGTGAAACAGACTGTTGTGAATTTACAGTGTTGTTCTACTTCAGCGTTATATATATATATATATATATATATATATATATATATATATATATATATATATACCCGATGCTTTCTTTTAACGAAATAAAAACAATCCAAATAAGCAATTATTAGCGAATTGTCCTTTTTCTCGCCGCGTGTACTCAGAACTTAACAAACTAACATCCAAAGCGTTTCGCAAGCTTCTGCTACAGCTCAAGTATGCATGGTCATAAGGAGGCTGTACGTACACTAAGCAAGTGCATTGGCAGCCATTTCATTTCAGATTTGAAAAAAAAGAAACATCCATATTCATTGTCAAACTCACACCTCAGTCATCTGATATTCTCCGATAGCTGGCTATTCGAGTGATTATCACGTTAACTGACAGTTAAATGAGGCTGCTTGAAATTAATATCATACAATGCGGATAACTTGTAAATTAACATTCTTGGAATGAAATGAACCGGGCGATGTTTGGTGTTTCTAGCTATACTTGAAATTTGCATAAATTAAAAAAAGGACCAGCAGACGAGGCAGTTAGAAGCTGAAAATGTCAGAATTATATTCAAATTCTTGACAAATGAAGCAGTATATAGGACAGAACTGGGCCGGAGCTGGATCTTTAAGGAATCAATTAAGATCCCGGGGTGTTTCTGTGAGTTCCGAATAAAAACAAAATGTGTAGACTGAACAATTTAGTGGATGTATAGCCTTAAGACTGACAAAATAAACGATCAAAATAACTTGAAAAGCCTTGGTGAGTGAAATCCATGTTAATATTTTACATATTAAATGATAATTATGTCATTCATCAGTCCCTACAGGCAAGGGGCACGCGCACACAGTAGGTGTGCTCCACTTCGCCATATATATCTATACCCTTCGGTACAGTTCCCTGATCTGGATTAGGCCCTACTATAGACAGTGGATCATCGCCAAATATATCTTCTGAACCAACGAAGCAATATGCAAGGCCCTACTTTTATTTTGCAACACCAACAAATCGAAAAGTTCCATAAGCTCATTTATAAATCTCTATATGATATATTTAAATTCGTCCGAAACCCCCCGCCTACGGGCCTGCTCACCTGGATAGTTTTCATTAATGTGAACTAAAACAATGTGGTTTTTCTGTATATATTGTAAATAATGATTTGTGCATTATAACTATTATTATCACATAATGAGTCTTTCTTCAGTTGAGTTGGATGCTTGTAGAACCCGAATGAAAATTCAGTTACACGTAACATATTAATTGGGTCCCCGTCTCTTTGCTTTTCTCTGTCGCTCGTTTTTAGGGGTGTGAATGGGGTTTGTGTCATTCATATCTGACATTTTCAGAACTGTTTTCTACTATACTGAGTACGGGTTCACTTTTATTTTTGGAAAAGACTCGCTGTATGTGTCAACGTCATGTTTTTAGTGGGATAAGAGCGTAATATTCCACTGTGTAAGGTATTGTATTTATAAGGTCTTTGTCACTTGAATATTGTCTATCAAAATGGATATTGACAAATTTATATTGAATCCTTCCACTAAGGTATTAAACCAAATGAAAAAAAATGATTTATTAGAAACCTGTGGCAAATTAGAGAGAAGGTAAACAGTCTATGAGAAAAGCAGAATTGAAAAGAAATATTGTGGATTATTTTGTTGATAATAATGTATTTGAACCTTCTACTTCGGTTTTATATCCAGTTGAACCCCCTGAGGGTGTTTGATTATAAACAATTCGATTTTGAACTGAGAATGAAAGAATTTGAATTACGAAAATAAGAATTGAAATTAAGATTACCAAACTCTTGGGAAGAAAAAGGAAAGTCGTTTACGGATCGCATGTTAGATATAAAATTAGTCCCTGTTTTCAATGGAACAAGAGATAGATAAATTTTTCCAACATTTTGAAAAAGTTGCCGAAAGTCTTGAGTGGCCATTTGCGTTGTGGCCTATTATGATAGAGTGTACTGGGTAAAAGCTCAAGAGGTCTATTCGGCATTGTCAAAAGAGGATTGTTCAAACAATAAAATTCTGAAATCTGCTGTTCTTCATGCGTATGAATTAGTACCGGAAGTTTAAAGACAGAAGTTTCGAAATTTGAGAAAACATGGGAGTCAGACACATGTTGATTATACTCATGATAAAGAGGTGTTTTTTTTTTAGAAATGGTGTAATTCAAAAGAAGTGAATTCAAATTATGAGAAACTTAAGCACTTTATATTAGTTGAAGAATTTCAGAGATGTGTTAGAGATGATAACAAAACATATTTAGATGAGAAAAAAGTAACATTGTTACAACAAGCGGCAAAATTTGCTGGTGAGTTTTCCTATTTCATAAACACAAAATTGATAGACCCAGAGAAGTGGGTTTAACTAAAGCAGTAAATGTAAATGGCAGTGACAAAAAGGGAGTCCACCCCGCACCAGAAAAGAATGTGGTTCTGAGAATAAATGGGTAAAAAGGCCTCAAAATAAGCAGGGACTCATATGCTATTATTGTAAACAAGGCCTACAGACCTAATGCGAACCTGTGCTATGGAATAAACAGGTATAATGCTTCCATGGAGGACAATTACTTTTCAAGTATATGTGTGACTTTTATATGTACAATTCAAGCACTGAACATTCTGAACCCGAGTGCATGCACCAATTACATAAACGTCACTGCTGAAATATGTCATGGATGCACACAACACAAAAATGATTGTAAGTGGCGCTACCAGTCTTGTGTACGAGAAATCCATCAGACATGTATGGACATGAAATATTTAAGGCAGATACTTCAAGCCACTGTTAGGCTATGTGCACAGATGCATATAACAACTAGAAAACCGGTAGTCGACAACGTATCTCCGCTGAAGTCAAGAATGGTACGGGTGAAGTAACGGATGGATTGAGTGGTATGTCACACAACTACTGAATATAGTCAACTAAAACTCTGAGAAAAGGGCATTAATTTATTCAATGAAAACACCTGCCGCTTCTTGTCTGGTCTACTAGAAAACTCTCCAAGATAGATTGACATGCCAAATTTCAGACCAATACCTTGCTTGACCCACTCCTGAGATATGAGCAACTTTCACCCAAAGCACTTGTACGAATAGACGCCACGGGAAAACGATTGCAGATAGCGCTATCAGACTTGAGTACAAGATGGAGGACTCCAAAGTCTATAGATATGCATAATTTTAGGCCGATACTGGAAATCACTACTGAGAAAGGGCTACTAATTTATTCTAAGAAAACGGAAATGTAAGTGGCGCCGTTTGGTTTATGAGGAAACTTTCTAAGATGGTTAAATACACCGAATTTCAAGCCCAGCAAGGAGAAACTAAACTGAACTTTAGAGCCCTGACAGTTTTCAGGGCCAGAGGCATTAATGAGGTGCCCACATATAGCCTTTAGGGGCATGGCACCCACGAGGTTATCACATGCAGCCTCGAGGGGCAGTGCACCCATGAGGTGTCCACATACAGCCTTGAGGGGCATGGCACCTATGAGATAATCACATGCAGCCTTGAGGCTGACCTTATGACCCCTGTCAAACTCAGTGTGCACTCTTTGAACTCTTGACCTATATCTGGCTGCACTGAGTTAACTCTGGACTTATTGCATACTGAAAGACTTTGGCTAAAATGCTTTTTTTTCAAGCTGAAATATGACTTTTTTTTTATAAAATAAAAGTTTAGAATAATAAAAGATGCAGTTCTTTCATTGTTAAAGGTCCAATAATTCTGCCAAAATTTATTCAAGTAAACTTGAACACAGGCCACCTAAGATTCATTTTTGTGCGATGTTACAGAAGTTGAAATTGAAACATTATTTTTGTAGAAGAAGATTGTTGTAGCCCTAAATTGATAGAGTCTTACTAATGGCTACAAGAGTAACTCCAGATTGCTATGACTCTACCAAAAATCAATGAATTAATCTTTTCATATAAAAATTGAGAGAACTAATAAAATTCTTGTGCAAATTAATATATGAAACCATGAAACATTTTTAAGCTGAAAGAGGCTAAAATTACAATGTCTTTATCCATAAAATAAACAGGTCGATGAAGATGGCACCACAAAACCTCAAATTTTAAGCATGAGTCATGTCGCAAAATTTGCACAAAACTTGGTGATGCTAGCTCCTGTTGTTTCTGCCATTTTTATGTTAGTTTGGCCAAATGAATAATTTTAAAATCCTGCAACCCGGCCAAAATTAGCCAAAACTGGAAACAATTGAACAAACTGTAGAGCGCTTATCCCTTGGATCATTTTTTGTGAAATATTGAACAATTTGGCTCAATGATTTAGGGGAAGAAGATTTTCAATTTTTTTTTAAGCTTTTTCCCCGTAAATGTAAAATGATGCAGATGGCGACAAAGAAAGCTGTATCCCAGAGCATTTTATATGAGACTGATTTTTTGTGTAAATTTTGGGGATGCTAGCTCCTGCTGTTCCTGAGAAATTATGGATTAATGTACTGATAATCAATGACCCCCGTACAGAAGGGGTTGATGTAGTTGGTGCCACCAATACCTAAATTTCAGGTATGACTCGTGATCAACATTGGCATGAAATTTGGTAAGGATAGCTCCAGCCGTTTCTGAGATTGTAATTTTAGTATGCTTTTTTGGACAGATGATTAAGTTTAACTTCCTGTAACTCGGCCAAAAATCACCGAACTTTAACCATTCGAACAAACTTGAAAATGTTCCAGAATTTATTTCTGTGAAATATTAGACAATTTGGCTGAACAGTATCGGAGAAGAAGATTTTTAAAGTTTTTTTTAGCCTCCTCTAAATAAAATCTAAGAAAATGCAGTTGGCCAAAAAATCCGATGGAGTTTTTAGATGACTAATCTTTGCATTAAACCTGGTGATGCTAGCTCCTGCCGTTTTGGAGATAGTATGGGTTGACGACGGGCGACGCTACACCTTCGCATAAGGTCACATTCGTTAAAAACCGGGCCGTAAGTGTTTCGAACTGAAAAAGAGTAAAGAAGCATTGTCAAAAGAAGCGTCAGCTAATGCACTTGTGAAATCGCACAAGGGTTTGCTTTGTGAACCTCTGTCGCGGAGAGTAGGATTAGAGGATCCTGTCTTTGTGGGAAAGAATAACGACTCTAGGGCCGTTCCTAAAGAATCTGAGCCTTTTGTGTCAGAAGGTCTTGTTTCCTTAGAAGGCAACCCAGTGCCGGTTAAAATTCTGAGGGATACTGGTGCGTCTCTGTCTTTGTTATTGAAAAGTGAATTGCCTTTTTCGGACGAGACAGCTACCGGAGAAATAGTATTAGCTCAGGGCATTGAGGGTTCTATTGTTCATGTACCTCTGCACTAAGTCATGTTGGAGTCAGAGCTGGTGTCAGGTCCTGTTAATGTGAGAATTATGCCCAGTTTACATGTAAAAAGTGTTTTTTTTTTTTTTTTTTTTTTTTTTTGTGTAAATGGGGAACTGTTTGGCTGAAGTTGGGGGACAGCTAATCTTTGCATGGACTCTAAACCGAGGGCTAGCTTAAATGATAGTGAGGCGGAAAACGAGGGTTTGTTTCCAGCCTGAGCAGGTACTCCGGCAATGGCTAAAAAAGCCAATGATGTTACAGTGACCAAGGGGGTCACTGATAATAAGGACAGTACGGCTGTGGACAAGGGTTCCAGTATTGTTAAAGCCCGTGCGGCTGTGGACCAGGGTTCCACTGATGATAAAGCCGGTACGTCTGTGGTCTATAGGACCACTGATGGTGAAAGCAGATAAGGATATTGTTGATGTTGATGACGTAACAGATTTGTCACAAACATTCATGAATGTCACTTATCATTGTTATGACTAATCAGCGTTTCCTGGTTCTCAGTACGTGAAAAGAGCTGAGAAATCACCGGATAAGACATTTCCTTTAGAGAACAGTTTATAAGTCAGAAATTATAAAGGTAGCCAATGAATCGCCTTTGGCAGGACATTTTAGTGTAAGCAATACCAAAGAAAACATGAGGCATTTCTTTTGGCCTAAGATGAATGAAGGCATAGCTCAGTTTTGTAAAACTTGGTTTACTTGCCAGATAGTAGTAAAATACAGTCATGATTCACCAAAAGCTCCATTACATCCCATTCCACTCACGGAATTCATAACAAACAGGACTGGGACGAAGGCGTTCCGGTATGGTTATTTGCGATCAGAGATTCTGTACAAGAATCGCTTTGGTTCACTCCGTTTGAACTTGTGTTTGGCCACACAATGAGGGGTCCCTTGAAAGTAATCAAAGATCAATGGGTCAATGAACAGAGTACAAAAAGGAACGTTTTGGATTATGTGGTCAAATTCAATGAAATTTAAAACTATGCATGTGACCTAGCTGAACAAAACTTGGCGAAAGCACAGACTAAAATGAAAACCTGGAATGATAAAAAGGCTAGAGATCAAGTATCCAGGGTTGGAGATAAAAGTACTTGCATTGTTACCATGTAGAGACGGTCCATTACAAGCACGGTATAAAATTCACAGAAAAAAGTAATGAAAATTACGTAATCAAAACTATTGACAGGCGTAAAGAAACTCAGTTGTATTATGTAAACATGTTCAAACCATATTTTAATAGAGATGACACACAGGTGAATCCAGCTTGTATAGAATCTACTGATGATGAAACAAAAGAAACTGATGATATGTTTAGAGATTTTGATACAAGTAAAGACATGAATGATATTAAAAAAATGGGAAATTAAAAAATTCTGGCAAATCTGGATGTAAAATTAAGGCATCTTTCTTCTAAAGAAAGTTATCAGAACTGATTAGGAAATATTAACAATTTTTTCCTGATGTGCTTAGCAGAACTATCGACTTTTGTAATGATGTGAATGTCGGCGATGCAAAGCCAATAAAACAACACCCATACAGAGTTAAACCTGAAACTCTCGAAAAATGTGACTTATTAATAGGTTATTGGGGTGTTCCTCAAACAAAGAGAGAGAGAAAAATCTCAGCATTTGTAATTTCTGATGGATTACTTGAATACAATGTCATGCAATTCGGAATGAATAACGCAGGGGCCTCGTTCCAAAGCCACTTAAAATACATATCTGTATAAACAATCTTGAAGGTGTTGAGGGATATATTGATAACCTAATTGTATGTAGTGTTACTTGAGATGAACACCTACACAATTAGAGAAATTCTTTCAAAGATTGGTGGAGGGTAATATTGCAATTAACTTGGCAAATGATTTCGGGAAAGCGTAAGTCATTTATATAGGTCATGTCATAGGACAAGGTGATTTAGAACCAGTCCATGGCAAAAGCGAGACTATATTGAATTTTCAAAGGCCTTCAACAAAAAAAGGGTTTACAAAGGTTTCAAGGCATGACCGGGTACTATAGAATGTTCTGTAAGAATTTCGCTGAGATAACTGCCCCACTACAAATCTTTAAAAGAAAATGAAGTATTTATTTGGACAGAAGAATGCGAAGCAGCATTTGAGAAATTAAAGTCAGTGGTGGTCAATACTCCTGTACTGAAAGCACCTGATTTTGACAAAGAATTTAAATTATTTGTTGATGCTAGTGAGTAGACTCCTTGCGCTATATTGAACACCTAAGATCAAGGGATTGATCATCCTATTATTTCTCAATGAAATTCAAAGACTATCAAAACAATTATATAACCATTGATAAAGAATTAAAGGCACTTATCTCATCGTTTCAATACTTTAAAGTTTATGTGAGATCGGTTCCACATCCGTTGGTGGTTTTAACCGATCACAATCCATAGGTGTTCTTAGCAAAATGAAATACAAGAACAGACGAATGTTAAATTGGAGTTTGTTCTTACAAGAGTATGATATCATTGTAAAACACATAAGAGGAAAGGATAATGTCATAGCTGATACAATGTCCAGATGTTTTCAATCGATGTTTATTTGTCTTAATGAAGAATTGAATTGTTCGAGATGGATATTGGAAGGTATTTAAGAATAAGTGCAGTAGCTATAGTGCGGTGAAAGATATTGATATGAATTGTGCAGAAATTGCAGGTAAAGTCAAATTGCGTCAATCGCAGTTTTGTTCGATGGTTTTGTATGATGTGGATGTGTAAAGTCACAGTAATGTTTAAAGTAATAGGATTAGCGTACACTCGCAGGATTTGAGATATGATTATGTTGTTGATGAACTTAAGAATAATTGATCATACTTGAATATACATGTATCTTATTGAATTATATTCCCTTTATGATAAACGGAGTCATCTAAAGGCTCATGTATCTTAAAGTCACAAAATTTTACTCATATGGGTGTCATAAATTTTTCTTTTTTTAGGGGAAGTTGTTATGTGGTTACATTGGCTACGTGACGGTTGGGACCCTACCGATAATCGGTCAAGAGAGTGCCAGAAGACGATCGATCTGAACGCTGTACATGACTAAAAGTGACAAGTGGAAATATATGTTTTTTTTTTTATTGAACACTACGTAAGAATCTTTAATTTCAAATTACAACAACAATTGCAAGAATATGAATAATGCATACTAGACATGTCTCTTAGTGAAAATATGCATGGCATATGTCCAGTAAATGAAACAAACATGCATTTATATCAGATTCTGCTGTTGTATAAACATGTCCTCTAATAACAAAGCGAGGATAACCTTCATCTTAATTTAAAGCATTGAAAAGTAAACAAAGTGTAAGCATGAAATCAAAACATGTTAAGGAATTTTTTAAAAATTTTTTACAGGCTATTTAGATGCTACAAGGTTATAATATGCCACTGACCTTCCGTTTCAAGGTCCAATACCAAACAACATTTTAATAATTAAAATAATAAAATCCTGTTTCATACAGTGTTTGAAGTAACCTTCAGTCTTTTCTATTGTTAGCGAACCTGTGAGCTTATGCGATGGTGCGGCGTCGTCCGTCATACGTCGTGTGTCGTGCGTCGTGCGTCGTCTGTACGTTAACCATAGCAATCTCAAAAAACGGCAGGAGCTAGCATCACCAAATTTTTTGCAAATAATCAGTCATCCTAAAAACTATATCGGATTTTGTTTATTTTTTTTTTCTAACTGCTTTTTCTCAGATTTTATAGGGAAAAAGCTAAAAAAGCTTTACAAATCTTCTTCTCCGAAACTGTCCAGCCAAATTGTCCAATATTTCACAGAAATGATCCCTGGAACAATTTTTCTCAAGTTTGTTCGAATGGTTCCAGTTTGGAGATTTTTGGCCGAGTTACAGGAGGCTGAACTTTGTTAAGTGTGCAAAAAAGCATAGTAAAATTACAATCTCAGAAACGGCTGGAGCTACCAAATTTTATGCCAAAGTTTTTTTAAAAGCTTTTAAAAAATTTAGATTTATGATTTAAGTTATTCATCATACCAGGCAATGTTACAATCATGGATATTCAGCTCTGTGGCTATATAAAGACAACTGTACTTAGATTATAAATTATTGGTATCCCTACTCAACTTAATTCAAGAATTTGCCATCAATGATATATATCTGTATTTTAATTTTGCATTAAGTATGCATCCGTAATAATTTTACATATATTCCTGATTTCTTTTTTTATAAAAAGTCAGCTGAAAAGCATTTTGTATAAGGAAAATAAATTTCAAAGTTATTTCAAGCAGGGACCACTTTTGTGTACAGATGGCAGCAATTGGTTTACCATTGACAGATGCCAGTGCCTTGATGTTGGCCATTAGCCAAGATGATGTCAGCTCTATAAATAGTATTGACACAGTGCCAGGATTGGGAGAAGTGCAGCCAGGTATAGGTCAAGAGTTCACTCAGTGCAGTAGCTGCATTCTATTTATAGCTTTGGCAGACTGCTCACTGCATCATATTTAGCACCAAAATTCAGCCTGAATCTATTTATAGCTTTGGCAGACTGCCAACTGTGTCAGATTATGCAACAGGTCAAGAGTTCACTCAGTGCAGCCTGGTACAGGTCAAACGTTCACTCAGTCTTGCCAGGTGCAGGTCCAGAGTTCACTCAGTGCAGTAGCTTGAGGCAGCAATTTGTCACAGGTCACTCGGGGGCAAATGTCTTACTCACCTAAGCCTTGTCAGCCCAGTGCATCAAACTCTGGGGAAGTTTGACGTATTGGACTTGTACCTGTCTATGCGTCTTTGATGGTAGTCTTATTTACAAGACAGGTGGTGCCACCTACATTGACTTTTGCAGTGTATGCGCCTGCTTATTTCTACAGAGGAATTTGATACATCAGCCTAAAATTGGGTATGTTTATACATATCGGGTAGCTTTATAGTTTACAAGACTGGTGGTGCCACCTGCAACCATTTTTGCACAGGGTCCATCTGTTCATCGGCCTTTGGATAAAATTACTCATATCTGGGCAGTGGTTTTACTTATCCACCTGAAATTTTGCAGGTTTATACATCCTTGACAACTTTCTTGTTTTATGACAGGTGGCGCCTCCTACATTCAAATTTACGCTGCAGACATCCAAGCTCATATCTCAGGAACCATTTGACCGATTTGGCAAAAATTTTGATCACATAGCTCTTTATCATACGCAAAACTGGTGGACCAAATTGCCACCATTTTTGCACAGCGTCTGTCTGTTCTTGTGCCATGGGCTAAAATCACTCATATCTCAGTAGTGGTTTGACTTATCTGCCTAAAATTCTGCATGTTTATACATCTTGGACAGCTTTCTGGATTTTGTGGTAGGTGACGCAACCTACATACACATTTCGGCTGCAGACATCCAGGCTATTATGCAAAACACCTCACTCTATTTCCCCTTGCCACTCAATCCATGCCTCACTTCACCTTTCCTACTCTGACTTTGGTGGATAGACGTAGTCGCTTGTTGACTACCCATATTCTAGTTTTTGTGTTGTGTGCACCCATGCCAGAATTGCAGCAGTGATGTTTGTTGCTTGCCGGAATCAAAGATTTCGGCAAGCATATTGCTCAGTTGCGTATGTCTGTTTGTCTGTTTGTTTGTTTGTCTGCACTCTCCTGGCCACAATTTTGCCACAATCACCTTGAAACTTACAGGGATGATAAAAAACATAATTTCTAGGTGCCCTATTGTTTTTGGTTAAAATAGGTCCAAGGTCAAGGTCACGACAGGTATGGTTAACGGTTTTTGCACTATAACTTCGCCATAAATAGGCTTATCCACTTCTGCAATAGCTCATTTTTTTCGTCATCACCTGGCCTTTCTTTTGACATGTAACTTACTTAAATTTGCTGTTACCATGGTTACGCAATTTTAGGGAGAAATCATGGAATTTCCTGATATTTTTCAAATTTGCAGCAATCGTACTGATTCTGAGATATTTTATGTAACACAAGAATATCTCGAAATTGTTTTTTCAGATTTTGGAAATGGCCGCAAGGGGGCGTTGCAGATGAAAAAACATGAAAATTTGTTTTGGTGCTATACCTCCAGAACTATTAAACATTGGGCCATTTCCATCACAGCACCTTCAACTGGGGTCCATGGGCTTATTTTTGCGCATAGGTGCCAAAGTGCGCTATTGCCAGATTTCTCTATTTTTGGGGTAAAACTTTTGAATTTTGAAAATATGCAGTTTTCAGCTTCTAACTCTGTCAGTTTTTAGCTCAGCTGACTGAAAGTCATCTGAGCTATAGCGATCACTCTTTGTCCGTCGTCCGTCTGTCCGTCTGTCCGTCCGTTAACCAGGCACAAATCGTAACCGCTGGACCTAAAACCTTGTAACTTGGGATTCTGAGAGGTCCATAAAAAATCTCCTTGGAAACTAGAAATTAGGTCTCTGTTACCCATATCCTTCGAGCTATGGGGCCCCAAAGTACCCCCCAGAAAAGTCAAAAATTTCATACAAAAACTTCAATATCTCATTAACTACTTGACTGATGGTCATGATTTTTGGCATACATATTGATCATGAGATGTTACATCACTTCCTGCAGACTGGTGGCGCCACCTGTATTTTTCGATTTTTTACGAATTTTTTTCTCTATTTTTGAGACCTTTAAAAATGTGAACATCTGTTAACAAGGCACAAATCATAAAGACTGGACTTAGAATCTTAATTCTTGACACACTGAGAGGTCCATGAAAAATCTCCTTGGAAACCAGAAATTAGGTCTCTGTTACCCATATCCTTCGAGCTATGGGGCCCAAAATTACCCCCCAGAATAGTCAAAAATTTCATACAAAAACTTCAATATCTTATTAACTACATCACTGATGGTCATGATTTTCGACATACATATTGATCATGAGATGTTTCATCAGTTTGTGCAGACGGGTGGCGCCACCTGTATTTTTCAATGTTCACGAATTGTTTTCTCCATTTTTGAGACCTTTAAGGATGTAGTTATCTGTCAACAGGGTACAAATCGTAACGACTGGACCTAGATTCTCGTTCTTGACACACAGGGAGACCCATGATAAGTCTCCATGGAAACCTGAAATTTGGTCTCTGTTACCCATATCCTTCGAGCTATGTGGCCCCAAAGTACCCCCCAGAAAAGTCAAAAATTTCATACAAAAACTTCAATATCTCATTAACTACTTGACTGATGGTCATGATTTTTGGCATACATATTGATCATGAGATGTTACATCACTTCCTGCAGACTGGTGGCGCCACCTGTATTTTTCGATTTTTTACGAATTTTTTTCTCTATTTTTGAGACCTTTAAAAATGTGAACATCTGTTAACAAGGCACAAATCATAAAGACTGGACTTAGAATCTTAATTCTTGACACACTGAGAGGTCCATGAAAAATCTCCTTGGAAACCAGAAATTAGGTCTCTGTTACCCATATCCTTTGAGCTATCGGGCCCCAAAGTACTCCCCAGAATAGTAAAAAATTTCATACAAAAACTTCAATATCTCAATAACTACATCACTGATGGTCTTCATTTTTGGCATACATATTGATCATGAGATGTTCGATCAGTTCCTGCAGACTGGTGGCGCCACCTGTACTGTTTGATTTTTTACGATTTTTTCCTCTATTTTTGAGACCTTTGAGGATGCTGTCATCTGTTAGCGTGGCACAAATCGTAACGACTGGACCTAGAATCTTCATTTTCGACACACTGAGAGACCTATGAAAAGTCTCCATGGAAACCAGAAATTAGGTCTCTGTTACCCATATCCTTCGAGCTATGGGGCCCCAAATTACCCCCCAGAATAGTCAAAAATTTCATACAAAAACTTCAATATCTCATTAACTACATCACTGATGGTCATGATTTTCGACATACATATTGATCATGAGATGTTTCATCAGTTTGTGCAGACTGGTGGCGCCACCTGTATTTTTCAATGTTCACGAATTGTTTTCTCCATTTTTGAGACCTTTAAGGATGTAGTTATCTGTCAACAGGGTACAAATCGTAACGACTGGACCTAGAATCTTCGTTCTTGACACACAGGGAGACCCATGATAAGTCTCCATGGAAACCTGAAATTTGGTCTCTGTTACCCATATCCTTCGAGCTATGTGGCCCCAAAGTACCCCCCAGAAAAGTCAAAAATTTCATACAAAAACTTCAATATCTCATTAACTACTTGACTGATGGTCATGATTTTTGGCATACATATTGATCATGAGATGTTACATCACTTCCTGCAGACTGGTGGCGCCACCTGTATTTTTCGATTTTTTACGAATTTTTTTCTCTATTTTTGAGACCTTTAAAAATGTGAACATCTGTTAACAAGGCACAAATCATAAAGACTGGACTTAGAATCTTCATTCTTGACACACTGAGTGGTCCATGAAAAACCTCCTTGGAAACCAGAAATTAGGTCTCTGTTACCCATATCCTTTGAGCTATCGAGCCCGAGAGTACCCCCCAGAATAGTAAAAAATTTCATACAAAAACTTCATTATCTCAATAACTACATCACTGATGGTCTTCATTTTTGGCATACATATTGATCATGAGATGTTCGATCAGTTCCTGCAGACTGGTGGCGCCACCTGTACTGTTTGATTTTTTACGATTTTTTCCTCTATTTTTGAGACCTTTGAGGATGCTGTCATCTGTTAACGTGGCACAAATCGTAACGACTGGACCTAGAATCTTCATTTTCGACACACTGAAGGACCTATGAAAAGTCTCCATGGAAACCAGAAATTAGGTCTCTGTTACCCATATCCTTCGAGCTATGGGGCCCCAAATTACCCCCCAGAATAGTCAAAAATTTCATACAAAAACTTCAATATCTCATTAACTACATCACTGATGGTCATGATTTTCGACATACATATTGATCATGAGATGTTTCATCAGTTTGTGCAGACTGGTGGCGCCACCTGTATTTTTCAATGTTCACGAATTGTTTTCTCCATTTTTGAGACCTTTAAGGATGTAGTTATCTGTCAACAGGGTACAAATCGTAACGACTGGACCTAGAATCTTCGTTCTTGACACACAGGGAGACCCATGATAAGTCTCCATGGAAACCTGAAATTTGGTCTCTGTTACCCATATCCTTCGAGCTATGTGGCCCCAAACTACCCCCCAGAAAAGTCAAAAATTTCATACAAAAACTTCAATATCTCATTAACTACTTGACTGATGGTCATGATTTTTGGCATACATATTGATTATGAGATGTTACATCACTTCCTGCAGACTGGTGGCGCCACCTGTATTTTTCGATTTTTTACGAATTTTTTTCTCTAATTTTGAGACCTTTAAAAATGTGAACATCTGTTAACAAGGCACAAATCATAAAGACTGGACTAAGAAAACTTAATTCTTGACACACTGAGAGGTCCATGAAAAATCTCCTTGGAAACCAGAAATTAGGTCTCTGTTACACATATCCTTTGAGCTATCGGGCCCCAAAGTACCCCCCAGAATAGTAAAAAATTTCATACAAAAACTTCAATATCTCAATAACTACATCACTGATGGTCTTCATTTTTGGCATACATATTGATCATGAGATGTTCGATCAGTTCGTGCAGACTGGTGGCGCCACCTGTACTGTTTGATTTTTTACGATTTTTTCCTCTATTTTTGAGACCTTTGAGGATGCTGTCATCTGTTAGCGTGGCACAAATCGTAACGACTGGACCTAGAATCTTCATTTTCGACAGACTGAGAGACCTATGAAAAGTCTCCATGGAAACCAGAAATTAGGTCTCTGTTACCCATATCCTACGAGCTATGGGGCCCCAAATTACCCCCCAGAATAGTCAAAAATTTCATACAAAAACTTCAATATCTCATTAACTACATCACTGATGGTCATGATTTTCGACATACATATTGATCATGAGATGTTTCATCAGTTTGTGCAGACTGGTGGCGCCACCTGTATTTTTCAATGTTCACGAATTGTTTTCTCCATTTTTGAGACTTTAAGGATGTAGTTATCTGTCAACAAGGTACAAATCGTAACGACTGGACCTAGAATCTTCGTTCTTGACACACAGGGAGACCCATGATAAGTCTCTATGGAAACCTGAAATTTGGTCTCTGTTACCCATATCCTTTGAGCTATGGCACTCCAAAGTACAGCTCAGAATAATGGAAAATTTGATACAAAAGCTAAAGTATCTGAACAACTAATGCAGAGATAACCATAATTGTTTGCATGGATATTGATCATGGAGTGTTTCATAAGTTTCTGCAGACTGGTGGCACCACCTGTATTTGTTCGTTTTTTTTTACGAAATTTTTCTGTATTTTTGAGACCTTTAAAGATATGAACCTGTTAACAGGGCACAAATCATAAAAACTGGACCAAGAATCTTCATTCTTGACACACAGGGAGACCCATGAAAAGTCTCCATGGAAACTTGAAATTAGGTCTCTGTTACCCATATTCTTTAAGCTGTATGGGTCAAAAATACCCCCCTCCCCCATGAATAATGGAAAATTTGATACAAAAACTGCAGTATTTCAATAACTACAACACTGATGGTCATAATTTTCGGCATACCTATTGATCATGAGCTGTTCCATCAGTTTCTGCAGACTGGGTGTGCCACCTCTATTTTTTTTTCAAATTTTTACGAATTTTTTTCTTTTTTTTGAGACCTTTAAAGATGTGGTTATCTGTCAACAGGACACAAATCGCAACAACTGGACCTAGAATCTTCATTCTTGTCATGCAAGGAGGCCCATGAAAGGTGCCTGTGGAAACTTGAAATTAGGTCTCTGTTACCCATATCCTTCAAGCTATAGGACTCCGAAGTATCCCTCAGAATAATGGACAATTTGATACAAAAACTGAAGTATCTGAACAACTAATGCAGAGATCACCATGATTTTTTGCATGGATATTGACCATTAAGTGTTTTTATTAGTTTCTGCAGACTGGTGGAGCCACCTGTATTTTTGTATCCGCCAAAACGAAGTTTTGCGGATACTATGTTTTTGACCGAGTTCCTCCGCCATGGCGGCGTTCGTTTCCAGAGAGCTCCTCAGAGACTAATAGACCGATTTTTCCCAAACTTTCACCTATTATCGGGTCACATGTGAACTGGTGCCTAACCAATTTGCATTGACCTCTGACCTTTCCTCTCTATCCAGTGTCCATTTGTGGGTCTGTTTCCACTCATAAACCCTCATATCTCGGGAACCGTTTGACCGATCAGGAAATAAAATTGATACAAATGTATCCCTTGGATTGCTTTATAACATACACAAAAAATGGTGGCGCCACCTGTAACCATGTTTGCACAGTGTCCATCTGTTCATCTGCCTTGGGTTAAAATCACTCATATCTCTGCAGTGAATTGACTAATTCACCTGAAATTCGTCATGTGTATACATCCAGGATAGCTTTCTTGATTTTATGACAGGTGGCGCCACCTATGTTCACGTTCACGCTGATGACATCCAAGCTTATATCTCGGGAACCGTTTGACCGATCAGGAAATAAAATTTATACAAATGTAGCCCTTTGATAGCTCTGTAACATACACAAAAAATGGTGGCTCCACCTGTAACAATGTTTGCACAGCGTCTGTCTGTTAGTCTGCCGTGGCCTAAAATTACTCATTTCTCTGTAGTGGTTCGACATAACTGCCTAAAATTTTGCAGGTTTATACATCGTGGACAGCTTTCTTGATTTTATGACAGGTGGCGCCACCTACATTCTAGTTAACGCTGGACACATCCAAGCTCATATCTCAGGAACCATTTGACCGATTGGGCCAAAATTGTGCATGTGTTTAGATCTCACATAGGTCTTTATCATACACAAAACTGGAGGGGTTACCTGCAAAGATTTTTGCACGGTGTTTGTCTGTTTGTCTGCCATGGGCAAAAATCGCTCATATACATGTAGTGGTTTGATTTTTCTGCCTAAAATTTTGCAGGTGTATACAACTTGGACAGATTTCTGGATTTGTGGTAGGTGGCACAACCTACATACACATTTAGGCTGCAGACATCCATGCTAATATGCAACATACCTCACTCTATTTCCCCTTGCCACTCAATCCATGCCTCACTATCCGATTTTGGCAGATACATGTAGTCACTTGTCGGTTACCCGTATTCTAGTTTTAAAAGTTTACACATTTTTCTCTATTTTTGAGATATATAAATACAGACTAAATCTTGGCCTGTTGGTTAATCTGTTTGATGCTTCAGTTGAATGGGTATATACTACCATTCTGGTGATAAAATTTCCTTTTGTGAATCTCTTCCCAGTCAGCTGAGCGTCATGACCCATGGGTCACTTGTTATGCTGGAGAGGTCAATTTTTTTGCATCTTGTAGCCCTTGGTGAGCTCTCGGTGATCCAATCAAAAATCTTGCAAAATCTCGCACCGTTTCTCGTCAAATGAGAGTCTTCGAGATTTCATTAAATATGACCTACAGGTTGCATTTTTTTAACAATGGCTTTGAAATTGATATATTTTGTGTTATTTATAAATATCTCGAAATCAGTTTTTCATTTTTTGGAAATAGCCACCAGGGGGCGTGGTACCTGAAACACTGTAACATATCATTTTTCTGCAATATCTAAAATAATTTTAAACATGGCACAATTTTTATCGTTGTATCTTAAACTAGGAACATTAACTTGTTCCTCCGCACATGTAGCTTTGTGCTGCCGTTACCATGGTTACCAAATTTGTGGGTTAAACTTGACGATCTGAAAATATGCAGTTTTTTGGCTTCTATCTCGGTTAATATTTATGTTTCAAGGGTCTAGTTTTTTGCATAAGGCTGCTTCTTCTTGGTTCTAAGTCATTCAATTGCAAGTCTCGTCAAATTTCGCTCGGTTTATCGTCAAACGAGAAAAAACGAGATTTCACGGAAATGCTTATAACTCGGCGACTTTTACAGCTACACAGGTCTAGTTTTCGGCATTTCATAACATATGACCAGCTTGACACACCAGAAAAGAAATCAGGCCAAATCTCGCACCATATCTCATCAAGCGAGAAAAAAACGAGATATCATGGAAATGCTTATAACTAGGCGACTTTTACAGCTACTCAGGTCTAGTTTTTGGCATTTGGTAACATTTGGCCAACTTGACATAGTAAAACTGCGATACTTGGCGAAATCTCGCACTACATCTGGTCAAATGTGGAAAAACGAGATTTCACAGAAATGCATATAAGTCGGCGACTTTCACGGCTAGACAGGTCTAGTTTTTGGCATTCATTAACATTTGGACGGCTTGACATGACAAACCTGCAAGACTGGCCAAAAATCGCACCATATCTCGTCAAACGATAAAAAAGGAGATTTCACAGAAATGCTAATAACTCGGCAACTTTTACAGCTAGACAGATGTAGTTTTCGCCATTTCATAACATTTAGAGAGTTTGATATGACAAATCTACAAGACCGGCCAAATCCTGCACCATATCTCGTCAAACGAGAAAACACGAGAGTACACGGAAATGCTTATAACTCGGCGACTTTTACAGCTAGACGGATCTAGTTTTCGCCATTTCGTAACGTTTGGCCGTCTTGACATAATAAAACTGCTCGTCTTGCCAAATCTCGTACTATATCTCGTCAAGCGAGAAAAAAACATGATTTCACGTAAATGCTGATAACACGGCGACTTTTGCAGCTAGTTTGTTGCTTGCCGGAATCAAAGATTTCGGCAAGCATGTTGGTCAGTTGCGTATGTCTGTTTGTCTGTCTGTCTGTCCGTCTGTCTGTCTGTCTGTCTGTTTGTTGGTTTGTTTGTCTGCACTGTCCTGGCCACAATTTTGCCACAATCACCTTGAAACTTACAGAGATGATGGAGAATTAAATTTCTAAGTGCCCTATTGTTTTTGGTTAAAATAGGTTAAAAGTCAAGGTCAGGGCCATCGAAAAACCTCGAAACCTTATTTTCCTCATAACTTGGTCAAAAATTGTCGTATCAACCTCATTCTTACCCCATTTTGTTCGTCTGTCCATTGCCCATATCTTGGTATGATCAACCTTTGTTGGCCTTGTGTCACCTTGTCAGTATGTCTGTCTGTTTCAGGGTTGTTGTCAATTTTGTCAACGGCCTTGTTGTTCTTTCTGACATTTAGCACTCTCCTGGCCACAATTTTGCCACAATCACCATGAAACTTTCAGATATGATGGGCAACCAAAATTCTAGGTGCCCTATTGTTTTTGGCCCAAATAGGTCAAAGGTCAAGGTCGAGGTCAACAAAAGTATACAAAACGGGTTTTTCTTCATATCTTTGTAACTGTTAGTCGTATCTACTTGAACTATAGCTCATTTTAATCGTCATCCAATGGCCTTTCTTCTGGTGGGTACTTGACTCAAATTTGCCGTTTCCATGGTAACACATTTTCTGGGAAAAATTATCATATTTGAAAATTAATGGACTAATTTGTCAGTTTTAATGCTGAGGGGGGCTAGTTTTTTACATTAGGTTGCATTCGTTTAATACTACATGATTTTATTAAATGTCTGGCAATATCTCATAAGATAGCTCATTAAACGAGATATTTCTTGATTTCATTAATCTTGCCCTGGAGGCCACAGTTTTGCAGGAATTTTTTTTAAACTGATATATTTCAAGTCTTACCCTAGTATCTCGAATTTGTTTTTTTTTTTTTCATTTTTTGGATAGGGCCGCTAGGGGGCGCTGGATGCGAACCTCCCCAACATATATTTTGGCCATATCTCCAAAATTATAAGCCTCAATTACATAAACTATAGCTTATTTTCTTCCTCTGAGTCTTCTCCATAACCTGGTGTAGTCATCTGGTCACAATTTTGTGTCACTTTGTCAGTGTGTCTGTCTGTTTGATCGTTGTCCTCAAATTCGCCTGCTTGCTCTTGCGTCTCACATATAGCATTCTACAGCCCACAGTTTTGATAGAATCCTTTTGAAACTATTACATCTTAAGTCTTACACTAATATCTCGAAACCAATTTTTCATTTTCCGGATATGGCCGTTAGGGGGCGCTGAACTCGAACCTCTCCCAACATATGCTTTGGCAATATCTCCAAAACTATAAACCTCAGTTACATAAACTGTAGCTTTTTTCTTCCTTTGAGTCTTCTCCATAACCTGGAGTAGTCATCTGGACTCAATCTTGAGTCACTTTGTCAGTGTGTCTATCTGTTTGTCAGTTGTCCTCAAATTCGCCTGCTTGCTGGTTCTTGCGTCTCACATATAGCATTCTATAGGCCACAGTTTTGACGGAATCCTTTTGAAACTATTACACCTTATGTCTTACACTAATATCTCGAAATAAATTTTTCATTTTCCAGATATGGCCACTAGTGTGCGCTGCACACGACCCTCACACACATACCTTTGTATTGGCCATATCTCTACACCCAAAGCCTCAGTAACATAAACTATAGCTTATTTTCTTCCTTTGAGTCTTCTCCATAACCTGATTAAGGCATCTGGTTTCAATCTTCTGTCACTTTGTCAGTGTGTCCATCTGTTTGTCCGTTATCTTCAAAGTCGCCTGCTTGCTGGTTCTTACGCCTTGCATATAGCATTCTACAGGCCACAGCTTTGACGGAATCCTTTTGAAACTGGGACATCTCATGTCATACACTAATAATACGAAACGCGTTTGTCGTTTTTGGAATATGTCCGCTAGAGGGCGCTACAGTCGAACCTCCCAAGTATGTCATTAATTCGCCATACCTCCAAAATTATTAATCTAAATTACATAAATTATAACTCATTTTCTTCCTTTGAATCTTCTCCATAACTAGGTTAAGTCATCTGGTGTCAATCTTGTCTCACAAAGTCAGTATGTCTGTCTGTTCGTCTTTTGTTGTCGGCTTTGTCTGCTTGCCTGTTCTTTTGTCTCATATGTCATTCTACGGGCCACATATTCTCAGCAATGGCCCTGAGAGTCATTACATTGATAGAAAACCGACAAAATGTTCTGTCTGTCCGTCTGTGTTTCATTTCCGATTTCCGGCAAGCGTTCGACCTATGGTCGTCTAGTTTAATTTTTTCTTGTTCTAAGTGTTTAGTACTTGCATTGTTCATATACATGTTACACATGTTCTTGAAAAGTAATGGTACAGCATTGAAGCATTATACCTGGTGTAATCTCATTGCATAAATGTTTTTTTTTTTTTTTCTTTCTTTCTTTCTTTACAAACGTTCCCCGATAATTCACATAAAGCCCGATTCACCGATCGGAAAGGAGATTGGCTTATGTGGACAATGACAGTTTTTGTTGACAATACAATTGAGCTTTTCCCTATCAATATTTACATAGAAGTACCCAAAAGCATAATCGCAAAAGCACATCTATCTTGACCGATTAAACAATGTCTATGTTCATTAGATTTCTCGACTCTACTTCGTTTTCTAAAAGAAATTGTAAGTTGTAATTTTGGCCATATTTAAATTTACTAATGCACATCTGGGCGATTAAAATAATTTCATTTATACGTAATATTTCTTCCTTATTGAAACCTTCAGTCGATGTAAATCCTAGGATTATATCGTGTTGTTTCAGAAATATTTGTTTACCAAGGCAAAATTATATTGTTTTGATGACTTCAGACCAATATTGTTTAAGATGTTCACATTCATAAAGAAGTAATCTATTTGTCACAGTAATTGCATGTGTTTTTATTCTTAATTCCCATTTTGTTTAACAATATATTCGTAGGAGAAATGATATGAAGAATTTTCCATTACAAGAGCCTACGTCTTGTTTTACGTGTACCTGTTCGTGGTAGAAGGCAAAGTAGTTCAGATAATGTTTTTTTAGGGGTATGTTTTCTTCCATATTAAAAAGGAATGAGGATTAACAGTTTTGTTTGGTTATAATGCGTCGTATGAGACTGACTGTGCATTTTTCTATAATATGGTCACTGAATTTCAACAGTCTTGGCTGAATATTTAGTTGAACAGTTGGGTGTTTACGTAAAAATGCTTTTACTGATGTCGCCACAAGCTGGTATTGTATCAGTATGTCTGCGCTGTTCCCTAAGCGTTTACATTTTCTAGAGACATTGTATCGCCAGATTCGATAAAATCTGAGACCAGCACGAAGCCGCCCTTTATCCATGATTTCAGAAAAAAGGGGGATGTTATTTTATGTAATATTTTTGTTATTCCAGATACCTGGAGAGATATATATCTGTATGATTCTGTCGGCTATTATTAAGCCAGGAATGTAACACATTGCGGTAGAAGGTGGAGTCTATATTGGCTCTATCCTTTAAAGTCTTTTACGGCTACGCTACTTTCGAAAACACCTAGAAGTTTCCAAACTTTTTCATAATGAAATAAAGGGATGTTCTTCCAGGTTTCTGTTGTCTCACTATTCAGCAGTTTTACCCATTTTATCTGCAGGGCTTGTTGCAAGTCAAACATATCAATAACCTCTAGGCCACCCTCACGGAAAGGGGCTATTAAAACCTTCTCTTCACTTTTTCAAGGCACGTTTAATATTAAATTGGTTCTTCCACAAACATTTGTACAGAAATCCATTTATTTCAATCAAAGCCTTTTCTGGCAGTGATTTCCGCATTACGTCTTTTGTCTTGCCAGTTACTTTCTATGAAAGAGGCAGGATTAGTAGAACTAAATTTAATTTCAAGAATTTTGATATCGTTTTGGGGAAAGACATTCCATTTTATGATACTAACCTTATCTTGACATTAGGATTTTCTTCCTAACCATATAGCTTCAGTTTTATTTAAGTTCAGTTCCAAACTAGATATTTGTGAAAACTCCGTTAATACGGACAGGGCATTTTCGATATCCTTTCTTTCTCGCAAAAACAAGGTGGTGTCGTCCGCGTATTGACATATCTTTATCTCATTGCGACCGTAACCACTTAATGGTAATTTTATTCCTTCGATGTTCTCTAACTGTCTTACTTTACAAGCAACAATTTCTATAGCAATGACAAAGAATAATGGGGAAAGGGGGCATTCTTGTCGGACCCTTCTTTCAACGTTGAACCATCTACTCAACCAATCATTATATTGTACACAGCTGACGCCACTATCTCCTAAAACTTTACTCCACCGTACAAAATCGGGACCTATTCCGAATCGCTTTAAAACTGAAAATATGATTTTTTTGGACAGTCTGTCAAAGGCATGTTTAAAATCGATTGCTAGCAAGGCACCATACCCGTTAGCCGCGTTTGTACATGTAGTGACGTCATCGATTAATCACCGATTTACCTTTATGTATTGAAGTCACCACCACTCTTTGTTTGTGAAATAGATAGTTTACCTTCAGAGAAAACGGACCTGAAACTCTCAGTTAACATTGTTCTCAGTCGGGACCAAAAGAATTTGTAAAATTCAGTCATGAGACCGTCCAGACCTGGCGAAGAACCGTTTTCTTTCTTTTCAAGGCCTTCCCTTATTCTTGTTCGGATATCATTCGCTATTCGTTCCCTAACAACTTTCCCCGTTCTGTTTCATTTATTTTAAGTAGCACTACGTCGGTCAAAAATGTGTTAAATTGCGACTCCAGATCACCGTTATCATTAGCTGTATACACGTTTTTGCAATAGTTTTGCCGAGCCTTCAAAATGTTTTGTTAATCATATATTATATCCCCGTTTTCGAGTAAAAGATTGTTCATTAATTGAGAGGTTCCTAGTCCCAAGAAATATTTGTTATTATTATGTTTTTATTACTCCTTGTTCACGCCATTTTACTCTTAGCACGGATTTGGGCACTTTTAGTGTTATGTATCGCCATGTGATCTAATTTCATTTAAGTTTTGATTAATTTTTGTTCCAAAACCACAGCAGGATATCTCTAAAAGGATTCACCGTTGGAATTTTATTTCATCAGTGAAGATGTTTATCGATAAAATCTCGGTCAAGTTCGAAGATGGGTGACCTTGACCCATTCTTCTACATTTTAGAGCTGATTATAGAAAAACACTCAGAAGCTTATATCTCAGGAACCATTGTATGGATTTTCACAAAACTTGGTACTGATGGTCTGTACGAGCTGCACAATTTTGGTAGCGCCACCTGCAATTTCTGATTTTTTTAATGATTTTTTATCGGATTTTTCAATTTTGGCCTTTTGTGCAGGATATCTCCAAAGGTATTCAACACAGGAACTTCATTTCTTCAGTGCTATTGCATTATATTTACAAAATCTTGGTCAAGTTCAAAGATGTGTGATCTTGACCTACTTTTTAAGGTCACAGAGCTTAGTATAGAAAAAAAACACTTAGGAGCTTATCTCTCAGGAAGCATTTGGTGGATTGTCATGAAACATGGTACATACATCTCCAATTTAAATTTATAACTGATTATCAGCTTTTGCTAATATTCTAGTTTCACAATGCAATGCTTACAGATACTGGCCTAATGTTTGGTCTGTGGGCGCATAATGACCACTTACAGATCGAGTTTGCGTTTCGTCCCAGTTAACCTATTTTTGACCATATGACAGATCCTGAACATAGAAAATTTCTTTCATCTTACAGATCGAGTTTGCGTTTCGTCCCAGTTAACCTATTTTTCACCATATGACAGTTCCTGAACATAGAAAATTTCATGAAATACAGAAATTTTTATGAAAAATGCTCATGTATGGACTTTTTTCACAATGCCTGCAGATACTGGTCTGATCTTTGGTGTGTTGCTTGATAATGACCCGTTACAGATCGAGTTTGCATTTTGCTCTTGTTGACCTACTTTTGACCATACGACACCACCTGAACTTTAAAAAAATTACAAAATTTAACAAATGTTTCTAATTTGCCCCAGGCGGGGGCATTCGTGTCGTTCCGACATATCTAGTTTACATTTTGTTTATCCCTAAGGGTGTCTTTCCATACATGCGGGCCCCCGCGCGGATCCCGCACGGTTGAAATCCAACAAATGTGTTATCATTTTCTCATTTCCATACATGCGGGCCCCCGCGCGGGTCCCGCATGCGGATCCAGCAGTGTTGGATTTCTGCGGGGCCCGCATGTGGATGCTTCATGTGTATATCAGTAGCAGACATGCGTAGTAGGCATGTGTCCTTGTCTTTGAAAAGAAAAAGTAACTAAAAGAGCTTATTAGAATGCATAAAAAATAAACGACCAGTCTTCATTGCGATACGGCCCAGGGCTAGCTTTAGTTAGAGTGTGATGTGACAGAAAATAGCCACCATTCAAGCCCGGCTGGTGAGATACGATATTTATCCGTCAATCTGCCTTATCAGTTAGTATAAATGTTCACATTGAATATTTTCTTAACGCATTACACTCAAATTTGAGAAATTATGATTATTAGTGCATGCGTTTATCCCAACTAACGGGTCACCCGCATGCAGGGACCCGCACATATGGAGAGGGAATTTTCGCATGCGGGGACCCGCGCGGTTGAAAATCCGTATGTATGGAAAGGCACCCTAAGAATGGTATGGTTGAACTTCCAATATGAAGGGCCTCTGGGGGCTTCTATTGTTTTGACGGTAATGTAAACTCCCTGATGGCCAGAACAGGGAAGGTATGTCAAGCCAACATTAGTGACTAAAATAGTGAGGGAACCATTTGTGAATATGTAGTCCAGTCTTCTAGCTGTAAATGGGTTCGTACGACTCCAGCTTTATTCCGTAGTATTTTTGAGTTTTTGTCTCTCCAAATATCATTGAGATAAAGAGAACGGTTTAGGTTTCTGAAGCCCTCAATTTCCTGAGGTGCCTGGGGTTTCCCTGAAATTATGTCTAAATTATTATCTTGGACGGAGTTAAAAGTCACCAATAAGGGCCATATACTCGAAACCTGTTCCATGCTTTTTAATAACTTGTCTCAAAAGATCATAAAATTCAAGTTTTTTCGTTTTAGGGGCATGGGGCATTTATGTTAAAAATACAATAGGTAGAACCTTGCAAACAAAATGAGACGCCTGAAATTCTCTCACGTTGGACTAGATAGATAGATATATTTTATTCACAACAACAACAATACAGATCACAATAAAATGGATAAATTTCAAAATACATATATCTATCAAAATTATATTCATAAAATCTGTGTTAAAAGCCATGAAAAAGGAGCACTAAAAAGTAACCTTACATTTGTGAGGTATACGTATTTCCACGATGGACCTTAAAACACATTTATCAAGATGGCAGACCATGCATACAATTTAGATCATTTATTTTATTAGTTGATTTTAAAGTGCTGACTAAGACTATCGAACATAGAAACACTAATTCATGTACATATGTCAATAAGTTACATATATTAAAATCTATGACTACGATATTATAAAAATTACAGTTATAATAATAGTTATATGTATAGTTTAAAACGACTGAGTGTTCATAATTACAAAATGACTAAAGAATAACTAAAAAAACTAAAAGTGACAAAGACATTCATGTTCCTGTGAATTACATGTATTTAAATACCGTGACTAAGATATTCAAAGATAAAAAATGACCATGTTTGATAATTATGTTATAAAAATTCCATTTTCCAGTTTCTTCATTTTCCCAAATAAGTAGTCTTTGCAGTTCTTCATAAATAATCTCTTTCTGTTTGAAGTTTTAATAATAGATAGCGATTCATTCCATAATGTTATTCCATTAAATTTAAAACTATATTTACCCTGTATCCAGAGAGGGTCTGATCAAGTACTACCCCAAGATATTTAACGTTCTTTAGAGATAATGTCCACAGAGTTACATTTAATGGAGAACATGTTACTTTTTCTTAGTCTTCGGCTGGATGCAAATACAATACTTTCAGTTTTACCCAGATGAATGGAAAGCCTATTTTCCTCCAACCATACACACAATGACTCTAATTCAAATGAAAGTTTACATTCTATCTCCTTAGGGTCTTTCCCACTCACTATTAAAGCAGAATCATTTGCATATAAGACTAAATCACATCCTACTGAACATGTCATATCATTTACATATATAGTAAATAAAAAAGGTCCATAAATGGAACTTTATGGTACCCAACAAGTAACATTCCCATAATCAGAACATACATTATTGATTTCCACAATTGTCTTCTGTCATTTAGATGACAGAAGACAATGAAACAGCTGGAGTATTCAATCCAATTGCATGTAATTTGGTAATTAAAATATTATGATCTACAGTATCAAAGGCCTTCTGCAGATCTATAAGTACCATGCCAGTGTAAATTCCACTATCAATATTAAATCTTATTTTATCTGTAAGGTGTGTTAGAGCAGTGTTAGTTGAAAAAAAAAACAGGCCTAAATCCTGTAAGTCATCTGAGCTATAGCGATAACTCTTTGTCCGTCGTCCGTCTGTCTGTCTGTCCGTGTGTCTGTCCGTTAACCAGGCACAAATCGTAATCGCTGGACCCAGAATCTTGTTACTTGACATTCTAAGAGATGCATAAAAAAATCTCCTTGGTAACCAGAAATTATATCTCTGTTACCCATATCCGTTGAGCTATGGGGCCCCAAAGTACCCCCCAAAATAGTCAAAAATTTCATACAAAAACTTCAATATCTCATTGACTACATCACTGATGGTCATGATTTTTGGCAGACATATTGATCATGAGATGTTCCATCAGTTCCTGCAGACTAGTGGCGCCACCTGTATTTTTCGATTCTTTACGAATTTTTTTCTCTATTTTTGAGACCTATAAAAATGTGAACATCTGTTAACAGGGCACAAATTGTAACGACTGGACCTAGAATCTTCATTCTTGACACACTGAGAGACCTATGAAAAGTCTCCGTGGAAACGTGAAATTAGGTCTCTGTTACCCATATCCTATGAGCTATGGCACTCCAAAGTACAGCTCAGAATAATGGAAAATTTGATACAAAAGCTGAAATATCTGAACAACTAATGCAGAGATCATCATAATTGTTTGCATGGATATTGATCATGGAGTGTTTCATCAGTTCTGCAGACTGGTGGCACCACCTATATTTGTTCGGGTTTTTTTATGAATTTTTTTCTCTATTTTTGAGACCTTTAAAGATAGGAACATCTGTTAACAGGGCACAAATCATAACAACTGGACCTAGAATCTTCATTCTAAAAACACAGGGAGACCCATGAAAAGTGTCTGTGGAAACCTGAAATTAGGTCTCTGTTACCAATATCCTTCAAGCTATAGGACTCCGAAGTATCCCTCAGAATAATGGACAATTTGATACAAAAACTGAAGTATCTGAACTACTAATGCAGAGATAACCATGATTCTTTGCATGGATATTGACCATTTAGTGTTTTTATTAATTTCTGCAGACTGATGGAGCCACGTGTATTTTTTTTAAAAGTTTACGCATTTTTCTCTATTTTTCAGATATATAAATACAGACACAATCTTTGCCTGTTGGTTAATCTGTTTGATGCTACAGTTGAATGGGTATATACTACCATTCAGATGATAAAATTTCATTTTGCGAATCTCTTCACAGTCAGCTAAGCGTCATGACCCACGGGTCACTTGTTAGCGAACCTGTGAGCTTATGCGATGGTGTGGCGTCGTCCGGCGTCCGTCGTCCGTCGTCTGTACGTTAACCCATACTATCTTGAAAACGGCAAGAGTTAGCATTACAAAATTTTATGCAAAAAATTAGTCATCAAAAAAACTCCATCGGATTTTGCTTATTTTTTGGCTAACTGTATTTTCTTAGATTTTATAGGGAAAAAGTTTAAAAACCTTTAAAAATCTTCTTCTCTGAAACTGTTCACCCAAATTGTCCAGTATTTCACAGAAATGATCCCTTAAACAATCTCTCTCAAGTTTGTTCAAATGGTTAAAGTTTGGTGATTTTTGGCTGAGTTACAAGAAGTTAAACTTAGTCATCTGTCCAAAAAAGCATACTAAAATTACAATCTCAGAAACTGCTGGAGCTATCATCACCAAATTTTATGGGAATGTTTGTCACATGAGTCATATCTGAAATTGAGGTATTGGTGGCGCCACCTGCATCAGCCTTTTTTGTACGGGGGTCATCAGTGCCCTTATCATACTGAGGGCTACAAAAAACTTCTTCTCTGAAACCATATGGCCAAATTGTTTAATATCGCAAAGAAATGATCTTAGGGTACTGTTTTCTGAATTTTGTTCAAATGGTCTCAGTTCAGTGACTTTTGGCTGAGTTATGGGAGCCATATGCCATGACAGCCCATTTTAGCTAAGTGGCTAAAAAGATCTTCTTCTCAAAAACCACAAGGCCAAATTCTTAAATGTCACACATTAATTATCCTTAGATGTTGATAATTCAAGTTTGTTCAAATGGTTTTGGTTCAGTGATTTTTGGCCGAGTTATGAGAAGCTTAACTTAGCCATTTTTCTGTATTTTCCTATAAGAGTTTTAAATCTGCAAAACATTTTTGAAGGAACACAACTGAGGCTAATTTGTTTAATATTTTACAACAACTTGAGCTAGCATCATGAAATTTAATGTAAAAAAATTTACCATCTGAAAAACTCTGCATTTTCTTAGATTTTATTGAGAAAAAGCTAAAAAATTGTTTAAAATCTTCTCCTCCAAAACTGTCAAGCAAAATTGTTCAATATTTCACAGAAATAATCTCTTATACCATCTCTCTCTCAAGTTTGTTCATATGGTTAAATTTGGGTGAATTTTGGCCGAGTTACAGGAAGTTGAACTTAGTCATCTGTCTAAAAAAGCATACTAAAATGACAATCTCAGAAACGGCTGGAGCTTTCATCACCAAATTTTATGCCAGTGTTGGTCACATGAGTCATATATGAAATTCAGGTATTGGTGGCGCCACCTGACTTGACCTCTTTTTGGTCATCTGTATATCAACCCATAATTTCTCAGGAATAGCAGGAGCTACCATCCCCAGATTTTATGCAATAATCTCTCACATATCAAATGTTGTGGGATACAGCTTATTTTTTTGTTATCTGCATTTACTTAAATTTTATAGGGAAAAGGCTGAAAAAACTTTAAAAGTCTTCTACTTGTAAACAGTCCAACCCAAATTGTTCAATATATTACAGAAATGATCCCAGAGGCAAGCCTTCTCAAGTTTGTTCAAATGGTTTGCATTTGATGAATTTTAGCGGAATTACACAAATTTGAACTTAGTTATTTGGCCAGGTAAGCATACTGACATAGTAATCTCAGAAATGACAGAACCTAGCATTACCAAGTATTGTGCAAATGTTGGTCACATGACTCATATTTGAAGTTGCAGATTTCGTGTTATCACCTACATTGACCTGGTTTTTATTTGCAAAAACCTCATAATTTTAAACCTCTTTCAGCTGATAATGTTTATGATGAAACTGTCAAGTTGAATCGTTCAATTTTTCAAAAGAATTATCCTAGGACATGGTTCTTTCAATCATATAAGAATAGATTGAGTTTGTTGATTTTAGGTTGAGTCGTGAAAAGTTAAGTAGGTCTTATGGCCATTATTATGTCTATTTCAAACTGAGGACTGCAATAGTGTTCTTCTACAAAATTGTTGTTTCAATTATAACTTCTGTGACATTACACAAAAATTATTCTTAGGTGGCCTTTGTTCACGATTACTTGAATGATTTTTGGCAGAATTATTGGACCTTTAGCAAAGAAAGAACTGCATCTTTTATTATTATAGATATTTTTGGTAAAAAGTTTATGAATATGTCAGCTTGAAAAAAAAGCATTTTAGCCAAAGTCTTTCAGTATGTGTAAACAGATTTACCAATAGGCAAAGATTGTGTCTGTATCATTAAATAGGTTGAAAAACTACCAACTGTTTCAGAATTTGCAACAGATCAAGAGTTCATTCAGTGCAGCCAGATATAGGTCAAGAGTTCAGTCAGTGCAGCCAAGCACAAACATGTGATCACTGCATGGGTGTCATGTGAACACCTCATGGCCAGCATTGATCACCTCATGGGTAGCATGTGATCACTATATGAGTATCATGTGATCACCTCATGGGTGTCATGCCCCTGATGTGGCTACTATTTCAGATTTGGCAACAGGCCGAAGGTCAGTCTGGATCTATTTATAACTTTAGCAGACTGCCAACTGTATCAGATTAGGTAACAGGTCAAGAGTTCACTCGGTGCAGCTAGGTAAAGGTCAAAAGTTCACTCAGTCTAGCTAGTTCACTCAGTGCAGTAACTGCATTCTATTTATAGCATTGGCAGACTGCCCACTGTGTCAGACTATGCAACAGGTCAAGAGTTCACTCAGTGCAGCCAGGTACAGGTCAAAAGTTCAATCAGTCTAGCCAGGTGCAGGTCATGAGTTCACTTAGTGCAGTAGCCTGAGCTAGCAATTTGTCACAGTTCACTTGGGGCAACTTCCTTTCTCACCTAAGCCTGGTCAGCCCCATGCATCAGACTCAAGGTAAGTCTGATGTATTGGCCTGATATATTTGCCTGTCTGTGATGGCTTTCTTGTTCACAAGACAGGTGTCGCCACCTACAATGACTTTTGCACAATGTATGTGCCTCCTTATTTCTACAGAGGAATTTGATACATCAGCCTGAAATTGGGCATATTTATACATATCGAATAGCTTTGTCATATACAAGACTGGTGGTGCCACCTACAATAATTTTTGCACAGTGTTTCCCTGCTTATTTCTCAGGAGGGGTTGGATATATCAGTCTGAAATTGGGCATATGTATATATCTCTGATAGCTTTGTTGTATACAAAACTGGTGGTGACAGCTACAATCATTTTTGTGTTGTGTGCACCCATACGAGAATTTCAGCAGTGATGTTTGTGTAATTGTTTAGTACTTGCATTGTTCATATACATGAAAGTAATGGTCCAGTATTGAAGAATTATACCTGGTGTATTTCCCAATGCACAGGTTCGCATTAGGCCTGTAGGCCTTGTTTAATAATATATTCAAAATAAATGATTATCAAAATAATATTAAAGAATATATTCATGAATGCATTCATGAATACATTTGAAAGTATCTGCATTTGTATTCAAATACTTTCATTTTTACCTGTATTCTTATTCTTGAAACTAAAGAGTAAATATTCATATTTGCATTCAAATACATTTGAAAAGCATTCGTACCATGTCTGGAATTTATTCAGTTTCAGCTAAACAAAGTTCTTGAGAATCCAGAATATTCAAATTTCACAAATTTAAATAATGATCATAAGTACTTGGTTCTATGGCTTTAATTTATATTTATAAAATAACACTATTATATTCACTTTGGACTACTTTCACATCAATTTACGCACTAGACATGGCAAGAGTCTAATGCCAATTATTAACATTACAGAAATCATAATGAGAACTTTTATAAGATCTGATTTTTTATCATATTCAAATATTTTTATTTTTTTTAATTTATCTGAAAAAAAAAAGTAATCTCAGCTATGAAACCATTATATGTGAAAACAAGGCCTACAAGCGAACCTGTACAATGGTTTATACACCAGGTATAATGCTTCAATGCTGGGCCATTACTTTTCAAGTAGGTCTACATGTATTGATATGACGAAGGTATCAGAGATGTCTCATATGCCCAATTTCAGGCTAATATCCCCTCCTGAGAAATAAGCAGGGACATACACTGTGCAAAAATTATTGTAGGTGGCGCCACCAGTCTTGTATACAACAAAGCTTTACGATATGTATAAATATTCCCACTTTCAGGCTGATATAACAAATTCTTCTGGAGAAATGAGCAGGCACACACACTGTCATTATAGGTGGCGACACCTGTTTTGTGAACGAGAAAGCCATCAAAGACATACAGACAATATCAGGCCAATACTTCAAACTAATCTTGAGTTTGATGCACTAGACTGACCACTTAGGTGAGAAAGGCAGTTGTCCCGAGTGAACTGTGACAAATTGCTGGCTCAAGCAACTGCATTGAGTGAACTCTTGACCTGCACCTGGCTAGCTGAGTGAACCTTTGACTTGTATCTGGCTGCACTGAGTGAACTTTTGACCTGTTACATAATCTGACACAGTTGGCAATTTACCAAAGCTATAAATAGATCCATACTGGTGCCAAAATCTGATACAGTGGACAGTCTGCCAAAGCTATAAATAGAATGCAGCTACTGCACTGAGTGAACTCTTGACCTATACCTGGCTGCACTGAGTGAACTCTTGACCTGTTGCCTAAACTGATAAAGTTACCAGTCTGCCAAAGCTATAAAAGAGCCAGGCTGACCTTTAGCCTGTTGCCAAATCTGAAATGGTTGGCAGTCTGCCAGGCTATTTTACCTGAAATATAAATGTCTAGTGGCTTGATGTAATAAACTCTTGTAATGCTAATAAACTCTTGCCAGGCTAGATGTAACTGCCTCACACAGCTCACATATATGGTAAAATGACTCAATTCAATGTCCATAATTCAGCCAAAAATCATTTATGTGGAATAAATAAAGACAATTATTATAAGAATTATTTTGGGGATTATTCTTGTTAAATATAAAACAAATTGGCTTCAGTAGCGTCAGTCGAAATACATTTTGCAGGTTTATAACTCATATAGGAAGGTACAGCAAACTGGCCAAGTTCAGCTTCCCGTAACCCAGCCAAAAACACTGAACCAAACCCATTTGAACAAAACTGAATGATCAATATCTGAGGATAATTAATTTGTGAGATTTAAGAATTTGGCCCAGTGGTTTCAAGAAGGTCTTTCCGGCCACTGAGCTAATATGGGTTTTAATGGCATAACTCATCCAAAAGTCACTGAACAGGGACCATTTGAACAAACTTCGGAAGGCACTACCTTAGGTTCATATCTGTGCAATATTAAACAATTTGGCAACATGGTTTCAGAGAAGAAGTATTTGTAGCCCTCAGTATGATACAGGCACTAATGTCCCCTGTACAAAAAAGGCCGATGCAGGTGGCGCCACCAATACCTCAATTTCAGATTTGACTCGCGTGACCAACATTGGCATAAAATTTGGTGATGATAGCTCCAGCCCTTTCTGAGATTTAAATTTTAGTATGCTTTTTTGGACAGATGACTAAGTTCAACTTCTACTAACTCGGCTAAAATCGTTGAACTGGAACCATTCAAACAAACTTGAGAGAGATTGTTTCTGGGATTATTACTGTGAAATACTGAACAATTTGTCTGGACAGTTCTTAAAGGTTATAAGCTTTTTCCCTATAAAATCCAAGTAAATGCAGATAGCCAAAAAATAAACAAAATCTGATAGAGTTATTTCAGGTGATCTTTTGCATTTAATCTTGTGATGCAAGCTCCTGCCATTTTCGAAATACTATGGATTACCGCACAGACGACGCACGATGCCGCACCATCGCATTAGCTCACAGGTTCGCTTAAAATAACCCCAGGATAAGAACAACCTATAAATTATACAAGGAGAAAACTATAGATGAGCAAGTTTAATTTTATAAACTGTAATAAAGGAACCAGTTATATAAATTTTGATTATTTACATAGTCTTGTGACAGTTGATACAGCCACATGTCTTAATGTCATTAGTGAAACATATTGACATCTTCAATCAGTACTTTTCTGAGTAAAATTTAAAAATTTTTGACATATTTTATTATTTTTAAATAAATATAAATTAGCAAGCTGAAACACTTCTAAAAACCTGGAAATTGAGATTAATATTATCAACCGCATCTTTGTCTATCATTAATTTTCTTCATTTTATCGCTTATAGTAAAGAACAATATAATTTAATTTTTTTTTCATTATTGAAATCGAAATGACAATATGCTGTTATTTGGATACATTTTCATCCATCCATACAAAATCCATAAAACATCAGTTATTGCAAGGTAATTTCCTGTTACTCGTTCCTTTTCTATTTTTTTTAATTAAAGTTCTTATTGTAGACCTATAAAAATTTATTTATTGTTTATTGTTATGTTGTTGGTCAAAACAACTAATAGATGAGTAGGGTTGGACACCTGAATCAACTGTGGCCAGCCATAAGCTGCCTGGCTGACCAGTATATGCCCCGCCTCAAGTGTGCATAATTTGCCTGAAAGGTCACAAGGTGTCAGACAGGTGACTGGAGAGGGGCTGGGTAGAGCCTGAGTGTAACATAGTCTCATAAAACTAATAAAAGCTACAGTTTTGGCCACTTTTTTTCAACTTTCAAAACTAACAAGCTGAAATCCTAATGTGTTCATGAAATGAAAATTATATTAACAATGTTTACAGGAAACAAATGTGCCATGGTCAAAGTTGGGAAAAATTTAAGGTACTTATTTCATATTTATGCTAATATCTTATAAAATTTGAAAAATTCAAAACTAATTTCGGGTATACAATCGAATCTTGATTTAATAATGTTATATTCCTGACAAAAAAATATCTACCATTTTTACAAAGTGCATTATGTCTGGGCCAATAGCTTAAAACAATTACGCAATTCTGACATCATTCCTGGCCATGTGCATAGAGTGTTAGAAGAACATTATATGTGATCAAAGTCAGATCAGAGGTTTGATATTAGGCAGTCTTGAAGTGTAACAATGGGTTTTTAATGGAAAATTGAATTATTTCTTAATATCTCAAAGGAATGAGAGCCTATAGTGACCAAACTTTTAGTATGGTAGGGGATTTTGGGGATATGTGGAAGAAAAAAAAAACACGCCGTACGACATACATTATTGATATACCAGCATTTGAGTCTATAATCACACCAATGTTCCTGATTACAGTACTTGCTGTTACGTCATGGTCTCCGATATGTATAACAGGACGCTGAGCCTCTTCGAGATATGCATAGAAGATATTAACAGGACTTCTGCTTTTTAGCTCAGTTGACTGAAAGTCATCTGAGCTATAGCGATCACTCTTTGTCCGTCGTCCGTCTGTCCGTCCGTTAACCAGACACAAATCGTAACCGCTGGACCTAAAATCTTGTAACTTAAGATTCTGAGAGGTCCATAAAAAATCTCATAGGAAACCAGAAATTAGGTCTCTGTTACCCATATCCTTTGAGCTGTGGGGCTCCCAATTACCCCCCAGAATAATGGAAAATTTGATAAAAACAAGCTGCAACATCTCAATAACTACAACACCGATGGTCATGATTTTTGGCATACATATTGATCAAGAGGTGTTCCATTAGTTCCGGCAGACTGGTGGCGCCACCTGTATTTTTTTCAAATTTTCACAATTTTTTTCTCTATTTTTGAGACCTTTAAAGATGTGGTTATCTGTCAACAGGGTACGAATCGTAACAACTGGACCTAGATCCTTTATTCTTGTCATGCAAGGAGGCCCATGAAATGTGTTCGTGGAAACCTGAAATTAGGTCTCTGTTTCCCATATCCTTCAAGCTATAGGACTCCGAAGTATCCCTTAGAATAATGGAAAATTTGATACAAAAGCTGAAGTATCTGAACAACTAATGTAGAGATCACCATGATTCTTTGCATGGATATTGATTATGGAGTGTTTCATCTGTTTCTGCAGACTGGTGGTGCCACCTATATTTTATTCAATTTATCAAATTTTTTCTCTACTTTTTAGACCTTTAAGGATGCTGTCATCTGTTAACGTGGCACAATTGTAACAACTGGACCTAGAATCTTCATTCTTGTCATGCAAGGAGGCCCATTAAAAGTGCCAGGGGAAACCTGAAATTAGGTCTCTTTTACCCATATCCTTCAAGCTATAGGACTCCGAAGTATCTCTCAGAATAATGGAATATTTGATACAAAAGCTGAAGTATCTGAACAACTAATGCAGAGATCAGCATGATTCTTTGCATGGATTTGACCATTAAGTGTTTTTATTAGTTTCTGCAAACTGGTATTTTTGTATCCGCCAAAACGAAGTTTTGCGGATACTATGTTTTTTTAACGGGGTTCCGCCGCCGCCGCCGCGTTCGTTTCCGGAGAACTCCTCTGAGACTACTGGACCGATTTTTCCGAAACTTACACCAATTAACGGGTCACATGTGAACTGGTGCCTAACCAATTTGCGTTGACCTCTGACCTTTCCTCTCTGCCCAGCGTCCATTTGTGTGTCTGTTTCCACACATAAACCCTCATATCTCGGGAACCGTTTGACCGATCAGGAAAAATTTTTTTTTATACAAATGTAGCCCTTGAATGGCTTTATAATATACACAAAAAATGGTGGCGTCACCTGCAAGCATGTTTGCACAGTGTCCATCTGTTCATCTGCCTTGGGTTAAAATCACTTATATCTCTGCAGTGAATTGACTAATTCACCCGAAATTCGGCATGCGTATACATCCTGGATAGCTTTCTTGATTTTTGACAAGTGGCGCCACCTACATTCACGTTCGCTGCAGACATCCAAGCTCATATCTCGGGAACCGTTTGACCGATCAGGACAAAATTTTGCATGTGTATAGATCTCACATAGCTCTTTCTCATACGCAAAACGGGTGGAGCCACCTGCAACCATTTTTGCACAGCGTCCGTCTGTTTGTCTGCCGTGGGATAATATCACTCATATCTCGCCAATGGTTTGACATATCTGCCTAAAGTTTTGCAGTTTTATACATCCTGGACAGCTTTTTTATTTTATAACAGGTGGCGCCACCTACATTCTAGTTTACGCTGCAGACATCCAAGCTCATATCTCGGGAACTTTTTGACCGATTGGGCCAAAATTTTGCATGTGTATGGATCTCACAAATGGTCTTTATCATACACAAAACTGGAAGGGCCACCTGCAACCATTTTTGCACAGCGTCTGTCTGTTTGTCTGCCATGGGCTAAAATCACTCGTATCTCTGTAGTTTTTTTACATAACTGCCTAAAATTTTGCAGGTTTATACATCCTGGAGCTTTCTTGATTTTATGACAGGTGGCGCCCCCTACATTCTAGTTTACGCTGCAGACATCCAAGCCCATATCTCGGGAACCATTTGACCAATTGGGCCAAAATTGTGCATGTGTTTTGATCTCACATAGGTCTTTATCACAAAACTGGAGGGGCCACCTCAAACTATTTTTGCACAGCGTCTGTCTGTTTGTCTGCCGTGGGCTAAAATCACTCATATACATGTAGTGGTTTGACTTTTCTGCCTAAAATTTTGCATATGTATACAACTCGGACAGCTTTCTGGATTTGTGGTAGGTGGCACAACCTATATACACATTTAGGCTGCAGACATCCATGCTAATATGCAACACACCTCAATCTATTTCCCCTTGCCACTCAATCTATGCCTCACTCCACCCATTCCACACTGATTTTGGCGGATACACGTAGTCGCTTGTTGACTACCCGTATTCTACTTTTTAAAGTTTACGCATTTTTTTCTCTATTTTTGAGGTATATAAATACAGACACAATCTTGGCCTGTTGGTTAATTTGTTTGATGCTTCAGTTGAATGGGTATATACTACCATTCTGGTGATAAAATTTCCTTTTGTGAATCTCTTCCCAGTCAGCTGAGCGTCATGACCCATGGGTCACTTGTTATTATTCATTTTTAAACTCTTAAGGTTCATCCATTGGGAAACTGAGAATATGCACTTCTCAACTCCTTGAATTTTCCTGCTTATGTCCTCGGGTTTGAAGGTGACAGAGCTGAGTGTCATCTTCATAAAAATGATAACTCATTCCATGCATGCGAATCAGTTTTCCAAGAGATTCTGTGTATATGTTTAAAAGAATTGACCCAAGGACCGAGCTCTGAGGTACCCCACACTGCAGGGCCCTTGATTTTGACCGCTCTTTTCCAATAGATACAAACTGTTGACGATGTATGAGGTACGAAATGAACCATTGTAGAGCTGTTCCATTAATACCGAGATTTTCAATAGAGATTAGAAACTGGGAATGGTCAACGGTGTCAAAGGCAGCTGAAAGGTTCAGAAGAAAAAGCAGCACTGCTCACTTCATATAAAAACGCCACATGCCCGAACTGTCTCCAGCCCTGGTTTTCTTTTTGGACGTTACTATGTCGTTTGTTGAAGATGGACTTTGTTATACTGTGAGCGGCTTCTCCGCAGCCCCAGGGGTCGTATCTGTATCTGTATTCTGGACACTATGTGATTTCGATGTCTATCATACAGGAGTGAGAAAGTAACAAATAAATGTAATTCCATGTAGTTGCATGTTTTCTTATTGTTATAAAATATATAATAAATATAATAATTATTAAGATAAATAAAGACGTACTTGTGTTCACATGGTGATCTCCAAGATGACATTGGATGCAAATCGAATGCATTGAATGTTTGGTTGTCTATATACATGTGTAGCCGCATTGGTAGGTCAATTCAAATCAGCCGCGCATTTGCAGTATCTAGCCCCACAGCATCACGTGACCTCATAAAGCCCTGGACCCTGGTCAACCATGAAAACACTCCAGGTGTTTTCCAGGTGTTTATATCGAGCCGCTTATAAACACACTGGTGTTTATACTGCTCTTGTTATAGGGGCTGACGAATTAATGAATAATTGGATGGTCATTATAAGACCTCATATCTCAAATCTCCCAAAAATTATTTAACTGCAAATATATATGATCAAATTATTGCCCCTAACAATAATGCTTGAATACGCATATGTATATTATATATAATTTTTTAAGTCCATTTACAAACATTTGAAACGGTTACCATGTTACACTTCTCTCAGCCTAAGTCAGTAAGTGTTTAATACTGAGGATTCATATTTGATTTTAGTTGTTATCGAAACCATGAAACATATTTACCGGTGTCTAAATAGTGCAATCATGTGTCTTGTTTTTGAGCAGCCAATAAGCAGTCGAAGAACATGCAATGGATGCGTTACTGAAACTCACTGTATATAGAACATCGGACCCAATGTATGACAGGGTCTTTTGTGAGCACACAAATAACACGAGACGTTATGGTACAATAACACAAGGTCTGTTGTTATCCATTAATTAACCTCTAATTAACACAAGTTTGTGTTACCACAGCACAAGTTTGTGTTATATGCATTTAACACAAGATTTGTGTTACTCTGTTACACAAAGGGTTTTCATATATATATATATATATATATATATATATATATATATATATATATATATATATATATATATATATATATATATAGGGACGGCGTTGAAAGGTGAAATGTGTCATGGACATTGAGGATGTGCTTCATCAAAAGGCATCCACACTATGCATGAAAAATACAAACAATTACCCCTCACTTTTTTATGATAACCGTACATTTATTTACACGAATATGAACACTTGTTATTATAGACACCTTACTTGTTACACGTGTTTTATCTTGTACTAAATGCAGAACTTGTATAATTATCTACTCGACACCCGTAAACACTTCAGCATGAGCAGACAATTTGATATGTTTATCACATGTTCAAACTCTTACATTGTACACTAAAAGGCATGATACATACGGGTGAATTAGTTTCTCACAGTCAAATTCTTAAAATAATAAA
This sequence comes from Sipunculus nudus, assembly GCA_026874595.1. Classification (NCBI taxonomy): domain Eukaryota; kingdom Metazoa; phylum Annelida; class Sipuncula; order Golfingiida; family Sipunculidae; genus Sipunculus; species Sipunculus nudus. The sequence goes on along the minus strand of CM049312.1, from coordinate 46,448,104 downwards.
AAGTAAGAATAAAAGTAACTCAACCCCTGCGAAGCACCACCACCACATTTGAATCCAGAACAGGAACTCCCTAGGGTGCATCAGTGTATCAGACTGTGATGCATATTCCCGGTTTACAATTCTGTGAAAAATCGGCCATGTATGGTGAAAGGCACAATATGTGGTAGAGGGCATTTGTTGACTTGTGTCATGGTAGTGGGGTCATAAACGCCCAGGTACGATTGCCGTTTCAAACCATCCAAAACAACACTCAACAGGACGCCTTCGTCTTCTTGTACGCCGTTAGGGTGCGCTTCAAACCACGGTTCAGTCGGAAACTGGTCCTGCTCGGACCAACCAAGGTCAGGTCCGCCACACACGTTCTTTCTGGCCAAGGCTGCTCTTATTTTGGTCCCGTGCGACTCGGCCACGTACCCGTAAATGTAACAATGCTGAGAAAAACGGTAGAAGTTGTTTATAACGGGCATGTCCATGTTTGAAGCGTACCTTACATCTCCAACTGGATGTAATACGCGCACTGTCACCTTCCGTGTTTTGAGATTAACTGTGTAACGTTTTAGGGTCGGTTTGACATAGTACCTGTCCCTTTTACTCGGGTTGTGTAGATTTGAAAATTTAAGGAATCTAAACACGCTAATATTAGGATAGGTTACCATGTCCACGTGAATAACAGAGCTGTTGGGCTGGAAAGAGTTTACATGGTGCATGACGAACACATTCTCTGTTTCCATGTGGATCTGTTGGCCCGTGTGGATGTTGATGACCACGATCTTGGTTGGTTGGTCCGGATGCCAGTCCAAGCTGTCCAGGGGACGTAGAGACCGCACCATCTTACCTTGGTTTATATATAGTGGACACAAAAACAGTACAGCATAATTTCTAGAGAGTGCAAAAGAATGCATGTATGGGATTGCGTCCACGGGAAAGCGAGTAATGAACTGGCGTTCTTTCGCGTATTTTATGCGAAACAGACTAATATGACTCTTACCAAATGGGAAAGGATTCATTTCGGTGACAAAATTTATGTAATTATCCGTCCCGAATTCTCTGACCGGATGTGACGAAGACGGCAACGGTAAAAAAGTGTTGGTTCGAGAAGAACCCCCTGGCAAAGGAGGCATGATTCTGTCAACATCCGATAACGTGTCTGGATTGAATTCGTACATCGGCCAGAAGTCGCTTACGGCAACGAATTGAGATGCTTTCCTGTCTCCTCGCTTCCCAAACTGATAAACATTGACGTTCGTATTTTCAATACCGTTGTACAAACAGCGCAGCTTTTCCCAAAAAGAAAATGGCGGCTCAACGGAATCAAACAACAGAAATGGGGCAACCGTTTCTTTTTCTAATGATTGGTTGTAAAAATGCGTTCGCAGAAATCTCGTAGAGAACATGATTTGCCGCTCTCCTTGGAACTTGAAGGCATGTAGCTTGGAATATCCGTCGAATGGATGGGTGAAATTTCGTCTTCCCATCTCAAACTGGCCCGGTCCGTTCAGAATCTATGTCAATTAAAAGAAGATAAAAGGCAATCATGAGTTGATCGCTGTTGCAGGTGTTGTATGGGGAAAAGTTACCGAAAGGAAGAAAATCAACAGTATCAGATATTTTTTACATTATATAATATACTAATTCCAGCATATTACCCGTTCTGGCGTTGCCCGGAAGGGGTTTTCTGTGAGTTCATCTTTTGTATACACTGCATGGCGTAGTTTCTGATAGATTTTGCTGCAATAGACCCCAGGCGATATTTCCCAAATTATGTCAAATCCCTTAGGATTTATATAAAATATTTTTTTAAACGGCATTTCCGAGGCGCGGCCTCAGATCAGAGGAGATGCATAACAACGATCAAGTGCTACCGTCAATTATAAAATAGATTTTAGATATTTCTGTTCTCAAACTTATCACTGCGAAATAGATATTATTACATTGTAAGAAATAAATGAAAATGTGAAAGAATTGGGAAGAGTAAAAACTTTTGTTATAAGCAAATCATACCGTGAATTCTGACAAACAAGGGACCTATGGATCACGGTGCTCAGCTGAAGTTGACCTTGAAGGTAAAAATCAAATGGAGATAAAGTCTGAGAGAAAAAAGATATAGGCCATGGCTAATTGATATGATTGGTTTATATTTTGCTTTTTGATAAACTGTTGACAGTTCAGCTGTTAACACATTTGTTCAATTTTTTTATAATATGTTATTAATTTTTTTTTCTATTCTATAAAATGTATACAGTTTCAATATAACTATCGTCGACAGGGGTGCAATGACGTGGGTGTGTGTGTGTGTGTGTGTTGGGGGGGGGGGTTGAATGTTGGGAGTTACAATATCTCTGTTTATACATACAGGATAATCACTAAATTCAACAGTGCCTGCAGGATAAAACAGGTGACCCATGGGCCATGACGCTCAACCGACTGGCATGTTGACAATATGTTCTTGCACAGCAAACAAATTAAGATAACGTAGGTGGCATCATAGTTCATGCATATTAGCTGAAGTTCATGTAGACTCAAAAGCACATCAAATTTGATGACAATCCATCCAGCTGTTCCTGAGGAATCTGGCAATTTGTGTCTATTTTGCATTATGTCTGGGGTGCTCAAACATGGCCTGTGCCTCAGGTAATATAGCAGTGACCTCATTTCAGGTTTCTGAGGAGAACTTTTGAGGATCTGAGGATGTCAAGTAAGAAAATTCTAGGTCAAATGATTATGATTTGTGCCCTGCTTTGGTGTCAAATTTTCATTTATTCTGAGGAGTGATTATAAGCCCTATAGCTTGGAGAATATGGGTAATAGAGACCTAATTTCAGGTTTCCAAGAAGACTTTTCATGGACCTCCCTGGGTGACAAAAAAGAAGATTCTAGGTCAAATGGTTATGATTTGTGCCCTGCTTTGGTATCAAATTATCAATTATTCTGAGGGGTGCTTATAAGCCCCATAGCTTGGAGAATATGGGTAATAGAAACCTAATATCAGGTTTCCAAGAAGACTCTTTATTGACCTCCCTGGATGTCAAGTAAGAAGATTCTAGATCCAGTCATTACGATTTGTGCTCTGTTATCAGATGATCACATCTTTAAAAGTCTCAAAAATAGAGAAAAAAAAATCGTCAAAAAATGAAAAAAATACAGGTGGCACCACAGGTCTGCAGAAACAGATGAAACACTCCTTGACCAAGATCTATGCAAAGAATCATGGTGATTTATGCATTAGTTGTTCAGATACTTGAGCTTTCGTATCGATTTTCATTATTCTGGGGGATACTTCGAAGCCCCATAGTTCTGAGGTTTTGGGTAACAGAGACCTAATTTTAGGTTTCCAAGGAGTCTTTCCATGGGCCTCCCCGCATGTCAAGATAGAAGATTCTAGGTCCAGTCGTTACGATTTGAGCCCTGTTATCAGATGACCGCATCTTTTGAGGTCTCAAAAATAGAGAAGAAAAATAAAAAAAAATACAGGTGGCACCACTAGTCTGCAGAAACTCATGAAATACTCCATGTTCAATATCCATGCAAAAAATAATGGTGATCAATGCTTAAGTTGTTAAGATACTTAAGTTTTTGTATCAAATTTTCCATTATTCTGGGGGGTTCTTCAGAGCCCCATGGATGAAAGAATATGGGTAAAAGAGACCTAATTCTAGGTTTCCAAGGGGATTTTTCATGGACCTCTCTGGATGTAAAGTTAGAAGATTCCAGGTCCAGCGGTTACGATTTGTGCCCTATTAACGGACAGACGAACAGACGGACGACGGACAAAGAGTGATTGCTAAAGCTCAGATGACTTATAGTCAGCTGAGCAAAAAAAAAATTCATTCTGTTACGAAGACAAATTTTTCAGGGGAAAATATTGGGATGATTTCGGTTTCGAACCCATGTCGGTGGCGCACATGTCCGGTGTTCCAACCGCTTCGCTAGCAAAAAAATTGCCTCACTAGCGAGACAGTTCGGTCCGCTTTTATGTCACCCCGTAACACACCCCCTCTTAAGAGCGTTCTGTTATCAGAACAAGACTAATTATCCCAGGAGTCACACTTTGGTGAGCTAATTCCCTGGCCCGCAAAGTTTACCGTCACGTTGGACGAGCCCCCGTTTTGTTACGAAGACGAATTGCTCAGGGGAAAATATTGGGACGATCCCGGTTTCGAACCCATGTCGGTGGTGCACATGTCCGGCATTACCACCGCTTCGCTAGCAAAAAAAAGCCTCACGAGCGAGGCAGTTCGGTCAGCTTTTATGTCACCCCGTAACACACCCCCTCTTAAGAGCGTTCTGTTATCAGAACAAGACTAATTATCCCAGGAGTCACACTTTGGTGAGCTTATTCCCTAGCAGCAAAGTTTACCGTCACGTTGGACGAGCATTTGTTATGAAGATAAAATTTCAGGGGAAAACATTGGGCTGATTCCGGTTTCGAACCCATGTCGGTGGCGCACATGTCCGGCGTTCCAACCGCTTAGCTAGCAAAGCTAGCTTCACTAGCGAGACATTTCGATCCGCTTTTATGTATCCACGTAACAATTCCCATTTACTGAATATATAAAATAGATAGACTGGTAGTCAAACACAGCTCACTTTATCTCCCATTCTGCTGGGGCAGAAAAATAATGAACAAATGTTTGCACTAGATCCTAATTTTTTAATTACAATTATATCAAGTTTGTAATTTTTATACATTCCATATATAACATATATATCTGAATACAAAAGTTGATTTATTATTGAATCATATATCTCAATTTTGCTAGATTACAACACATTTTGCATATAAATGTATTTATTTTTTTTTACCACAAAAGTATATCTTTTGATTTGCAAAGTAATAAATGTCTGGAAATAATACTTGATTAAGAATCCACAATTTAAAATTGAACCGTTATTTATACATAATTTGGCTCATATATTATCAATTTATGCATACTGATGGGTTTATTTATATTTAAATTTGCTAAAATTATTTAACAGAAAATTGATTTCTTTACAAATGCTACATTACCACAACATTGCATCTTCTGGATTACTCCTTGAATTGCTATTTTAAGACTGTTACTGCATAACCTTTGGTGGGAAGGGGGGGGGGGGGGTTGATATGTGAACACCTGTCACAGCAGGGGATGTCCCCCAGTGACCTTTCACAAATCAGGTACCCTGGCACAGCTCACCTCCAGTGACCAGAAGTGGGCTGCCTGCAGCTGGACATTTTGAAAGTTAATACTATAAAGCCTCTGAAAATAACCATCCTAATTTTTTTAGCTTTTATTTTCAAATTTCAGAATTTAACAGATTAAATCCTTATGTGTACCAGCTGTGAAATTTAAATAAAATGTACTAACAGCTGCTGATTTTATATTTATGCTAATAACATATAAAATTTATAAAATCCAGATCTAATTTTGGGTAAATAAATGAATCTTGATTAAACAAAGTTATGTTCCTGGAACAAGGGACCAATGGGTCACGGCGCTCAGCTGAAGTTTGATATTTTTGCAAAGGCAAAATATGCATAATAATCTATTGTAATGTTTTTCATATATATATAAGCATATGAGAAGCTAAGAGGAAAGGGGCCATCCTACTTAGTTACAGTAAAGTTCTAAATATATGATTGCTAAACTAATGCCCTGACAAGACTGTCATTTAGAAAAACAGTAAAACTTTTGAGATACTGCGATACATATGAAAAATTTACAGAGGACAGGCAAGTGGACGGAAGGGACTGATACCTTTATTTCAATTTCAAGGGAATAATGCATTTAAGTTTATATTAAAGCCTTTGTTCTTTAGCATATCCATTTTTTCCATTAATAGTTTTTATAAGATTCATTTTTTTTATTTACAAGTAAAAATATAATCTGAAAATATAAGTTAAAATATCAGAGTTCTAAGATTCCATCATTATTTATCCGGGGTGTAGCTCATATCGGGTCATATTATGCATACACATATCTTTTATTATTTTTAAATAATAAATGTTTAAACTGAATTTAAATGAAAATAACGACACAACATGGCATCTCCAGGTTTATTCCTTGAATCACAATTAAAAAAAAATTTGTACATTGGAGTTTACAGTACATGCTTAATTTTATTCACCTAAAAAAAAGATTCAGTAAATTTGATAAAATATAAACATCTTCTCAAATAAAGTAAACACACTGTTGAATGAGGGACAAACAATTTCATTGTGCTAATAACTATCTCAGCTATAATGTATTATTGGAATTAGTAGTCAAGTTTTTACCTGGTGCAGTTTTTACTCTTCTAAAGTAAGGAATTCCTTATCTGATGAACATCCACACCTTCATAGCAATACACCACTTTGTGGACACAACTAAATGTGCACTTTAATCATTGTAACCCTGGTGATACAATACAAAATCTAAAATGTAGCAAAAGCCTAGAATAAGAATGAATCAAATTCAACATTCATCTAATTTATGCTCTATCTGGGGGGGGGGGGGGGGGGGGGGAGCTGGGCATGCATGGCAGAGGGGAAGCCTGCCAGCAGCGGCCAAGCTGAGCCAAGGGTTACATAAAACAAGTGAAGGCTGTACTACTAGGCTGGCTTGATGTAAACAATACTTGACAAGGTGTATGAAAACTTGAATAAAAGCTTCTCTTTTCAATCAATTCCTTTGAAGTTTCAGATTTTAAAAGATTAAATCCTTTTGTATATATGCCGTGAAAATTAAATCAACAGTGCTTACAGAGAAAAACGTGCCGTTGCGAAAGTTGGACAAAATTTAAGGTATTTATTTTTTTTATGCTTAACTTAAATAACTTAAAAAAATTTGCAAAATTCAGATCTAATTTTGGGTAAACAATTGAATCTTGTTTAAATAAAGATATATCCCTGAAAAAAGTCTCCAGCTTAAGTGATTTTCATGTTAAGTGAGTGAATATATTTCCTGATTTTTTTAAAATTGCATTATGTTTGGGCCAATAACGTCAAAACAATACGCAATACGGACCAAATTTTTGGTATGTTCATAGAAAATGTATGGGAAAATAAGCATTCTAAATATGATCAAAAACAGATCAATGGTTTTGATATAAGGCAGCCTTCAAGTGTAATAATGGTTTTTTTTTATGGGAAAGAGAGGTTTCCTTAATATCTCGTAGGAACGAAGTCCTAGTGACCCAATTTTCGGTATGGTAGGAGTTTTTTTAAACATTTAACTGTATGCAAAATTTTGGATTCGTAGGTCCAACAGTTTCAAAACGTAACAGATGACTTATAGTCAGCTGAGCTAAAAAGTCTATAGCTTCAACAATTATTATGTTAAGTGAATAAATATCTTCTCTGATTTTTTTACAAAGCGCATTATGTTTGGGCAAATAACTAGCTACTAACCTTGTGTACATTGGAACTTTATAGGGGAGTATTTATGGTAAATATGAAGAAAAACAGATGAGTGGTTTTAATATTAGGCAGTCCTGTAGGGTGATAATAGGTTTAAGTGGAAAATTGAGGTTTTTCCTTAATATCTCAAAGGAACGAAGTCGCAGTGACCCAGTTTCCAGTCTGGTAGGATATCTAACAGTAGGCAAAATTTTGGATTCGTAGGTCTTACGGTTTCAAAACGTGCCAGTCTAACGGACGGACGATGGACTATAACTATAGCTTAAATGAATAATAGTCAGCTTAGCTAAAAATGCAGTGCTGCTACTCTGGATTTTATTGGGTAAAGTATAAATTCTTACAAGAAAAAATAAATTGTCTGAAAATGTATGATAAAATATAAAAAAATTGCCAAATAGCGCAATTTTAGTTCCATTTTACACAAAATTACAGCATATGATGCTTCTAAGCAAGCTTCGGGTATGAAATTTGCAGTTATGTAGTGAGATATATAGCATACCTCCTCAGTATAACATGTTTGTATTGCCTGCCTCCTCAGTATTCCATGTTTGTATAGCATGCCTCCTCAGTATACCATGTTTGTATAGCATGCCTCCTCAGTATACCATGTTTGTATAGCATGCCTCCTCAGTATACCATGTTTGTATAGCATGCCTCCTCAGTATACCATGTTTGTATAGCATGCCTCCTCAGTATACCATGTTTGTATAGCATGCCTCCTCAGTATACCATGTTTGTATAGCATGCCTCCTCAGTATACCATGTTTGTATAGCATGCCTCCTCAGTATTCCGTGTTTGTCTGGTGATTTTGTCAAACATTGGCAAGACCACAAACTAATAAGCACAGATAAAATGCCACTTTGTATTATTGAGTAAATGTCTACTGCACTCATTAAGTACATGTAAAAAGCCTAAAATTACCACCTAAAGAGTAAAATATAAAGTATAAGCCCATGAAAAAGAAGTCCTGAAAAAAAAGTATGTTACTTTTAAACAAAGGATCCAAGGGTCTCGATGCTCAGCTGATTTTTTTACTATAAGGATATTTTTATGAGCTTTTTAAAAATGTGGGTCCTGTACGCGACTTTAATTTAACAATAACATAAAAATTTAATAGGGTTCTTCCCCACTGGTAGGTGAGCCAATATTTGAGGATGAAAGGTTGGTTTCAAATGTATCCAGAACTTGTCAAGGAATAAAGTCTGATGACCTTGATCTTTGACCTTGTGACCTCAAAATAATAGGTATTTATTTTATTAGGTAACCGTACGTGAAAGATGGAGGTTTGGTATGAAAAGCGTGGCATTACATGTTTACTTTTATTTGAAGGAGATTTAAATTTGCAACAGAGGAGATAATTGAAGCGGAAATAAATCTAAAGTATATAAATATTGATTATCAAATCGATTTCGATTCTAAGGCTCCTCACAATTCACCTAAATATCAAGGGCAGCTTTCCGGTTTTCAAATTTGTCCAAATATTTGGCAAAAAAAAAAGAATGTTGTGTAGAATTGGAATAAAAGATTTTCACTATTTCAAAAGTTATAGGGGGTTAATAATCATAAATTGCACATGTGCGAACAGAGCAGACACAGAAAACTTCGGTTCTGAATAAAAGGGACAAAAAGACGATAAGAGGTACATAATATAAGGTTTTGGTAAAATATAAAGTATAGAATCTTACTGAATGCTCTGAAACATTTTATAATGATGGGAGTTGATTTGGCAACTTGCAAAGCCAGAATGGGTACGTTTGTACAGCGGGTAGTACGGCAAAAATGGCGGTGCAAAACATTGGTCGCAAACACTGAACAATTAAAATTGTCCCCACGAGTTGCACTTCTGCTGGCCCTACCGCTTATGGTCGCTGGTTTGAAAGTAATCCTGGTCCGCCACCAACGGGCCCTACATTACGAAACTGTCACGCAAAGCCCAGTACAAGGTGCTACAAATAAAACGCCATCAACAGATACTATGAGACAAAGGACACCAGTCACACTACGAGAGGTTTCAACGAATCAAGATTACCAAGAGATGAGCCAAATGATACAACAAGTGAAACAAGAATTGGAAACATTACGAAAAGAACATGAAGAATTGAAACAGCAATGTGAGAAGCGCAAGCCCAGTTTGCAGTAGTTTTTAGCTCAGCTGACTGAAAGTCATCTGAGCTATAGCGATCACCCTTCGTTCGTCGTCCGTCCGTCTGTCCGTCCGGCCGTCCGTCCGTTAACAGGGCGCAAATCGTAACCGCTAGACTTGGAATTTTCTTACTTGACATCCAGGCAGGTCCATGAAAAATCTCCTTGAAAACCTGAAATTAGGTCTCTGTTACCCATATCCTTTGAGCTATGGGGCTCCGAAGTACCCCCCAAGAATAATGCAAAATTTGATACAAAAGCTCAAGTATCTGAATAACTACTGCATCGATCACGATGATTCTTTGCATGAATATTAATCATGGGATGTTCCATCACTTCCTGCAGACTGGTGGCGCCACCTGTATTTTTTCCAATTTTTACGAATTTTTTTTCTCTTTTTTTTTCAGACCTGCAATGAAACTGTCATCTGTTAACAGGGCACAAATCGTAACCACTGGACCTGGAATCTTCAAACTTAATATCCAGGGAGGTCCATGAAAAATCTCCTCTGAAACCTGAAATTAGGTCTCTGTTACCCATATCCTTCGAGCTATGGGGCTTCGAAGTACCCCCCCCCCCCCAGAATAATGCAAAATTTGATACAAAAGCTCAAGTATCTGAATAACTACTGCATCGATCACGATGATTCTTTGCATGAATATTAATCATGGGATGTTCCATCACTTCCTGCAGTGTGGTGGCGCCACCTGTATTTTTTCCAATTTTACGAATTTTTTTCTCTTTTTCAGACCTGCAATGAAACTGTCATCTGTTAACAGGGCACAAATCGTAACCACTGGACCTGGAATCTTCAAACTTAAAATCCAGGGATCCATGAAAAATCTCCTTGAAAACCTGAAATAAGGTCTCTGTTACCCATATCCTTTGAGCTATGGGTCTCCTAATAACCCCCCCCCCCCAAAAAAAATAAAAAATTTGATACAAAAGCTCGAGTATCTGAATAACTACTGCATTGATCACCATGATTCTTTGCATGAATATTCACCATGGAGTGTTCCATCAGTTCCTGCAGACTGGTGGCGCCACCTGTATTCTTTCTAATTTTTACGAATTTTTTTCTCTATTTTTGAGACCTTCAAGGAAGCTGTCATCTGTTAATAGGGCACAAATCGTAACCGCTGGACCTGGAATCTTCTTACTTGACATCAAGGGAGGTCCATGAAAGGTTTTTGTGAAAACATGAAATTAGGTCTCTGTTACCCATATCCATATCCGAGCTATGGGCCTTCTAAGTAACCTTCAAAATATTTAAAAAATTGATACAAAAGCTCCAGTATCTGAACAACTAATGCATTGATCACCATGATTTTTGCATGGATATTCATCATGGAGTGTTTCATTTGTTCCTGCAAACTGTTGGCGTCACATGGATTTTGTTGAATTTTTACGTATTTTTTTCTCTAATTTTGACACCTTCAAATATGCAATGATACGTTACCAGGCACAAATCGTAACCATCAGAACTTGAATCTGCTAACTTGACATCGAGGGAGGTCCATAAAAAATTTCCTTGGAAAACTGAAAATAGGTCTCTGTTACCCAATTCCTCCAAACTATGGGAAACAGAAGTACCCTCCAGAATAATTACAAATTTGATACAAAAGCTCCAGTATTTGTATGACTGATGCATTGTTCACCATGACTCTTTGCATGCATATTGATCATGTAGTGTTTCAACAGTTCCTGCTTAGTGGTGGTGCCACCTGTATTTTTTCTAATTTTTACGCATGTTTTCTCTATTTTTGAGACCTTCAAAGAAGAGCTCTTCTATTAACAGGGCACAAATCATAACCATTCGACCGGGAATCTACCAACTTGACATCCTGGGAGGTCCATGAAAAATCTCTATGCAAACTTGAAATTAAGTCTCTGTTACTCAAATCCTCAAAAAAGGTATGGGGCTCAGGAGTATCCCCCAGAATAATTAAAATTTGATACAAATGCTGCACTCTCTGGACAAATAATGCATTGATCACCATGATTTTTGGCATGGATATTCATCATGGAGTGCTCCATTTGTTCCTGCAGACTGGTGGCACCACATGGATTTTTTTAAAATTTGTACGCATTTTTTTTCTCCTTTTTTTTAGACATGCAAAGAATCAATCATCTGTTAACAGGGCACTAATCATAACCAATGGACCTAGAATCTTCTAATTTATAAAAACATTGAGGCCCACGAAAAATCACCATGGAAACTTGAAATTAGGTATCTATTACCCATATCTCTGGAGAAATGGGGCTGAGAATTATGACCAAGAATAATTAACAATTTGATACAAAAGCTCCAGTATCTGAATTACTAATGCATTGATCACCATGATTCTTCGCATGCATATTGATCATGGAGTGTTTCATCAGTTCCTGCAGACCAGTGGCACCACCTTCATTTATTCCAATTTTTACGCATTTTTTCTTTAGTTTTTAGACCTTCAAAGAAACAGTTGTCTGTTAACATGGCACAAATCATAACCACTGGACTGTGAATCTTCTTACTTGACCAGCAGGGAGGTACATTAAAAAATCTTCTTGGGAACTTGAAAATAGGTCTTTGTTACCCAGATCCTCTAACCTATAGGGTTGGTAAATACCTTCAGCATTATTAAAAATCTGATACAAAAGCTCCAGTGTCTGAATAACTACTGCCTTTCTGAAGAAGACTCAATCAGAGAAAACAGAGACCACTCCGGCTGAACAGTTGATGGAACACAAGAATACTGCTGTTGTATGGACCAGGCAAGAACCGTTTGGAGAAGAATAATATGATAAAAGTGTTGAATTCTTATGAATATACTTGAAAAATCATTGGTTGAATTAGCCTGATGGACCCTTATGCACAGGAACATTAAATAATAAAATGTCTTCTTCTTAAGAGTTTTATGCTTGCTTGTGTTTTAACTTTCAGACAAATATCCTTTGTGCACTTAAATTATCACATAAAGCATAATCTTTATAAAATTTTCAGTTGCATGGCTTTTAACAATATATTATTCACACAATCTGTATATTTAAGATCTGCATTAGACAAAAGGTGTCTTGTCAAGTGGCCAACAAAATATGCTACAATTCTATTAGAATGTAAGAAAGTAATAGTATTAATGATATAGGAATATTCAAATATTAGTAGTTGTCTGTCTGCAGGTGAATCATATAGGATATCAGTTGTCAATATAAGATAATTATATGCCAAGATTGTTTGTTTTTGTGATTCTCTGTCAGATGTTAGGCACAATTCCATCGTGACAGCAGGAAACAGGTTAATTATGCCTTTTGTTAAATAGCCAATTAAAATGAGAATTTTCCTTTCTTATGATGTTTATTAATTTTTCCCCATGTTGGATTTTGGATGATGTGTCAATCTCCAGTTTGTTTCCTTCAGTTAACAAATCTGAAGGTGAATATGTGTTATTACAAGTATCAACCATTTCTTTGACTACATGTCTCTATGTTTACTGTTTGTTATTATGTAAATAAATCGTTTTATGTTTAGAAAGAAGCCAAATTAAAATTTTTTGTAATGGTATATAGACATTTAATCGGCCTGTAATTATGAAAGATAAAAATAATAATGAATAAATACACCACGACTTCCAATCATCGACATCCATGTTTCAGTCTGCACATAGAGGTTTAGTTTCTTACTCGGACACACGGTGGCGCTCGAACTGGGCAAGGTTCTTTCTCAGCTGTGGACCACAATTGAGGGGGATACCAGTCGAGCTATTTCACGCCTCGGCAATTGTAGAATAATGCCGTATATTCATATTTTATAATTGTAGCCTTTTTTAAGATTTCATTGATTTGTTGCGCCATATGGAGGTTTCATTATGAAAGAATTCCTTGTTATTTGTTATCAGACGTCGGTGCTATGTTGGGGCATTTTCCAGTGCGTTTAACATCCGACGTCCGGGTTTTAGTCGATGCCGAAACATTGCGTCAGCTCTGTTGATGAGTGTCAGTCCGCTGGGCGGTGCAACGAAAAAAAACACAACAAAAACAAATCTATCCAGTCTCTTTAATTGCAGTGAACTGTTTTCAAGTGAATCGTCACTGTACTTGTGAACTGTGACAGAAACATCGTCACTTTGTGGTTGAGAAGCAGGCGTTAACAAGGTTGGTGTATATTTCAATATTTGCTCGGCGGGAAAATTCCAATTTTTAATGAGGCCATTTTCAAGGCATATTTTAACCATTCAGGTAGTCCAGTTGATTCAGTTGACACCACGTCACCAATTGATTGTGTTTATTTGATTTTAAAGAAATCTTTGTTTGCTTAAAATTCAAGTGAAACGATGTCGGGTGATAATCAGAATTTACAAGCAGTTTTAACTTGCAAATTGGCCTTGTGTTCGAATTTAGAAGCGTAATGACTTTTGATGCCTGATAGAATAATTGATTGAAGATTTTACTGAAATAAAGACGCACATGCACTGTAGAGGAAAATATGTATTGGTTAACGTGCCCTACTCCAAACTGTCAGTACTCGTTCTTAATTTTTCTTTTGAATCAAATTTGATGTCTTATTTTTATGTCAGTCATATACAAATTTGTGGATGTTGATGGAATCATCAAGTAAGTTCCATGTTGGAGCAAGAAAAAATGCAATCACTGGTAAGGAAGCCAGTTTTTTTTTTTGTTTTTTTTTTTTTTTTTTTTTTTTGTTTTTTGGCAGGTCTCCGGCCTGTAGCCTACTGCACTTTTCAAATGTATTGTGAGGAATATGATGGATTTTGATATAACTCAACAGAAATGTAAATCAGTATAATATCTCGCCTAAGTTTGATTTTCAGCAAAAGTCATGCATATTTTATGAGGTCAGAGGTCACCACACCTTGGAGGCTCTTTAGTGACTTCACAAATATCCTGTGGATTTTCATGAGTCTCATACATATTTACCAATACAGTTCCTCGCCCCAATACATTTCTCAGCAGATTTCATGCATATTTAAACAGGTCAAAGGTTACCAGGCTGCTCTGTACAGGCCACTTGGTGAAGTAACTGCGATAACTGAGAAAGAATATGAAGGATTTGGATCAAACTCATCAGGATTGTTAATCAGTAAAATATTTCGCCCGATTTCAGTTTCTAGCAAAATCCACACATTTTTAATGGGGTCAGAGATCACCTCACTTTGGTGGCACAGTGGTGACTCAACAAAAATCCTATGGATTTTCATGAAACTTATCATACATATTTACCAATAGAGTTTCTCACCTAATTTACATTGCCAACAAAATTCAGGCATTTTTAATGAGGTCAGAGGTTACCAGATACACACCTGGCGTCTTATGCCTGCTCTTGTTATTTCATCTGTTACTATTGTATTCAGTTCATAATAAATAATTTCCAATACTGTAATTTTTTTTTCTTTTTGTTTCAGGTACCTGCCAAGACAAAACGAGAACTAATCCAGATCAATTATTCAAGAACAAGAAAAACCAGATCAAAGAAAACCAGATCAAAGATAACCAGATCAA
Organism: Sipunculus nudus; assembly: GCA_026874595.1. NCBI lineage: Eukaryota > Metazoa > Annelida > Sipuncula > Golfingiida > Sipunculidae > Sipunculus > Sipunculus nudus. The sequence goes on along the minus strand of CM049312.1, from coordinate 46,433,087 downwards.
AGATAACCAGATTAAAAAACTAGATCAAAAACCAGATAAAAAAACAAGATCAAAACCAGATAAAAAAAACAAGATCAAAACCAGATAAAAAAAAACAAGATCAAAACCAGATAAAAAAACGAGAAAATAAAACCAGTGCAAAAAAAAAACCTGACGTTATTAAAAAAATATCATTTATAGAGTTTGTCATTTATTTCCATTTTATTAACTCTGTTTAACGGAGGCAACTTCACCATATTCCCGTATCTTCTCAGCTAATCACATCTTGTTTTCATTTTCATAACCAGTTCCATTAAATACTCTACATCCTGTGTCTGACTTTCACTCGTCCAGTACTACTGTTTCCTTTTCAGATCTGATCAATTTTTTTTGTAAACTTTAACCTTATCTGCCCATCTATGGCTTCAGCTATACCTGTCCCGGCTGTATCTATCAGTAAGATTGTTAAAGGCACTTTTCACCAAGGTGATCGTCAGTTTCCATCAGACTCAGTCGGCAGACAGTGTGTGCCTAATTCACTTGATGCTCTGCTTTATGCCACCCTGCACAATGTTGTTGAATGGCAAACAAATGATATGGACACTATATTAATTGAAGGTGATCATTTGTACAGAACATTGATGTCAGATGTACCAGATAAAGGATACATGGCTTGGGATGACATACCAGAGTATATACAATCCCTGGATCATAATTTCAAGATAAAACCAACCTTGATCACTGGTGGTTTCCTAAATCATTCTGATGTGCAAGCACCCTACATGTTTTACCAGGATGCTTTGGCAGAAATCACTTCCAAGAAATGTGGTCTTATTATAGTTGGAGGAAATGCGATTGCAGTTTCATATCAGCAGAATTGTTACTATGTGTTTGATCCACACAGCAGAAATCATCTTGGTTATCCTACACCTTGTGGCACATCAGTTCTTCTTGCATTTGAATTGCAGTCAGAATTTTTTCAGTATATATCAAACTATGCAAATATGATGAATGCAACTATGTTTGAAGTATTTAGAATAAATCAAGTCACCACTAAAGCATTTAAACTTGGAGTGAAACGCCAAAGTAAACAGTCAACTATTTCAGATGATCAGTTAATGCATGCAACCCAGTCAACAACAGACCTCATGGACACGGTAAATAAAAGTAGACCTGAACATGAAAATGATTCTCAACAAGGTGTTCACATGATCCAAGAATACTTTAAAGATCAGCAACTAAAAATGAACAGAAAACTATATTTGAAAGAGTACATGCGACAGAAAAGAATGAATCCAGCTCACAGGGATATAAAACGCCTAAAAGATCAACAAAGAAAACTGTAATCAAGACAAAATGAAACTTGTAGACAAAAAGAAAGAAATTCTGAGAAACAACAGAAGCAAGCTTCTAGACTTAATGAAACATACAGACAAAAAGAACGTTCTGCAGAGAAAGCATATAATCAGAAGATGAGAAAAGATAAAGTTAGAAGGGCACAAGAGAGAGAAGCTGAGAAACAACAGAAGCAAACTGCTAGACTTAATGAAACTTACAGACAAAAAGAAAGAAAGGCCGAGAAACAACAGAAGCAAACTGCCAGAAAAAATGTAACTTACAGACAAAAAGAACGTTCTGCAGATAAAGCATACAAACAGAAGATAAGAAAAAACCAAGTTCGAAGGGTACATGAGAAAGAAGCTGAGAAACATCAGAAGCAAACTGCCAGACAAAATGAAATCTATAGACAACTGGAACGTGTCAGAGAATCAACTGGTAAAAAAAAAAAGAAAAAGATCTGAAGATGATTTTTTTAGAGAAACTGAGAGACTTGCCAAAAGGAGTAAAAGAGCTGATCCATTACATAAGAGAACTGAGACTTTGAGAAACACAGCCACAAGAGCACAAAAAAGAACTGATGAATCATACAGACAAAATGAAAAAGGAGTTAATCTGAAGAGGAAAAAGGGTGCAGATCTCAAAGAATGTATACAGAAATTTCATACTTCGATATCTGAAGGTCCCATATATGCTTGTTGTTGCTGTAATCAGACATGGTTCAAACACTCTGTAAAGAAATCAGATACCTGGCCAGACAGACTAGATTCCACTTTCCTAGCAATACACATTACAGATGTGAAATCAGTTGACAATAAACAGTGGTTATGCACAACTTGTCTTGATGCTCTTAAATGCCACAAGACGCCAAAACTTTCTGTATTAAATGGAATGCAGTTTCCTGATAAGCCACCTGAATTGAGCTTGTGTCCCCTAAAAGAAAGGCTTGTTGCATTACGCATACCGTTCATGCAGTTACGAGAATTACCGAGAGGTTCACAGTTGTCACTGAAAGGATCACTGATCAACGTACCTACTCAGATGGAAACAACCGTGGATATGTTGCCACGTACGTCAGACTCCACGGCTGCTGTACCAATAAGTTTAAAACGAAAACTTGAGGACAAAAATGTAGAGTGCACCCAGAATGTACGTCCAGCTGTAATACTGAGTGCACTACACTACTTGATGAGACATAGTCAGTTGTATAAAGATGCAAACGTTACAATAAATAGCAATTGGCTTCAGACTTTCAAAAATTCACAAGAGCATGAACCTCTAACCACAACTGACAATTCCGTGGATGATAGTCTCTCTGATGATGACAATTTTGAAGAAATACATGAAGATGAACAAGCAGGAATTATAGATACCATGCTTGATGATACTGAACTCACAGGGAATGACATAATATCGGTAGCTCCTGGTGAAGGACAGAAGCCTTTGAGTTTGTTTCAAGACAAAGATTCAGAATATATGTCATTTCCGTCAATATTCTGTGGGCAAAGGAGATTAGATAATCCTGAAAGAAAAACTTCTGTTCATTACAGTGACATTTGCAAATGGGAACTCCGAGCACTTGATCGCAGAGTTGCTGCAAATGTTCCAAATCTTTTCTATAAAATGAAGAAATTACAAATAGAACAAATAACAGGAAAGGTTAGCCTAGCAATTCGTCGAATCAAAACTAAGGGAAAAAAGTATTCCGTCCAGGATGTCTTGAATGAAAGCAAAGTTCATGAGTTGACAAGGTTGGATGAGATGTACAGGATTTTCAGATCCATACGAGGCTCCCCTCCATATTTTGAAGCACGTTAAAGGATCTCTTTGCGATGATTAGACAACTAGGATTGCCAACATGGTTTATATCTCTATCTGCTGCAGACACACATTGGGAAGACCTGCTGATCATGCTTGGAAAACTGATTGATGGCAGAACTTATTCAAGCGATGATATTAGGCAAATGGATTGGGTAAATAAAACACGCTTGGTTAAGGCAGATCCTGTAACCTGTGTACGGTATTTTGATCACAGAGTTCATTCCTTCATTCATACTGTCCTACAAAGTGCACATTCACCTCTTGGAAAGTTAAAAGATTTCTTTTACAGCAACGTGGCTCTCCACATATTCATATGCTTATGTGGATTGAGGATGCAACCATATATGGTCAACATGAAGAAGACACTGTCACCAAATACATTGATGAGCATGTGACCTGCTGCAAAAATGATGAGGACCATCAAGATCTGTTAGATCTACAAAAAAAAGACACTCCAGGTCTTGTAGAAAGAATGGAAAGCCAATTTGTCGTATTAACTTTCCATTGCCACCCATGCCATACTCTAAAATCCTTACACCTCATGACACAGAAGTTGATGAAAAATATAAACAGAACTACCACAAGATCTCGCAGGCACTTGCAAGCTTAAATGTTGACAATGACCTGTCCTTTCATGATTTCTTAAACTCTCTAGAACTCTCTCTAGATGACTACTACATGGCCTTGCGTACATCCATTAAAGGTCCAAAAGTATTCCTTAGAAGGTCAATATCTGAAATAAAAACCAATGGATACATGAGACTTTTGTTTACTGCATGGAAAGCTAACCATGACCTTCAGTTTATTCTTGATCCTTATGCATGTGCAACATATATAGTTTCCTATGTCAGCAAAAGTCAAAGGGGAATGAGTGCTTTGTTAGATGCTGCTTGCAAAGAAGCTAGAAAATGGGACAAAACTCTCAGAAGCTCTTCCTTGCAACTGATTAGTGTGTACAGATCCCCTCAGTCAAAACTCTCTGACTTTAGGTCAAAGCTTGCCCAGCTTATGACACATGTTGATATCCAAGAACCATTGTTAGTAATGGGAGATTTTAATATAGATATTAGTATACAAAACAATATGTCTGCCTTGAATGAGCTTTCACATCTTTTACACTGTCAACAACTCATAACAGAAAAGACAACTGATCATGGTAGTCTTATTGATCTCGTGTTTTCAAACTTCCCAGATGCTACAACTTCAACAATAGAGGCTACATGGTCTGATCATAAAGTCTTGTTCACTATTGTTCAAAAGAGTGTTTTCCAGTTTTATCTTGATTGATCATTTTTATATTGGTTCACAATGAATCTGACTCAATTTTTTAGTAATGCCATTGGTATGATATAACAGACATAAACTTACCCAAAATGAAATTGCTGTTGATGTGGAAAATTTGATGTCTTTACAATTTAACAACTAGAGAATTTCTAATTAAGAATCTATGCAGATAATGCACAGGACAGGAACTTATAATAGCAAGATACAATTCACCCTACACAGAGACAGGTCCCGACCTCTCTGCTGTGAATACAGATCTCCTATCATCATATTTATATTCAAACTTACCAGTCACACGCATCAGTAACTGTCTGATATCAGTTGGATCTCCCCATCCAACCTTGTATCAAAAGAACATGTTTTAGCATTCTTACCCTCTTTGGAGTACCTGGCATAACCTATTTGGAAAACCTGAATAAGGTTATTGCAACTTATTTCCAAGGACTATTGGCAAAATGCATGATTTTCAGCACTCTGCGAGTCATTTTACTCATTGATCAAGGTTTCTTGAATTCAGCTGAGCGTCATGGCCCATGGGCCACTAGTTCCCTTACGCACCCATTGGACATGAATGGCTTAAGTGAAGGTGACTTTTGTGTAATAATTGATATGGAAAATGAGTTATATGAAACGATCACATTAATGTCTTCATATGTACTGGGACTAGGTATTCCGGTATGATAGCCTTTGTTTATATACCGCCAGATTGTTCCTTTGTGTATTCTGATAGGGATTTAACGAATGGAATAACAATATTGGAAAGTTATTTTTTGGATATAATTGAAGAATTTGGCCAGTTATCTTTAATATGAGCTGGAGATTTTAATTCAAGAACAGGCAAATTGAATGATTACACTGTTTGAAATAATGATTATGCCGAAGATATGAATCAAGTATATGAAGGTTTTTGTATACCCAGAAACTCAAAAGACCATATAAGTGAGCCAAATTGGTTTGGTCGAACTTTAATTAATTTATGTTTTAACTGGGATGTACATTTTCTAAATGGTCGTTTAAACAAGGGACCCATGGGTCACGGCGCTCAGCTGTTATATATGATAAAAAATATGATTTTGGAATGAGGCACATGCTGGTTTTGTGTGGTAATAAATATAAGCTTTATTATGAGTTGTTGGTGTTTAGCTTATGTATGATTTTGATAGTATCTTTGGAGACAGGGAAGAGGATTGATTTCATTTATTTAATTAACAAATGGAGTGCTATTGTCACACAGATTTTGACTTGGCCATATAACTTATAAGCAGCACATATAATAAAAGAGTTTATTAATTTATTAAAATTTAATAACAAATATTGTGCCAATATAATTTTTATTTTAAAAAAAATAATAAGAAAACCATATGACTTTTAAAAAATAAAATATAACTGAAATGATTATTAAAATAATATTATAGAATATATTCATGAATGCATATGTGAATACATTTTGAAAGTATCAAATACATTCATTTTTACCTGAATTCCCATTCATATGCAATAAATTTTTTTAATGCAGTACATATTCATATTCGTATTCAAATACATTTGCAAAGCATTCGCACCATGTCTAGTATTTATTCAGTTTTAGCCAAACAATGATGTTGAGAATCCAGAATACACAAAATTCACAAATTTAAATAATGATCATAAAAACCTGGTTTTATGGCTTTTATTTATATTTAAAAAATAAATGTAATATATTCCCTTTGGACTACTTTCACGTCAATCTACACACTAAACACAGTAAGAATCCAGATTAATATTATCAACTGCATCTTTGTCTATCATTAATTTCCTTCATATGATCCCTAGTGATTAGTAATGAATAATATGATTTATTTTTTATCATTAAAATTGAACTGAAAAATACCATAGGGCCAAAAAAAAAATGTTCTGCTTCCAGTTACATAGACTTTTAAAATAGGGTAGGTAGGTAGGAAATTTTTTTTTTACAATTTTTTTTATTTTGGCTTTTCTATATTTTAAAGACCATTCTTAACATGACAAAGTCACAAACTAAGCAAAAAGCATAATCACTATAGCTCAGACTGTCAGTAAAGCTGGCTAAAACGAAAGAACATCTCAGATGTAGCACTTTTTGCTTCTGACATTTAATAATAAAACAAGTGATAGCATAACATTTAAAAAAATCAACCAAAACCTTCATAAAAAGATATATTTTGAGTGAAAAACAACTCAATTTTTATTACAGATAGTCCACTCAATCTTTTAATTTAATCTCTTAATAATTATGTCATTGTATTCACATTCCCTTGCCAAAACATCAATGAAATATCCCTCAGTAAATTCGAGATATTTGACACACTTCATAATAATATTCTCTAAACTCCGTGGTCACCCACTTTGGCCTGGTCGGTATTGGATGCCGGCTCAAGAAGGCATGATGAGTTGAAAGTTCACTTTTCTTCTTTAAGCTTTGAATTACAAGGCATGACCTGTTGAGATATATATTTAACATAAAACTGGTGATTGCCCATCAATTTGAGCCATGAAATATACTATTTAAAAATAAAACGGGAGTCTTACCATTAGCGAGGGCGGTTTCCATGTTGTCAGACCGATCGGCACGCGCCACTGATTCGGCAGCCATTGAACCATACCTAACACTCCGCACAGGCACGCATTATCGTACTTGGGTTTCAGAAAAAAAATCACTGTGCGCAGGTTGCCTACAGTCGGAAGTCTTCGGTCGTGTTCTATATTTAGCATTCGGAACATCGTGGTAGTACTTGGTCATCCAAGCTCTCTGGCGAAAGAAACCGGCGGATTCGGGCGAGGTGTTCCGAGTGCTACTTTCTAAGACATGTTGAAGTAAAGCAACTAGTGTCTTCAATAGACGCAAGGTGCCGCCACTCTGGACGCCAGAATGGGTCCGTCAACGATGTTTACAAATGAAAAAAATGGCTTCAGGGTTTTAATTTTTTTATATAGGGTCGGCGGGGTAGAAATAGGGTCGGTCGGGAACCGGAAGCAGAACATTTATTTTTTTTTTTTGGCCTAGGTGTCTGCATTGTGTTATTTGGAATAACAATGACATTGACATTCTATCCATCCATACAAGATTCTTACATTATCAGTAACGGCAAGTTAATTTCCTGTTACTCATCAACTAACAAATTCCTTTTTTATTAATTTTTCTTTAATTTGTTATTTAAAACCAATAAAAATTTATTAATTTATTGTTAATTGTTATGTTGTTTTTCAAAACAACAACTAGATAAGTTGGGTTGGACACCTGGATCAACTGTGGCTGGGCATTAGCTGCCTGGCTGTCCCAGTGTATGCCTCGCCTCAAGCGTGCATAATTTGGTGAAAGGTCAACAAGGTCAACATACAGGTGACTGAAGAGGGGCTGGGTACCGGTAGAGCCTGGGTCTGACATGGTCTCATAAAAATATTAATAAAAGCTACAATTTTTGGCCAATTTCTTTCAGCTTCCTAAACTACAAAGCTGAAATCCTTATGTGTGCATGTTATGAAAATTATATCAACAGTACTCTCAGGAAACAAACGTGCCATAGTCAAAGTTGGGCAAAATTTAAGGTACCAATTTTATATTTATACTAATAACTTATTAAATTTGAAAAATGCAGAACTAATTTTGGGTATTCAATTGAATCTTGATTAAATAATGATACATCCCTGACAAAAAAATCTCTAGCTTCAGCAATCCTCTTGTTAAGGGAGTAAATATATTTCTTGATTTTTAAAAAGTGCATTATGTTTGGGCCCATAACTTAAAACAATTACGCAATATTGACATCATTTCTGGCAGGTGCATAGCGAATGTATTGAAAACTATGTATGTTATATATGATCAAAGTCAGATCAGGTGTTTTGATATTAGGCAGTCTTAAATGTGTAACAATGGGTTTTTAATGGAAAAATGAAGTTTTTCATTAATATCTCGAAGGAATTAAGTCCTAGTGACCAAATTCTTGTCATGGTAGGGGATTTTGGAGACATCTAACTGTATGCCAAATTTAAGGAACTTAGAGCTGAAGCTGGGGAGCTGAGCTCTAGCAAACTGCAAAACACTAGCTTGATGTAAACAATATGTGACATGGTGCTTGAAAACTTGAATAAAATCTACAGTTTTTGATCAACTGGTTTCAAATTTTTTGTGTTAGCAGTTGAAATGCTAACAAAAACATGCTTTGAAAATTAAATCCACAGCAGTTACAAGAAAACAACGTGCCATGGTCAAAGTTGGGCAAAATTTAAGGTACCAATTTTTTATTTTTGCTAATATTTTTAAAAAAATTAAAGATTTTGATCTAATTTTGGGTATACAATTTAATTTTGATTAATTAAAGTTATATTACTGGAAAAAAGTGCTTAGCTTTAACGAGTTTTGTGTTAAATGATCAAATTTCTTTCCTGATTATTTACAAAATGCATTATGTTTGGGCCAATAACTTTTTAAAATTATATAATACAGACCTAATTTCTGGCATGTACATAGGAACTATATAGAGGATTATTTATGGTAAATATGAGGAAAACAGATGAGTGGTTTTGATAAAAGGCAGTCCTGAGGTGTGAAAATATGTTTTAAATAAAAATATTGAGGTTTTCCTTAATTTCTCAAAGGAACGAAGTTACAAAGACCCAGTTTTCGGCTTGGTAGGAGATCTTAGGGACATCTAACATTATGCCAAATTTTGGATTCCTAGGTCTTACGGTTTCAAAACATGCCACATCTACGGACAGACGGATGGACGGACGGACAGACGGACGGACGACGGACAATGGACCACGACTATAGCTCAGATGACTTATAGTCAGCTGAGCTAAAAAATGATAAAAACGGTGAATATACTTGTATCTCAAATAATAGGGCTAGTGTCATAGATTATGCAATTGTATCAAGTGAACTATATTCGCTGATCGCCTATTTTTTTATTGAGGCGCTAGATTACTCTGCCCATTTTCCGTTGACTTGTACATTTACAACACGACGAAGGAGATCACTCCTCCTGTCTGGAGCCCTTCATGCACCACTGCAAGCACGTGTTCGTTATGTTTATAAAGCAGAGCACCAACAGCAATATGTAAGTAATGAACAAAGTGTTACTACTGCAAAATCTTTTTATTGAGATTGTGGATTTGAACGTAGAAACTGCAATAGAACATTTAGAAATAAATACTAATTGATTCAACCAATATTATAAATAAAGGGGGAAAACAAACCGACAAGCAGGATGCAACCGGATTGTTGGGATAGAGAGTGTGCTATTGCTAAAAGCTACAATTACTGTATGCTGAATAAATACAGGCGCACTAATTCTGAAATTGATCGACTGGAATTTTTTTATGCTAAGAGACACTTCAAATATATAATTACTCAAAATAAAGTTACAAAAAGATACAAATAAAAATAAACTTCTTAAGTCTAAAAATAATCCTAAACAATTCTGGCACATCATCAGAGGTTTTACATCAAAAAGACAAAGTGTGATATAAATGCAGCTGACTTATTCAGACATTTTGAAGGACTGCTTAATAAACCTCAAAACAACGCAGAAAGGAACGAGAATGTAATAGGAAAAGCTATACGGGATCACGATGCATTCTGTTTAAGGTGTATAAGAAACCAACCTATAGATCTAAATTATGAGATTACCAATCAAGAGGTGCACAATGCAATAAATAAAAATGCCTGCTGGAATTGCTCAAAAATACTTTAACGGAGGGGACGACATTATTGACGGCGGTTTGACTCTCCGTAACATTATTTATTATTTTATAACTAAATTCAGTATGGGATTAATGGAATTATTATCGGTAATTAGAATAATGTATCTTGACCTTAAAGCTTGGGTTCAGACTTCAGATGGGTTAGCTGAATGGTTTAACTTTAAGAAGGGAACTAGACAAGGGTGGGTATTGAGCCCAATATTGTTTATTATATTTCTTAATCAATTGTAAATGAGATGATTAAAGCAAGTAATTTCCATGGAATATCATTAAACGAAAATGCACCCAAGATTTCGATATTATTTTACTAGCTGAAACACCTGGTAATTTGCAGAAATTAATATATTGGATGTTTTTTGCACAAGTGGGGAATGCAGGTTAATCTCAGTAAGTCACAAACTGTTGTATTTAAAATGGAGGTATCCTCGGGAAAGCTTAGAAATGGACATAACGGGGTAAAAACATTAGTACTGTAAATAATTATAAATATTTGGGTATAACTTTCTCATCAAGACTATAATGGAAACGTGCTCTGTCAGATTAGCCAGAATTCAAATATGAAAGCAGCAATGTTAAAAAATAAATAAAGATACAAAATGTGGTATACTGCCGGTTTGTGAAAATTCAAGCTTTTTGGTAAAATTATATTACCAAAATTATTATATGGGTCAGAACTTTGGGGATATGACGGACGTGATCAAATTGAAACGGTACAATATCGATATTGTAAAAATGTTTTAGCGGTAGGGGTGACCATGTCAAATTTTGGAGTCATTTGGGAGTGTGGAAGAAAACCGTTGTGGGTAAAATATATAAATCGCAGTATAACGTACTGATGTAAACTTTTGTACATGGAAGAAAGTAGATTTCCTTATATATAAACCCCGGTCTAGCATGGCAAAGAGAGTTCATCTAGTACGGATTAAACTGAGAGTGCAACACACCGCCAGGCGAGGCCGCTACAACACGAGTTACGCCCGTGTCACACAATAAAAAGGACACCTGTAACAGGTTTCATATATTAAACTACAATTAAATAAATTGGGTTTCGGCTCAATTTGGTTATCTCAGGCTATTGGAGATGTAAAATAATTTGTGCTATAGTAGAGGAAAGATTGGAGGACTGTGTCTTACAGGTATTGCATGCAGAAATTGAGCGCAATAGCAAATTGCAAATGTATAATTCTGTAAAATCACTGTGCATGCATAAATTATGATAATAACCGGGATGTGACATTATCCGGGCTTAAACACCGATGTACTTTTGAGTCCTAGAAGAAGCGTTATGTCTGGTATGATATTAAATAAATCGTCAATAAACTGGAAACAGGATCGTTTATGAATATTTTTATTGCACAACGGCATATCAAATTACGTTTATGCATACCTGAAAATTTATTTCCTGTAAGTTTTATGCCGCCTGCCGCAATAACTGACAAAAATCCGACTTGCCAACAGAAAGAGACGTAGCGTCTGGGTCATGAGGTAAAATTTCTTGAAATATACGGCACAGTTATAACGTTATTTGTAACAAACTATTTTACTAAATAATTCTTTGCCCGACTTTTGCGCCTTATTTTTCGGATATCTTATTAATGACTCAAACTTCCATGATCGTCTTTCTGATAGGACTGTTCATCGTCATGCCATTGTCAACTTTCTGAAGTTTCGCTGCAATTGAGGTTTTTGACCAAGTATCTCCTCAAGTGTTCACAAATCCTCCAGTTTTTCGTTGACCCTTAAAGGGGATTTCCAGTCGTAAGCAACGTTTGGCGTGTGTTTAGCGTGATATAAAGCGTGTGCTTTATATCATCTCGGCGAAATGTCACTGAAGTTTAAACCGCGGCCTTTCAAAGGCCATGAGTTAATTATGTATGATATGTGATCGTAAACATCGCCCTTGTTAAAGTACGAAGAAACAATGATCTGAATTACAGTTGTATCTTAAGATGTTAATTAGATAAGTGACGAGGAGTGACTCGCATGCATAACTGCTCTTGCCTGCCGCACACAGGTGGGAGATGCGATCGTTTGATACGCCTGACCGATTACAGGCTCTTGGCCTCTTTGATCCCCGTGTCGGCGTTTGATGTGATATTAACTGCGAACTGGTATCACTGTCAAGGGTTCCAAGCATGACAATAAACGGGATTATGACAATATTCCATGATATTAAACGGTCAGATTTACCATTGTTTATATAGGAAATGGTTTGGGATTTCAGATTTAAGTGACAATAAGCGGGATTTTCCATTAACCGATATCACACAAAGTGGGCTTGACTGTACTTTTCACCAAATTTAAGATCTGTTATGGCAAACTTGAGCCCAAGTGACTTTCCAATAGAAATGGATATAGGTACACATAACTGAAAGATGGTGTAAATTTTGTATAACTAAAGGAATAGGACAAATTGAGGATGAATACCATATATTGTTTGAATGTCAGGTTTATGAGCTCAAACGAATAAAGTTCATTCAGGGAAAAACAAAACTAAACCACCATATAATTTGATAAACTTGCTTGCAAATACTACGCCCTCCGAAATTCAAGATAAAGCAACATTTTTGAGATATATAGCAAGTAACAATTAACAAATATTCCGAGACTATTATCTAGAGTTTATGTACGTGTAAATTGTTTCATTGATGAATATACCCAAATTATATTGGAAGTAATATTGTATATGTATGTATTATAAATATATATATATATATATATATATATATATATATATATGATTCTGTAAGGGCTGGTGTCTCTTTCATTATCAGAATAAACTTTTTTTCCTTTTAAGTTTTGAAAATAATAATCATATATTGCTGTAGATTTGACCTTGAAGGTCAAGGTCACCAATTTCGTCTGAGAACAAGGGGGGCACATCTTGTGAGTCATCTTTTGAGGGAAAAATCTTCAGTACTTAAAAAGTTAAATGGGTCACAATAATCCTATTAGGGCCCAGTTTTTTTCCGTTTAATAAATATTTATATTTTAATAAAATCAGAATTCCGGAATGTACCGTTCTATCTTTATATTTTATGTAATATATTTGCTACATACTTTTAAGAGTTTAATCTTATAAAATCAGGATGATTAAATGAATTATGTGTTCAATAAGCCTATTTATATGTTTATAATTTAAATACTACTATCGTTGATGCCATTATTCTGAATTGTTACCACCGCACGGCGAAACCACATCATTGTATAATATTACATAATAGCGGTACCAGCGTTTCAGGCATGTTAGTTAATAATCGTAACATCAAACCTTGGTGCTTACCATATCGGTTGTGAGCAGAAAATGGTAGACCTTGCTTGTAATGGAGAAGGCTGGCGCAGTTTGAAAAAAAATTATTTACAAGATATTGGCTGTGAATTTCCTTATTTGCAGTTTAAATCTGCTCTAAATCCGACTTTCCTCCATATTCCGTGCATGTTATGTTATTCCGTTTTCGAACCCAATTCCGTTTTTCCGTACATTTTTCCGTTATAACGTAAAAAACGGGGCTCTACCTATAATTCCAGAGTGGACGTGAGGTTAAGGTCGCCATTTTTCAAACTCTCCTGAGAACTTGGTCATCACATTTACAAGAAATCCTAAAGGTGATGAACTATAATGCGGCTGATTATACCCTGAAGATCCTGGATAAGGTCATATTTTTTATTTCATTCAAGAAATTGGTTGAAACAATTTGTGTTTCAAATTTGAGAAAATTATGTCCAGTACTTTTGCATTTTAGCTGATTTTACCGTGAATATCAAGTTTTCAAACTCCTCCATGATTTCGGTAGAAATAATTTTTTTTTCAAATTATAAGGGAAACAATGCAGTGCTTCAGGAGTAATTGCGTTCATAAGAATAGGATCCATCATACAGAGGTAGACTCACGACAACAACGACATGCAATGGGACTGATATAAACATAATAAACACCAGGTATCAGGACACTAGATTAAATCACAGTTGAGAAATGGATACCCTCGATTTAAATTGGCAGTCTCACAAAAAGAATGGGAAAAAATGCCTCAAATATTAAGAAATACAGGTGGCGCCACCAGTCTTCAGGAACTGATAAAACTGGTCATGGTCATTAAACATACCAGGATTCGGAACGTTAGATGAAACCACAGTTGAGAAACACACACAACTGATGTAAATTAGTAGAGGAAAAAATGTGTTAAAAAATAGGTAACAAGTGTCCCATGATCCAAGACGCTCGGCTTAATTCAAGGAGCCTTGAACAATGTGCAAAATGACTCCCAGGATGATCAAAATCATGCATTTTGCCAATAGACCTTAGATATAGGTTACAGTGACCTTATTCTACATCCAGCTGCTACCATTTGTGCCAAACTTACATACAGAGTGAGAAAATCAAATTCTTTCACACAGCGTGCAGAAAATAGGTCAGGGTGACATTTCAGGTTTCCAAGGAGATTTTTAGGTACCTCCCTGAAAGTAATGTTTGAGGTTTAGTGGCTAAATGGATACAATTTGTGCCTCATCTGACTCAATGGGCTTCTCTGGAGGTCAAGTGAGAAGATTCTAAGTCCAACACTCATGATTTGTGCCCTGTTAATGGTGACCTCTTCATTTGAAGGTCTCAAAAACAGAAAAAAATGCGTAAAAATTCAAAATAATACAGGTGGCACCACCAGTCTGCAGGAACTGATGAAACACTCCATGATCAATATGCATGCAAAGAATCCTGGCGATCAATTTTTTAGTTATTCAGAAACTTGAAGTTTTGTATCTAATATTAAATTATACTGGTAGGTATTTATGAGCCCCATAGCACGGAGGATATTTGTAACAGAGACCTAAGTTCAGGTTTTCAAAGAGATCTTTCATGGACCTCTCTTGATGTCAAGTTAGAAGATTCCAAGTCCAACTGTTACGATTTTTGCCCTGTTAACAGACAACCGCTTAATTTGAAGGTCTCAAATAATATAAAAAATGCGCAAAAAATCAAAATAATACAGATGGCGCCACCAGTCTACAGGAACTGATGAAACACTCCATGGTCAATATGCAAGCAAAGAGTCATGGCCATTAGTACATTAGTTATTCAGATACTGGAGTTATTGTATCATTTTTTTTAATTATTCTGGGGGGGGGGGTATACTTACGAGCCCCATAGCTCGGAGGATACAGGTAAAAGAGACCTTATTTCAGGCTTTCAATGAGATTTTTCATCGACCTCCCAGGATGTACAGTTAGAACTTTCTAGGTCTAAATAGGTCCACCTGTCTTGCATACAACGAAGCTATCCCAGATTTATAAATATGCACAATTTTAAGCTGATATCAAATTCTCCTGAGAAATCAGCAGGTACATACATTGTGCTAAAGTGATTGTAGGTGGCGACACCAGTTTTGTGTACGAGAAAGCCATCAAAGATGCATGGACAAGTCAAAATATCATTATCAGGCCAATACATTAAACTTCTCATGAGTCAGGTGGACTTGGTTGACCATGTTTAGGTGAGCAAGGCAGTTGCTTTGAATGAACCGAAACAAATTGCTAGCTACAGCTACTGCACTGAGTGAACTGTTGGACTGTTGCTTAATTTGATACAGTTGACAGTGTGCCAAAGCCATAAACAGATCCAGACTGACCTTTGGCCCGTTGCCAAATCTGAAATAGTTGGTAGTCTGTCTAGCTATTTATAGATAGAGACACATTCTTGGCCTGTTGGTAAATCTGTTTACACATACTACAAGACTTTGGCTACAATTCTTTTTTTCAAGCTGACATATCCATAAGATTTTATCAAAATGTTAAGAATAATAAAAGTGTAGCCCTTTTATTGTTAAAGGTCCAATAATTCTGCCAACAATTATTTAAATAAACTTTAACAAAGGCCTCCTAAGAATAATTTTTGTGCAATAACAGAAGTTGAAACAACAGTTAATCCGAAGAAGACCTTTTCAGCCCTCAGTATAAAATAGGCTTACCAATGGCCACAAGACCAACTTCAGCATTCCATGACTCTACCAAAAATCAATCTACCAGATATACATCTACAATTAAAAGAACCCTAGCCTAGGAAAATTCTTGTGAAAAATAAAAAGATTCAGCTTGACATTTTCATCATAAAACATTTTTAAGCTAAAAGAGGCTAAAATTATGAAAAAAACTAGATGTGTCGAAACGACACGAATGCCCCCGCCTGGAGAAAATTAGAAATATTTGTTAAATTTTGTAAAAAAAATTTAAGTTCAGGAGGTGTCGTATGGTCAAAAGTAGGTTAACAAGGGCAAAATGCAAACTCGATCTGTAACAGGTCATTATCAAGCAACACACCAAAATCAGGCCTGTATCTGCAGGTATTGCGAAAAAAAAGTCCGTACACGTGCACTTGTCATGAAAATTTATATTTTTCATGCAAATTATTATGTTAGGGCACCGTCAAACGGTCAAAAGTAGGTCAACTGGGACAAAACGTGAACTTGATCTGTAACTGGTCATTATCTGCTCACACACCAAAGGTCAGGCCAATATCTGCAGGCATTGCGAAAAAAAGTCCGTACATGTGTATTTTTCATGAAAATTTCTATTTTTCATGAAATTTTCTATGTTCAGGAGCCGTAAAACGGTCAAAAGTAGGTCAACCGGGACAAACGGGAACTCGATCTGTAACTTATCTGCCCACACACCAAAATTCAGGCCAATATCTGCAGGCATTGCAAAAAAAAAGTCCTACACGTACAACTGTTTGATTTCGGAATGACGGAAGAACGGAATGACGGACATGGGTAAAACTATATGTCCCGGCCACTTTGTGGCGGGGGGTCATAAAAATAAGCAAAATCCGAGTGTTTTAGATGACTGATTTTTGCAGAAAATTTGGCGATTCTACCTCCTGCCATTTTTTAGATAAGTTTGGTTAACGTACGGACGACGGTCGACACCACACCATCGAATAAGCTCACAGGTTCACTTAAACAATACAGATGGCGCCACTCAAACTGTCTATGATCAATCAGCTAAGCAACAATCATAGCATTCCATTTATCAATTAGTGAGATACTGAAGGTTAATTTGTATCAACTTTAACTTTTTAATTAATCTGGGGTACAAATAAGCCCCATAGCTGGGATAGAAGTCGAAGTGGTCTAATTTCAGGTTTCTGAGCTGACCTCTTTGGTCTCCCAGCATCTTCAGATAGAAGTTTTTTGGTCCAGCAGATAGAATTTGTGCCCTGGTTATGGACGGATGGACGATAGACAGAGCACAATTTGCTATACCTCGATTGACTTTCACTCAGCTGAGCTTGAGTTTAGAGTGGCATCAGTGCATATGAAGTTATACTGAATAAGCCATTGAAGTGATAGCGCCTTATCAAACCCTTCATTGAAACCACGGTGAAATATATGTAGGGTGAGGAGAATTTTTATTTATTCATGTTTTTTTCGTTATATGGTTTACCTGACCATTGTGTTCATACGGAGATCGAAAAAAATGGCCGTGTTATAAAAAGATATCGCTGTATAGTTGGTTAAACACCGAGAACAGCAGGCAGTTACACAAATAATATTACACAAGCTTGGCTGAATTGAACATATTATAAACATATGTATATACAAATAGTGAGGCAAAAAAATGTTTGACTATAAGGAGAATATTTAATGAATAGCATCCACGTGTTCTCACGTGAAATGGAAGTACGGGATGTCAAATGCAACACGGATATTTGCAAGAGGTATATCCGTCAGAGACAATTTTGGTCACTGTATAAAATACTGGATGCAGGACTTCTTTGAATCATCCCCTAATATTATCTTGGAAAATGATCAATATATCACTCGAACAAATCAGCTAGTGACAATTAATAGCTGATGCAATAACATTATTTTTACAGAGATCCTGGAACAGATTAAAAATAGGACTGTAAAAATGAGAGTCACGGTTACCAAATAGTGATTGACACATTCCTCTAGACTGAATTCCAAAATATGACTTAGGGACTTCATATAAAATAAACAATATCCTGAACCGCAGTTTTCCAGGAATATCAAATGTCTGATCCGTAATAATGGTCAGTTGTTCGCTTTACATAATATAATCAGTGATAACAATTTGTGTACTCACAAACGTGCCCTTTAACCACATGGGGAGAGGTTTTTCACAAAACACCGGATAGTCCAGCAGCTCTTCTTTATTGGTCACAAAGAAAAGGTCAAAGGTCTCCTCAGAGGTCACGTGGTTTGGTATGCCCGTCAGGAGCAGGAAGAACATCCACAATGACGTCATGTCCTCTATACTTCTCTTATATCTAAGGATAAACCTAAAAATTATAAATATGTGTAAATAAGAATTATTGACTTAAAGTTACAAAACAAAATATTTTAAAACAGACCCGTTTTAACGTGACTGTTATGAGTATGCAACCATCATTGTTGTATGTTAAGTTCAATTACTTGATTACATAGTGAGAATTAAGTTGTGTTTTCATGTGAATTTACAGTGTTGTTTTTCTTCAGATATATATATATATATATATATATATATATATATATATATATATATATATGCAATTGAACACAGTCTTCATTTTTACAAAAATGATGGCAGATTGTGTTATACAGAAGGAACTAAACTTTTTTTTCAGGCATTTAATTAAATATTAGTTTCGTACGACATGCTCAGAGTGTGTGGCACTCTTATAGTTAGGGAGCATGGACCCTGCAAAAGGGTCGTCGTTCAACTTGATATTATGGAAGCCTGGTACCTTTAAGACACTGCGGGGGGGGGGGGGGGGGTAGTACTGACTAATTGTGGTATCAGATTTGTGCTACTGGCCGTTTTGAAGCCGACCATTGAACGCTCGAGCTGTAAAATAATAAGGGGTAGGGGTAACTTAATTGTGAATATCTTGGTTTCTAATCAACCAATCATCATAATGAAGATATCTCTGGAGAGGTCTTTTATGGGTCTATCAATATATGTTACAACCTTGGATATATAATTTAAAACACACTGCTGGGAAATAAAAATATCACGTTCAATAAAAAACCTCGATTTTTATTATGTTTTCGTATTAAACTTTTAAAAGGTCGCTCAAACTTTCAACCTTCATCTAAAAATTATACATGCCGACAGAAAAAAATTATATTCTGGACCTACTTATACTGTATAAATTCCCTCAAATAGGTCTAATGTTACCTTAATTATTTAAAATAGGGTGTGCAATATTTTGGTATGTAGGCAGTTTTATTGTGTTAAGCGGTGGATTTTCTGGAGATTACTTTAATATAATATATACTGTGTTTATATGGAAACGAAAAGGTTCTGGTGATAACATGCCTAAACCTGGGATACCAAGAAGAATTGAAAAAAAAATAAAACAGTTTTAGAAAATTAAAATGTTAAGTCCAATAAAATATCCCATTTTTTGTCGCATTTAACTTTTAAATGGTCCCTAAAACCTTCAAACTTTATTTAATAGTGTACATGCTGATAGAAAAAAACACTCTTGACCTATTTCAACCATATATAATCACTCTTTTGACATAGTTTTACCTAACCCGTTTAAACTGGAATTCCAGGTATTTTGGACAGGTAAACAGGTTATTGTTTTTACTACAATTAATGTCATAGGAGGCAATGATAAGACTCAATCTGTTTTGTTTTAATTACCAGATTAAACACAATTGATACAATAAATGAACACATTATACTTTCCGATCGATTAGTGTAAAGACGAGAATGTTACTACATTACTAAGTCCCAGTACAATGAAAAATGCTAAATTGACAATGAAGAAACTAAGTTCAAAGAACCTTTTAATGATACAAATAATGTTTTAAGGCGCCTGACTGCATAAAAAGTGCTTAACATTTTTAATGAAGTAGGCAATGTTTGCAAAAGAGACTTGGTTCTTGAATCAGTATATATGTGCAATGACAAATAGGTAAATACTAATTAAGATAATTAAAATCTGACGTTCAAATACAAACATTTATAACTATTAGTATTGATCAACACACAGATTATAAAACCACAGCAGGGGATGTTAATTTTGTCAACGTTTAGAGCAAGGTTTGATGGAAGGTGTTTTGAAAATCTTACTTGTGAATTTATCAGAATTATGCCGTAAATATTTGCTTCGGAATTCCCTGAAATACACTGTTAACCATATAATATGGCATATTTTTGGCCTTATTTGATACAAGGTAATACGTATTATATGTCCTATGACCCCCGGCCTCAGCCTTGATGTGGCCCACTATACATAGCATGCTCGTGATTCATCCCCGTCCCTGTTATTATAAATGTGTGGTTTATCTATTCATACTATTATCTTAAAATATAATGACTGGGTAATATGATGATGATGATATATATATATATATATATATATATATATATATATATATATATATATATATATGTATGAATGAATGCATGCATGTGTTACAGTTCATGTGCCAGTAGATTCTGCCATCTATCTAATAAAACATGTACTATGATGTAGCCACCAGATGGCGCAGTCGTATGTCGGGTTCTGGAATAAACCTGTAAAACCACATAGGCCATGGGCTAGTGGGGGTCATGGTGCACCCCCCTTGTGATTTACTTTAATAGGTATTTTCATGTAGCCCTAGGTCTAACATTTCAGAAAATTGATGTTGCCAGCAAAAAAACTGGGATGGAAGATACCTCCCATTGACTTTTTAACCACGCCTACTTTTACAGCTGGAGGCAGATAATTAGGGGTATGGAAAATATAAACAACCCTAACTTTGCAACTCTTGACCAAAATATTTCAAATGACCACTTAAAATGTTCGCCTTGTCAAGATCTACCAGTTCATGCAAATGATATGCAAATTTATTTTGTGAAAAGGTCACTAGAGGTCAAAAGGTCACAAACGTTGACCTTTCTCTATAATTTCTCGTATTACCAGGTCTAATTTATCGCCAAGACCATATGAAGTTTTTTTTAATTGAAAATTAATTAAAATGAAGGTTTACACGTGCTTTTTAATACTTGGAGTCAAAACGTTTGAAAAGAAGTAGTGATTACCCCGCGGTTTGTAAGATATTTCTGCACTTTTACATACTTTTTGTACGTATTGCTGAATGTGTCGAATAGGAGTAAGGCAAAATCTAACAATGGTACTTTGAAATCTTTCATTGAATCTTTGCAAATGATCACAAAATATTATATTTGTGTGTTTCTATAAAATGAAACATAAGTTATGGAAATATTTTCATCGAAGCGTTTGTTGCAGTCAAAAGTAAACAAAGGTTGACCTCACCAACACCATAGCTGTTTGTTACACATATTCGTTATGAAGCGTGCCACGAAATTTTAATATTAAAACAAATGTATGATACTTTCTTTCTTTCAATTAACACATTTCCAGTTAACATTCATCCTAATTTTTACCAGTTTGTATCTTATTTTATGACAGTAACATATGTTCTTAGTTAGTTGTCACCGGTTCATTGATCTCTGTTAACAGCAAATCCCTAATTTTAATTTGACTAGTAACAGCCAATCTATTATTTGTTGCATAAATACATGTATTCTTATATCACATATATCAATTTCTATTACTAGTAGAGAATATATTAGTTATTATAATTCATGTAATAATTGATAATTAATTCTCTCAATAAAAAGAGGACCTGTTTTTGTGACACAAAACAATTATATGTCTCCCCTCACTACGAGCCTATCTTTCCCAAATTTGAGGAAAAAAATGGACCCCTTCAAAAGTTTGGTGTTAACTTAAATCCTGCATTTCTTAAGATTTTACCTTGTATGATGATGATCAAGGTGACCAAGTTATGATCTGATCTGAGATTTTATTTTTTATTCTGATTGATTTAACCTTGAAGATTCAGGTCAAGGTCACCAGTTATCGAGCTCCTCAAGAATCTCTATTAATAAATAGTGTTTCAAATTTGAGGGAAAATATGTGACACTTCAAAAGGTATCGGATTCACAATTTTTTTTTCATCCAATATAACTTTGATGATGAAGGTCAAGGTCACCAGATTTTTAACTGGTCCGAGATACAGGTAGAGACATTTCAGAAGTTGAATTTCATGAAAATATATCAAGTTATTCAAAAGTTATAGCGTTCAAAATAATTTCTATTCTTGCTGATTTGACCTTGAATATCCAGATCAAGGTCACCAGTTATCAAGCTCCTCAAGGAAATTAATTAAAACATGGGTGTTTCAAATTTGAGGGGAAAATATGGGCTATTTCTAAAGTTATCGGGTTCACAAATAATTGTTTCAGCCAATTTACCAGGATGTTGAAGGTCAAGGTCACCAGTTTTCGAACTTGACCGA
Source organism: Sipunculus nudus (assembly GCA_026874595.1). Lineage (NCBI taxonomy): Eukaryota > Metazoa > Annelida > Sipuncula > Golfingiida > Sipunculidae > Sipunculus > Sipunculus nudus. The sequence continues at coordinate 46,410,627 of CM049312.1, read as the reverse complement.
GATTTTGGCAGAGACATGACATTTCACAAGTCAAATTCAATGAAAATATATTGGGTGGTTCAAAAGTAATAATGTTCACAAATACTTTCTATTCTGACTGATTTGACCTTGAAGATCCAGGTCAAGGTCACCAGGTTTCAAGCTCCTTAAGGAACTTGATTTAAACAATAAGCGTTTCAAAATTGAGGAAAAAAATATACAATACTTAAAAATTTATGGGGGATAATGAAAGATAAGGTCACCGGTTTTCGAACTCCTCCGAGATTTTGGTAGAAACAATTTAAATTTTAAATTTCATGAAAAATTGATGAATCGTTCAAATGTTATCACGCTCACAAAATATGACACAGACGATGACGATAGTATGATAATTGTGATGATTGATTAAAATTGCAATTTTAGAAATGAAGCGATCTTTATATTTATGGCCCAGGGAATAAGCTCACAAAAGTGTGACTCCTTGGACAATTCATCTTATTCTGATAGCAGAACGCTCTTAAGAGGGGGTGTGTTACGGGTTTACATAAAAGCCGACCGAACTGTCTCGCTAGTGAAGCTTGCTTTTCTAGCGAAGCGATTGGAACGCCGGGCATGTGCGCCACCGACATGGGTTCGAATCCCGGATCGGCCCAGAATTTTCCCCTGAAAAATTTGTCTTCGTAACAGTATTCGAGCAACACTGCCAGTGGGGTTGCCAGTCAGTCAGACTACCACAGATAGTCAGTAGATAGGCAGAAGGGACAGTCAGATAGACCTACACAAAGCTTCTCAGGCAGTCACTGATATCTGATTTGATTTTGACTAGCTCTGGTGGCAAACCATTTCCAACACCTGGTTATGACTCTAGCTGTTCATCTGTCATGGTCTCCCTGACTGACCTGCTCTCTAAAGGCCAGCCTGTTTGATATTTTTATTATTTATCTGGTGTGTTGTCTCCTAGACGATTAGTTAGCTAGTTCTCTAGAAGGATATATACCTGATAGTCAGATTGATGATTAAAGCTCTGGCTCTTGCATTTATGTATCGTTGAACAAAGGGGACGCCGTCTTGTGGATTACCAGTCTGTTAGTCAGAAAATAACTGACCACCTGTCGACCAGAAATATTGGTATAAAGACAGCTGGACTACCAGAGTGTTAGCTAATTAATCAAACAGACTGAACACCGCTAAAGCTATAGTCATCAATCTGACTATCAGGCAAATATCCTCCCAGAGATATAGCTGGTCTGACTGTCGTATCTGACTATCTACTGACTATGTGTGATAATCTGGTTTACTGCCAATCCAAATGGCAGTGTTTCTGTATTTTTATGGACTATGCAGTTGTTCGAATACTAAAAACACAAACTGTCTGTCAGTCAGATATTTAGTCAGAGAGATAGACATTAACTCAAACAGAAAGTATGATGTACCGCAGGAGAGAGAGTCATTTGATCAGAGCCAAAATGAGAAACAGGTGTACCGGTTAGATAGTGAGCCAGCCTGTCAGAGAGTTTTTTCGTTCAAGATGATAGTCAATAGACATGACAAGCGAACGAATAGACTTACAGACAGTCATAAGTTTAAAAAAAAATGACTGACGGAGGTCCATATATAAAATAAACTAGACTACCAAAGTCCGCCAAAATGTACGGAGGCAGGCCGTTAATGTAGAAGTATAAAAGATCGCTTCATTAATAAAACTGCAATCTTTAATCAATTATCACAATTATTCTACTATGACGAACTCAGTAATAAATCCAGGTGAGATATAATATTAATCATATGCAATAAATTTGAGAATTAATTATCAATTATAAAATGAAATATAATAACATATATTGTATACTAGTGATAGAAATGGATATATGTGATATAAGCGTATTTATCCCCCCCCCCCCCCCAAATAATATTTTTGCTGTTACTAGTCAAATTAAGGGTTTTGCTGTTAACAGAGATCAATGAACCAGTGACAAATATCTAAGAACATATGTTACAATATATACATATATACAAACCGGTAAGAATTAGGATAAATGTTAACTGGAAATGTGTGAATTGAAAGATAGAAAGAAATATACATTTGTTTCAATATTAAAATTTCATGGCACGCTTCATAACGAATATGTGTAACAAACAGCTATGGTGTTGGTGAGGTCAACCTTTGTTTACTTTTGACTCCAACAAACGCTTCGATGAACATATTTGCATGATTTTTGTTTCATTTTATAGAAACACACAAATATAATCTTTCATGGTCATTTGCAAAGATTCAATGAAAGATTTCAAAGTAACACTTGTTAGATTTGCCTTGCTCCTATTCGGCACATCCAGCAATACGTACAAAAAGTATCTAAAAGTGCAGAAATATCTTACAAACCGCGGGGTAATCACTACTTCTTTTCAGACTTTTTGTTTGTGACCTTTTGACCTCTAGTGACCTTTTCACAAAATAAATTTGCATATCATTTGCATGAACTGGTATATCTTGACAAGGCAAGTCGTCATTTGAAATATTTTGGTCAAGAGTTTGGATTTTCCATACCCCTAATTATCTGCCTCCAGCTGTAAAAGTAGGCGTTATTAAAAAGTCCATGGGAGGTATCTTCCATCCCAGTTTTTTTGCTGGCAACATCAATTTTCTGAATTGTTAGACCTAGGGTTACATGAAAATACCCATTAAAGTAAATCACAAGGGGGGTGCACTATGACCCCCACTAGCCCATGGCCTAACATGGCTTGGTGTCAGGTATGACGTTTGTAACTGTATGACAGTGACAGTTATATAAGAGGTTTACAGAAAATCAGAAGTATTTTGGCTTGATAAAAATATGCGGAACAAAGAAAAACAGCTTCCACATTCTATGTGTTACTATATCTACTAACTTATTTAAATCCTATAATCGAGTTAATATATCTTAAATGTTTGCCCAAACGAAGCCGTAAGATAAAGCACACCCCCTGGGAAAAAAATCCTGGCTCCGCGCCTGTTAGTATACTTGGAAAGAAAAAAAGTAATGATTAATCCTTTCTCATTAAGAACTGGATATTAATGATTGATCCTGTCTCTTAATTAAGGATAAAGACACATCGACGGTATCACTGAAAACCATTAAAGTGTTTTTTAATAAAACAAGACGTATTAATCATGTTAGCAAGACGGAAGTGGTGCTAGTGCATGAAAAGAATACTATAAACAGATCGCAGTAAATATAAGTATTTAACAATAATAGTAAAATGGAACAGTATTGCCTTTAATTTTCTTTTATCGCTCAGATACAAAATAGAATAGAACACTGAACTTGCAGCGAAAAAAAATATATTTAATTAATAATTGGTCTTCAGAAGTCTTTTTAACTCAGAATACCACTTTACAGTGAAGCCATATGTATCATGACAATAACATATTTACTTTCTTTGTTTTTAGCACCTAATTACCAATAATGACGTCACAGAAAATTAACAGTCAGTAACACGGATGTAGTATCAAATGAATTTAGGTCTCCAAACGTTAGTGTAACACGCGCTAAATAATTTGACAATAATGACGTCACAGATAATTACCAGTCAGAAACAAGGATTTAGCATCAACTGAATTTAGGTCTCTAAACGTTAAGTGTAACACGCGATACTCAATTTCGGTTTAGGGATTGTCAGAGAAACATATAAATTCTTATTTGAAAAATATCTAATAACAATGATCAGCGGAGATTCCCTGAATTGTTTTCCAAGATAACTCAATGGTGACAAACTTACTTTATACAATTCTATACGGCAAGTCATCCACGGACTCCTTTATTTCATATATTTCGTTATGAATAATCGTCTCGTATAATTTCCTTTTTAATTCCTTGCTCTTATATAGACCTGTACATGTACTCGCAGTTACAGAAGTAAAGCCATCTATAGATCAATTAAACAGACCTTTAGGTGCTGCCTGTACAACTGAAGTCATGGAATTAAAAGTAACAAAATAAAACACGACTTTGTAGGAAAAACCCCTATATGTGTCCAATATTTTTCCTGGAAATTCTTATTTATTCCTATATTTTTGTCTCAAATGTTCCTATAAATTCATATACATGTATATCTATATAGGGGCTTGATGGAAGCCCTTTTATGGAGAAAGGTTGAACATTAATTCATATAGTGAACATAAAGCGCTCTAACCAATGAGTCGAGAAATTCCCCTAAAACAGTGACGACAATCTTATTCCAGGTTTGGTGATTTATTTTTATTTGAAAGCAAGACAAGTATATTGAATATGTATGAAGAACTACAAGGCATCATTCAAAGAAAGAGAGACATTTTGGAATATATTGGGGTACTGAATACCGTTCCTTTCTTGTAGAACTCGTAGAAGAACAATAAGTCAACAAATCATAATATCAAAGATTTTATCAACAGACAAATTTTTATATACTTTAGTCAGGTCTTAGGTTCAGAACATTGTTTATATTAACAAAAGTAATCTGAATGACTCGTGTACATTAATCCTGGGAGTGTCATTATTACAGATAGATATACAAATGTAGCCACGAGAGGTCTGAATTTGGACTGAACAAGGAATACAGGCCTAATGCGAACCTGTGCAAAGTTTAGGAGTATGAATGGAGGTTTATTTTTAAAATTTAATATTGATCCTCCTAAGTCCTGCAGATCTACCTTAGTCATTATGATTTCAGCAAAATGGACGTTTCTGACCTGCAAGTTTCAGACTAGGACATTTTAAAACCAGAATATGGGTAGTCAACAAGCCACTATATGTGTATCCGCAGAAATCAGCGTGGGACTGGTGAAGTGAGGCATGGATTAAGTGGCAAGGGGAATAGAGCGTGGTGTGTTGCATATTAGCATGGATGTCTGCAGCTTAAACGTGAATGTAAGTGGTGCCACCTGTCATAAAATCAGAAAATTGTCCAGGATGTATAAACCTGCAAAATTTCAGGTGGATAAGTCAAACCACTGCTGAGATATGAGTGATTTTATATCAAGGCAGATGAACAGATGGACGCTGTGCATAAATGGTTGCAGGTGGCGCCACCAGTTTTGCCTATGATGAGGAGCTATGTGAGATCTATACACATGCAAAAGGTTGGCCTCATCGGTCAAATGGTTCCTGAGATATGAGCTTGGATGTCTGCAGAGTAAATGTGAATGTAGGTGGCGACACCTGTCATAAAATCAAGAAAGCTGTCAAGGATGTAAAATACCTGCAAAATTTCAGGTGGAAAAGTCAAACCACTGCTGAGATATGAGTGATTTTAACCTAAGGCAGATGAACAGATCGATGCTGTGCATAAATGGTTGCAGGTGGCGCCACCAGTTTTGCCTATGATGAAGAGCTATGTGAGAATTATACACATGCAAAATTTTGGCCTAATCGGTCAAACTGTTCCCGAGATATGAGCTTGGATGTCTGCAAAGTAAACGTGAATGTAGGTGGCGCCACCTGTCACAAAATCGAGAAAGCTGTCAAGGATGTATAAACCTGCAAAATTTCAATTGGATAAGTCAAACCACTGCTGAGATATGAGTGATATTATCCCAAGGCAGATGAACAGATGGACTCTGTGCAAAAATCGTCGCAGGTGGCGCCACCAGTTTGCCCCTGATGAAGAGCTTTGTGAGATCTATACACATGGAAAATTTTGGCCCAATGGGTCAAACGGTTCCAGAGATATGAGCTTGGATGTCTGCAGAGTAAATGTGAATGTAGGTGGCGCCATCTGTCATTAAACCAAGAAAGCTGTCCATGATGTATAAACCTGCAAAATTTCAGGTGGATAAGTCAAACCACTGCTAAGATATGAGTGATATTATCAAAAGGCAGATGAACAGATGGACGCTGTGCAAAAATGGTTGCAGGTGGCGCCACCATTTTTAGTGTATGTTTTAAAGCTATCAAAGGGCTACATTTGTGCAAATTTTTTAGCCTGATCGGTCAAACGGTTCCCGAGATATGTGGGTTTATGTGTGGAAACAGACGCACAAACGGACGCTGGGCAGCAAGGAAAGGTCAGAGGTCAACCAAAAATGAGGGTGCAGCAGTTAACATGTGACCTGATGATAAACCCGATTCGCTTAAAATGCAAACCAAGTTTTTTCAAACAGTTGAAAGATATAGTTCCAATAATCTGGGAATTCTGCATCTAAACATTGTGTCTAGACGTCTAGACGCTGTGTCTAGACGTCTAGACACATTGTCTAGACACCACCCTCCAGAGCCAGGTCAGTTGCCATGGTGATGTCTGGACCCCACCTGTTTGTACTGAGTGACCTCTTGACTTGGCTGCTGAAACTCAGTATGAAGTCAAATCTGTTTTCAAATACAGAAAGCCTTTTTCAATTGGCTACAATGCTTTTTTAAAACTGTATTTACCCTATCTATTCTTATAAAACTGGCAGAACCCTACCATAGAATAATTCTTGTAAAGTTTAAACCAATCAGCTGAACAGTTTCATCATAAATCAGTGTATAAGCTAGAAGAGTTTAAAATAACGTTTTCGCTTGTAAAAAACACATCAATATAGGTGGCGCCACCAATACCTCAAAATCAGATATGACATATGTGCCAAACATTGGTATAAAATTTGGTCATTATAGCTCTAGCCGTTTCTGAGATTTTAATTTTAGTGTGCTTTTTTGGACAGATGACTAAGTTCAACCTCCTGTAACTCGGCCAAAAATCTCCGAACTGGAACCATTCGAAAAAAATTGAAAGAGATTGTTTCAGGGATCATTTCTGTGAAATATTGGACAATTTAGCTGGACAGTTTCACAGAAGAAGATTTTTAAAGGTTTTTAAGCTTTTTCTCTATAAAATCTAAATTAATGCAGATACCCAATAATAAGCTCCAGGGCACCAAGTTTCACATGTGATGAATTCTTACATGTAATTTGGAGCTGCTAGCTCCGACAGTTTCTGCCTAACAGCCATGGACGGCGGAAAGCCAGCCCTGGACGGGGGACGGCTGACGACGGACGGACGATCGCATAAGCTCACAGGTTCGCTAAAAAGTTAATGTATAAGTAGACAACAATTCACGTATACACTCTATGAAAAAAGGGTTCAATTGGTAATTTGGCTTGTCACGTATTTGGAACCCACATCGGTTCCCTGAGGAACCCTGAATGTAGGTTCCTTCTGGAACTCTACAAGGGGTTCCAGGGGAACCGTTCCGGTTCTGTAGATACGTTTAGGGGTTCCTTTACGAACCGAAACAGGTTTCTTCAGGAACCCTGTATGGTTCTAATTACTTCCGATAGGTTCTTTGCAGAACCATAATCAAGGTCCTTTTTAATTAACCAGACATGGTTTTACAGACATTTTTTGGGTTCCTTGACTTACTTCGAAAGATTATACATATTCTGTAATATTATATATATATTAATTAAACGAAACAGGAAAGGACCCATAAAAATTTACTGAAGATCAAGATAAAGGGGCGGCTCCGGCTTGTAGGATTGCTTTTTTCCTTGGCGGAGATATGCGCTCAACTGATTATCATTCCACTTCGATATTAAAACACTTCAATGGGGGACGCTGTCTGTCAAACGGAGAGTATACTGTGAAAATATAAATAAAATACGGAAGGAAACATACTCTTTACTTATTTTAACTTAAACGAGGCAGATCATATTAAATAAAGACGGCTGTACATGGATTATAAATGATTGGTATCCATACTCAACTTAATTCAAGAATTTGTCATCAGTGAGATGTATCTGTATTATAATTTTGCATTCAGAATGCATCTTGTTACGGAACCTACCAACAACAATTCACGTAATCGTGACGAGCACAAATTTTGTTACGGAGATTTAAAAAAAATCAGATTCCTTAACACTAAGCAGCGTGAAATGTCTAGGGGAATGAATGAAGAAGTCAGTGGTTTTTTTGTTTACAAATAATTATAACTTATTCTTAGAACAATCCTGACATTACAATATATTAAATCAATATAATTACACAGTATAACAGTAACAAAAATGTACAGTACCAGAGTGTCCGGTTCATAGACTTTGATTTCTGGATATCACCACTGTCACAGCTCAACATGAGTCCTTTAACACAAAAAATCCATGTTAACAGTAATAATCCAAAGGCAAACTGGAGACAGTCCGTGTTAAATCTGTATAAAATCCGTTAAATATCTGACACCACTGCAATTAGCGGATAAGGTCCCAAAACTGACGTAAAAGTAACACTCTTAATGCACGCTGGTATTTTCCTTTCCGCCGGCTCTAAACACAGCCCCTAATTTATAGCTTCTCACCCGAAAATTCAAGAAATGGAAAATTCTCAAAGAACAATACACACGCACATGAACAGACCCGAAACATCTAGAATAAAGAACGCTGTGTGTCTACGCTTCAGACCCCATACGCTAGCCAGCGCCCAACAAGCGAGGTATCCATAGCAACGAACTATGCCTGCACTACACGATTCAGAATGTCAACAGACACATGTAACACCCCTGTGCACAACAAAACATACCTGTAACAATCGTAATAATTTTTCATAATTCCTAATTTCTGTTTTTTAAGTAAGCTGAAAAGCATTTTGCATTAGGAAAGTTTATTTCAAAGTTATTTCAAGTGGGGACCACTTTGTGTACAGATGACAACAATTGGTTTACCATCGGCAGATTACCAAGATTTGCCTGTGCCTGGATGTTGGCCATTGGCCAATATTATGTCAGCTCTATAAATAGCTTTGGCACAGTGCCAGGATTTGAAGAAACCTATGTGCTGCAGTCTACTACTATAACAGCTTGGTGTGGTGTTTTCATGGTAATTTCATTGTATTATTTTTAAAAAAAGTCAATGCTAATCTGTTTAATTCAAAGTTATTTCAATTAGGGACCTTGAAATTTGAAATTTCTGAAATTTGGCATGTTCATCCATCTTGAAATGTTTTCTCGTAAACCAGACAGGCGGGACACCTACCAATGTTTTCGTATAATGAATAGATGCCAGTTTCTCCTGTTTGAATCGCAGTATAGTGACCTGAATTTGTGCATACCTATCGATCTTGGGCTCCTCCCTATTGTACTCAAGACTGGTAGCGCCTTCTGCAATCGTTTTCCCGTAACGTCCATCCGAACATGTGCCTTGGGTGAAAATTGCTCATATCTCAGGAGTGGGTCAAGGTATCGGTCTGAAATTTGGCATGTTCATCCATCTTAGAAAGTTTAATCGTAAACTAGACAGGTGGCGCCACTAACTTTTCCGTTTTTGTAGAACTAATTAATGCCCGTTTCTCAGGAGTAATTTGCAGTATTGGCCTCAAGTGGTGCAACCTTTCAAACATGTTAACGTTGCAGTCATCCATCTCACTCTATTTCCCAAGGTTACCACTCAATCCATGTCTCATTTCAGCTGTACTACTCTGATTTCGGCATTTTATCTAGTTGTTTCATGCAACTGTGCACATAGCCGGAGAGTGGTTTGAAGCTTGGAATTGTTTATGTCCATACATCTTCAATGGCTTTCTCGATCACAAGACTGGACGTGCCACTTACATTCATGTTCGTGTTGTGTGCATCTATGCCAGTATTTCAGTAGTGACGCTTGTGTAATTGGTGCTTGTACTCGGGTTCAAAGTGATCAGTGCATGCATTGTACATGTACATGTCACACATGTACTTGAAAAGTAACGATCCAGCATGGAAGCATTATACCTGATGCATATCCCATCGCACACGTTCACATTAGGCCTGTAGGCCTTGTTTATTATTCTGGGGGTTACATCTGAGCCCCATAGCTCAGAAGATATGGGTAACAGAGACCTTATTTCAGGTTTCTTAGTAGACTTTGCATGGGCCTCCCTGGATGTCAAGTTAGAAGATTCCATGTCCCGTGGTTACGATATATGCCCCGTTAACAGCTAACCGCATCTTTAACGGTTTAAAAAATAGAGAATAAAATTCGTAACAAATAAAAAAAAAACCAGGTGACACCACTAGTCTTCAGGAAATGATAAAACACTCCTTGATCAATATGCATACATAAATTCATGGTGATCAAAGCATTAGTTGTTCAGATACTGGAGCTTTTGTATCGAATTTTGTATTATTCTTAGGGGTACTTCTGAGCCCCATAGCTCGGAGGATATGGATGACTGACAGGCCTTGTTTCAGGTTTCAAAGGAGACTTTTTATGGATCTCTAAGACTGCAAAGGCTTCATGCTTCTAGCCCTTACGGTTACGATTTGTGCCCTGCTAACGGCAGAAGGACGGATAGACGACGAGCATGACTGAAAGTCAGCTGAGCTAAAAATTACACATTCGTATAATTAAACTAACTAATCTTCATATGTAAATATGCTTTTATGCAAAAAGAAAAGCGATGCTGATCGGAAAATTAAAATAAAAAACAAGAGCACTGCAAACGTGCATAATACGCCCGTCGTGTATCTGGTGACCTCTGAACTCATTAAATATGTGTGCATTTTTAATAGAAATTATTTTAGGTGAGAAACTTTATTGGTAAGTATGTATAATGAGTTTCATGAAAATTCATAGGATTTTTGGCAAGTCACCAAGGTGCATCAAAAGTGCGGAGACCTCTGACCTCATTAAATATGCATGGATTTTGCTGCTGGAGATAAGGCGAGATAGTTTATTGATTAACATTTTTGATGATTTTCATCAAAATCCTTCAAATTCTTTGTGAGTTATCGCGGCGAAACCACAAAGTAGCCTAGTGACCCATGACCTTATTAAATATGCGTGGATGTTGCCCACAATCAAACGAGATAATCTTGTTGTTAGTATTTATGGTGAGTTTCGTGAAAATCCATCAAAGCCCAGGTACGTTTTCGCGGCGACACTAAAAGTTAACGGACGGACGGACAGATGGAAGGGCGGCACGACGGAGGGACGCTGGGTATACCATAATATTTCCGTCATATGACGGGCGTATAAAATGACACCTGTTAGTAGCATTAAATTCAGTTTCTGCCTGCTTGCTCAGGTGCCGAATGGTTATTTATCTTCCCTTCAGGTAATATAATATATATTAATTAGCTAATTTGTATATATAATGAGCAACCGGTCAAATCATGATTTTCTTATCTTTTGTGGCAAACCGGGCGTGCAGCCCCTGTATATCATTAGGATTATAATGTTGAACAACTCATATTTACATATGAAAAAGAAAAACTGTACGATTTAAATAAACAATGTGATGTGCACATTTAAGGACACTTTTAATAACTTAACCCAGCTGCATGTACATACAGTTGATGTTTTACCATTGGACATGTTTATCTGGGTTATCACTCCACCTGCCTGATGTTTCGTCATGCAGGAATATGTCATGCACTATCACTCTCTGGTGAGAATTATATATTAAAAGTCTATAGCATGTTGTTGAAAAGGTATTAAAGTGGCCGTGTATATTCCGTATCAACATTTAGTGAGGATTTAACGTATTTATCTGTGAGAGACACCTGTTGGAGAAAATGTTAATGTCGATTACCAAAGTGGGCTTTGTTACGGCACAAATTGTCGCCCTGCACAAAATGTCGCCGGCGACAATTTGTGCAGGGGCTGTCGGCACAAATTGTCGCCGGCACAATTTGTCGCCGGCACAAATTGTCGTCCTTAGGTGGCGACAACTTGTGAAGGCATTGACGGCACAAATTGTCGCCGGCACAAATTGTCGTCCTTAGGGGGCGACAAACTATGTAGGCATTGTCGGCACAATTTGTCGCCCTGCACAAATTGTCGCCAGCTACGATAATGAATACAGCAATTCTCAACGATAATGCATACACTTACTCTTATACATATCTGGGTGCAATTGTCTCATTATCTTAATCTTATATATATGAATAACAAACGCATTGATCATCATGATTCTTTGCCTGATTTTGGATCATGGAGTGTTCCATCAGATTCTGCAGTTTGGTGGCGCCACCTATATTTTTCTTAATTTTACGGAGGCCTATTTTCAAAACCTTTAAAAATGTGGTCATCTGTTAAAAGCACAAATTTTAACTGTTTAGACAAGCAACTTCTTATTATACATCCAGGGAGGTCCATAAAAGTTATTCATGGAAACATGAAATTAGGTCACTGTGACCTATAACCTTAGAACAATGTTACCCTGAATACAGCTGAGCGTCATGGCCCATAGGCCACTTGTTTAGTTGCTGATACACTGGTTTCCTAAATTTACTTTCGACCCTCCTTTTATATATAACTGGAGATGGTTAATATCGGCTAGCATCACGTTTAATACACTATATTTTAGCCGTTAAACCTCGTCCACCGAAAGGTGTGGTCCCTCTCGAGATTTTTTTTTTCACTGCATAAAACGCAAAGAGAATCCAACCTAGGCATTAAAATAACTGTAAGTTCGTCCTTTGCGGTAATTATGATAAAAAAAATCTCGGAGTAAAAAATGGTGGTTGCCACTGGGGACATTTGTAAGTCGCCATTTAAAAAATATCATTATGGTACGGAGCTGAAACTTACATTGTATATTTTTCCCAGTATCAGCCAAATTATCAAAATTTTCGGGTCGGTCAATTTTATGACGTCATTATTACGTAACACCGTGACCGATTGTCATGATCTTTGTTTACCTAGATAGAGGAGACATTATACAATCTCAGTAAACACTAGTACTTTATGTGCGTCAATTTAAAAATCCTTGAGGGGGTGGTTACCATCCCCTCTTCAGTCATAATTAATGTTACAAAAAATGGCTCAGGTAGACGAGAGTTATGCAGGTGTAGTAGGAATAAAAGTACCTGTAATATTAGTCCGGGCTCTACCGTAAAGGCAGTCATCACTACACACAACATTATTTTTCTATGGAAGGCAAACATTTTTCTCTGGTGGACTAGGGCCCCTTTTACTCTGGCATCAGACTGACTCGATTTTGCGCCCTCGACGGACTGCCCAGTTTATGATCTCTCTATTGGTTAATGTTATAAAATAAATAATCGTTCTGGTAATTTTCTTTGATGTTCACACGAAAGATTCGCAGGACTGAATGAAATACATTTCATTTTCATCGTCTGTCATGAAAAAGTTTGTCAACATAAGTTGGAAAATCTGCTTTTCGTTTATTTAACTCTAGTTCTACGAAGGTGGGGGGGGGGGGGGGGGGTTGACAAAAAACCCTAACGATTTTTTTCCTGCCGCTAAACATTCCTCAGATATATCGCTAAACGACCGTCAAGTTGATTCTTTGGCCTCAATCTGAAGCAAGCAGATCAAACCTACCACCTTCCCAGGTATACTGTGACTGTTTTAAGGTGTGAGGTTAGGGGTAGGTGTAAATGCACATTTACCTATTAATAAATATATATCAATTATGAAGTTAGTTTCAGTTAAAACTAGTGCATGTAGTTTTCTTTATTATTTTGCAAAAATACCCCATGAAAATTGGATTTTCCTGTGATTTTCTACGACATTTTGATTTTTCCTATATTTTCCGAAATAAATGTCGATTTTTCGGTTATCGGTTTATATGACATCATAGTGACTTTTATATTTTGGTATAAATGGTAAGAGGGGACTGATACCTATCCATTGGTACCACATACGGGATATCGGGGGTTCATTATAAAAAAGATAAGGGGGTTGCAACACCCCCTCCTATAATAGACAATTTAGAGAGGGACAGAAAAATATGGGGGAGGAAAGAAAGGAAAAGAAGAAAGAGAAGGGAGGGAAACGTGGAAACGAAAGAAAAAAAGGGAAAAGAGGGAAGGAATAGAGGGGGAAGAAATGAAAAGAAAAAGAAAAAGGAGGAAAAGAGAGGAAGGAAGAGGGCCTTGAGATGAGAGAAGGGTGAAAAGAAAAGAGAGGGAGAAAGAAAAAAAAGTGAAAAAAAGAAAAGGCAAAAAAAGGGAGAGTGAATAATGAAAAGTAAAAGTGGCGAAAGTGGGAAGGAAAGGGAAGGAGAGAGAAGAGAAGGAAGAGAGAGAGAGAGAGAGAGAGAGAGAGAGAGAGAGAGAGAGAGAGTTGAGTAAAAAAAACAAAGGAGAGGGAATTGGAAAGAACCGAAAGAAAAAAAGGCGAGAAAGGGAAAGAAAGGAAAAAGAGAAGAGAATCCGTGATTTATGATTAAAGAATCCGCCTAGTTCCCAGGTAAAGACCTAACATGTAGATTTATCAACTTTAATGATATAAGCTTATAGGTGTGCACTATAGGTCTATGCTTCTCGTGTCGTAAATCCCTAGGCCATGTGTTGGTGCCGGCCAATGCCCGAATCAGGTCCTGGGGTCACCCAATTATTAATCTGATTAAGGGATTCACAGTACACCCCAACACACAGTTTAAGTAAAATTTTCCAATGCGGTTTGTCAAAAATTCGACATGAGATTAAATTGGCATTTTTCACGCCCCACTCCTTATGGTTCTTCCACCATCTACACCCACAGATTTTACAAAAGCAGTCTCTCATTTTATTACATAGTTTTCATGGTAAGTCACAAATCTCAGATTTATAGTACACAGCTTTATCAGTTGTCCCTCGTTTTCGGCTCAGCTGACTGTAATACATCTGAGCTATAACGATCACCCTTTGTCCCTCGCCCCTCCGTCCGGCTGGCCGTCTGTATGTTAACAGGGCACAAATCGTAACCGTGATACCAATAAACCTTAACTTTACATACAGGGAGGTTCATAAAAGGAAGCCTGAAATTAGGTCACTGTGACCTATATTCTCTGTGGTATGGGGCTCAAAAGTACCCCGCAGAATAATGCATATTTTAATACAAAAGCTCAAGTATCTGAACAACTAATGCATTGATCACCATGATTTTTGGCATAGATATTGATCTTGGAGTGTTGCATCATTTTCTGCACACTGGTGGCTCCACCTGTATTTTTTCTATTTTTTTTTCGAATTTTTGTCTCTATTTTTGAGACTTTGAACGTTTTTGCAATGGTTAACAGGGCACAAATCATAACCGAAATACCTAGAAACCTTTAACTTTAGATATAGTAAATTCAATTAAAGTTCTCTGTGGAAACCTGAAACTGTAACGACTTCGAGTTATGGGGCTCCGACCTCCCCCTCAGAATAATGCAATTTCACCTTTTGTATTTTCAAGTTCAGCTGAGCATCAAGGCCCTTAGGCCACTTGTTTCTTTACACATTTCCTTTAAAAATGATCACCTATATTCGTCACCCGTATAATCAGTACACCTTAGGGCCCGGGGGCGGGGGGGGGGGGGGTACTCAACTTTGGTTTTGGTAGGGATGTGCCGCTGAGAAATTTGAAGTGCCACTCATACAAATGCGAACTTTAAAAAAAGGGACCCATCCATGTATCAAATCACCGAAATTTGAGTCAAATTTATCAAAATCGCAATTTTCGGGGAAAATTTGCGCGATTTTAGCGCTAATTATCTGATTAAAAGAAACAAATTGGAAAGTAATACCCAAACTGGCGCCAATAATGTCATTGTATCTGTTATTATATTCAATCACGGTCAAGGAACAAGTTCTTAAGTTTTCACCAAGGCGGAACACGGGGACTTTGAGGGCCCCTTTAGTTTAATTATTATTTAAACTGTGTTCTTTTATGCTTAACATATGTCATGTTTGGAACTTGTTGTGTATATAGGTATTATTATTTTATATCAATTTAGACTTTTCAGCTAACCTTTCTCTTTGTTTCTTTCTCTCTCTCTCAGATTCAGCATGACTTCACGTAATGAAGGGAAGTCCAAGGACTCCTTTCTACATCAACTCAGCGCCGATAAGTACAGAGTTCTACTTGGGCTAGCAATTGGAACTTTCAAAGTACCAAAATCAAAGCGAACAAACATTCAAAGAAATGCGGTACGACAATATCAGCGACGAAGAGCAGATTTCAGTGTTGTGTCTGGGGTCCTGTACTTCAAGGGGAAGAAAGTTGTTCCTACCTGCCAGGTATCCGGTGCTGTCAAGAAAACACTGAAAATAAATCTAGGCAGCGGAGGCAGATCTACCTGGCGACAAATCAAAAGATCACAAGCCGGTGTTACGTATCGCAATGTAAAAGGTGTCCTCAACAAGTCTCAAACATACCGACAACAACATCCACGTTTCCAGAACAAAGTTCCACCTAAACCAGTCACATCGAACAGAGTAAACGAGCGTTGGCAAATTGACCTGCTAAACATGCAGGCCGATGCAGTCAGCTTCAAGGGAAAATCGCACAAATACATACTGTCGATTATCGACACATTCTCCCGCTTTCTGCGTCTCCGACCCCTGACATCGAAGAAGAGTGCACATGTCGCCAAAAAACTCTTTTGAGAGTCTTTGCAGAGCACGGGACTCCCCAAATTATCCAGTGTGACCAGGGAAATGAGTTTAAGGGTGAAGTGGAGGCCCTTTTAAAAGCGAAGGGAATCAAAGTAATAAGAAGTAGCCCATACCACCCGGAGTCTCAAGGCAAATGCGAGCGCTCGCACCGGGAATTGAGGAATAAAATCAGCTTCAAAGTCCGGCAACACAAGGGCTTTAATTGGGCAAAGAGCCTCCATGAAGTCCAAGAAGCCCTTAACGACGTTCCTAAAGAGGTCCTTAACAACATGACACCGAGTGAAGTTTTTTCCGATCGAGGAAACGTTGGTATGCGCAAAAGAGTGAAGAATTCATCAAGGCAGGCCAGTACACGCATGGTCAAAAAGGGCACCAAGAAAACAGCAATTTACCGAGAGAGCGAGAGGGTGTTTGTTCGGTATCCTCCAAGTGGCAGAGGAAGCCAGAGAATCCCGAGACGTCGGTATGCCTGTAAAGGAATTGTTGTTGATAGAGATCTGTTCAAGCATAAATATTTGGTGACGATTAAGCTGCCCGATGGAACCATCAACACCCAATGGGTATCAGTGACTGATTTAACGGCGGCAACAGCCACCAAAGAAAAGAACGCCAACAAGAGAAGCACAACAGATGAATGGAAAAAACAACAGCACAAGAAGATATACTATATAGTGCTGTCACATAAAGACAAGGTCAACAATCTGAATCAAAGAAATATTAAAGTGCTTAACGAATGCCGAGAAACCGTGGGAAGCTGTCAATTTGAAGCGGTGGGTCACCAGCTGTCTCTTTTTGGGATACACCGCACCGCAGCTTCTCTTCGAGAGGAAGCCGTCTGTCACATTAGAGACAACGAGGCGCATTACGCGCGATTCATTGTTGGTAATTTTAACACCTACATTAATAATATGCTCAGGAAAACAACACACGGTAACCACGTTACACTTCTGGCCTTGGCAAGGGCATATAACGTCCAATTTCTCATCGCATCAGCAGATGGTCCAGACTTTACAACCCTAGTTTCACCAGATGGGCAGCACAGCAGCACTATATTCACTCTTACACTTGGATACTTCCCTGAGGGGAAAGGAGAGCACTACGTCAGTGTTGGCATAGCGAAGGAAATGCAAAGAGATTTCTTAGCTACACTACATGAGAGACAGCATGAAGAGGAAAATAATATGCAGCATGAAGGTATGGAGGAAGCAGAGACATCGGACGGAGAGAACAGTCAGCAGATGCAGTATGAGAGGGTGGATATGCAGGACCAGCAGCGAGAAGATGTGGAGGAAGTAGAGACATCGGACGGAGAGAACAGTCAGCAGATGAAGTATGAGTGGGTGGATATGCCGGACCAGGAGCGAGAAGATGTGGAGAAAGTAGAGACATCGGACGGAGAGAACAGTCAGCAGATGAAGTATGAGTGGGTGGATATGCCGGACCAACAGCGAGAAGATGTGGAGGAAATAGAGACATCGGACGGAGAGAACAGTCAGCAGATGAAGTATGAGTGGGTGGATATGCAGGACCAGCAGCGAGAAGATGTGGAGGAAGTAGAGACATCGGACGGAGAGAACAGTCAGCAGATGCAGTATGAGAGGATGGGTATGCCGGACCAGGAGCGAGAAGATGTGGAGGAAGTAGAGACATCGGACGGAGAGAACAGTCAGCAGATGAAGTATGAAGGGGTACATATAGATAAAGGACACGGCTTAGCTAATGATGATGGTCTAAATGACACAGGCCAGTTTAATTATGGCAGTGTAGCAGTTGATTCTCATCAGCTTGATGTGCCAAAGTTGCCTCCTGAATTGGAACAGATGGTCGTAAATGAGGCACTAAACATTGACATAGCTATAGTATTAGTCAAGTATGCTCAAGATTTTACCATTTCACCAGAAATTACCTGGAGCAAAATCCAGAGAGGTTTGAACGATTTACAAATACATTCTACATCAGGTCTTATCTGGCAGAGGAACTCAACATAAGTGAATCAAATGAAAGTGTTATCTCCGTGAGAAAACTAGTCACAACATCAGGACCTGGCTCAGGACTGAGTCAACGGATCAGAAATCATCTAAAAAAGTATCACCCCAAAACATGGTGGCATGCTTGGGTAAAAATAGGGCGTGTAGTAACCAGGCACGATGGGTGGTATAGAATAACATCGGTATTCTTGAAAAAAAACTAAATAAATGTAAATAATGCATAGGCCTATATGTGTTACGCATAGGCCAAGGGTTGGATTGGATTATGATGACTTTGTTAATAGTAATTTTGTTAAGATATTCAAAATTTTTATTTTCTGAAAATTATACAAAATATGGCCCCCAAAACGGCAAATTTAATTTTTACGGCTTTTAAAACTTTTCTTTCTTAAATCTGGTCCAGTTGACCTCTCTACTTCATTTAAAACACAAAAAGAAAGAAACTGATGTCTATTTTCTGAGAGTAATTGCAAAAAAAACAAGATCACGAAAATGACGATATTGCTTTGAATGTGTATTTTTTTTTTTCATTTTTGGGGGGGGGGGCGGGGGAGGGGGGTTGGGTGTATGTGTGTAGATTCATTGATGTTCCTGCGTTTTTGATGTTCATTCGAATTTTATTAAAAATGTGATAGTACATCTTGTTTTTTATTGCCATTGTGCCCTTATTTTATGATAAGGTTCCCATATTTATTACAGTGATGTAATTATTATTAAATTTTAATATAAATGAATATGCATTTTTATTTTATCACGTCATGTGCCACTGCTAGAAAACTGGGATTTTTAGCGTTGACATCGATGCATTTCGAATGCTTTGCCCCGACATCGTGAGTGCATCGCGAGAATTTTAATGCTGCATTAACATTTTTGAACTCCTCGCGATACTTTTTAATCCTTCTTAATGCCTTTCCAAGGTAAATCTTCTTCGCGAGGGCATCACCAAGACATAGCGAATGCTTCGCGAACACATCGTTCGCGAGTCCTTTCCAAGGGAAATCTCTTCAATGCATTCGCGATATAATTTGCATCGTGAATACATCGCCGATGCAATAAAAAAGCTCTTAAAACATTCTATTGTCATAAAAACAAGAATATTGTTATTTTTTAAACAAATTTAAATTTAAAATTTATAAAACGAGACTTGGTACCTATACGCAATTTAGAAATGGATGAGTTGAAACATAGGAACACATTAAACAATAATAAAAATATAGCTGTGTTGTCCTAGCATGTGTTATTTCTGTGGGCAGAGAACCAATTTGTTCATTTCAGCCGCAGTCTGTTTCTGGGGTTCACTCCCTCCACCATTGCCTAGTAAAACACTGCATAGAAGATAGAAATATTCCAAATGCAGCACTTACTTGATCAAACTGTCCATAATTTTTCCACACAAAATTATAATGCTTGCCTCTTTCCTTTAGTTAATTAACCAAAATAGCATAGAGCAGCAGCGTGACCGTTTAAACTGCTGTGTTTGGTGAAAGAAACACGCACAGCCAACATCTGCCCTGATGTCCATTTCATAGTTCTTTGCTTGCGACCAGCCAAAGTTGCATTCTTGAGTGGATAAATTGTCCATCTTTCTCATCTTTTCCAACATATTTGTGATAAAAGTCACATTTATAATTACATGAACGACTGAAAAAGTAAGTTGCACGAACATTAATTAATTTATGTAACATGACATGATTATGTAATAGTTTATTTGCAAAAGCAGATAAATCCACACCGACAAGTCACTCATTTAAATTGAATGGATTTTGTCAGTGATAACTAGGCTAAAGCAGCAGGGTGGCGCATTCATTCAAATGGGTGACTTGTCGGACTGGATTTATTTACTTTTGCTAACGAAGCCTTCATTTGAATGTACGCACACAAGTTATTGTATTCATTATCGTAGCTGGCGACAATTTGTGCAGGGCGACAAATTGTGCCGACAATGCCTACGCAGTTTGTCGCCACCTAAGGACGACAATTTGTGCCGGCGACAATTTGTGCCGTCAATGCCTTCACAAGTTGTCGCCACCTAAGGACGACAATTTGTGCCGGCGACAAATTGTGCCGGCGACAATTTGTGCCGACAGCCCCTGCACAAATTGTCGCCGGCGACAATTTGTGCAGGGCGACAATTTGTGCCGTAACAGGGCTTCCTATAATAAGTCTGACTATTTATCATTAAAAATAACAATATCGACGAGGGAATCAAATGTCGATAATTTTAAACAAGAAAGAACGTTAAATTCAGCAAAATACATTTTGCTACGACAGCTTCTGAAGAGTGCTTTGTTCTTTTATTCTTTTCAAGCTCCTACGTGTATCCACCGAAATCAGAGTGGGACGGGTGAAATGAGACATGAATTAAGTGGCAAGTATAATGGAGTGAGATGTGTTGCATATAAGCATGGAGGTCTGTCACGTTAACATGATTGTAGGTGGCACCACCTGATATTTGAAAGGGAAAGCTATCCAAGATGTATAGATATGCAAAAATTCAGGTGGATAAGTCAAACCACTGAGTAATTTTAACCCTAGGCAGATGTACAGATGGTCACAATGCAAATATGGATGTACAATTAGTATTTATTAGCTAAAGAGCTATATAAGATCTATACTCATGCAAAATTTTAGGACTATATGTCAAAACAGTCCTGAGATATGTGCATGGATGTCTGCAGCGCAATCGTGAATGTAGATGGCGCCATCTGCCACAAAATCGAGAAAGCTATCCAAGGTGTATACATATGCAAAATTGTAGGCAGATAAATCAAACCACTGTCGAGATATGAGGGATTTTATCCCACGGCAGATAAACAGAAGTAATCTGTGCAAGAATGGTTGCAGGTGGAGCCACCAGTTTTGTTTATGATAAAAAGTTATTTGAGATGTATACACATGTAAAATTTCAGGCCGATATGTCTTACCAGTACTGAGATATTAGCACGGATGTCTGCAGCTTGAACGTAAATGTAGGTGGCCCCACCTGTCATAAATCAAGAAAGCTATCCAGGATGTATACACATGCAAAATTTCAGGTGGAAAAGTCTTACCACTGTCGAGATAAGAGTGATTTAAACCTTAGGCAGACAAACAGATGGACGTAGTGCAAAAATGATTGCAGATGGCGCAACCAGTTTTTTATTGTACGATATAAAAATTGCTCAAACGAGTCCGATGCGGGTTAATGTGTTAAAACAGACGCACAGATGGAAGCACTGCAGAGAGGAAAGGTATGAGGTCAACGCAAAATGGTTAGGCACCAGTTTACAAGTTACCCGATAATGGGGTCAAGTTTTTTTTTTTTAAATTGGCCCAGTGGTCTCAAAGGATTTCTCCGGAAACGAACGCGGCGGAGGCGGCGGTGGAACCCGGGCAAAAATATCTTAGTATCTGCAAAACTTTATTTTGGTGGATACAATTTATATCATCTCAGTTGCTCTGATCATCGAGTTTTATCGAAAGTCGATCACTTTTAACTTAATGCACTATTAATTTTATGCCCTACATGCATGCAGGATTGTTGCGTGCCTGCAATCCCTAGAACTTGGAAAAAAATGTTAAGAACAATCCAAGGGTCGAACTGCATGAACATAAGGTCGATAAAATCTTATGAATGAAAAACACTTCACGTTTCATCTATAACGATTTGATTAATAATCTCTCTATTTTACCAGTCAAACAAATGGAAAAGTGGACCAGTGAACCAGAATTACAAAACAGAAAAAAAATCATATTTAAAGCCTTCAAAAATATAATCAGGTTACTATATTTCTGAGAAGCTAAAAACCTTTCAGTTTAAACTGTTACATAGGATTCTACCTCTGAACCTCAAACCTGTTTTGCATGTATTTCATGTATGGATGTTTGTTTTATGTGTATCGTATGATGATGTAATACTATTTGTATTATATGCTCATTTATTGTATTTGTACCAAATGTTCAATAATGAAAAGTCGGTCGCTTTGCTGCCACTTTCAAGCGCTCGATTTCCAAAGGCAACTATCGATTACATCATAATCATGCTTTTTTTCCAGGATGCCAATATGTTATAGGCAAAAATGATTCGACCATTTTTTTTAACATCCCGCGCTTCATATAATGAGCCTGTGTTCAAAAATAACTTCCGTATGTAAGTATGACACGGTAGATGCGAGAACGTAGGACTACCAAAGGCAACTATCGATTTGTGAATTTGGAGGGAGCTGGAGAATTAGGGGAAAGTTTTCCCCCGACTGGTTCATTGCGAAATTAGGGCGGTATGGCGTTTAAATGCTCCATAAATTCTTCAGGTCTATGCAAATTTTGCGAGATTCACTTACAAATAATCACTTCAAATGACACCAGGTGTCCCGCCGCTGTAAACCTTTTAACGAGCCTAAAAAGGCCGATGCCGTCATGGCGACGCACGCAACATGTACGCCAGTTTTTGATTTCCCGGAGAAACGAGAAAGGTCTTGTGGAAACAGTTCGGTTTCAGGAAAGTATATCCAAGTAAACCGACAACTGATGTCCTTGATTTTTCCAACGTCATATGCAAGTTGTGCCAGAAGGCAGGTGGCAGATTACGATGGCGAATGGTGGCCTTGGGACACCGGTTGGCCTCAGGCCACCAGCTCGCTGTGCACCCTTCTCGATATGTTTCCCTTCGCCAATAGGCCACCAGTTTACACAGCATTATACATTCGGTGTCCTTGGGTCACCAGGGTATACAATATCATAACTGTGGTGTCCTTAGGCTACCATAATATACAGCATTATACATGTGGTGTCCTTAGGCCACCAGGGCATACAGAATCATACCTGTGGTGTTCTTGAATGAAAGAAGTATGCTAACAAAATATTATAGTCTCAATTCGGTGTTCTTTCGTTGAAATATTTACGATATTGGCAGAAGGAACCATATCGAGAAGGGTGCACAGCGGGCTGGTGGCTTGAGGCCCCCCGCTGTCCCATGGCCACCATTCGCGATAGTTAATACCCACTTCCTGCCAGAAGCCTTAATTGTATTGTGGCCCATATATAGGTCTCATTCGTGACGCGCTCCGCGCCCCGCCCTCCTGGTATCAAGAGATCAGTATGTTACAGAGCTATATAGGCCTAATGTTCGTATCTCTTTCTAAGTTTCGTTGTTTTAAGTAAATATTTTATTTAATGTTAATCATCCTTCGATATTACGTTGCAAAGGTTGTGTGCATACTTATATAATAATAAACTTTTCACAGGGTATATATTTAATAAATAAATTTAGATATCGTGAAAAAAAACAGCCTTCATATCAACTCTAATATTGAAGAAAACTTGACACAGTACTTTTGTTTTGTATGTTTCCTTGATCAATTCAAATTTTCGTTTTTCACAAAATATATGAAAACACTATGTTCCGTAACTGAATATGATTGATACAACATCATTCCAGAGCTTATTAGAATCTACGTGCATGAAAAACTTCAGTAGATTCAATTAAAAAACTTTGTATTTTTATAACAGGAGACTGATTAAAAGAGCAAGCTACCGCGCGGCACGCGGGGCGCGGAGCGCGGCACGCGGATGAGACTTACACGGGCCACCATAGACTTGCGCATACAAAGGTAAGGATGCAAACGGCTGGTCATGAGCGATATTAGATCGACAGTGCCATCTGCAAAATTGAAATATCTGGTACGATTACGGGTGAGGGGCAACCAACCAATACTGACTAGGTGTAAGAATTATAAAATATTTAATGATAACGTCCACCCTAAAACATGTTAATCGGGGCCATTTAGCCTACGCTTTAGCTTTAGATTGTGTGTGACAACTGACAGGCCTTGCTGCTTGCAACATGCAGCTCTAGACGGACGGTCATGGATCCTAATTTTTCTCTGTCAATCACATTTATCAGCCCTATTTCAAGCCTAATTTACCAAATTATTGGCTGTTTATACACTCCTTAACTGCCAAAAAAGCAACAACATTTGAATATTAACAATTTTTTTAAATGTTTTTTTTTTCGCTTTGAGATGATTTTAAAAAAAGATTGTAAAATCTATAAATGTTCTGAATTACATGTCACCTAGACACAATTAAAAGTGGAGAGCGAGAGCAAACAGTGAAACTCAATTTTTTTTTGGACTTAAGAGTCTGTCTGTGAAGCTGGTGGTGCACCTCCTGTATTACAAGTAGTATATCACTAAATAGATGAGATGTGACGCCTTGATAGTAGCACCCTCCCCCCCCCCCTTCTCCCTTTATATTTTTTTTTCCTATTTAATACTGATATGTATCCTAGGTCCCTGTTTAGGTAAAAACTAAAGGACAATGCTTTGCATTCTATAGTTTTTAGTGTCTATGTGAAAACTTGCACTAAATTTTCATTTCTAAACCCATCTGTAGCTTGAATATGTAAAGAACAGGGGCGTAGCCAGGATTTAGGGAGGGGAGGGAGCCAAGACCAGTGGCGGACCCAGAAATTCGAAAACCGGGGGGGGGGGGGGGCGCTAATATGCATGTGTGGTACGTAGTATTATTATTATTACTATACGTCATATAATTTTTTGTGTATGAAACTATAGCTTTTTTAATTTTCAATAAAGAACCATGGTTTCATTAAGGTTACTTACACGTACATGGAGAGGGTATAGGAGGGGGATACCCCCTCACATATTGAGAAATATTTTGAAAATGAACCGTAAAGAGGACATTGTGAGGCAATTTTCCCAATAAAAATTATGATTTCCTGTTCCTGTAAAACTGTTCCCTTTTGTCTTTACGTTATGTAGTCAAATTGTAGAGAGGTTCAAAATTTCATATTTATATTTCTTCAAAATTACGATATAAAATTTCAATCGTTTTCAACATGTTAAAGTCAATGGCGCAAAGGCGCATTTACGTTTATAACTTGCAAAATATTATCTTTTAAATGTAATGCTCAGAGTGAAATCACTGATATGTTGAAGTCTTATGTTAAACTTTGCATTATCCGGGGTCGGTGGTCCCGACAGCACACAGGACTCCTAAGAGCACAGATCGCGAGTTCGAGTACCGGTATCACCAGAGGGGCCGTGATATTGTTCACGGTCGACTCCAACCAGAACCTAGTTGCCTGCAGTTGTTCTGCAGCTGTTTATAAATATCCTCATCCCAAACTAATGAGTTTGCAAGTAATAAACTGCAGATAAATTAAATAGAATTGGTAATTAATAAAAAGAAATATGAAAAATGAAAATTATCACGAATTTTGGGAAATTAGGTAGAACGAGAGATATTGAAGCTCGAAAGGGGGGCCGCGTCGTAATTCCCATAATGAAAGATATTACCCGACGTTGCCGATCGTTTAATTTAATCCTTAAAATTAGTCTGATTGTGTCTTTATACGTGGAAGGATCGTTACACTCGTACGCGAGAGGAGAATACCTGCAGTTTCACAGATAATTGCATATTTCTTTAATAATTGCATATATTTGTCTGAACCGATTAATAATCGATCATCAATCGGTTTGCTCAAACCCATGATCGATTATGAAAAAGGAACCGACTCCCACCACTAGCCCTGTTCTAATAAGAAAGTAAATGACTTAAGCTCCCCCACCCCCACGAGAGATGGCAAGTTTCCAGGGCTAGTTTGTTCAGTAGTTACGTGTAAGATTCCTGAAGTACGGAATATAGAATGTGTGCACGGCGGCATGCATTTTTTCCCCGTGTTGCCCCTGGATACCAAACGGATACTTAAAAATTCGCTACGTGTTGCTATCGTTTTGCCGGATGTACGCATTCCGGATGTACGCATTCCGCATGCCGGGTCTGCGCATGAGCAATCTCACCTTCTTTATTTCTCAATACGTGTACCGATTTTATACGCATCCCGCATCCCGCATTCCATACATAAGAAATCTTAGTTTTATTCTGCAAATAGCCTATATTCGACTTTACCTGTTTATTTCCTCCGCTAAGCGACAGGAGTTATGTTTTTGCGGGCGTTGGTTTGTTTGTTGGTCTGTTAGAAACATTAGTCAAAAAGGTATTGACGGATTTTGATGAAATCTAAAGGATAGCTCGGCAATGATCGAAGGAAAATTGGTTAAATGTTACACAGTGTATACAAATGGTTTCTAAATAATATCTAAAATATATTTACTAATAAATATATATATACATATATATATATATATATATATATATATATATATATATATAATTGTATTTTACTGAAACAAATACACATACCGGAGAACGAACCTTATAATATTATCTTCCTGACCGTAATATCTAAACTTTTATGGTTAACTGGCAAAAATCAGTATTTGTTAGTGTAAGGTCAGCGGAGTTTCATTGAAGCTAGTAGATTAAGACCTCTAAGGCCAAAAAAATAAAAGGTATGGTTCTCAGGCACCACCCGCAGCAGCTTTAACCCCCCCCCCCCCCCCCCCCCCGCATCAAACATTTTTATTTTGCAGGGTTTTCATCCTACAAGGAGTAAAATAAGACAATTTTGATACGATTTCCTTTCTTATGTAGTGTTTTTACCTGTTTATAAGGAATAATGTTATTTTCATGCTTTCCCCTGAAAAAAATGACATTTTTATCGAAACATGCAAAAAAAGTTCAAAAATAAAATACCACCCGCCCGCATTGATTTCTGGGAAAAAAAAGTGCCGGAGAACCCTAACTTTTTATTTTTTTGTCCTAATCCACCTTGTTTGTAAACAGAGATCAAGTTAAAACTCTTAATACTATACACCCTCAGAAAGGACAAAGTCAAAGTAACAATTATATATATATATATATATATATATATATATATATATATATATATATATATATAAATGCGTGTGTTTGGGTGTGTATGTGTGTCAAAAGAGTGACAGTTCAATATGTTGACCCACACAGCCAAAAAATGACACTGCATTAGAGGCGATAAAAAAAATTCGCTAATATAAAATGAATAGAAAATTAGCTAGAAGATCTGTTACTTTTAATGTAAATTATCTTTTTAATAAATATGTTTGAGTTATGCAACTGAAATATCCACCATTAAAATGCATAAAGATAAAACAGCAAATGTCCTTACACATGACACCAGAACAGAATCGAGGTGGGGCGAGGGCAGGGAGGTTGCCAGCAGTATGGTGTCGTGTCAGGGCCACCCATGTCTACTGTGGTTGGAAGTCATGATGGCCAAGCCAAAGACGATGCGGAGATGGATGAGAGGCAGGTTTCAGGTGTTGATATACGACCAAAGCAATGCGGTACAAGTGACGACCACACAGCCGGTGTGAAACACCTTTGAGACTGGCAGTATGCACGTGAGGACAGGAGGTGCGAGCGGCGTCAGCTGATGAGAGATAACAGTGTGTCCGGGAAACGTGAAGGGACGAACCTAAAAGTTAGTGCTTAGTACTGTGATCAGTTTGTATTTAGAGTGCAAAATGATGTGACACTGGATGATTTGCTGAACTGGGTCAAGGGAGAGGGTATTCATGTAGAATAGTTGAAGCAGGTATCTCCTGCAGAATCTGTTATGAAATCCTTTCAGTCGAGGCAGAAATGAAAGACAAAAACTAGAATTATATCTGAAGATTTCTGGCCGGAAGGTATAGGATGCCGTGAATATATTAATTTAAGTAGGAATATCGTTTTGTAGGGGGAGGGGGGTGGGCGTTTGGAACGCAAATTACTTTTACAGCCAACAATGGTAAAACAACTAATAATATAATCTTTTAATGCCACTGGTGTGAAATCAGAAGGGAGCCGAAGCTATGTCAAATTGTTAATTATTATATATACTATTGATATATTATTTTTACTGGAGACCTGGTTACTGAACTATCAACAAGGAATACTTAATTTAATTGACGAGGGGTACACGGCAACATCGACATCTGGTGTTAATGACACGAGTGATATCCTTGTCAAGTGGCGTTGCCATCTTATGACACAAAGACATGTCAAAATTTGTAAAACCGCTTAATGTAAACTGCAAACGTTTATGTGCGATAGAGCTCACCTCTCATAATGTTACTTCACTTCTTATATGTTGTTATATGCCATGTGACTTGCAAACTCCTTTTGCTAGTGATGAGTTCATAGAGGACATAAATGCTTTGCGGTTTATCATAGAAAGCAGTTGTGCATCTTCAATAATAGTCGGCGGTGACTTTAATATAGACCTTTCAAGAAATACGGGTAACGTCAAGTAAATAACAAACTAAATGTAATTTGGGATAATCCTAAAGCTGAGAACTACTGTGGTTATGAAAGTAACGACTGACGGGCAAGATCAACAATATAGATCATTTTCTACTTTCCGGTGATCTTTTTAATCGAGTAACCAGAGCTTGGGTGGTCGACGATCCTTCCAATATATCCAGTAACTTCCCGGCCACTGTACATGTTGACTTAATAAGACATGCTGCACATTGTCCAAAGTTGATCTGAGGGTCTTTCCTGGAACACGTATAGAACCCGGAGCCGTGTTAGCCACACAAATGCGGCTGGCTTGGACATAAAATTATAAAGTGTATATAAACTAGTGCCTATATAACAGAGGTATTTAAAAACAGAGGTTTACGTGCGGTCTGGAAACTGCCCTACAATGCACATACACCTATTGTGTTGTCATTGGCTGGAAATTTCCCTTTGAGTATGTATAGATAGAGAACAGATACCGGTATATCAAAATGATAAATTATGCAGGTACAGGGTATAGTTATTTACTTGTTTCTTTTATAGCTCACAGAGGGAAACGTGATTTGTCTAGATATATTGGTACCAATCTAGGTTATTTATGTGAAAAATATAAATCCAATGCACACACGATTGAATTGAATAAACTGTTTTGCAACGTATAATGTCTCCAGAAATCTGTGAAGAGGAACTGACTTCAGGAGGCATCGTCCTCGACTGTGAATTTAAGAGGTAGCATGACGGCACTGACATTGCCAATGTTGATCTAAGTTTTGTTGATTATTTCATCACTCAGCTTACAGTTGAGTGATTTATTTTTTTTTTACATTGAATTACCACTTGTTTTTTGCTTGCCGGAAATCTTCGATTTCCGCAAGCATGTTGGTCAGTTCCGTATGTCCATTTGTCTGTTTGTTGCTTGCCGGAATCAAAGATTTCGGCAAGCATATTGGTCAGTTGCGTATGTCTGTTTGTCTGTTTGTCTGTTTGTCATCACTCTGCTGGCCACAATTTTGCCACAATAACCTTGAAACTTACAGGGATGATGAAAAACATAATTTCTAGGTGCCAAATTGTTTTTGGTTAAAATAGGTCAAAGGTCATGGTCAAGGTCATCAAAACTTCTCAAAACGGTTTTTTTCTTCATATCTTTGTGACTATTAGTCGTATCTACTTCAACAATAGCTCATTTTAATCGTCATTCCAAGGCTTGTCATCTGGTATGTAGCTGACTCAAATTTGCCGTAACCATGGTTACAAATTTTGGGGGAAAAGTCATGATATTTGAAAATAAGGGGTCTTATTTTTCTAATTTTGTCAGTTTTAAAGCTAGAGTGATCAAGTTTTTTACATCAGGTAACATTTAACTAGTACTACAAGATTTTATTACAAGTCTTGCAGAATCTCGTAAAATATCTCGTGAATAGAGATATTTCGAGATTTCATTCATCTTGCGCCAAAGGCCACATTATTGCAGGAATCTTTTTGAAACTGACATATTACAAGTCCTACACTAGTATCTCGAAATCATTTTTTCATTTTTTGAATAGGGCCGCTAGGGGGCGCTGGATGCGAACCTCCCGAACATATCATATTTTGGCCATATCTCCAAAATTATAAGCCTCAATTACATAAACTATAGCTTATTTTCTTCCTCTGAGTCTTCTCCATAACCTAGTGTAGTCATCTGGTCACAATTTTGTGACACTTTGTCAGTGTGTCTGTCTGTTTGTCACTTGTCCTCAAATTCCCCTGCTTGCTCTTGCGTCTCACATATAGCATTCTACAGGCCACAGTTTTGAAAGAATCCTTTTGAAACTATTACATCTTAAGTCTTACACTAATATCTCGAAACAAATTTTTCATTTTCCGGATATGGCCGCTAGGGGGCGCTGAACTCGAACCTCTCCCAACATATCATGCTTTGGCAATATCTCCAAAACTATAAACCGCAGTTACATAAACTGTAGCTTTTTTCTTCTTTAAGTCTTCTCCATAACCTGGAGTAGTCATCTGGACTCAATCTTGAGTCACTTTGTCAGTGTTTTCGTCTGTTTGTAAGTTGTCCTCCAATTCGCCTGCATGTTGGCTCTTGCGTCTCACATATAGCATTCTATAGGCCACAGTTTTGACGGAATCCTTTTGAAACTATTACATCTTATTTCTTACACTAATATCTAGAAATAAATTTATCATTTACCGGATATGGCCACTAGTGGGCGCTGCACACGACCTTCACACACATACCATTGTATTGGCCATATCTCTACACCCAAAGCCTCAGTTACATAAACTATAGCTTATTTTCTTCCTTTGAGTCTTCTCCATAACCTGATTAAGGCATCTGGTTTCAATCTTCTGTCACTTTGTCAATGTGTCCATCTGTTTGTCCGTTATCCTCAAATTCGCCTGCTTGCTGGTTCTTACGCCTTACATATAACATTCTACAGGCCACAGCTTTGACGGAATCCTTTTGAAACTTGGACATCTCATGTCATACACTAATAATACGAAACGCATTTGTCGTCTTCGGAATATGTCCGCTAGAGGGCGCTACAGTCGAGCCTCCCAAGTACATCATTAATTCGCCATACCTCCAAAACTATACATCTAAATTACATAGATTATAACTCATTTTCTTCCTTTGAATCTTCTCAATAACTAGGTTATGTCATCTGGTGTCAATCTTGTCTCACAAAGTCAGTATGTCTGTCTGTTCGTCTTTTGTTGTCAGCTTTGTCTGCTTGCCTGTTCTTTTGTCTCATATGTCATTCTACGGGCCACATATTCTCAGCAATGTCCAAGAGAGTCATTCCATCAATAGAAAACCGACAATATGTTCTGTCTATCCGTCTGTGTTTCACTTCCGATTTCCGGCAAGCGTTCGACCTTTGGTCGTCTATTTTTTTTTTTTTGCTTGCCGGAAATCTTCGATTTCGGCAAGCATATTCGTCAGTTGCGTATGTCCATTTTTTGCTTGCCGGAAATCTTCGATTTCGGCAAGCATATTCGTCAGTTGCGTATGTCCATTTGTTACTTGCCGGAATCAAAGATTTCGGCAAGTATGTTGGTCAGTTCCGTATGTTTGTTTGTTTGTGTGTTTGTTTGTCATAGCTCTACAGGCCACAATTTTCAGGCAATTGCTCCGAAACTTATAGAAAATACTTGTAATCGATAACCCTCAAATTTTTTTTGGCCGTGATCGGTCAAAGGTCAAGGTCAGGGTCACAAAAAAGCCCTAAAACGGCTTTTTCTTCATATCTTCGTCAATAATAATCGCAGCCACTCAAGCAGTAGCTCATTCTATTTGCGACAAGATGGCGACAAGCGCCACTGCAAAATTATCCTTTCTGCTGTATGGGTACGCATTTTGGGGGAAAAGTCACAAAATTTGAATTTTTTTTCTAACTTTGCCATTTTTAGAGTTAGAGACGTCTGGTTTTTTGCATTAGGTAGAGTTCAATTAGGTGTTTATCATAAAGTACCAAGTCTCGAAGAATCTTGTGCGATTTCTCGTCAAACGAGATTTTCGAATTTCATTAAATATGACCTCGAGGTCGCCATTTTTTTAACTATGGTTGGAAATGACATATTTTGTGTTATTTATAAATATCTCGAAATCAATTTTTTATTTTTTGGAACTAGCCACCAGGGGGCGTGGTACCTGAAACATTGTAACATATCATTTTTCTGCATTATCTCAAAAAATATTAAACGTGACACAATGTTTATTGTCTTATCTCAAACTAGGAACATTGGCTTATTCCTGTGTACATGTAGCTTTGTGCTGCTGTTACCATGGTAACCAAATTTTAGGGTAAAACTTGACGATATGAAAAAATGCAGTTTTTGGCTTCTATCTCGGTTAATATTTATGTTTCAAGGGTCTAGTTTTTTGCATAAGGCTGCTTCCCCTTGGTTCTGCGTAATTCAATTGCAAGTCTCGTCAAATCTCGCTCCATTTATCGCCAAATGAGAAATTACGAGATTTCATAGATATGCTTATAACTTGGTCACCTTTCTGGCTGAAAAGGAGAAGTTTTCAGCATTTTGTAGAAATTCAATTGCTCAAGCGTATAAAACCGCAAATCTCGACAAATCTTGCATTATCTCCCGCCAAACGAGAATATTGGAGATTTCATACAAATGTCTATATCTCGTTCATTTTAATGCTAGATATTCTATTTTTCTACTGTTTGAGAATGCTTTGACTAGTTTCAAGTAACATAAGTACACATCTCGTCGTATCTCGCACCATTTATCGTCAAACCAGAACATGGAACCATTCAAAGAAATGCCTATAATGCTGTCATTTTTTACACTTAAGACATATAGTTTTTAGCATATGACAGCGTCTGACACTCTCAGTTACATTATGTGATTATATTGCAAATATATCGTCAAATCTCGCCTCGTTTTTCATCAAATGATGAAGATACATCCAATTGCCGTGAGCACAAGTGGCTTCAGGGTTGACGGGTAAGTGCCGGCAAGGCCATTACAGTTGCAAGTTGGCGTGCCCGGTCGTCCATGAATCTGACAAAGCAGCATTGAATAGAGGACAAAAGCCGCTAAATTTGAATTGAACACACCTGTTATTTTCATTGTGTCCCCTTTTGGTGCCACTTGTGTTGCCAGGAACCACTGGCAAATCTTTCAAACCAGGGACGGATCCCCGATTTGCAGTTGGGTGTGTCAAAATATGGGCGGATCCCTGGTTTAGCAGTTGGGGGAGGGAGGGGGCAGGGGGTTTAATTTTAATTATACATCAAATATTTATAATAAAAAATATAATATTTCGAAACTTATTTTTTTCTTTTAGAAAATAGCCGCGAGATGGCGTTGCAGCAATCATTATTGTGCGATATCTCCAAAACTATACACACTGTCACAACATTGATTGCAGAATCTGATACTAGATTTAATGCGTTTATCCTCCGGGGGACTCTGTCATATCCTACAGGGGTTAAATTTTAATTATAAATCAAATATATATAATAAAAAAATCTGGGAACTTATTTTTTTTCCCTTTGAGAAAATAGCCGCCAGATGGTGCTGCAGCAATCATTATTGTGCCATATCTCGAAAACTATAGACAGTGTCACAACTTGATTGCAGCATCTGAAACAAGTTTTAACGCGTTTATCCTCGTGGGGACTCTGTCATATTCTTCTATTACCATGGGGAACTAATATACGTTACGATTATATTATTCTTTTTCTTAAGATTCAAAATATGGAGTTTTATTCTAATAGACGGTTTTCCATTCTCCATGACAGGAGTACATCCCTTCACAGGGAGTTTTTTCCCGTCTGTCTGTCTGTCTGTCTACTCATCTGCGACTTTTGAAAATCAGCATAACCACACAAAATTGTGCTTCTGTTTCTGCCATAATTGGGGTGATTCATTTGACCAGTTCCAAATGTAACCTGAATGTCTGCTGTATGTTGTCTCCTAATTTGACTTTCTTATTTCCGCTTCCGGCAAGCGTTCGACCTCTGGTCGTCTAGTTTGTTTGTCTGTTTGTCCCTACTTTCCTGGCCACATTTTTGCAGCAATCGACTTGAAACTTACAGGGATGATTGACAACCTAAAGTCCTGGAACCCTGTTGTTTTTGGTCAACATCGCATCATGGTGAAGGTCAAGGTCATGGAAAGTATGCAATACAGTTTTTGCTCCATAACTTTGTAACAAATGGTCGTAGCCACTTAAACCATAGCTTGTTTTATTCGTCATTCCTTGTCCTTTTATATGATGGGTACCTGACTCAAATCTGGTGTTACCATGGTTACGCATTTTTGGGTTAAAACTTGATAATTTTAAAATAGTCAAGCTACATTTTCTATCTTTGTCAATTTTTAAGCTACAGACGTCTGGTTTTGGTCATTATGTACCTTATAGGCAGCTTGACATGATAAAACTGGAAGTCTCGCCAAATCTCGCACCATTTCTCGTCAAACGAGAGTCTTCGAGATTTCATTAAATATGACCTACAGGTTGCATTTTTTTAACAATGGCTTTGAAATTGATATATTTTGTGTTATTTATAAATATCTCGAAATCAATTTTTCATTTTTTGGAAATAGCCACCAGGGGGCGTGGTACCTGAAACACTGTAACATATCATTTTTTTTCTGCAATATCTAAAATAATTTTAAACATGGCACAACTTTTATTGTTGTATCTTAAACTAGGAACATTGGCTTATTCCTCCGCACATGTAGCTTTGTGCTGCCGTTACCATGGTTACCAAATTTGTGGGTTAAACTTGACGATCTGAAAATATGCAGTTTTTGGCTTCTATCTCGGTTAATATTTATGTTTCAAGGGTCTAGTTTTTTGCATAAGGCTGCTTCCCCTTGGTTCTAAGTCATTCAATTGCAAGTCTGGTCAAATTTCGCTCGGTTTATCGTCAAACGAGAAAAAAAGAGATTTCACGGAAATGTTTATAATCGGCGACTTTTACAGCTACACAGGTCTAGTTTTCGGCATTTCATAACATATGACCAGCTTGACACGCCAGAAAAGAAATCAGGCCAAATCTCGCACTATATCTCGTCAAGCGAGAAAAAAACGAGATATCATGGAAATGCTTATAACTAGGCGACTTTTACAGCTACTCAGGTCTAGTTTTTGGCATTTGGTAACATTTGGCCAACTTGACATAGTAAAACTGCGATACTTGGCGAAATCTCGCACTATATCTGGTCAAATTTGGAAAAACGAGATTTCACAGAAATGCATATAAGTCGGCGACTTTCACGGCTAGACAGGTCTAGTTTTTGGCATTCATTAACATTTGGACGGCTTGACATGACAAACCTGCAAGACTGGCCAAATCTCGCACCATATCTCGTCAAACGATAAAAAACGAGATTTCACAGAAATGCTAATTACTCGGCGACTTTTACAGCTAGACAGATGTAGTTTTCGCCATTTCATAACATTTAGAGAGTTTGATATGACAAATCTACAAGACTGGCCAAATCCTGCACCATATCTCGTCAAACGATAAAAAACGAGATTTCACAGAAATGCTAATAACTCGGCGACTTTTACAGCTAGACAGATGTAGTTTTCGCCATTTCATAACATTTAGAGAGTTTGATATGACAAATCTACAAGACTGGCCAAATCCTGCACCATATCTCGTCAAACGAGAAAACACGAGAGTACACGGAAATGCTTATCACTCGGCGACTTTTACAGCTAGACGGATCTAGTTTTCGCCATTTCGTAACGTTTGGCCGTCTTGACATAATAAAACTGCTCTTCTTGCCAAATCTCGTACTATATCTCGTCAAGCGAGAAAAAAACATGATTTCACGCAAATGCTGATAACACGGCGACTTTTGCAGCTAGACAGGTCTAGTTTCCGGCGTTTTGTAATATTTCACAAACCTGACATGACAAAACTGGAAACCTCGCCAAAGCTCGCACCATTTCCCGTCAAACGAGAAAACACGAGATTTCATGCAAATGCTTATAACTCAGCGGCTTTTATAGCTAGACAGGTCTAGTTTTCGGCATTTCATATCATTCGGCCAGCTTGACATGACAAACCTGAAAACGTCTCACTGCTTCTTGTCAAACGAGATTAACGGGATTTCATGAAAAAAATTTTGAACTTGGTCCCTTTTACACTAGAAAGATATGCAGCTGTTAAAGGTCAGCATGCATAAATAAACATATTATCCGTTTCTGCTGCCCCCACAACGTTGCTCATTCATATGACTGTTTCTACATGCACTCTCTGTCTATCTGTCTGTATCATTTCCATTTCCGGCAAGCGCGTGACCTCTGGTCATCTTGTTTGTTTGTCTGCGCTCTCCTGGCCACAGTTTTGCAGCAATCGACTTGAAACTTATAAGGGTGATTGACAACTCAAAGTCCTGGAAACCTATTGTTTTTGGTCAACATCGGATCATTTTCAAGGTCAAGGTCATGGAAAGTATGCAAAACAGTTTTTGCTCCATAACCTTGTAACAAATGGTCGTAGCCATTTAAACCATAGCTTATTTTATTCGTCATTCCTTGGCCTTTTATGTGATGGGTACCTGACTCAAATCTGGTGTTACCATGGTTACGCATTTGTGGGTTAAACTTGATAATTTGAAAATAGTCATGCTACATTTTCTATCTTTGTCAATTTTTAAGCTACAGACGTCTGGTTTTGGTCATTATGTAGCTTATAGGCAGCTTGGCATGATAAAACTGAAAGTCTCGCCAAATCTCGCATTAGATCTGGTCAAACGTGAAAAAACGAGATTTCACAGAAATGCTAAAAACTCAGCGACTTTTTAAGCTAGACCGGTCTGGTTTTCGGCATTTCATAACATTTGGACGGCTTGACATGACAAACCTGCAAGACTAGCCAAATCTCGCACCGTTTCTCGTCAAACGATAAAAAAACGAGATTTCACAGAACTGCTAATAACTCAGCGACTTTTACAGCCAGACAGGTCTAGTTTTCGGCATTTCATAACATTTGGCCAGCTTGACATGACAAACCTGCAAGACTAGCCAAATCTCGCACCATATCTCGTTTAACGAGAAAAAACGAGATTTCGCGGAAATACTTATAACTCGGCGACTTTTAGAGCTACACAGGTCTAGTTTTCAGTATTTCGTAACATTTTACCAGCTTGGCATGATAAAACTACAAGTTTCGTGAAATCTCGCATCATATGTTGTCAAACGTGAAAAAACGAGATTTCGCGGAAATACTTATAACTCGGCGACTTTTACAGCTACACAGGTCTAATTTTCGGTATTTCGTGACATTTTGCCAGCTTGACATGAAAAAAACTACAATTCTCGTCAAATCTCGCACCATATGTTGTCAAACAAGAAAAAACGAGATTTCACGGAAATGCTTATAACTTGGCGACTTTTACAGCTACACAGGTCTAGTTTTCGGCATTTCATAACATATGACCAGCTTGACACGCCAGAAAAGAAATCAGGCCAAATCTCGCACCATCCCTCGTCAAGCGAGAAAATACGAGATATCATGGAAATGCTTATAACTAGGCGACTTTTACAGCTACTCAGGTCTAGTGTACGGCATTTGGTAACATTTGGCCAACTCGACATAGTAAAACTGCGAGACTGGCCAAATCTCACACTATATCTGGTCAAATGTGGAAAACGAGATTTCACGGAAATGCATATAAGTCGGCGACTTTTACGGCTAGACAGGTCTAGTTTTCGGCATTTCATAACATTTGGACGGCTTGACATGACAAACCTGCAAGACTAGCCAAATCTCGCACCGTTTCTCGTCAAACGATAAAAAAACGAGATTTCACAGAAATGCTAATAACTCAGCGACTTTTACAGCCAGACAGGTCTAGTTTTCGGCATTTCATAACATTTGGCCAGCTTGACATGACAAACCTGCAAGACTAGCCAAATCTCGCACCATATCTCGTTTAACGAGAAAAAACGAGATTTCGCGGAAATACTTATAACTCGGCGACTTTTAGAGCTACACAGGTCTAGTTTTCAGTATTTCGTAACATTTTACCAGCTTGGCATGATAAAACTACAAGTTTCGTGAAATCTCGCATCATATGTTGTCAAACGTGAAAAAACGAGATTTCGCGGAAATACTTATAACTCGGCGACTTTTACAGCTACACAGGTCTAATTTTCGGTATTTCGTGACATTTTGCCAGCTTGACATGAAAAAACTACAAGTGTCGTCAAACCTCGCACCATATGTTGTCAAACGAGAAAAAACGAGATTTCACGGAAATGCTGATAACTCAGCGACTTTTTAAGCTAGACAGGTCTAGTTTTCGGCATTTCATAACATTTGGCCAGCTTGACATGACAAATCTGAAAACTTCTCACTGCTTCTTGTCAAACGAGATTAACGGGAATTCATGGAAATGTTTGAACTTGGTCCCTTTTACACTAGAAAGGTACGCAGCTATTCAAAGTCAGCATGCGTACATAAACGTATTATTCGTTTCTGCTGCCCCAACAATGTTGTTCATTCATATGAACTCTCTGTCTATCTGTCTGTATTATTTCCATTTCCGGCAAGCGCGTGACCTCTGGTCATCTTGTCTTGTTGTGTTCATTGTTAAACCTTTTTCAAATGTTGTACTCTCTTTGGACGAAATCAATATTAGGCTATATATATATAACATACCTGTATCACATTACCTGAAGGGAGGATCAATCACCACTCGGCACCTGAGCAAGCAGGCAGAAGCTGAATTTAATGCTACTAACAGTCTAACAGGCATCATTCTTTATTGAATTTTACGATCAACATCGCTTTTCTTATTGCATGCATACCTATGTATATTTACATAATTACATCTTGCGAATGTGTAATTGTTCTTATGAAATGATGAACAGAATACAGAATAAGACTTAGTGAGTAAAAGGATCAGTATTTACAATGTTAGGATTTTCCTATAAAAAAGAATGTATATCTTGACAATAAACTTAAGCATTTGCCTAATTTGCATAAATTATCTGCACATTAATTCCTAAAAACCAAATTTTGAATAAACTTATGTTATATTTGTAACAATTTGAATATTTTTTTTTACCATAAATGCGTTACTCTGCCTAGGTTATGCCAAAATATCAATAAATATATTACTTTTTCTTATTATATTCCAATAATTTATCAAATATGCAAAATATGTGCTTATTTAAAAATGCATATTTTAACAATAAACTTAAGAGTTTGCTCCTTTGCATAATTAATCTGCAATTTTAATTTTAATTACTGCGTAAAAGAAACAAATTTCATATGAAGTAATGTTATATTTGCTACAGACTGAATATTTTGTACCCATCTCACTTCACTCAGCCTACTTATACAGCCAAAATTTACGGTTATATGTTTATGTATAATATATTATTTTTGCTAATTAATTCAAATATGCGAATTATCTCATTAAATATGCACGTTAAAATTTCCCAAGCAGAAATCGATTCTACTGGAAAACTGGACTAATTGAGAAAAGTTTGGTAGTGACGATTTTCGAATTGTTCACGGTTTGGCTTAGTCATCTCTGGACCCTAACGTCCTATGCTTGATCTGTTGTGTGGATCCATCCAACACTAGTTAACAGATCTAGCATAGGACGATATCGAGTCCCAGGGATGGACTAGGTTTGGCCCTGTCTATAAAAAGCCTAGTCCATCTCTGGACCCTTGTGTCCTGTGTTTGACACGTAGGCCTACGTGTCTGTCCATCAGGTCTTATACATAGGACACAAGGGTCCAGAGATGGACTATATTATATGAATAAGCGGACCCTGGTATTCACTTGACTTGGGCCAAAGTCTGGCACAGATTTTTTGTATACCATATAGTAAGTACTAAGTATAGTTTTCGAACCTTATGAGTTCCACCTGACGAATACTGATATGCTATAATTGGGAAAATTATACAGAACTTTATGGTAACCATTTTTGTCCAGTTCCATGCATACCCTCATAGGGAGAGACCATATTTCTGTATAAATATTGTTTATAGCGGCCTCTTTGTTTAGCTCTGTCAGGGATGTAGATTGCAAGTACAGTTTAAAAATGTTTAATTTCACCTCTGAAAGAAGCTTTAAATAACCTGTT
This sequence comes from Sipunculus nudus, assembly GCA_026874595.1. NCBI lineage: Eukaryota > Metazoa > Annelida > Sipuncula > Golfingiida > Sipunculidae > Sipunculus > Sipunculus nudus. The sequence continues at coordinate 46,370,607 of CM049312.1, read as the reverse complement.
CAATGCTTGCTTCTGATTATAATCCAAAACTGGATGATTGTTGCCGTGTGAGAGGGTATAAAGAGAAAAATGTTGATTGCCCCCTCTCATGCAAAGAGGGCAGTATAGCACCCTCTTGTTTCCGGGCCAAAGGATGTAACTAAGGCCACTTTGTCAATAGTGCACAGGGGGCATACGTGTCAAGAATCTAAACCAAGCTTGATTCCATAAGAATAATAAATAAAGGAGAAAAAAGTCAAAATATATCATATAGGGAATTATAAATGAGCTTATGGAACTTTTCGATTTGTTGTTGTTGCAAAATAAAAGGAGGGCCTTGCATATTGCTTCGTTAGTTCAGAAGACTATATGGCGAGGATCCACTGTCTATAGTCGTCCTATCAGCAGTTTGTCTGCCCGTTAGATTAGCATGATTTTACATCGTTACCTACGGATTTGAAATTTTACATACAGTACGATGTACAGAAGTTCGACCAAACCGGAAACTATGTCACTGTGCTTTGTTCCTTTGAAAAATTAAACTAAATCAGTTTGCATTAAAAACCTATTATACCAATTCAAGACTGCCTTTTATAAAAAAAAAAAAAAATAGCTTGTATTGTTCTGATTAAGGCACAGAGCTTTTCAGTATAGGTAAGATGTATATGAGGAAAGTATTGGAAGTCAGTATTGAGTAATTAGAAAAAAAATATGGACTGGATCATGTGTTTGGTCGAGAATCTTTTTACTCAATGAATATGTTAACCGCTAAAGCTGGAGCTCAGTCCACCCAGGAAATAACTACAGTTAATTTATATGTAAGTATACACCGAAGATCAGGTCAGAAATTCAATGTATTTTTAAAGTAATCAACAAATTTTAAATCACTTCCATGAATTTCACCCTATACTTTGACTATCGCATATTGTTTTCTTGTAAGCACTGTTGTTTTAATTTTTAAATACCGTTAATACATGGATTTAAGCTATTGGTCTGAAATTCTAATGCAGTTACCCAAAAAAATTGGTCAGGTATGAGAATTTCAGGGTGGTAATACTATATAATTTATGAGTAATCCAGATCAGGGAACGGGCTACCTCCACATTGTACCATGCATAGGGCAAGCTGGCGATTTGGTATAGGCCTATATATATAGATATATGCCGAAGTGGAGCACACCTGCTGTGTGCGCATGTGCCCCTTGCCTGTAGGGACTGATGAATGACATAATTATCATATAATATGTTTAATATTAACATGGATAGTTATCTGCATTGAATGTATATCAATTTTAAGAAACCTCATTTAACAGTCAGTTGACTTACAATCACTCGAATAGACAGATACCGGAAAATATCAGCTAGATGACTGAGGTATGAGTTTGACAATGAATATTGTTGTTTTCTTTTCAAATCTGAAATGAAACGGGTGTCAATGCACTTTTTTTGCAAATGAAATGCCCCTGTTTAGTGTAGGCCTACACGTATAGGCATATAAAGCCGAATCCACCTTATGACCATACTTGTGCTGTAGCAGACGCTTGCGAAACGCTTTGAATATGACGTTCTGAGTACACACGGCGAGAAAGTGGAAAATTCACTAAAAATTGCTTATTTGGATTGTTTTTATTCCGTTAAAAGAAAACATCGGGTATATATATATATATATATATATATATATATATATATATATTATAAAGGTTCCACCATCAGTGAAGACGAACCCTCCCAATCAGCAGTCAGCTTACGGGCCTGTAGATCTATGTTAAAATATTAAGTCATATAGATTTGAAATAAAGTGGAATGAAACGATAACTAAGAGCTTACCTTTATAGTATTACACGGGTGAACACGCCCCTGATGGAAAGAGAATCGTTGCACAGAACTTTCGTTTACAGCCTTGAAAATGACCACGTTCTCATGATCCAATGAGGGCTTCTGTAGTTGTCGGTCTATATGGGCCTATTTATACAGCTACACGAGTTGTTAACCCAGCCAAGGCCCCCTGAGGGTTCTTTTAATTAGATTATCACGTGCACGGGAAGGGGTGCGAGCATAGCTATCCAGAAGACAACCCCTGCTGCGACACATTACTGGCTCCCCGCGTGTTTGCTAACCAGCGTGTTAAGTAACACTGGCACTGACCTTGAACTTGAGCTTATGTCATGTGAGCTAATCTCTGTTGCGATGGAAATCGATACTTTTTATTAACATGCCTGTTCCCAATAAATTCCCACGTGAGACTGCAGAACACCTGTCTTTGGGAGAGGTCCTGCCATTGGATGGATCGTGGCAAACGTGAATATCCGTATTTTGACTTTAAAAAGTTATAAATTTATAACTGTTTTTCAAGAAAAAAAAATATTTTGTTTTAATACATAGACCTACGGAAACTGGCTTTTGTATATTGAAAACATGTCACTCGATCTCTGATCTCCTTTATTTAACCCCCCCCCCCCCCCAAAAAAAAAAAAAAAAAAAAAAAACTGTAACAAATCTCATTTTATCTGTTTCTTTCTCATTTATTCGTGATTAATTTTCATTTTTCATGTATCTGTTTTGTTCCCTAGCAATTATATTACTGGGTTATTTACAGTTTATTGCTTTTAACTCATAAATTGTGGATATTAATTTATAAGCAGCTGTCTGAACTGCTCCGTTAAGAAACCATCACATTATAAGCCTAGGCCCAGCAAATTTATTTAAAAAGGCCTGGCTCTTCGGCTGATCATCGAGCTAACGTTCTGTTATCTGCTGTGTCTGTACGCTGCCTGAGCGCCGATACCGGTAAAACGCAAAGTTTAACATAAGACTTGAAATTATATAAATCATTTTACCCTAAGGATTGCATTTAAAAGATGATAATTTAATTTTGCATTCTATAAATGTAGATACGCGTTTTCACCATTTACATCAACATGTTACAATTTATATTCATATTCCAGTTTATATCCTAAATTTAAAGAAATATAAATATTAAAACGTTAACTCCGACTCCCTTTAAAACATTAAAGAGATTATTAGTTGAGGACCAGAGGACACCCCCTCCCTCACCCTCCCCATGTACCTGTTACTAACTTTATTAAAAACATGGGGGTAGATTTTATTCACAGGTTAAAATAAAAAAATATATTTTCCATAGACTGAAATATATTACGTTACTATATATATATATATATATATATATATATATATATATATATAAAATTTAAAAAAAAACATTGCACAATTTAAGAGCTTAGTTTTTATTATGCCAATCAACCGCCAACCTGTTCTTATATTTCTGTGTAATCTCGCACACGCACCCATATATAAACAAACACAAACCAACGCCATTCAGTCACCTGATGAGTGCCCACTGTGACCAAGAAACCTGCTGGTAGTGACAATCATGCATTGATGCATTTTTATGAACTTATAACAGCTCTACTTTATGTATCGAGCACTTAGATTCTTGAATGGCAATCAAACCCTTTCAGTAATATATAATATATATATATATATATATATATATATATATATATATATATATATATATATATATAAACCTATAATAAATTATTAAATACGTTTTATGACCATGGATTAGGCCTAGCTTAAAATATACCATCAGATGTTAATTTAAGAATTCCTCTCATTTACGTTATACTCTATACTGAAGCTTCAATTAAGCACATGTCATGTGTATATATATATTACCGGGTATGAAGCATGCATATATCTATAACATTAGCTGTATATTACAAGTTTATATTCTAAAAACTTAATTTACTGATACTAATTATATTAATTATAATAATCATATTATCATTGTTGCAGGGCAACCCAATTCACGATCAACATTGTTTTCTCATTATTTACATATTAGACTCTATTAATAAAGAACTTTGAAAGAAATACTATTTTAATGTCCCCTCAAAATCAATTATAAGTTTCTTTTTATTTTTCTATCTAAAATCGTATTTTATTTCAGAGTATCAGCAGTAATTAAAATGTTCAATATTTGATTTGACATATTGGTATTTATTAGGCCTACAGATATGCATAATTGGCACCAAAAATTATAAATTTTTCCAAACTTTAAAGGTTCGGCCATACACATCACACTGGGTGCTATACATTTCTTGTATAAAATTTATGCGAGAATTAAATATAATATAATGACATATTGTCAGGAACTACACGCTGCGTATAAGTTAACAGTGGCGGATCCAGGGGGGGGGGTTGGATCCGCAGGGGGTCCGGACCCCCTCCTTTTGAGCCGCAACAACCTTTTTCAGGGATTTAAACCAATTTTTCCTGCCTGGACCCCTCCCTTTCTGGGTCTGAGAACCTTTTATAGCTTTACGTTCGAGGCTTCCTGGTGTGGACCCTCCCCTTTCCAATATCCTGGATCCGCCCTTGGTTAATAACATGATCTTGTATGATACGCGTATCGAGATTTCAGAAGGCTTTTGCGTTTTAGTGATCGGTATCAGACGGGGTGGGATCCCCCAGAATCGCTCATTTATGGTACTGTACGTGACACTATAACAAGTTAGTGTTCCCTTGCATATCATGCAGGATCTAACGGTTATTCTGCGATCGAGAATGCACTTTGCAGCTTAGACTGCCGTAGCCGTCGATTTGATATAGATATAGGCCTAGTACTTACAGCTGCAGGGCGAGATCTCCGGTAATTAGAGGGCCGTGGGGTAATTAAGGAACCCTGATTGTAGCCGCATCTGGTTGCCATCTGTGTAGTTTAAACAAATACCAGTCGGTGATATATGGAGTTAACTCCGTGTATGTAACCAGACCTGCAGGCGATTTACAAAAGAAACAAGTAGCGCAGGACTTTGACTTGTACCTCGGTATCAGTTATGGTGAAATCGGTGACATGTACCAGATCTTGCCTTTAGGAATATGTACCCCATCCCCAAGACCGAGTGCCGATATGTATACACCAATCAGTAAATATACGAAATGGCTTAGGCAAAAAAAAAAAAACTAGAATACGGGTAGTCGACAAGCGACTACGTGTATCCGACTAAATCAGAGTGAAACGGGTGAAGTGAGGCATGAATTGAGTGGCAAGGGGAAATAGAGTGAAGTGTTGCATATTAGCATGGATGTCTGCAGCCAAATTGTGTATGTAGGTTGCCCCCCCCCCCCCACACCACCACAAAATCCAGAAAGCCGTCCAAGTTGTATACATATGCAAAATTTAAGGCAGATAAGTCAAACCACTACATGTATATGAGTGATTTTAGCCCGTGGCAGACAAACAGATGGACGCTGAGCAAAAATGGTTGCAGGTGGCGCCACCAGTTTTGCGTATGATAAAGAGCTATGTGAGAACTATACACATGCAAAACTTTGGCCCAATCGGTTAAACGGTTCCCAAGATATGAGCTTTGATGTCTGCTGCATAAACCAGAATGCAGGTGGCGCCACCTGTCATAAAATCAAAAGAGCTGTCGGGGATGTATAAACCTGCAAAATTTTAGGCAGATATGTCAAACCACTGCCGAGATATGAGTGATTTTATCCCATGGCAGGCAAACAGACGGGAGCTGTGCAAAAATGGCTGCAGGTGGTGCCACTAGTTTTGCGTATGATAAAGAGCTATGTGAGATCTATACACATGCAAAATGTTGGCCCAATCGGTCAAACGGTTCCCGAGATATGAGCTTGGATGTCTGCAGCGTGAATGTAGGTGGCGCCACCTGTCATAAAATCAGAAAAGCTTTCCAGGATGTATACGCATGCCGAATTTCAGGTGAATTAGTCAAGTCACTGCAGAGATATGAGTGATTTTAACCCCTAGGCAGACGAACAGATGGACACTGTGCAAACATGGTTGCAGGTGGCGCCACCATTTTTGTGCATGTTATAAAGCTCTCCAAGGGCTACATTTGTGCAAACAAATTGCCTGATCGGTCAAACGGTTTCCGAGATATGTGGGTTTATGTGTGGAAACAGACGCACAAACGGACGCAGATCGCAGAGGAAAGGTCAGAGGTCAAAACAAAATCGGGGCGCAGCAGTTCACTTGTGACCCGAACATAATCCCGGGTTTCGTAAAATTCCGCCCAGCGGTTACGGAGGAGTTCTCCGGACACCTACGCGGCGGCGGCGGCGGCGGCGGCGGCGGCGGCGGCGGCGGCGGCGATGGGCTGAAAACAAAGTATCCGCAAAACTCTGTTTTGGCGGATACAATAAAAGGTATAGTTCTCAGGCACTTCCCGCATCAATTTTTACCGCCCGCATCAAACATTTCTATTTTGATTTTCATCTTTCAAGAAGATAAAATTATACAATTTTGATAAGTTTTCCTTTGTTATTAAGTGCTTTAGAAAAAACTGTTTAGAAAAAAATTGTTATTATCATGCTTTTCCCTGATCATATGATTTTTTTATCGAAACATACAAAAAAATGTATTTTAAAAACCCGCCCGCACTGATATATGAAAAAAAATGCCTGAGAACCATGTACCATTTTTGGCCTTAATGGGTTGAAAATAATTAAAATCAGCCGCATAAACTTGTTCCTCCATGCAGCCTTGAATCACTGATGCACTTCAGGTTCGAACTCGGACATCTTAGATGCTGGAATGTTTCCCAGTGGGCCGATAAGGTCCTATATTATAAACATATACAGACATTAGCTGTTTTGATCCTCTTTCAATCCAGGGATCAAACTCGAAGGTTCACAGGACACATATTGGCGGCGCGGTCAAAATCTTGCAAAGTATCACCATTTATAACTCCCCTGTTAGAAACACAAGCAGAAAAATACACAAAAGGAGCAGCTGAATCCTGGATTTTAACTATATTCTTGTATACACTTAAAATGCACAATTAACGCGTCATGGACGCGTGTATAATATATATTTCATGTTTGTGTATTTGTATGACTTGCATCTGCATGAAATACCTTAAATATTGTATAGACTTCATTGACAAAACATTATAATTTTTTTCAATAATGAAAATTGTACTTGTACGTGTATCCGCCGAATATCCGAGGTGAGTGACTAAGTGAGGCATGGAACTGCATCAGAGACGCCAAAGTATCTCAAGACATTGGCAGTATATATATATATATATATACATCTTTAAAGGTTTTATAACTCCTATCTGTTGATGTGCTATACAAGGGGGGGGGGGGGCAACAAAAAAAATTGTCTTTATACTGACACAGTAATACATACTGTGAGACATTCTCTATACTTTTCTACTTATAATATAAATACTTAAGGTTTGTAAAATTCAGAAGCCAATCAGATGAGTAAGTGAAACTGGTTTGGCTGGTCAAACATGCAGAGTTTATTTTTTTTCTGTGTATATGTATATACTGGTATATATGCATGCATTGCTTTTAAATCTACAATATCCCCGCCAGTATTTGCAATACATGTATATATATATATATATATATATATATATATATATATATGTATAGTTTTACCCATGCTACCAATCACTAGCTATATCATAAGCTTACACATATTTATTTTTTTCAGATGTAAACATTCGGACGGGTTTGACTTTTACATTATTATAAAACTTTCACTATACATTTTAAATCAATGACAGTTTTATAATCAGTTATATGTAAGTTCTTTGTAAATATTGTGCCAAAGTTGTTTTCTTTTATCAAATGTATATTGTATATTTAGTATGTGCTTCGTATATATACAACAGCCTGCGTATTCTGTATGGACGAAGGTGCAATTAATTGCGAAATAAATTTTTAATGCATAGACGTGGGAACATATTTTAGTGGGGGGGGGGACGAAATATATAACCTCGGCCAAAGGGCCATGATTCTCCGGCGGTTAGAGGGTATGGGAGGGGGTAGTGCGGAAACTATACTATGTTTGAAACTGTAAAATGGCTCATTTCATGCAATCTAGTCACGAGAAGTTGTCTCCGTGAATAAAAATGTTTATTTATCAGTATACTTTTCACATGAACTGAGACAAAAGTAATATGCATGGAAAAGGCAAACAAATAATGGGGGGGGGGGGGGGGGGGCGAAACTATACTACTGCCCCCCCCCCCCCCAACACAAACGTGGAGTCATAGTGAAATTATAGTTTCCAATATTGTTTATGCTGTGTTTAATGTATCGGCAAATATCGTATCCGCAAAAGAGGTACGTACGCTCTATAGTGTCCAGTCCACAAAAACTGTTTCCATAGGAACGTACGTTTTCCTTGTGGATACCCTTTCGCGTGCCTCTTTCCCACATGCAAATTTTTTTTTAAATGCACCCGGTGACCTGGCACCGGAGCACTGTTCGGAAATGTAGGCATTTTTGACATTGTTACGGAACCTAATAACAATAGATCACGTTGTCGTGACGAGCATAAATTTTTTCATGGAGATTTTTAAAAAATCAGATTCTGTAACACTAGACAGCGTGAAATGTCTAAGGGAATGAATAAAGTAGTCAGTGGTTTTTTGTTAATAAATAATTCTAATTTATTCTCAAAACAACCCTAACATTACAATACACTAAATCCATACAATTACACAGTATAACAACAGTACAACAGCAAATCAATACAATTACACAGTATAATAAATAAAGTGTACAGTACCTGGATACCACCACTGTCACAGCGACAACAGGTCCTTTAAAACCAATAATCAACGTAAACAATTCAAATAGTTAATTGGATTCGATAAACGCTAGTATGTGTCACTGCCTTAAGCGAGCATGTTAAGCACAGCACATGCCGTGCATGGCCGCATCAATTTACCCGGGGGTTCTAGTTCGACACCCCTGTTAAGCTGGTGACACACACTATAGCGTTTATCGCATATTTTTAGTTTGCTGATGCGTCTAAAAAATATTCGAACCAATAATTTCAGTTGAACATGACACAAACCATATGGCAGCGATTATCTGATGGTTTCAACGGGTCAGCTGATCGCAGATTTATTGTACACTGCTCGATTTTTGCGATGAACGCATCCGGTAAACACACAGGGGATTCCACTTTATGACGTATAATTGGAAAAGCCCTCCATTTCACCATGCCATGTGCACTCACAAACCTATCACCAGAAGACTTGAGGAGCTCATTAATGAGGTATTACCGTAAGAAGGCACCCCGTGTCTAAATCACTCACCGGTATACAATACCCTTGATCAAATAAAAATTAACTTGGAACACAAAAAGTGGCAAAGACACGCAGGCCTCTGTTGATTTTTTTTTTTGGGGGGGGGGGGATGGGTCCCCTTTAATTTCACAATTTTTTTATTATTTTGATTAAATATCATTAAGATTTAAAGGGACTAAAGAAGGTAACGTTATCTATTTGACGCTTGTAGGCCTACGTGGCTATGTGTTGCCGCATGAATGCCGTCCGTTCATTGCATATATACGACCAACGGGTGCGATAAACGCAATTTGCTTTCTATGACTTATTAGGTAAAGATTTTACTAATTGCTTAAATACAGATTTACTGAAAGGTAGTCTAACTACTATAGCAAGAGCCGGGCAATCATTACTTTTATTGAAAAAAAACAGGACGCGTCACGCGAATTATAAAGACTTGGCGTCCAATAAGCCTATTAAATACAAATACAAAAAAATTGCACAGCGTGCATCTGTTCGTCTGCTTTGGGTTTAAATCACTCATATCTCGGCAGTGGTTTGACTTATCCGCCTGAAAGTATGCATGTGTATTCATCTCGGATAGAGTTTTCATTTATATGACAGGTGGCGCACCCACGATCACGTTTACGCTGTAGCCATCTATGCTAATATCTCAGGACTGATCTGACCTATCGGCCTGAACTTTTGCATGTGTATCTTACATAGCTCTTTATCATACACAAACTGGAGACGCCACCTGCAACCATTTGCACAGCGTCCATCTGTTTTTCTGCCTAAGGTAAAAATCACTCATATCTCAGCAGTGGTATAATTTTTCCACCAAAAATTTGCATGTGTATGCATCCTGGAAAGCTTCCTCGGTCCATCATCATCATCATCACCATGCCTCACTTCATCCGGACCACTCTGATTTCGGCGGATACATTAAGTCGCTTGTCGACCACCCGTATTCTAATTAATAATGGTTTCTCCACGAGTTACTTTAAGCTCAACAGGGGAACATGGCAAGGGGATCCACTTATATATTATGGTAATGCAAGTCCTTTCTACACATTAATAAACACTGGCGAAAATATAATAGGTATAAATGTTAATACTTTCGAAATAAAAATGGTCCTTTTTGCAGAAAACTCTACTTTGTTCTTAAGATTTTTGAATCATTAAATCGTTTATAACTTCATTTACAAACATCTCGTTTCACATCACTCGTAGTGAACAATACTAAATCACGGGTTGCATCAATTTGCATGGATAGGGGTAAGTAGAATGAATGAAAATATAAAAAGTTGTTATCAATGGATATATTTAAATAAATCATCATTAAAAATTTTAGGTATACATATAATTAATAACTTGGATTTAAACTTAATTTTGACTCTGCATATGAGAAACTAAAACATGCCCTTGATATATTGAAAATGAGGAGTTTAATGTTATACGGCAAGGCAACAATTATTAAGACGATATAGCATTGTCCCCAATTTTGTATGTTTGCAATGTCTTAATACCTCCTACCTCATTCACATCTGAGTGGAAAAAAAGAGTTCCTAAAGTTTTTGTGATTAAAAGCCCCAGCACAAATTCAGTTTAAATCTTTAATTTCCAGATATGAAGACGGGGAATTAAATTACCAATTTAAAAACTAAAACTTAAAGTGAAAACCCAGTCCATAATGTAGGTGTCAAAACTGTTATTACCTGATGAATCTGTTTTGGAAATATATCCCTGAACATTATTTGTTACAGCCATGATACGATCACATTTCAGTAAGCGATGCATGTATTCCATCTACAGTACCAGAATTCTGTAGGGTGGGATTGTGTCACACGGATAACAGTTTGTAATAAACCAGACACGCCTGAATTAATATTAAAACAACACCGTGACCTGAGGAATAACAAACACTTTTAGACTAATCGATTCCATACTACCAGGGGTAACCTAAAATTACGTTCAGACTAAACGATTTCAGACTACCAGGGGTAACCTAAAATAACGTTTAGACTTATCGATTTCAGACTACCAAGGGTAACCCAAAATGACGTTTAGACTAATCGATTTCAGACTACCAGGGGTAACTTAAATAACGTTCAGACTAATCGATACCAGACTACCAAAGATGACCTAAAATTATGTTCAGACTAATCGATTCCATACTACGAGGGGTAACCTAAAATAACGTTTGGACTAATCGATTTCAGACTACAAGGGGTAACTTAAAATAACGTTCAGACTAATCGATTTCAGACTATCAGGGGTAACCTAAAATTATGTTCAGACTGATCAATTCCATACTACCAGGGGTAACCTAAAATTACGTTCAGACTAATCGATTTCAGACTACCAGGGGTAACTAAAAATAATATTCAGACAAATCGATTCAATACTAAAAGGGGTAAGCTAATCGATTCCATACTAGCAGGGTTATCCTAAAAATTAGTTTAGACTAAACGATTTCTGACTACCAGGGGTAACCTAAAATTATGTTCAGACTAATCGATTCCATACTACCAGGGGTAACCTAAAATTACGTTCAGACTAAACGATTGCAGTCTACAAGGGGTAACCTAAAATAACGTTTAGACTTATCGATTTCCGACTACCAGGGGTAACCCAAATGACGTTCAGACTAATAGATTTCAAACTACCAGGGGTAACTTAAATAACGTTGAGACTAATCGATTTCAGACTACCAGGAGTACCCTAAAATAACGTTTAGACTTATCGATTTCCGACTACCAGGGGTAACCTATAATAACGTTTAGAATTATCGATTTCCGACTACCAGGGGTAACCTAAAATAACGTTTAGACTAAACGATTTCAGACTACCAGGGTTACCTAAAATAACGTTTAGACTTATCGATTTCCGACTACCAGGGGTAACCCAAAATGACGTTTAGACTAATCGATTTCAGACTACCAGGGGTAACTTAAATAAAGTTCAGACTAATCGATTCCAGACTACCAGAGATGAACTAAAATTACGTTCAGACTAATCGATTCCATACTACCAGGGGTAACCTAAAATTACGTTCAGACTAAACGATTGCAGTCTACAAGGGGTAACCTAAAATAACGTTTAGACTTATCGATTTCAGACTACCAAGGGTAACCCAAAATGACGTTTAGACTAATCGATTTCAGACTAACAGGGGTAACTAAAAATAATATTCAGACAAATCGATTCAATACTAAAAGGGGTAAGCTAATCAATTCCATACTAGCAGGGGTATCCTAAAAATTAGTTTAGACTAAACGATTTCTGACTACCAGGGGTAACCTAAAATTACGTTCAGACTCATCGATTTCAGACAACCAGGGGTAACCTGAAATTATGTTCGGACTAATCGATTCCATACTACCAGGGGTAACCTGAAATTACGTTTAGACTAATCGATTTCAGACTACCAGGGGTTACCACAAATTATGTTCAGACTAATCGATTCCATACTTACGTGGAAAACCTAAAATAACGTTCAGACTAATCGATTTCAGACTATCAGGGGTAACCTGAAATTATGTTCGGACTAATCGATTCCATACTACCAGGGGTAACCTAAAATTATGTTCAGACTAACCGATTTCAGACTATCAGGGGTAACCTAAAATTATGTTCAGACTAACCGATTTCAGACTACCAGGGGTAACCTTAAATTATCTTCAGACTAATCGATTTCATACTTACATGGAAAACCTAAAATAACGTTGAGACTAATCGATTTCAGACTACCAGGGGTAACCTAAAATAACGGTTCGACTTATCGACTTCCGACTACCAGGGGTAACCCAAAATGACGTTTAGACTAATCGATTTCAGACTACCAGGGGTAACTTAAATAACGTTCAGACTAATCGATTCCATACTACCAGGGGTAACCTAAAATTACGTTCAGACTAAACGATTTCAGACTACCAGGGGTGACCTAAAATAACGTTTAGGCTTATCGATTTCAGACTACCAGGGGTAACCCAAAATGACGTTTAGACTAAACGATTTCAGACTACCAGGGGTAACTTAAATAACGTTCAGACTAATCGATTCCAGACTACCAAAGATGAACTAAAATTATGTTCAGACTAATCGATTCCATACTACGAGGGGTAACCTAAAATAACGTTAGGACTAATCAATTTCAGACTACCAGGGGTAACTTAAAATAACCTTCAGACTATTCGATTTCAGACTAACAGGGGTAACCTAAAATTATGTTCAGACTAATCGATTTCATACTACCAGGGGTAACCTAAAATTACGTTCAGACTAATCGATTTCAGACTACAAGGGGTAACTAAAAATAATATTCAGACAAATCGATTCCATGCTACCAGGGGTAAGCTAATCGATTCCATACTAGCAGGGGTATCCTAAAAATTAGTTTAGACTAATCGATTTCAGACTATCAGGGGTAACCTAAAATTATGTTCAGACTAACCGATTTCAGACTACCAGGGGTAACCTTTAATTATGTTCAGACTAATCGATTCCATACTTACATGGAAAACCTAAATAACGTTTAGACTAATCGATTTCAGACTACCAGGGGTAACCTAAAATAACGTTCAGACTAATCGATTTCAGACTATCAGGGGCAACCTAAAATTATGTTCAGACTAATCGATTTCAGACTACCAGGGTAACCTAAAATTATGTTCAGACTAATCGATTCCATACTACCAGGGGTAACCTAAAAATACGTTCAGACTAAACGATTTCAGACTACCAGGGGTAACCTAAAATAACGTTTAGGCTTATCGATTTCAGACTACCAGGGGTAACCCAAAATGACGATTCCATACTACCAGGGGTAACCTAAAATACGTTCAGACTAATCGATTCCAGACTACCAAAGATGAACTAAAATTATGTTCAGACTAATCGATTCCATACTACGAGGGGTAACCTAAAATAACGTTAGGACTAATCGATTTCAGACTACCAGGGGTAACTTAAAATAACCTTCAGACTAATCGATTTCAGACTATCAGGGGTAACCTAAAATTATGTTCAGACTAATCGATTCCATACTACCAGGGGTAACCTAAAATTACGTTCAGACTAATCGATTTCAGACTACAAGGGATAACTAAAAATAATATTCAGACAAATCGATTCCATACTACCAGGGGTAAGCTAATCGATTCCATACTAGCAGGGGTATCCTAAAAATTAGTTTAGACTAATCGATTTCAGACTATCAGGGGTAACCTAATATTATGTTCAGACTAACCGATTTCAGACTACCAGGGGTAACCTTTAATTATGTTCAGACTAATCGATTCCATACTTACATGGAAAACCTAAATAACTTTTAGAATAATCGATTTCAGACTACCAGGGGTAACCTAAAATAACGTTCAGACTAATCGATTTCCGACTACCAGGGGTAACCCAAAATGACGTTTAGACTAATAGATTTCAGACTACCAGGGGTAGCCTGAAATAACGTTCAGACTAATCGATTTCAGACTACCAGGGGTAAGCTAATCGATTCCAGACTACCAGGGGTAACTTAAAATAACGTTCAGACTAATCGATTTCAGACAATCATGGGTAACCTAAAATTATGTTCAGACTGATCAATTCCATACTACCAGGGGTAACCTAAAATTACGTTCAGACTAATCGATTTCAGACTACCAGGGGTAACTAAAAATAATATTCAGACAAATCGATTCAATACTAAAAGGGGTAAGCTAATCGATTCCATACTAGCAGGGGTATCCTAAAAATTAGTTTAGACTAAACGATTTCTGACTACCAGGGGTAACCTAAAATTACGTTCAGACTCATCGATTACAGACTACCAGGGGTAACCTAAAATAACGTTCATACTAATCGATTTCAGACTATCAGGGGTAACCTAAAATTATGTTCAGACTAACCGATTTCAGACTACCAGGGGTAAACTTAAATTATCTTCAGACTAATCGATTCCATACTTACATGGAAAACCTAAAATAACGTTGAGACTAATCGATTTCAGACTACCAGGGGTAACCTAAAATAACGGTTAGACTAATCCATTTCAGACTACCAGGGGTAACCTGAAATAACGTTCAGACTAATCGATTTCAGACTACCAGGGGTAACCTAAAATTATATTCAGACTAATCGATTCCATACTACCAGGGGTAACCTAAAAATGCGTTCAGACTAAACGATTTCAGACTACCATGGATAACCTAAAATAAGAATTAGACTTATCGATTTCCGACTACCAGGGGTAACCCAAAATGACGTTTAGACTAATAGATTTCAGACTACCAGGGGTAGCCTGAAATAACGTTCAGACTAATCGATTTCAGACTACCAGGGGTACCCTAAAATTATGTTCAGACTAATCGATTCCATACTACCAGGGGTAAGCTAATCGATTCCATACTAGCAGGGGTATCCTAAAATTAGTTCAGACTAAAAAATTTCTGACTACCAGGGGTAACTTAAAATTACGTTCAGACTAATCGATTTCAGACTACCAGGGGTAACCTAAAATTATGTTCAGACTAATCGATTCCATACTACCAGGGGTAACCTAAAATTACGTTCAGACTAAACGATTGCAGTCTACAAGGGGTAACCTAAAATAACGTTTAGACTTATCGATTTCCGACTACCAGGTGTAACTTAAATAACGTTTAGACTAATCGATTTCCGACTACCAGGGGTAACTTAAATAACGTTCAGACTAATCGATTCCAGACTACCAAAGATGAACTAAAATTATGTTCAGACTAATCGATTCCATACTACGAGGGGTAACCTAAAATAACGTTTAGACTTATCGATTTCCGACTACCAGGGGGAACCTATAATAACGTTTAGACTTATCGATTTCCGACTACCAGGGGTAACCTAATATAACGTTTAGACTAAACGATTTCAGACTACCAGGGTTACCTAAAATAACGTTTAGACTTATCGATTTCCGACTACCAGGGGTAACTTAAATAACGTTCAGACTAATCCGTTCCAGACTACCAAAGATGAACTAAAATTACGTTCAGACTAATCGATTCCATACTACCAGGGGTAACCTAAAATTACGTTCAGACTAAACGGTTTCAGATTACCAGGGGTAACCTAAAATAACGTTTAGACTTATCGATTTCAGACTACCAGGGGTAACCCAAAATGACGTTTAGACTAATCGATTTCAGACTACTAGGGGTAACGTAAATAACGTTCAGACTAATCGATTCCAGACTACCAAAGATGAACTAAAATTATGTTCAGACTAATCGATTCCATACTACGAGGGGTAACCTAAAATAACGTTAGGACTAATCGATTTCAGACTACCAGGGGTAACTTAAAATAACGTTCTGACTAATCGATTTCAGACTATCAGGGGTAACCTAAAATTATGTTCAGATTGATCAATTCCATACTACCCGGGGTAACCTAAAATTACGTTCAGACTGATCGATTTCAGAAAACCAGGGGTAACCTGAAATTATGTTCAGACTAATCGATTCCATACTACCAGGGGTAACCTGAAATTACGTTTAGACTAATCGATTTCAGACTACCAGGGGTAACCACAAATTATGTTCAGTAACTGATTCCACATTACGAAGGGTAACCTAAAATAACGTTTAGACTAATCGATTTCAGCCTACCAGGGGTAACCGAAAATAACGTTTAGACTAATCGACTTCAGACTACCAGGGGTAACTTAAAATAACGTTCAGACTAATCGATTCAGACTACCAGGGGTAACCTAAAATAACGTTCAGACTAATCGATTCCATACTACCAGGGGTAAGCTAATCGATTCCATACTAGCAGGGGTATCCTAAAATTAGTTCAGACTAAACGATTTCTGACTACCAGGGGAAACCTAAAATTACGTTCAGACTAATCGATTTCAGACTACCAGGGTTAACCTAAAATTTACGTTCAGACTAATCGATTCCATACTACCAGGGGTAACCTAAATTTACGTTCAGACTAAACGATTGCAGTCTACAAGGGGTAACCTAAAATAACGTTTAGACTTATCGATTTCCGACTACCAGGGGTAACCCAAAATGACGTTTACACTAATCGATTTTAGACTACCAGGGGTAACTTAAATAACGTTGAGACTAATCGATTTCAGACTACCAGGAGTATCCTAAAATAACGTTTAGACTTATCGATTTCCGACTACCAGGGGTAACCTAAAATAACGTTTAGACTTATCGATTTCCGACTACCAGGGGTAACCCAAAATTACGTTCAGACTAAACGATTTCAGACTACCAGGGGTAACCGAAAATGACGTTTAGACTAATCGATTTCAGACTACCAGGGGTAACTTAAATAACGTTCAGACTAATCGGTTCCAGACTACCAAAGGTGACCTAAAATTATGTTCAGACTAATCGATTCCATACTACGAGGGGTAACCTAAAATAACGTTAAGACTAATCGAATTCAGACTACCAGCGGTAACTTAAGATAACGTTCAGACTATTCGATTTCAGACTATCAGGGGTAACCTAAAATTATGTTCAGACTGATCAATTCCATACTACCAGGGGTAACCTAAAATTAAGTTCCGACTAATCGATTTCAGACTAACAGGGGTAACTAAAAATAATATTCAGACAAATCGATTCCATACTACAAGGGGTAAGCTAATCGATTCCATACTAGCATGGGTATCTTAAAAATTAGTTCAGAATAAACGATTTCTCACTACCAGGGGTAACCTAAAATTACGTTCAGACTCATCGATTTCAGACTACCAGGGGTAACCTGAAATTATGTTCAGACTAATCGATTCCATACTAGCAGGGGTAACCTGAAAGTACGTTTAGACTAAACGATTTCAGACTACCAGGGGTAACCTAAAATAACGTTTAGACTTATCGATTTCCGACTACCAGGGGTAACCCAAAATTACGTTCAGACTAAACGATTTCAGACTACCAGGGGTAACCCAAAATGACGTTTAGACTAATCGATTTCAGACTACCAGGGGTAACTTAAATAACGTTCAGACTAATCGATTCCAGACTACCAAAGGTGACCTAAAATTATGTTCAGACTAATCGATTCCATACTACGAGGGGTAACCTAAAATAACGTTAAGACTAATCGAATTCAGACTACCAGGGGTAACTTAAGATAACGTTCAGACTATTCGATTTCAGACTATCAGGGGTAACCTAAAATTATGTTCAGACTGATCAATTCCATACTACCAGGGGTAACCTAAAATTAAGTTCAGACTAATCGATTTCAGACTAACAGGGGTAACTAAAAATAATATTCAGACAAATCGATTCCATACTACCAGGGGTAAGCTAATCGATTCCATGCTAGCATGGGTATCCTAAAAATTAGTTCAGAATAAACGATTTCTCACTACCAGGGGTAATTTAAAATTACGTTCAGACTCATCGATTTCAGACAACCAGGGGTAACCTGAAATTATGTTCAGACTAATCGATTCAATACTAGCAGGGGTAACCTGAAAGTACGTTTAGACTAATCGATTTCAGACTACCAGGGGTAACCACAAATTATGTTCAGACTAATCGATTCCATACTTACATGGAAAACCTAAAATAACGTTCAGACTAATCGATTTCAGACTATCAGGGGTAACCGAAAATAACGTTTAGACTAACCGATTTCAGACTACCAGGGTTAACTTAAAACAACGTTCAGACTAATCGATTTCAGACTACCGGGGGTAACCTTAAATAACGTTCAGACTAATCGATTTCAGATTACCAGGGGTTACTTAAAATAACGTTCAGACTAATCGATTTCAGACTACCAGGGGTAACCTAAAATAACGTTTAGACTAATCGATTTCAGACTACCAGGGGTAACCTAAAATAACGTTAAGACTAATCGATTTCAGACTACCAGGGGTAACTTAAAATGACGTTCAGACTAAATGATTTCAGACTACCAGGGGTAACCTAAAAAACGTTCAGACGAATCGATTTCAGACTACCAGGGGTAACCTAAAATAACGTTCAGTCTAATCGATTTCAGACTATCAGGGGTAAACTAAAATTATGTTCAGATTAACCGATTCCATACTTACATGGAAAACCTAAAATAACGTTTAGACTAATCGATTTCAGACTACCAGGGGTAACCTAAAATAACGGTTAGACTAATCGATTTCAGACTACCAGGGGTAACCTGAAATAACGTTCAGACTAATCGATTTCAGACTACCAGGGGTAACCTAAAATTATGTTCAGACTGATCGATTCCATACTACCAGGGGTAACCTAAAATTACGTTCAGACTAAACGATTTCAGACTACCAGGGGTAACTTAAAATAACGGTTAGACTAATCGATTTCAGACTAGCAGGGGTAACTGAAAACAACGTTCAGACTAATCGATTTCAGACTACCAGGGGTAATCTAAAATAACGTTCAGACTAATCGATTTCAGACTATCAGGGGTAACCTAAAATTATGTTCAGACTAACCGATTTCAGACTACCAGGGGTAACCTGAAATTATGTTCAGACTAATCGATTCCATACTTACATGGAAAACATAAAATAACGTTTATACTAATCGATTTCAGACTACCAGGGGGTAACCTAAAATAACCGTTAGACTAATCGATTTCAGACTACCAGGGGTAACCTGAAATAACGTTCAGACTAATCGATTTCAGACTACCAGGGGTAACCTAAAATTATGTTCAGACTAATCGATTCCATACTACCAGGGGTAACCTAAAATTACGTTCAGACAAAACGATTTCAGACAACCAGGGGTAACCTAAAATAACGTTCAGACTAATCGATTTCAGACTACCACGGGTAACCTGAAAAACGTTCAGACTAATCGATTTCAGACTACCAGGGGTAACCTAAAACTACGTTCAGACTAATCGATTCCATACTACCAGGGGTAACCTAAAATAACGTTTAGACTAATTGATTTCAGACTACCAGGGGTAACCGAAAATAACTTTTAGACTAATCGATTTCAGACTACCAGGGGTACCTTAAAATAACGTTCAGACTAAACGATTTCAGATTAACAGGGGAAACCTAAAATTACGTTCAGACTAAACGATTTCAGACTACCAGGAGTAACCTAAAATAACGGTTAGACTAAACGATTTCAGACTACCAGGGGTAACCCAAAATTACGTGCAGACAAATCGATTTCAGACTACCAGGGGTAACCTAAAATTACGTTCAGACTAATCGATTTCAGACTACCAGGGGTAACCTAAAATTACGTTTAGACTATACGATTTCAGACTACCAGGGGTAACCTAAAATTACGTTTAGACTAAACGATTTCAGACTACCAGGGGTAACCTAAAATAACGTTTAGACTAAACGATTTCAGACTACCAGGGGTAACCTAAAATTACGTTTAGACTAAACGATTTCAGACTATCAGGGGAAACCTAAAATAACGTTTAGACTAAACGATTTCAGACTACCAGGGGTAACCCAAAATGACGTTTAGACTAATCGATTTCAGACTACCAGGGGTAACCCAAAATGACGTTTAGACTTATCGATTTCAGACTACCAGGGGTAACCCAAAATGACGTTTAGACTAATCGATTTCAGACTACCAGGGATAACTTAAATAACGTTCAGACTAATCGATTCCAGACTACCAAATGTGACCTAAAATAACGTTAAGACTAATCGATTTCAGACTACCAGGGGTAACTTAAAATAACGTTCAGACTATTCGATTTCAGACTATCAGGGGTAACCTAAAGTTATGTTCAGACTGATCAATTCCATACTACCAGGGGTAACCTAAAATTACGTTCAGACTAATCGATTTCAGACTTCCAAGGGTAACTAAAAAATAATAATATTCAGACAAATCGATTCCATACTACCAGGGATAAGCTAATCGATTCCATACTAGCAGGGGTAACCTAAAATTATGTTCAGACTAATCGATTCCATACTACCAGGGTTAACCTAAAATTACG
The DNA here is from genome assembly GCA_026874595.1 of Sipunculus nudus. Taxonomy (NCBI): domain Eukaryota; kingdom Metazoa; phylum Annelida; class Sipuncula; order Golfingiida; family Sipunculidae; genus Sipunculus; species Sipunculus nudus. The sequence goes on along the minus strand of CM049312.1, from coordinate 46,349,570 downwards.
TTCAGACTAAACGATTTTAGACTACCAGGGGAAACCTAAAATAAAGTTCAGACTAATCGATTTCAGACTACCTGGGGTAACTTAAATAACGTTCAGACTAATCAATTCCAGACTACCAGGGGTAACCTAAAATTACGTTCAGACTAATCGATTCCATACTACCAGGGGTAACCTAAAATAACGTTTAGACTAATCGATTTCAGACTACCAGGGGTAACCGAAAATAACGTTTAGAATAATCGATTTCAGACTACCAGGGGTAACTTAAAATAACGTTCAGACTAAACGATTTCAGACTACCAGGGGTAACCTAAAATAAAGTTTAGACTAATCGATTTCAGACTACCAGGGGTAACCTAAAATAACGTTAAGACTAATCGATTTCAGACTCCCAGGGGTAACTTAAAATGACGTTCAGACTAAATGATTCCAGACTACCAGGGGTAACCTAATAAACGTTCAGACGAATCGATTTCAGACTACCAGGGGTAACCTAAAATAACGTTCAGTCTAATCGATTTCAGACTATCAGGGGTAAACTAAAATTATGTTCAGATAAACCGATTCCATACTTACATGGAAAACCTAAAATAACGTTTAGACTAAACGATTTCAGACTACCAGGGGTAACTAAAAATAACGGTTAGACTAATCGATTTCAGACTACCAGGGGTAACTGAAAACAACGTTCAGACTAATCGATTTCAGACTACCAGGGGTAACCTAAAATAACGTTCAGACTAATCGATTTCAGACTACCAGGGGTAACTTAAAATAACGTTCAGACTAATCGATTTCAGACTACCAGGGGTAACCTAAAATAACGTTTAGACTAATCGATTTCAGACTACCAGGGGTAACCGAAAATAACGTTTAGACTAATCGATTTCAGACTACCAGGGGTAACCTAAAATTATGTTCAGACTAATCGATTCCATACTACCAGGGGTAACCTAAAATTACGTTCAGACAAAACGATTTCAGACAACCAGGGGTAACCTAAAATAACGTTCAGACTAATCGATTTCAGACTACCACGGGTAACCTGAAAAACGTTCAGACTAATCGATTTCAGACTACCAGGGGTAACCTAAAACTACGTTCAGACTAATCTATTCCATACTACCAGGGGTAACCTAAAATAACGTTTAGACTAATTGATTTCAGACTACCAGGGGTAACCGAAAATAACTTTTAGACTAATCGATTTCAGACTACCAGGGGTAACTTAAAATAACGTTCAGACTAAACGATTTCAGACTAACAGGGGGAACCTAAAATTACGTTCAGACTAAACGATTTCAGACTACCAGGAGTAACCTAAAATAACGGTTAGACTAAACGATTTCAGACTACCAGGGGTAACCTAAAATAACGTTTAGACTAAACGATTTCAGACTACCAGGGGTATTCTAAAATTACGTTCAGACTCATCGATTTCAGACTACCAGGGGTAACCTAAAATTACGTTCAGACTCATCGATTTCAGACAACCAGGGGTAACCTGAAATTATGTTCAGACTAATCGATTCAATACTAGCAGGGGTAACCTGAAAGTACGTTTAGACTAATCGATTTCAGACTACCAGGGGTAACCACAAATTATGTTCAGTAACTGATTCCACACTACGAAGGGTAACCTAAAATAACGTTTAGACTAATCGATTTCAGACTATCAGGGGTAACCGAAAATAACGTTTAGACTAACCGATTTCAGACTACCAGGAGTAACTTAAAATAACGGTTAGACTAAACGATTTCAGACTACCAGGGGTAACCTAAAATAACGTTTAGACTAATTGATTTTAGACTACCAGGGGTAACCGAAAATAACGTTTAGACTAATCGATTTCAGACTACCAGGGGTAACCACAAATTATGTTCAGTAACTGATTCCACACTACGAAGGGTAACCTAAAATAACGTTTAGACTAATCGATTTCAGACTATCAGGGGTAACCGAAAATAACGTTTAGACTAACCGATTTCAGACTACCAGAAGTAACTTAAAATAACGGTTAGACTAAACGATTTCAGACTACCAGGGGTAACCTAAAATAACGTTTAGACTAATTGATTTCAGACTACCAGGGGTAACCGAAAATAACGTTTAGACTAATCGATTTCAGACTACCAGGGGTAACCACAAATTATGTTCAGTAACTGATTCCACACTACGAAGGGTAACCTAAAATAACGTTTAGACTAATCGATTTCAGACTATCAGGGGTAACCGAAAATAACGTTTAGACTAACCGATTTCAGACTACCAGGAGTAACTTAAAACAACGTTCAGACTAATCGATTTCAGACTACCGGGGGTAACCTTAAATAACGTTCAGACTAATCGATTTCAGATTACCAGGGGTTACTTAAAATAACGTTCAGACTAATCGATTTCAGACTACCAGGGGTAACCTAAAATAACGTTTAGACTAATCGATTTCAGACAACCAGGGGTAACCTAAAATAACGTTAAGACTAATCGATTTCAGACTACCAGGGGTAACTTAAAATGACGTTCAGACTAAATGATTTCAGACTACCAGGGGTAACCTAAAAAACGTTCAGACGAATCGATTTCAGACTACCAGGGGTAACCTAAAATAACGTTCAGTCTAATCGATTTCAGACTATCAGGGGTAACCTAAAATTATGTTCAGATTAACCGATTCCATACTTACATGGAAAACCTAAAATAACGTTTAGGCTAATCGATTTCAGACTACCAGGGGTAACCTAAAATAACGGTTAGACTAATCGATTTCAGACTACCAGGGGTAACCTGAAATAACGTTCAGACTAATCGATTTCAGACTACCAGGGGTAACCTAAAATTATGTTCAGACTGATCGATTCCATACTACCAGGGGTAACCTAAAATTACGTTCAGACTAAACGATTTCAGACTACCAGGGGTAACTTAAAATAACGGTTAGACTAATCGATTTCAGACTACCAGGGGTAACTGAAAACAACGTTCAGACTAATCGATTTCAGACTACCAGGGGTAACCTAAAATAAGGTTCAGACTAATCGATTTCAGACTACCAGGGATAACTTAAAATAACGTTCAGACTAATCGATTTCAGACTACCAGGGGTAACCTAAAATAACGTTTAGACTAATCGATTTCAGACTACCAGGGGTAACCGAAAATAACGTTTAGACTAATCGATTTCAGACTACCAGCGGTAACTTAAAATGACGTTCAGACTAAATGATTTCAGACTACCATGGGTAACCTAAAATAACGTTCAGACGAATCGATTTCAGACTACCAGGGGTAACCTAAAATAACGTTCAGACTAATCGATTTCAGACTATCAGGGGTAACCTAAAATTATGTTCAGACTAACCGATTTCAGACTACCAGGGGTAACCTGAAATTATGTTCAGACTAATCGATTCCATACTTACATGGAAAACATAAAATAACGTTTATACTTATCGATTTCAGACTACCAGGGGGTAACCTAAAATAACGGTTAGACTAATCGATTTCAGACTACCAGGGGTAACCTGAAATAACGTTCAGACTAATCGATTTCAGACTACCAGGGGTAACCTAAAATTATGTTCAGACTAATCGATTCCATACTACCAGGGGTAACCTAAAATTACGTTCAGACAAAATGATTTCAGACAACCAGGGGTAACCTAAAATAACGTTCAGACTAATCGATTTCAGACTACCACGGGTAACCTGAAAAACGTTCAGACTAATCGATTTCAGACTACCAGGGGTAACCTAAAACTACGTTCAGACTAATCGATTCCATACTACCAGGGGTAACCTAAAATAACGTTTAGACTAATTGATTTCAGACTACCAGGGGTAACCGAAAATAACTTTTAGACTAATCGATTTCAGACTACCAGGGGTAACTTAAAATAACGTTCAGACTAAACGATTTCAGACTAACAGGGGGAACCTAAAATTACGTTCAGACTAAACGATTTCAGAATACCAGGAGTAACCTAAAATAACGGTTAGACTAAACGATTTCAGACTACCAGGGGTAACCCAAAATAACGTGCAGACAAATCGATTCCAGACTACCAGGGGTAACCTAAAATTACGTTCAGACTAATCGATTTCAGACTACCAGGGGTAACCTAAAATTACGTTTAGACTATACGATTTCAGACTACCAGGGGTAACCTAAAATTACGTTTAGACTAAACGATTTGAGACTACCAGGGGTAACCTAAAATAACGTTTAGACTAAACGATTTCAGACTACCAGGGGTAACCTAAATTTACGTTTAGACTAAACGATTTCAGACTTCTCAGGGGAAACCTAAAATAACGTTTAGACTAAACGATTTCAGACTACCAGGGGTAACCCAAAATGACGTTTAGACTAATCGATTTCAGACTACCAGGGGTAACCCAAAATGACGTTTAGACTTATCGATTTCAGATTACCAGGGGTAACCCAAAATGACGTTTAGACTAATCGATTTCAGACTACCAGGGGTAACCTAAAATAACGTTCAGACTAATCGATTCCAGACTACCAAATGTGACCTAAAATAATGTTAAGACTAATCGATTTCAGACTACCAGGTGTAACTTAAAATAACGTTCAGACTATTCGATTTCAGACTATCAGGGGTAACCTAAAATTATGTTCAGACTGATCAATTCCATACTACCAGGGGTAACCTAAAATTACGTTCAGACTAATCGATTTCAGACTTCCAAGGGTAACTAAAAAATAATATTCAGACAAATCGATTCCATACTACCAGGGATAAGCTAATCGATTCCATACTAGCAGGGGTAACCTAAAATTATGTTCAGACTAATCGATTTCAGACTACCAGGGGTAACCTAAAACTACGTTCAGACTAATCGATTCCATACTACCAGGGGTAACCTAAAATAACGTTTAGACTAATTGATTTCAGACTACCAGGGGTAACCGAAAATAACTTTTAGACTAATCGATTTCAGACTACCAGGGGTAACTTAAAATAACGTTCAGACTAAACGATTTCAGACTAACAGGGGGAACCTAAAATTACGTTCAGACTAAACGATTTCAGACTACCAGGAGTAACCTAAAATAACGGTTAGACTAAACGATTTCAGACTACCAGGGGTAACCTAAAATAACGTTTAGACTAAACGATTTCAGACTACCAGGGGTATTCTAAAATTACGTTTAGACTAAACGATTTCAGACTACCAGGGGTAACCTAAAATAACGTTTAGACTAATCGATTTCAGACTACCAGGGGTAACTGAAAACAACGTTCAGACTAATCGATTTCAGACTACCAGGGGTAACCTAAAATAAGGTTCAGACTAATCGATTTCAGACTACCAGGGATAACTTAAAATAACGTTCAGACTAATCGATTTCAGACTACCAGGGGTAACCTAAAATAACGTTTAGACTAATCGATTTCAGACTACCAGGGGTAACCGAAAATAACGTTTAGACTAATCGATTTCAGACTACCAGCGGTAACTTAAAATGACGTTCAGACTAAATGATTTCAGACTACCATGGGTAACCTAAAATAACGTTCAGACGAATCGATTTCAGACTACCAGGGGTAACCTAAAATAACGTTCAGACTAATCGATTTCAGACTATCAGGGGTAACCTAAAATTATGTTCAGACTAACCGATTTCAGACTACCAGGGGTAACCTGAAATTATGTTCAGACTAATCGATTCCATACTTACATGGAAAACATAAAATAACGTTTATACTTATCGATTTCAGACTACCAGGGGGTAACCTAAAATAACGGTTAGACTAATCGATTTCAGACTACCAGGGGTAACCTGAAATAACGTTCAGACTAATCGATTTCAGACTACCAGGGGTAACCTAAAATTATGTTCAGACTAATCGATTCCATACTACCAGGGGTAACCTAAAATTACGTTCAGACAAAATGATTTCAGACAACCAGGGGTAACCTAAAATAACGTTCAGACTAATCGATTTCAGACTACCACGGGTAACCTGAAAAACGTTCAGACTAATCGATTTCAGACTACCAGGGGTAACCTAAAACTACGTTCAGACTAATCGATTCCATACTACCAGGGGTAACCTAAAATAACGTTTAGACTAATTGATTTCAGACTACCAGGGGTAACCGAAAATAACTTTTAGACTAATCGATTTCAGACTACCAGGGGTAACTTAAAATAACGTTCAGACTAAACGATTTCAGACTAACAGGGGGAACCTAAAATTACGTTCAGACTAAACGATTTCAGACTACCAGGAGTAACCTAAAATAACGGTTAGACTAAACGATTTCAGACTACCAGGGGTAACCCAAAATAACGTGCAGACAAATCGATTCCAGACTACCAGGGGTAACCTAAAATTACGTTCAGACTAATCGATTTCAGACTACCAGGGGTAACCTAAAATTACGTTTAGACTATACGATTTCAGACTACCAGGGGTAACCTAAAATTACGTTTAGACTAAACGATTTGAGACTACCAGGGGTAACCTAAAATAACGTTTAGACTAAACGATTTCAGACTACCAGGGGTAACCTAAATTTACGTTTAGACTAAACGATTTCAGACTTCTCAGGGGAAACCTAAAATAACGTTTAGACTAAACGATTTCAGACTACCAGGGGTAACCCAAAATGACGTTTAGACTAATCGATTTCAGACTACCAGGGGTAACCCAAAATGACGTTTAGACTTATCGATTTCAGACTACCAGGGGTAACCCAAAATGACGTTTAGACTAATCGATTTCAGACTACCAGGGGTAACCTAAAATAACGTTCAGACTAATCGATTCCAGACTACCAAATGTGACCTAAAATAATGTTAAGACTAATCGATTTCAGACTACCAGGTGTAACTTAAAATAACGTTCAGACTATTCGATTTCAGACTATCAGGGGTAACCTAAAATTATGTTCAGACTGATCAATTCCATACTACCAGGGGTAACCTAAAATTACGTTCAGACTAATCGATTTCAGACTTCCAAGGGTAACTAAAAAATAATATTCAGACAAATCGATTCCATACTACCAGGGATAAGCTAATCGATTCCATACTAGCAGGGGTAACCTAAAATTATGTTCAGACTAATCGATTTCAGACTACCAGGGGTAACCTAAAACTACGTTCAGACTAATCGATTCCATACTACCAGGGGTAACCTAAAATAACGTTTAGACTAATTGATTTCAGACTACCAGGGGTAACCGAAAATAACTTTTAGACTAATCGATTTCAGACTACCAGGGGTAACTTAAAATAACGTTCAGACTAAACGATTTCAGACTAACAGGGGGAACCTAAAATTACGTTCAGACTAAACGATTTCAGACTACCAGGAGTAACCTAAAATAACGGTTAGACTAAACGATTTCAGACTACCAGGGGTAACCTAAAATAACGTTTAGACTAAACGATTTCAGACTACCAGGGGTATTCTAAAATTACGTTTAGACTAAACGATTTCAGACTACCAGGGGTAACCTAAAATAACGTTTAGACTAAACGATTTCAGACTATCAGGGGTAACCTAAAATTATGTTCAGACTGATCAATTCCATACTACCAGGGGTTACCTAAAATTACGTTCAGACTAATCGATTTCAGACTACCAAGGGTAACTAAAAATAATATTCAGACAAATCGATTCCATACTACCAGGGGTAAGCTAATCGATTCCATACTAGCAGGGGTAACCTAAAATTATGTTCAGATTAATCGATTCCATACTAGCAGGGGTAACCTAAAATTATGTTCAGACTAATCGATTCCATACTACCAGGGGTAACCTAAAATAACGTTTAGACTAATCGATTTCAGACTACCAGGGGTAACCGAAAATAACGTTTAGACTAATCGATTTCAGACTACCAGGGGTAATTTAAAATAACGTTCAGATTAAACGATTTCAGACTACCAGCGGTAACCTAAAATAACCTTCAGACGAATCGATTTCAGACTACAAGGGGTAACCCAAAATAACGTTCAGACTAATCGATTTCAGACTATCAGGGGTAACCTAAAATTATGTTCAGACTAACCGATTTCAGACTACCAGGGGTAACCTTAAATTATGTTCAGACTAATCGATTCCATACTTACATGGAAAACCTAAATAACGTTTAGACTAATCGATTTCAGACTACCAGGGGTAACCTGAAATAACGTTCAGACTAATAGATTTCAGACTACCAGGGGTAACCTAAAATTATGTTCAGACTAATCGATTCCATACTACCAGGGGTAACCTAAAATTACGTTCAGACTAAACGATTTCAGACTACCAGGGGTAACCTAAAATAACGGTTAGACTAAACGATTTCAGACTACCAGGGGTAACCCAAAATTACGTTCAGACTAATCGATGTCAGACTACCAGGGGTAACCTAAAATTACGTTCAGGCTAATCGATTTCAGACTACCAGGGGTAACGTAAAATTACGTTTAGACTAAACGATTTCAGACTACCAGGAGTAACCTAAAATTACGTTTAGACTAAACGATTTCAGACTACCAGGGGTAACCTAAAATTATATTCAGACTAATCGATTCCATACTACAAGGGGTAAGCTAATCGATTCCATACTAGCAGGGGTATCCTAAAATTAGTTCAGAATAAACGATTTCAGACAACCAGGGGTAACCTTAAATTACGTTCAGACTAATCGATTTCAGACTACCAGGGGTAACCTAAAATTACGTTCAGACTAATCGATTTCAGACTACCAGGGGTAACCTAAAATTACGTTTAGACTAAACGATTTCAGACTACCAGGTGTAACCTAAAATTACGTTCAGACTAATCGATTTCAGACTACCAGGGGTAACTTAAAATAACGTTCAGACTATTCGATTTCAGACTATCAGGGGTAACCTAAAATTATGTTCAGACTGATCAATTCCATACTATCAGGGGTAACCTAAAATTACGTTCAGACTAATCGATTTCAGACTTCCAAGGGTAACTAAAATATAATATTCAGACAAATCGATTCCATACTACCAGGGATAAGCTAATCGATTCCATACTAGCAGGGGTAACCTAAAATTATGTTCAGACTAATCGATTCCATACTACCAGGGTTAACCTAAAATTACGTTCAGACTAAACGATTTTAGACTACCAGTGGTAACCTAAAATAAAGTTCAGACTAATCGATTTCAGACTACCTGGGGTAACTTAAATAACGTTCAGACTAATCAATTCCAGACTACCAGGGGTAACCTAAAATTACGTTCAGACTAATAGATTCCATACTACCAGGGGTAACCTAAAATAACGTTTAGACTAATCGATTTCAGACTACCAGGGGTAACCGAAAATAACGTTTAGACTAATCGATTTCAGACTACCAGGGGTAACTTAAAATAACGTTCAGACTAAACGATTTCAGACTACCAGGGGTAACCTAAAATAACGTTTAGACTAATCGATTTCAGACTACCAGGGGTAACCTAAAATAACGTTAAGACTAATCGATTTCAGACTACCAGGGGTAACTTAATATGACGTTCAGACTAAATGATTTCAGACTACCAGGGGTAACCTAATAAACGTTCAGACGAATCGATTTCAGACTACCAGGGGTAACCTAAAATAACGTTCAGTCTAATCGATTTCAGACTATCAGGGGTAAACTAAAATTATGTTCAGATTAACCGATTCCATACTTACATGGAAAACCTAAAATAACGTTTAGACTAATCGATTTCAGACTACCAGGGGTAACCTAAAATAACGGTTAGACTAATCGATTTTAGACTACCAGGGGTAACCTGAAATAACGTTCAGACTAATCGATTTCAGACTACCAGGGGTACCCTAAAATTATGTTCAGACTGATCGATTCCATACTACCAGGGGTAACCTAAAATTACGTTCAGACTAAACGATTTCAGACTACCAGGGGTAACTTAAAATAACGGTTAGACTAATCGATTTCAGACTACCAGGGGTAACTGAAAACAACGTTCAGACTAATCGATTTCAGACTACCAGGGGTAACCTAAAATAACGTTCAGACTAATCGATTTCAGACTACCAGGGGTAACTTAAAATAACGTTCAGACTAATCGATTTCAGACTACCAGGGGTAACCTAAAATAACGTTTAGACTAATCGATTTCAGACTACCAGGGGTAACCGAAAATAACGTTTAGACTAATCGATTTCAGACTACCAGGGGTAACTTAAAATGACGTTCAGACTAAATGATTTCAGACTACCATGGGTAACCTAAAATAACGTTCAGACGAATCGATTTCAGACTACCAGGGGTAACCTAAAATAACGTTCAGACTAATCGATTTCAGACTATCAGGGGTAACCTAAAATTATGTTCAGACTAACCGATTTCAGACTACCAGGGGTAACCTGAAATTATGTTCAGACTAATCGATTCCATACTTACATGGAAAACATAAAATAACGTTTATACTAATCGATTTCAGACTACCAGGGGGTAACCTAAAATAACGGTTAGACTAATCGATTTCAGACTACCAGGGGTAACCTGAAATAACGTTCAGACTAATCGATTTCAGACTACCAGGGGTTACCTAAAATTATGTTCAGACTAATCGATTCCATACTACCAGGGGTAACCTAAAATTACGTTCAGACAAAACGATTTCAGACAACCAGGGGTAACCTAAAATAACGTTCAGACTAATCGATTTCAGACTACCACGGGTAACCTGAAAAACGTTCAGACTAATCGATTTCAGACTACCAGGGGTAACCTAAAACTACGTTCAGACTAATCGATTCCATACTACCAGGGGTAACCTAAAATAACGTTTAGACTAATTGATTTCAGACTACCAGGGGTAACCGAAAATAACTTTTAGACTAATCGATTTCAGACTACCAGGGGTAACTTAAAATAACGTTCAGACTAAACGATTTCAGACTAACAGGGGGAACCTAAAATTACGTTCAGACTAAACGATTTCAGACTACCAGGAGTAACCTAAAATAACGGTTAGACTAAACGATTTCAGACTACCAGGGGTAACCTAAAATAACGTTTAGACTAAACGATTTCAGACTACCAGGGGTATTCTAAAATTACGTTTAGACTAAACGATTTCAGACTACCAGGGGTAACCTAAAATAACGTTTAGACTAAACGATTTCAGACTATAAGGGGTAACCTAAAATTATGTTCAGACTGATCAATTCCATACTACCAGGGGTTACCTAAAATTACGTTCAGACTAATCGATTTCAGACTACCAAGGGTAACTAAAAATAATATTCAGACAAATCGATTTCAGACTATCAGGGGTAACCTAAAATTATGTTCAGACTAACCGATTTCAGACTACCAGGGGTAACCTTAAATTATGTTCAGACTAATCGATTCCATACTTACATGGAAAACCTAAATAACGTTTAGACTAATCGATTTCAGACTACCAGGGGTAACCTGAAATAACGTTCAGACTAATAGATTTCAGACTACCAGGGGTAACCTAAAATTATGTTCAGACTAATCGATTCCATACTACCAGGGGTAACCTAAAATTACGTTCAGACTAAACGATTTCAGACTACCAGGGGTAACCTAAAATAACGGTTAGACTAAACGATTTCAGACTACCAGGGGTAACCCAAAATTAGGTTCAGACTAATCGATGTCAGACTACCAGGGGTAACCTAAAATTACGTTCAGGCTAATCGATTTCAGACTACCAGGGGTAACCTAAAATTACGTTTAGACTAAACGATTTCAGACTACCAGGAGTAACCTAAAATTACGTTTAGACTAAACGATTTCAGACTACCAGGGGTAACCTAAAATTATATTCAGACTAATCGATTCCATACTACAAGGGGTAAGCTAATCGATTCCATACTAGCAGGGGTATCCTAAAATTAGTTCAGAATAAACGATTTCAGACTACCAGGGGTAACCTAAAATTACGTTTAGACTAAACGATTTCAGACTACCAGGGGTAACCTAAAATTACGTTTAGACTAAACGATTTCAGACTACCAGGGGTAACCTAAAATTATATTCAGACTAATCGATTCCATACTACAAGGGGTAAGCTAATCGATTCCATACTAGCAGGGGTATCCTAAAATTAGTTCAGAATAAACGATTTCAGACAACCAGGGGTAACCTTAAATTACGTTCAGACTAATCGATTTCAGACTACCAGGGGTAACCTAAAATTACGTTCAGACTAATCGATTTCAGACTACCAGGGGTAACCTAAAATTACGTTTAGACTTAACGATTTCAGACTACCAGGGGTAACCTAAAATTACGTTCAGACTAATCGATTTCAGACTACCAGGGGTAACCCAAAATGACGTTTAGACTAATCGATTTCAGACTACCAGGGGTAACCCAAAATGACGTTTAGACTAATCGATTTCAGACTACCAGGGGTAACCTAAAATAACTTTTAGACTAAACGATTTCAGACTACCTGGGGTAACCTAAAATTACGTTTAGACTAAACGATTTCAGACTACCAGGGGTAACCTAAAATAACGTTTAGACTAAACGATTTCAGACTACCAGGGGTAACCTAAAATAACGTTTAGACTTATCGATTTCAGACTACCAGGGGTAACCCAAAATGACGTTTAAACTAATCGATTTCAGACTACCAGGGGTAACCCAAAATGACGTTTAGACTAATCGATTTCAGACTACCAGGGGTAACCCAAAATGACGTTTAGACTAATCGATTTCAGACTACCAGGGGTAACCCAAAATGACGTTTAGACTAATCGATTTCAGACTACCAGGGGTAACCCAAAATGACGTTTAGACTTAACGATTTCAGACTACCAGGTGTAACCCAAAATGACGTTTAGACTAATCGATTTCAGACTACCAGGGGTAACATAATAACGTTCAGACTAATCGATTCCAGACTACCAAATGTGACCTAAAATAACGTTAAGACTAATCGATTTCAGACTACCAGGGGTAACTTAAAATAACGTTCAGACTAATCGATTTCAGACTACCAGGGGTAACCTAAAATAACGTTCAGACTAATCGATTTCAGACTACCAGGGGTAACCTAAAATAACGTTCAGACTAATCGATTTCAGATTATCAGGGGTAACTTAAAATAACGTTGAGACTAATCGATTTCAGACTACCAGGGGTAACCTAAAATCACGTTCAGACTAATCGGTTCCTAAAATAACGTTAAGACTAATCGATTTCAGACAACCAGGGGTAACCTAAGATAACGTTTAGACTAATCGATTTCAGACAACCAGGGGTAACCTAAAATTATGTTCAGACTAATCGGTTCCATACTACGAGGGGTAACCTAAAATAACGTTAAGACTAATCGATTTCAGACTACCAAAGGTAACTGAAATGACGTTCAGACTAATTGATTTCAGACTACCAAGGGTAACCTGAAATTACGTTTAGACTAATCGATTTCAGACTACCAGGGGTAACCTGAAATTACGTTTAGACTAATCGATTTCAGACTACCAGGGGTAACCACAAATTATGTTCGGTAACTGATTCCACACTACGAAGGGTAACCTAAAATAACGTTGAGACTAATCGATTTCTGACTACCAGGGGTAACCTGAAATTATGTTCAGACTAATCTATTTCAGACTACCAGGGGTAACCTGAAATTATGTTCAGACTAATCGATTTCAGACTACCAGGGGTAACCTAAAATAACGTTCAGACTAATCGATTTCAGACTACCAGGGGTAACCTAAAATAACGTTCAGACTAATCGATTTCAGATTATCAGGGGTAACTTAAAATAACGTTGAGACTAATCGATTTCAGACTACCAGGGGTAACCTAAAATCACGTTCAGACTAATCGGTTCCTAAAATAACGTTAAGACTAATCGATTTCAGACAACCAGGGGTAACCTAAGATAACGTTTAGACTAATCGATTTCAGACAACCAGGGGTAACCTAAAATTATGTTCAGACTAATCGGTTCCATACTACGAGGGGTAACCTAAAATAACGTTAAGACTAATCGATTTCAGACTACCAAAGGTAACTGAAATGACGTTCAGACTAATTGATTTCAGACTACCAAGGGTAACCTAAAATTATTACACCATGCAGTAAGCTGGTATTGCGGACTGACCGGTGAAAGTAAATACCTGAGGCTTTGACAGGAACCGATAAAGAAGAAGTTTTCTTTTCTAATATAATTATCTGAGATGCGTGCAAATAAGAATGATCTTCAAAGTCAACATAATGGACCAGAACATTCGCTGTCGGTCGTCATCATCAGATGTCGAGTAGGCCTACCAGCCCAATTATCCGATTGCCTACTGAGTCAGGTTGTCACGGCTACATCAGGTGTATAGCTATAGGGGTCGAGGTGAGGAAGAATTGCTGTTTTGCAGTGGTTTCCTCGCATCTGACGCGGTATAGGCCAGGACAAACAAGTTACCATATATATCTAAATTTAAAAACACACAACCTTTATTACATTCATAGTTTATTAGGAATTACAATATCACACTGTTTAAAAAAGGTTACAAATCGGATTTTATTAGTAATAACTGTTTCAAAAGCAGCACTTGAGTAAGAATGTTTTCAGGTAGTTTCTAAAAAATGCGAGTGAAATTGGTCTTCGGATTTATTTATATATATATATATATATATATATATATATATATACACATATATATACACATATATAAATTTCATGTCGGGACGTTACAAAATGACCACCTCCTGCATTTAGTCAAGCCTCGATTAGTTGTAGTAATTTGAGTACAATCCATGTAAAAATATAGGTTATAGTTTATATTTGGGCAATTGGCCCAACGTTATTTTTCGTTTTATTATTTTCGAATATCTTGGTGTATATACATTTTTATATTTTGTCAGTATTTCAATGTGTCTGCCGTCAAGTATGTCATCCATTTAATGAATATATAACATCGCATCTGCTCCCTTATTAGAAGTAATAAGAGGTAGACTACAAAGAGCCAACAATAACAGCTATATACGTGCATGGCCTCATTGTAGCACCACTGTACAACTCTGAGACGTCTCCGTCGTTTGTCTGTACATATCACAGATACGTCTTTACTCAGGCACAGCAAAGATCCCAGGTATCCACGTTTATGGCTTAGCACATCTTTTACACCACAAACAATGAGTGGTAGTATTCAAAATCATGTTGTTATTCTGTGGTGTTATTTGCATACCAGGTTTAACATGTATATAGGGATTGAGCCTTTTTTAAAGCAGTGTCATACATAGTCAAATTGAAGATTTGTCTGTTATAATGACTGTTGTGTCTTGCAGAGGGACAAAGTCGGCTGACGGAATACAATGGTCATTATTATCGTCGGTTGATGCCGTTCCTCTGCATGAGTATAAGTATAAAATGAATTTATCTTGTGTATTCAAGGAGCCATCTCATCAGCACCATATATATATATATATATATATATATATATACACTGACTCCCCCATATGTGTGTGTGTGTGTGCGAGTTACAGTCAATCAGTGTAGTTAATCATGCAATGCATAAACATTTCAGTCATTTTGCGTAATGCCTATGACCACCTGTCATAACCTGAAATGACTAAACTGTTTTCTCCTTTCATGATATTACTGAGATTTATGCCCATGCAGTCATTACATGAAAAGACTGAATTCAAAAGGATGACATTGTACAAGCTGATAAAATAGTAACAGGTCAGCAAAGGTTCATCAGACAATTTTAGCTGATGAAAATACTCAGTGATACTATTAATTTGTTTTAAATGAAGAACTACTAAAGTATGGTTATAACACATCTTCCTGTGGGTCACGGGGCTCAGCTGAAACTGATTCTGAGAATTATTGCAAATATTAGCATTGTAGAATTAATTATGGAAGTGCTTAATTTGTTGGTATACCTCTCTTTGAGATTTCTCAAATCCTACATAATTGGTGTTGTATTTGCACATTAATTGACCACATAAATAAGGTCACATATTTGTAAAAGTATCAATATTTCAACTATGTGACTGTGGTATGCATGCAAAGAATCATCTGAGATTGTATGACTTCCTTTAAATAATAAAATAAGGAAGAAAGTGGAGCCTCGGATCAATGACTGAAATAAAAGCTGTAAAAAAAAATTAAAATTGTAGCCTGAAACCATATAATTTTGATATACGGAAAATATTGAAAATCCTATGAGTAATACATTTCCTAAGAAAGGATACATTTGATTAGTAAAAACAACTGTAAAGTTAAATAATATTTCTAAAATAAAAGAATAATGATGGTCAGTGGCGAAAACTTAAATTTTATGGATTTTTTTTTAAATTAAATAAAAAATTCTGTGATAGTTTGAACAATGTTCCTGATTGACTGAGTGTACTATTTATATTTATGCATATAACAAGCCTTAGTCAGCTTTAAGAGATATGAATGATATGCTACAAAGGGTACACCAATTTGCTGTTTTTTTCTCATTATTTTATTTTATGAATTTTTTTTCTATTAGAAAATCAACCTAGTTGACAATTCAAGAGAAAACAGATTGAAAACAGCTGTATTTGATGAAACTACCTGTTCTCATTGCTTTAATGTATCATTTATCAGATTATACCTATTACAATTCAAAGCTGAAAACTTTAATGCTTGCAGAACCCGTGCATTTAATGCTACACAAAAAGATGAGTCTTAATAAGTAGGTGCATGGCCTAATATCATTACTGAACTTTAACATGTGTAAATGAGTAATTGTGTTAGATTCTAATATTTTATCACAGTGAATATTTGTTTAAATGTAATTAATTATTATAAATGCGCCATTTGTAGACCTTTGAATACATGACATTCAAAACTAACACACACATGGAGGCTTTTCCACATGCTTTACTCGGCTAATTCATTTTTGTATGGTTTCCTTGTAGCTAAAGAACTTATTATTGCTACCCAAGTGGGACCAATGCTGCGTGCTTTCCCAGTCCCAATCTAAACTATAACACAAACATGGAGGCTTTCCCCACGGCCACTTACTGCTAATGGCTACCTGACAGCCCTAGTGATAGGAAATACCATAAAAATCTTAGTGGTAAAACAGCTGACTAGTTGATTACATTACTTCTTGATCAAATATCTGCTCATTCCTCAATATTTTACCTATTACATTGATTGTCGGATTTGCAGTCAGGCAATTTGTGTAATTATAACCCTTAATTTTCAGTCATTTCATGTAATGCTTGAGCATTTTAGTCATTTCACTTAATGACTGACTGGTGGTCACATGCAGGCATAAAGCGCAATGCCAGAAATGTTTAGACATTTCATGATATGACTGATTTCACAGATTGACTCATATATATATATATACACACAGACAAGTAAGCGATCAGATACAGGAACTCAAAATCAAGTGATTGTAAGATATAAACAAACTAATTATTATATAACGTCATTTTTGTGATGATCGCATATAGCTATCTAGAGCCAGGGTATATAATTAAACTCCCTGATAATCTAAAAACATACAAATGTGGTCCTTTGAAGATTATTTTTGCGTTTGACACTCTGCTTTTATACATATGAATATTCTTTCCCCAACTGTGAAATCCTCGTGATTCATCGATACAATGATTCCACTATAAAAATTTTTATTATTAAACGTTTCACAAACACACACACACACACACATATATATATATATATATATATATATATATATATATCGAATATGATTTGTTGTTCCAGACGAAGGAGGTCCCTCATTACTGGCATCCGTGACCTAAATTATGTGACCCATAGCGAGAAGGGCCGTGCATGGAGTGAATGTGATAAATTTAAACGTGTTCTAATTAACAATCTGGCCACATATAATATATCGACTGCATAATAGAAGTTACAAATAAACAAACTATACAGGCTGTGAATTAATCAGTCAGTCTGCCCGGCTCTGTCTGTCTGTCTATCTGTCTCTCTCTCTCTCTCTCTCTGAGATATTCAGCATAGTTTGTAAACAATTCTTCCCCCGCACTCAGTCTTCGTCTCTTTTTACACATATAAGCATTAAACAACATCTGTATTTTTGTCTCTCTTATATATATATATATATATATATATATATATATATGTGTGTGTGTGTGTGTGTGTGTATTTCTATCCCTCTCTTTGAGCGCCCCCCCCCCCCCATGCCTCTCAGACACACGTCATGACCTTACATTAACGTCTCTAAATGTCTTTTCTTTTATGTATCTGTTTCTGAGACAAAAATATACTTTCAAATATCAGTGTATTTTTATAAATGGGTCAAATGCTTCACATTAGCTTCCATCCCATAGTTATTTTTATCCATCAACACAAAAAGGACACTGGTGAACCTGCGAGGCCATCCCTGGAGTAATAAAAAAATTATAATCAAGTAAACGTATCAGTCACTGCACTTTGTTTCATATGCACTTACACATGATACATAAGTGCTGCACTTTTCTGTTGTTCTTCATATAAATACTAATAGTGTGCAACCCACATCACTGGCGGTCACGCTTCGTAGACTGGATCCGTGCGCTAAAAATCTCTCAGCGTACACACGTGCAGATACAAAAAAGTCACTGTGTGTTTGTATTCAGTGACACCCCATACCCGTAGTAGCAGATAGGATACCGGTGAAGATGGCACGGGTCGTGCTTTCGATCCTGTTTTGTAGTTGTTTTGTTATATGTTTTATTCATGGAGGGGGTCCCCCGGACAACCCCTGTGGTCAAACCCCCTGTGAAAACGGAGGTACTTGTGTCGTGAATGGGAAGAGATTTTGGTGCAGCTGCTCCGAGGAATATTACGGAAACAGATGCGAAAAATGTAAGTTAAAATGTATTAATTCACGTTACTCAGAATTAAGCTTTATGTATGCATGCTGGAGATGTTCACACTTCAAATATATTACATATTCCTATTGTATTTTTTATGTGGAGGTTACATTGCAAAATTTCACAATTACGTATTCGAAAATTTTATCTGATAACTTAAGGAAATAAAGTTTATTTCAATATTTTAAGAGGTATTAACACAACAAAACATGCCAGGGAACCTTACCTCAGGGACGGGTAATCACAGATATATAGATAAATACAGACGGAAGGAGCAGAGTAAGAGAGATGAGAAAAGAAAGACGGACACGGAACAGAAAGATAGAGGGACAGAAGGACAGAGAGACCGTGCAGCGGAGATACGGACTGGCAGTAAGCGACACGCTGTTTGTCGGAACTATAGACAGACGGACGGACGGCAGGTCCAGGGGTGACAGATGGAAAGGAAAACAGACCGGGTGTAATTAGCGGACATAGCCGACAGTCAGGGGAGTTAAGAATAAGGACAAAGAGGGATAGACGGAAGAAAATACAGGCGGACAAAAATAAAGCCAGATGGAGGAATGACAGACGGACAAATATACAGACGGACAGAAGGAAATACAAGCGACAAAGAGATAGATAGACGGAGAGAAAGACATGCAGTTGACAAAAAGATAGACGGATGAAAGGACAGGCAGGAGTATAGAAAGACGCGGAACCAAGAGACAAATTGATTGAGGGAAAGACGGCAAAGAGACAGAGGGATGGCATTAAAAAAGGGCAAAGAAACATGGAATGAGAGACAAAAATACAGGCGGTAAAGAGACAGACGGTTAAGTGAAAGACAGGCGATAAAGAAACAGACAGACGGTGACGGGAAGGACAGGCGGTAATGGGACAGAGAGGCGGTAAAAAGACCGATTGACGGTGACGGGAAGGACAGGCGGTAAAGAGACTGAAAGGCGGTAAAAAGACAGACAGACGGTGACGGGATGGACAGGCGGTAAAGAGACAGACTGGCGGTAAATAGACAGACAGACAGTGACGGGAAGGACAGGCGGTAAAGAGACAGACAGGCGGTAAAGAGACAGACAGGCGGTAAAAAGACAGACAGACGGTGACGGGAAGGACAGGCGGTAAAGAGACAGGCGGTAAAATGACCGACAGACGGTGACGGGAAGGACAGGCGGTAAAGAGACAGACTGGCGGTAAAGAGACAGACAGATAGTGACGGGAAGGACAGGCGGTAAAGAGACAGACAGACGGTAAAGAGACGGACAGGTGGTAAAGAGACAGACAGGCGGTAAAGAGACAAACAGATGGTGACGGGAAGGACAGTCGGATGGAGAGAAGAGGCGTGTTACTGAGGGAAAGCTCCAGATAACAACATTTTTAAACGTACAATAATATACTCTTCTTAAAGTCACGGTATTCCATTCAAGTTTAAAATTTACCCATTTAAAATCAATGTACGTGAAATCTTAAATACCTGTATAGCATAAATATTTATTGCACATGCATGACAATCTAAGGAGAATGTATCTAGATAATAATAAAAGAAGCAGGGTTGGTTTTCTGCGAGGCAGATAGGTATTTCTGCCCTGCCCAGGGCAGAAATACGGGCAGAAACTATTTCTGCCCAGCAGAAATGGCAGATAGACAAGATAGAAATTGCTACATATGGCAAGGGGTTATTTATTTTAAGGTTTATCACTGGAATAACAATAATATAGTTGGAGAAACCATATTTAAGAATAATCTGCTGAAATACATTTTATATATATATATATATATATATATATATATATATATATAAACATATGTATGCAATATTTTGTGTGCATTAAAGTGTAACTGGAGTCGGAATTGCATCAAAGTATCAACACTCACTGATTTTAATCAGACTAAACCAGTCTTCCTTAATATAAGCACTCTTTGTGAATTTTTTTTTAAGATTACGTGGAACGAATGGCTCTTTTAAGACTACTGTTTTCAGTTCAGTTTCAATCACTTACAGTCCTCATTGGTAGTTATATCTTGGATACTTAATAATCAAGGTCAAACAGTGCCTCTTAACATTCTGTAACAAAACACTAGCTTGGTGGCCTTCTTTACACCCAATCTGATCTTAACTTGGAGTGAATGCAGCTAAAGTTGCTGAATATCCTTTCAATAGAGGCCGTTTGGTGCCAGGGCATTGAATTTGTAATAGATTCATCCAGATTGCACACGCATCTGTAACAGATGTTTTGTCACTCTGGCACTTACCTGATCCAGCACATTGAGTTAATGAGCAGAGCAGCCACACATCATTAAGTAAGGATCCTCTTGCTGTAGTGTCTCTCTCATGTTTTGCATGTTTCCAGCATTATCAATTACAACTGACTAAACATCACAATAAAACACATCCTTATCTTTGCTGATTGATTCCTGTACCAGCCCTGTACAGTTTGCTGCAGTCCTTGGCACAGAACCAGTATCATGGCTGTCCAGAAAATACGTCTGGTCATTCGCCCGGAGGCATGTTGCTATCACCGGCTCATATGCGTATATTTGACCACCCATCCTGGATGAGAGTAGCTGACTGTCCAGTGGTATTCTCTTTCATGGCCTGCTTCAGTTCTGAGTGACCTCGTCCAAAAGACTACCAGCAATAACTTTACGTGATTGAGATGTGTATCCAGTACATAGCATGGCGACAGCTTTCAGGAACTGTTGATTTTCAGCAACAGCAAATGGAATATTGCATGCATAGAACAATTTGTCTATCTCTTTATCAAGTGATGTCTTTGTTGGTGAACTGGTGCGTATGAAGCTGTCAGTCACCTGTGGCTGTAGTTTGGCATCTGCTGATGGAGTTGTTACAATACACTTTTCATTATCCATCGAGAAATATTCCTCTCTTTTCCTTTTTGATGGAGGTGGCTGTTCAGAGGCAACACATTTTTTATAATGTTCTCTGAGTCTGTATGGTTTAGGTAACTCTCTGTGCCCACAGTTCCTACATTCAGCTAGGGTTTTACCATTAACCTCAACCTCAAGGAAATGTACCCATATAGGATCTTTCTTTCTTTGAACATGATAACATGATTTGTCGAACAATTTCAAGAAACGGCTGTGAACACTACCAGATGTTATGAATAGGCCTACGTTCTAACAGTAGTCTGGCTTGTTTGGTTTGAATCACTGAAGCCGACCAATTTTGTTTTGTGACTGTTTTTTTTAAATGCGGTCATTTTGCTTAACAATGGCTGAAACTGTTTCAAAATGTACATCACCGGTATAACTATGAACTGGTATTCCTCATGGCTGCAAAACTTTCATGCACACAGTACTAACATGTGTTCATCACCGGCCTGTATCCATGTTTACTTCAAGTTGTCGTAAATTTGCAGGAACAGACCAATTTGGTACATTAAGTCACTGGACAGTTGTTCTCTAGACAGAAAACCTCAACATTTTTGACATGAAAATATATATAAACATTAATCTTACCTCATATTACTTCCGTTTCTAATATCTCCGGAGATCAAAACACCGGCCGGTCAACCGTTGACCTCATTTTTCAAATACAAATTTCATGCGCGTCCTTATCACCGGAATATCCCGTCACAATACAGGTTCGATCTGGAACCCTATATTTTAGTTATTGCTCAAAGCACGAACCTCCAAGTGTTACGAAGACAAATTGATCAGAGGAAAATCCTAGGCCGATCCCGATTTCGAACCCAGGTCGGTGGCGTACAAGTCCGGCGTCACAACCGCTTCGCTAGAAAAGCAAGCTTCACTAGCGAGACAGTTCGGTCCGCTTTATGTGCACCCCGTAACACACCCCCTCTTAAGTGCGTTTTGCTATCAGAACAAGACTAATTTTCCCAGGAGTCACACACTGGTGAGCTTATTCCCTGGCCCACAAAGTTTTATCGTCACGTCGGACAAGCCCCCATTTTGTTACGAAGGCAAATAAATGAGGGGGAAATCCTGGGCCGATCCCGGAGTCGATCCCAGGTCGGTGGCGTACAATTCCGGCGTCCGAACCGCTTCGCTAGAAAAGCAAGCTTCACTAGTGAGACAGTTCGGTCCGCTTTTATGTCACCCCGTAACACACCTCCTCTTAAGAGCGTTCTGCTTTCAGAACGAGACTAATTTTCCCCAGGAGTCACACTTTGGTGAGCTTATTCCCTGGCCCACAAAGTTTTATCGTCACGTCGGACAAGCCCCCATTTTGTTACGAAGGCAAATAAATGAGGGGAAAATCCTGGGCCGATCCCGGAGTCGAACCCAGGTCGGTGGCGTACAATTCCGGCGTCCAAACCGCTTCGCTAGAAAAGCAAGCTTCACTAGTGAGACAGTTCGGTCCGCTTTTATGTCACCCCGTAACACACCTCCTCTTAAGAGCGTTCTGC
Source organism: Sipunculus nudus (assembly GCA_026874595.1). Classification (NCBI taxonomy): domain Eukaryota; kingdom Metazoa; phylum Annelida; class Sipuncula; order Golfingiida; family Sipunculidae; genus Sipunculus; species Sipunculus nudus. The sequence continues at coordinate 46,326,347 of CM049312.1, read as the reverse complement.
TTTCAGAACGAGATTAATTTTCCCCAGGAGTCACACTTTGGTGAGCTTATTCCCTGGCCCACAAAGTTTTATCGTCACGTCGGACAAGCCCCCATTTTGTTACGAAGGCAAATAAATGAGGGGAAAATCCTGGGCCGATCCCGGAGTCGAACCCAGGTCGGTGGCGTACAATTCCGGCGTCCAAACCGCTTCGCTAGAAAAGCAAGCTTCACTAGTGAGACAGTTCGGTCCGCTTTTATGTCACCCCGTAACACACCTCCTCTTAAGAGCGTTCTGCTTTCAGAACGAGACTAATTTTCCCCAGGAGTCACACTTTGGTGAGCTTATTCCCTGGCCCACAAAGTTTTATCGTCACGTCGGACAAGCCCCCATTTTGTTACGAAGGCAAATAAATGAGGGGGAAATCCTAGGCCGATCCCGGAGTCGAACCCAGGTCGGTGGCGTACAAGTCCGGCGTCCAAACCGCTTCGCTAGAAAAGCGTCTCGCTTCGAACTGTCTCGACCATGGTTCTAGATAGAACCATATGGGTTTTTAACAGAACCATCAAGAACCATTTATTCTTAGAGTGTACAGTGTATATATATATATATATAACCCACAGGACATAATGACATAATGGGCGTGCCAGTCGAAAAAGGTGCGGTTTTTATTTTTCCTGGGAACAATCACACTTTTTGACTTCCAGGTTAGATAGCTTCGTGAGATTTTGCTATAAATATGATTATCACCTGTGAAGGTAATGGGCCATATGGGTGGGGTGGGCGTGACTGGTAGGACGATTAGCTTATTAAGCGTCAAGTATTGGCTCGATGAAGGTGGGGTGTACACATAAATAGCTTCGATAGGGAAATAATGGTTCCTTGTTACAAATATCCTGACACCATGCGATGCAAGTGATGGCGAGATCACGTGCGGTGCTCTCCTGCCGTACGTTGTGTCGTATATATTTGTATATATTTGTTTGAATTTTGTAAGTGATGTGGTACTTTTTTATCAGTGGGGCTGTATTTTCGCGATTTTCCCAGGGTTCCTTTTTCTCGATCAATCATTAGTACATTTGTATTTAAAATTATATCAAATACTTTCTGATTAACCTTTATACTTTGTGATCCGTTGGCTTACACTCTCCTATCCCTATTACAATTAATGACTAGTATAAGTCCGTATTTTTTGTGTGGTTTTCCGATGCTTGGAATTTGATTGGCCAAGCTGTTATTGCGTGGGAATGCATGGTAAAAGTGCAGCATCTGCCTTGGAAACATGAACTTGCCAATATTTAATTAAACTCATCCAAACCAAGGGCGGTATTTAGTCACGCCCCCCAATCCCCCGCCCTTTTCTTTGGCCTAAAAATACGAAAAAAGGAACAACATTTCTTAATGCAGAAATAAAGCTCGTATTTGCGTCTAGCTTCTCCCCCTCCCCCCCCCCCCTACTTGTGTTGACAATAGCTGTGTATAAAATTTACTGATAAAGAACATGAAACCACAGACAAGTCGGATCATCCCGTATGGTATAAAGTTTACTGATAAGAACATGAATACACAGAAAAGTCGGATCATCCCGTATGGTAAAAAGTTTACTTATAATAACATGAATACACAGAAATTCGGATCACCCCGTATGGTATAAAGTTTACTGATAAAGAACATGAATACACAGAAAAGTCGGATCACCCCGTATGGTATAAAGTTTATCGATAAGAACATGAATACACGGAAAAGTCGGATCACCCCGTATGGTATAAAGTTTACTTATAATAACATGAATACACAGAAAAGTCGGATCACCCCGTATGGTATAAAGTTTACTGAAAAAAATCATGAATACACAGTAAAGTCGGATCACCCCCTATGGTATAAAGTTTACTGATAACGAACATGAATATACACAGAAAAGTCGGATCACCCCGCGTATGGTATAAAGTTTACTGATAACGAACATGAATATACACAGAAAAGTCGGATCACCCCGCGTATGGTATAAAGTTTACTGATAACGAACATGAATATACACAGAAAAGTCGGATAACCCCGCGTATGGTATAAAATTTACTGGTATTCCCGGCACAATTGTTGACTAAGGCCACACTTGTCCCCTACCCCTTTCTAAAGTCCTCTATCCCCCTTTTAAATGGACAACTAATCCTTTTAACTATTCACCCCAAAACCACTCCTGTAGTCAACTGTTCATTCACCTCACACCTCTCGACCAAACAGAGTGGAGCATAGACAATTAAACGCTGGTCGCTCACCCGTGGCAACCCGGGCTCCCGACTACTGAACGCCACCATTCGAGCCATGAAGGGTGCCTTGCATTGGATATTATAACTAGTTGTACAATCCATGTAAAATATATGTTTATATTTTTATTATTTGTACAGTTAAAATATAATATTAACACGAGACTTTGTGCAATAAACTGTTTAGCGTCTGTACATTTCAAATATATCTATTATTAATCACATTTCAAATATATCAATCTTAAGTTTAAGGTTTTAGAAAATAAGGCATTTTTTCAGTATGTGTTAATTCTAAATCAGTTTTAGATATAATATTTCATATAGTAAACTCATAAATCGAACCAAAGTCTTTAATTTTATTTATTACTATATTTTTTTCCAATATGTAAATAATGTTCTCTGAATAGTGAGTGGGTTATTGCACTGACCATCCCCCCTCACCTACAAGTAACGCCCCTGTTATGGACAGTGGTTCAGGCCATGGTACTGCATGATCAGGTTGTGCTCTGATATAGGATTGTGCTGCTCCACTACACGTCTATTTGAATTACAAGGTTGTTTGGTACCTGTTTATCAAACCTGAACATGTGTTGATGAGTTTATTTCTTTATCAATATCTGGGTCAAAATTTGCTGTGCATGGACTTGGTTTTCCAAGAGTACAAACCAGCGTTTGATGTTCTGCCGGTGTTTACGCTAGATTTCCACATCAGCCTCTTCCACAGGATCAAGTAGACTGGGGGTTGGAGCGCCACCGTGTGTCTGTGAAAGAGACTAATTTCGACACTTGGGGCAGTAATAGGGGACTTATTTTTAGTTCTACCTAATTTCCAAGGTTGTACACCCTCTAGCCGTTTGCAAGTTATCGCATAACGAGTGCAGTTGTTAGATCAAATCTTTAATTGTACAATGCCTGTTATGAACTGCATGGCTGTATAAATTATACTGGATTGAAGATTTAAATATTTAATACCTAAATAGGAATACCATCTCAGCCATTTTATCACAGTTTGCCTAATACTGGTTTGCTCAAACACAATAAGTCAAGGTCATGTTCATAAACATATATACGTACATACTTAATTACAAACATGCAGCATGGTCACTTATTATTCTTCCACACAGCCATTCACAGTCATATGTCTGCAGACATGCAAAGTTAAATACAGACCTTTATAAACCGAACATGGACAGAAAAGGTCATAGTCTCACCATGTTATGTTGTACAAAAACAAGGCCTACAGGCCTAATGCGAACCTGTGCATTGGGAAATACACCAGGTATAATGCTTCAATGCTGGACCAATACTTCTCATGTATATGAACAATGCAGGTTCTAAACATTTTGAATAAGAAACAATTACACAAACATCACTGCTGAAATTCTGGCATGGGTGCACACAACACAACTAGGGACCCATGGGTCTCGACGCTCAGTTGAATTTGTCTATAAGGATATTTTAAAAGAAATTTTTCAGAATGACAGTCTTGTGACCTTAACCGATGACCTTGTGACCAAAAAATCTTGAACTTAATATCCTTGAACTTGCAGCATAAGGATTATTGTAACATATATGTCTGCAGACATGCAAAGTTAAATACAGACCTTTATAAACCGAACATGGACAGAAAAGGTCATAGTCTCACCATGTTATGTTGTACAAAAACAAGGCCTACAGGCCTAATGCGAACCTGTGCATTGGGAAATACACCAGGTATAATGCTTCAATGCTGGACCAATACTTCTCATGTATATGAACAATGCAGGTACTAAACATTTTGAATAAGAAACAATTACACAAACATCACTGCTGAAATTCTGGCATGGGTGCACACAACATAACTAGGGACCCATGGGTCTCGACGCTCAGTTGAATTTGTCTATAAGGATATTTTAAAAGAAATTTTTCAGAATGACAGTCTTGTGACCTTAACCGATGACCTTGTGACCAAAAAATCTTGAACTTAATATCCTTGAACTTGCAGCATAAGGATTATTGTAACAATCTTTTAAAAGTGACATTGACCTCTGACCAGATAACCTCATATTCAACAGATTTCCTCACTTTGGGCAAGTTAGCCATGTGTGAACGTTGGAAAGTTCAGGATGAAAAGTTTGATTTACAGTGCATCCACAATCTTTTTAAAGATGTGGCTTCTGTGACCTTCAACTTAGATCGCTGGACCCTGAAATTCAAAATGAATTTACTAATGTGGTTGGTCATTATTAAGTCAAGTTTGAAGCCAGTCTGTCTATCCAAAGCAGAATTATTATCCATAAACTAATTTGTGAATGGATGGGCCTTGTGACCTTGACCTATGACCCAAAAATCAAACAGAATCTTCCCCTAGTGACAGGTTAGCAATATCTTGAAGATGGAAGGTTTGCGATAAAAAGTTTGGCTTCAAATGCATACACATTCCTTTTAAAGAAATGGGTCCTGTGACCTTGACCTTTGACTGTTGGACCCCAAAATCGACATGGTTCGTACTTTAGTGGTGGGCCATTTATAAGTTAAGTTTGAAACCAATATGTCAAACTAAACTGGAGTTATCATCTGAAAACTAATTTGTGAACAGATGGCCCCTGTGACCTTGACCTTTGACCTTGTGACCCCAAATTAATTTATGCTCTTATACTGGCAAGTCAGCTAAATGCGCAAGATGGAAAGTTTGGGATGAAAAACTTGGCTTAAAATGCAGCCATAATCTTTTTAATTAAGTGAGTCCTGTGACCTTGACCATTGACCTCATGACCCCAAAATCATATAGGTTCTTGCTTTAGTGGTTGGCCATGTGTAAGTCAAGTTTGAAATCCATGTGCCAATCCAACCTGGAGTTATCGTCTGGAAACAAATTTGTGCGGATGGACGGATGACAGACAGACAGACATACAAACAGACAGACAGACAGGGTGATTAGTATAGGGCATTCACTTGTGATCAATAAACACACCAGGTTTTGGGACACCAGATGTAATTACAGCTGAGAAAATGACATGATTGTTGTCATTTTATAGTAAACTAGAGGTGGTCGGACAATGGTCCTCAGAGGGTCCCGCGTTTCTGCAAGTGCTGGAGTAGTTTACACGTGGGTGAAAAAATTAATTAAATTTGAAAATATGACAAACAGAAACAGGTTTTTATCCATATGCATGAGGGGAAAAATCCTACTGGATCAAATGATATTAAAGAAGATATGTCTGAAATAATGTGTGCAATAGAAAATCAACGAATGTAATCTGTTAGCCATATTTGATTTTGAGCCAGTCTGTAATTCAATAGGTCTCATCGGCACCAATAATCCCTGGAGGCCCTTATACGTAACAATCATCCCTGTGAATTTGGGAAAGCTGCAGTAGGTTGTTGTTGAGTTATCGCACGCGAAAGAAAATCAGCTATTGGGTTGTGGTGGCCAAATTGGAATTCCAACAAGTCTGTAATTCGATAGGCCTGGAGCCCTCATAGGTACCAAACCTCCCTGTGAATTTGGGAAAGCTGCAGGATGTTGTTGTTGAGTGATTGCGCACGAAAGAAAATCAGCGATTGGGCTGTGGCGGCCATATTGGAATTCCAATAAGTCTGTAATTTGATAGGTCTAGAGTCCTCATAGGTACCAAACCTCCCTGTGAATTTGGGAAATCTGCAGGATGTTGTTGTTGAGTGATTGCGCACGAAAGAAAATCAGCGATTGGGCTGTGGCGGCCATATTGGAATTCTGACAAGTCTGTATTTCGATAGGTCTGGAGCCCTCATAGGTACCAATCAACCCTGTGAATTAGGGAAAGTTGCAGTATGTCGTTGTTGAATTATCGTGCGCGAAAGAAATTCAGTGATTGGGCTGTGTCGGCCATATTGGAATCCTGACAAGTCTGTAAATCGATAGGTCTGGAGCCCTCATAGGTGCCGATGAACCCTGTGAATTGAGGAAAGCTGCAGTATGTTGGTTTTGAGTTATCGCGCGCGAAAGAAAGTCAGCGATTGGGCTGTTGCGGCCATATTAGAATTCCGACAAGTCTGTCATTCGATAGGTCTGGAGCCCTCATAGGTACCCATCAACCCTGTGAATTTGTGAAAGCTGCAGTATGATGTTGTTGAGTTATCGCGCGCGAAAGAAAATCAGCGATTGGGTTGTTGCGGCCATATTGGAATTCCGACAAGACTGTTATCGATAGGTCTGGAGCCCTCATAGGTACCAATCAACCCTGTTAATTTGGGAAAGCTGCAGTATGTTGTTGTTGAGTTATCGCGCGCGAAAGAAAGTGTTACTGACGGAAGGACGGATGGACGGAAGGACGGACTGACACTGTGATCACTATAGGGCACCCGCTTGTCAAGCGGGGCCCTAATAAATAGAAAAATATTAGTTAAAATTAGAAAAATACAGGTGGCGCCACCACATTTCAGGAACTAACAAAACTAGTCATGGTCAATATTCAAGGCAAGATTCATGACAAACAATGTATTCAATATCAAGATATCGGAGGTTTTGTTTCAAATTTTTTACTATTCCGGGGGGGGGGGGGGGGAACTTTCAAGCCCCATAGCTCGAAGGATATAGGTCGCAGTGACCTATTTCAGGTTTCCCAGGAGATTTTTTATTGACCTACCTGGATCTTTACTCAGAAGATTCTAGGACCAGCCGTTACGATTTGTGCCCTGCTAATGGACTGCCGGACGGACAACGGACAGGCGCCATTCCTATACCTCAGTTGACTTACAGTCAGCCGAGCAAAAAATGATTGTAGCTGGCACCACCAGTCTTGTATACAACAAAGCTATCAGAGATATATACATATCCAAAGTTCAGACTGATATATCAAACCTCTCCTGAGAAATAAGCAGGGACACACACTGTGCAAAAATTATTGTAGGTGGCGCCAACAGTCTTGAATACGACAAAGCTATTCGATAGGTATAAATATGCCCAATTTCAGGATGATATATCAAATTCCTCTATAGAAATAAGCAGGCACAAAAGTCGTACATTGTGCAAAAGTCATTGTAGGTGGTGACACCTGTCTTGTGAACGAGAAAGCCATCAAAGACACATAGACAGGTCATAATATCAGGCCAATACATTAAACTTACCTTGAGTCTGATACATGGGGCTGACCAGGCTTAGGTGAGAAAGGCAGTTGCCCCGAGTGAACTGTGACAAATATGCTGGCTCAGGCTACTGCACTGAGTGAACACATGACCTGCACCTGGCTAGACTGGGTGAACTTTTAATCTATGCCTGGCTGCACTGAGCGAACTTTTGACCTGTTGCCTTATCTGATACAGTTGGCAGTCTGCCTAAGCTATAAATAGATTGGCTCCACATGCAGCCCTGAGGGTCATGACACCCATGAGGTGATCACATGTCACCCATGAGGGAATCACATGCCTTGTGCTTGGCTGCACTGATTGAACTCTTGACCTATATCTGGCTGCACTGAATGAACTCTTGATCTATTGCCAGATCTGAAACAGTTGGCAGTTTCTCAACCTATTTTAATATACAGACACAATCTTCGCCTGTTGACAAATCTGTTTACACATACTGAAAGACTATGGCTAAAATGCTTTTTTTTTCAAGCTGAAATATTCATAAACTTTTTATCAAAATATCTAGATTAATAAAAAAATGCAGTTCTTTCATTGTTAAAGGTCCAATAATTCTGCCAAGAATCATTCAAGTAAACTTTAACAAAGCCCGCCTAAGAATAAATTTTGTGCCATGTTACAGAAGTTATAATTGAAACAATAATTTTGTAGAAGAACAGTTTTGCAGTCCTCAGTTTGAGTTAGACATAATAATGGCCATAAGACCAACTTAAGCTTTTCTGATATGATTGTTTTAAAGAACCATGTCCTAGGATAATTCTTTTGAAAAATTGAACGATTCAACTTGACAGTTTCATCATAAACATTTTAAGCTGAAAGAGGCTAAAATGATGAGGTTTATGCCCATAAAAAAAGGTCAATGTAGGTGGCACCACAAAATCTGCAACTTCAAATATGAGTCATTTGACCAACATTTGCACAATACTTGGTAATGCTAGCTTCTGTCATTTCTGAGATAACTATGTCAGTATACTTACTTGGCCAAATGACTGTTCAGATTCGTTTAACTCCACTAAAATTCATGAAATGCAAACCATTTGAACAAACTTGAGAGGGTTTGCCTCTGGGATCATTTCTGTAAAATATTGAACAATTTGGCTGGACCATTTACAAGGAGACTTTTAAAGTTTTTTCTGCTTTTCCCCTATAAAATCTAAGTAAATGAAGATAGCAAAAAAAAAATAATCTGAATCCCACAACATTTGACATGTGAAAGATTATTGCATAAAATCTTGGAATGGTAGCTCCTGCTATTACTGAGAAATTATGGGTTAATATACAGATGACCATTGACCCCCGTACAAAAAAAGGTCCATGCAGGTGGCGCCACCAATACCTGAATTTCATATATGACTCACTAGCTGATAAGCCCGGTATACCGGGCTTTTTACCGCGGTTTGGGAGATATATTTACTGAGTTATTGAATGTTGGCTCATTTTTTTATTATAAAAGTTAAAAGAAAATATAGATTTTTTGTGGGATACTCTCGGAATACGATATGTACAAATAATGTTTTCTGTTATTTTGTGGCGCTGTGCTCGTGGCAAAAATCATATCCCATCATGTTTATCTTAAAGACCTGGTCAGTGATGGTTTACATTGCGAACCGGAATGAGACGCGGAGGCATTCAGTGTTTCGTTGATATATGACTGGTTTCTATCGTTGGACGTATAGAGAATAGGTTGATGTGAGGAACACATTAGATTAATTAAATGTACGTTGCAAGGAAACTGTTCCTGAAGAAGGAAACAGAAATATGCATACATTGTAAGTAGCAGAAGCGGACCCAGCGGGACTCCATGCAGTGGGTCCGTATCCCATTTTCAGACCCCCGAGACCACCCCAGCCCTGTTCCTGAATTCGGGACCTTAAATTAGGTTTTGTCATTAATCCTCCTGGGCTGAACTCTCCATTTCATAAAGCGAGAAACGTGTTTTTCTCCTTTACTGACCACGCACGTGGGTCAAATCCCTCATTGAAAGCAAGCGTTATTCATATGAACAATAGTCCTTAGTGTTAGAGGTTAAGTGACCACGATGCACACATTCCGGTGATTGCCGAAGGCAGTTCGGCTGTGCTCGGTAAAAAAACGGAAAAATCACTCAAAATTATATGTAAATTAAAAATTATTTATTTTCATATCGCCTATGTCACTGCGGGGATAATAACCTTTAAAATGATGTATGGCACAATATTGTACACAACGCGGTTTTAGAGAACACCGCGAACACACGTGAACTGAATTCCTTTTATAAGTATAAGATGTAACCAACACTGGCATAAAATGTGGTGATGATAGCTCTGGCCGTTTCTGAGATTGTCATTTTGGTATGGTTTTTTTGGACAGATGACTAGGTTCAACTTCCTGTCATTCGGCCAAAATTCACCGAACTTGAACCATTTGAACAAACTTGAGACAAATGGTATAAAAGATTATTTCTGTGAAATATTGAACAAATTGGCTTGACCGTTTCGTCGGAGAAGATTTTTAAACGTTTTTTAGCTTTTTTCTCTATAAAATCTGAAAAAATGCAGATTTTTATAGATGGCTAATTTTTTTGCATTAAATTTCATGATGCTAGCTCCAGTTGTTTTCGAAATAGTATGGGTTAACGTATACCTGTGATTGTAAACATTGCCTGGCATGAGGAATATCTAAAATCATAAATCTACATTTTTTAAAAGTTTTTAAAAAACATTCTTGTCAATATTAACCATTGATAACCTGAAATCTAAATGTCTGGAGGCATGATGTAATGGATGCTGATAAACTGGTTCCAGGCTAGATGCATCTGCTTCACACAGCAAACGTATATGGTGATATGACTCAACTCAATCTTTATAATTCAGCCAAAATTCATTCTTTGAATGACAATTATTAAAAGAATTATTCAGGGGATTATTCTTGTAAAATATTAAACAAATTGGCCTCAGTAGCATTAGTCAAAAAACGTTTTGCAGGTTTATAACTCATATGGGAAAATACAGCAAAATGGCTAAGTTAAGCTTCCCATAACTTAGCCAAAAATCACTGAACCAAAACCATTTGAACAAACTTGAATTGTGTGAGTTTTAAGAATTTGGCCCAGTGGTTTTTGAGAAGAAGATTTTTGTAGCCACTGAGCTAAAATGGGCTGTTATGGCATATGACTAAATTCAGCTTCCCATAACTCAGCCAAAAGTCACTGAACTGAAACCATTTGAACAAACTTCAGAAAACACTGCCCTAGGATCATTTCTGTGCGATATTTAACAATTTGGCCATATGGTTTCAGAGAAGAAGTTTTTTGTAGCAGTCAGTATGATACAGGCACTGATGACCCCGTACAAAAAAAGGCTGATGCAGGTGGCGCCACCAATATCTCAATTTCAGATATGACTCATGTGACCAACATTGGCATAAAATTTGATCATGATAGCTCAAGCCGTTTGATTGTAATTGTAGTATGCTTTTTTGGACAGATGACGAAGTTCAACCTCCTGTAACTCGGCCAAAAATCACTGAATTTAAACCATTCGAAACAGACTTGATCCAGGGATCATTTCTGTGAAACATTGGACAATTTGGCTGAACAGTTTCAGAGAAGAATATTTTTAAAGCTTTTTTAGATTTTTCCCTATAAAATCCAGGAAAATGCAAAATCCAATAGAGTTTTTTAGATGACATAAAATTTCGTGATGCTTACTCTTGCCGTTTTCAAGATAGTATGGGTTACAGACGACGATCGACGGATGCCGGACGCCAGACGACGGACGCCGGAAGACGCCATACCATCGCGTAAGCTCACAGGTTCGCTAAAAACAGACTCAGGAAAAAGGGTAAATTAACATTGTTTGCACTGTAACCTGAAAGGCTAATTAAGCCTATAACCTTCTATAACGTTTACTACAAGACAAAAGAGACAAATGTTGAAATGGCGTGCTGCCACAACTAACAGTATGAGCGGAATGCCGTCTCCACGGCTAGATTTCCCGCTCTTACCTACTCTATTGTTATGTAAAACAAGACCAGATCTGAAGGGGGAACTCTTTCCTGGAATAAGCGAAAAACAATCAAGCGAATCCCTGAAGGAGAACTCAGGTAACAAACCAGACGAGATTAAGGTCGGCGAACCAGACGAGTTTAAGATAGACCCGTTACATACAGCGCCCTCTAAAGAAAATGGCGACCCGACATTTAAAACGAAACAAGATGGTAATGATACGATAGAACAAAGCAACTAACCTTCGACTGAAAGAAATATATCAACACTTGTATACACAGCGAAGTCTATGGCGCAGTATGTACTAAACAGATGCGTCTGTTGATATCAATCCTTATCAGGATATCATTTAAAACGACCTAGCCCTTATAGGCCAAAAAGTACTTAATAATAACTTAATCTATGACATAATCGCCAGAACGAAGTTAGGCAGGTAACTGTTTCAGACGTGCTGATCTTCTTAATGGTCTAGGAGGTGATTCTCTTTTCACTGAAAGGAAGGAGCATTATCAGGTGGAGGTATATAACAGGAGACTGGCCCAGGGGCCCTCGTTATCCCACACCATGGAAGTAACGGACTCGTCATCCGATGAGAAAACAGTTTCAGCTGCAGATAGTACAAGTACATCATCTTGAATGTTAGTAAACGTTGGTTCTGAAATAGAAAGATTTTCATTATTGGTATCATCATTGGACATAGAATGCTCAGAATCAATAACCATGATAATAGCATCTGAATCACTATCACTATCAGAAGACAAATCACTGGAATTCTGAGAGTCCGGTACATTTCTTTTTAATTGGTGGTAGGAGGATCAGGAATATAATCAACTGGCAGGAGAAGATTACGATGTAGCGTACGACTGAGCGAGGGTTTGTCGATAGGAGAGATAACATAAACAGGTATCCCCGCTTTTGGTTGCATTTTAGCAACATAAACCTGTTCTCCCCATTTATTCGCCAATTTGTGTTTTCCTGTGAAGGCTACATTACGAACAAACACGCGATTACAGATGTCAAGTACAGCGCCATGCGACCGACGGTCGTATAAATGTATCCGCAAAAACAGAGCTTAGCGGATACTATGTTTTCAGTCGGACGCCGCCGCCACCACTTAGGTTTCTGGAGAACACCTCCGTAACCACTGGGCGGATTTTTTTTTTAATTCGGGATCATGATCGGGTCACATGTGAACTGCTGCGCCCTCATTTTTGGTTGACTTCTTACCTTTCCTCTCTGCCCAACGTCCATTTGTGCGTCTGTTTCCACACATAAACCCACATATCTCGGGAACCGTTTGACCTATAAAATCACTCCTATCTCTGCATTGGTAAGACTTATCCACCTGATATATTGCATTTGTATACATCCTGGACAGCTTTCTTGATTTTGTGACAGGTGGCGCCATCTATATTCACGTTAACGCTGCAGACATCCAAGCTCATATCTCGGGAACCGTTTGACCGATTGGTCCAAAATCTTGAATATGTATATCTCACATAGCTCTTTATCACACACAAATTGGTGGCGCCACCAGCAACCATTTTTGCACAGCGTCCATCTGTTCTTTGCTTTAGGATAAAATCACTCCTATCTCGGCAGTGGTTTGACTTATCCACCTGAAATTTTGCAGGTTTATACATCCTTGACAGCTTTCTTGATTTTATGACGGGTGGCGCCACCCTCAATCACGTTTACGCTGCAGACATCCAAGCTCATATCTCGGGAACTGTTTGACCAACTGGGCCAAGATTTAGCATGTGTATAGATCTCACATAGCTCTTTGTCATAGGCAAAACTAGTGGCGCCACCTGCAACCACTTTTGCACAGCGTCTGTCTGTTTGTCTGTCGTCGGATAAAATCAGTCATATCTCGGCAGTAGTTTGACATATCTGCCTAAAATTTTGCATGTTTATACATCTTTGACAGCTTTCTCGATTTTGTGGCAGGTGGCGCTACCTACATTTATGTTAATGTTAATCTCAGGAGTAGCTTGACATATCCCCCTGAAATTTTGCATAAGTATAGATCTCACATAGCTCTTAATCATACACAAAGTTGGCGGCGCCTCCTGCAACCATTTTTGCACAGTGTCCTTCTGTTTGTCTGCTGTGGAATAAAATCACTTATATAAAAGTAGTGGTTTGACTTATCTGCCTTAATCTTTGCATATGTATACAACTCGGACAGCTTTCTGGATTTTGTGGTAGGTGGCGCAACCTATAAACATATTTCGGCTGCAGACATCTATGCTAATATGCAACACACTCACTCTATTCCCCCTTGTCACTTAATCCATGCCTCACTTCACCCGTCCCACTCTGATTTCGGCGAATATACGTAGTCGCTTGTCGACTACCCGTATTCTAGTTTCTTATGAAAGTGTTTTGAAGCGGCGGACGTGCGTTGGGCAATATCGTAAGCCGTCGATAACTGATTCTTCAAATCAGAAACATAAGTTCGGTATGCTTGTTGGTCAGTTGGATTGTCAGTTCCAGAAATCAAATCAATCGGGAGTTGAGGATGACGCCCAAACATTAAGAAAAACGGTGAATACACGGTGGACTCGTTTTTGCTACAATTGTATGCATGAGTAAGTGGGCCAACGCGTCTTCTAAGTTTCTTTTCTCTTCATCCTCCAGGGTACCCAACATGTTTAATAGTGAACGGTTACCCTGGGCATGGTGAGGAGTTGTACGAGATTTCTTTATACCACAGAGGCGACATAGTTCACGTATCAATTGAGACTGCAACTGTCTGCCTTGGTCACTATGGATTCTCCCAGGAAATCCATAGTTGTTTACAAAGGTATCTAGTAGTATTTTAGCAGTTTGTTTAGCCTTTGTACTTCGACAGGGAATCGCCATCGCATATCGAGTTAGACTGTCCGTCATTAATAGGACATTTTCTACTCCACCCCTAAAGGGTTTTATACCAAGAAAATCAATACAAAGTAGCTCCATCGGTCCGCTGGAGGATAGGGAAACTAAAGGAGCAGTATCGAGCGGTGTTTTTCGCCGTATACATTGAGGACATTCCCTGACATACTTCTCTATATCACGTGTCATCTTTGGCCAGAAAACCCTATCTTGAGCAAGTAGTAATGTACGATTGCGACCAAGATTGCCGACCCCGTCATGAATACCTGACATAGCAGTTTGTCGATATTGTGAAGGAACCACTAGCTGGAATTGTTCTTTCCCATCACAAAGGCGGCGACGGTAGAGGATCCCATCCTTTAGAACAAGTGAATCTAAATACCTGAAAAGATGTTGAAGTGATGTTCATACATAAGACAGTATCAGGTATACATGTTATGGTGGATATCAAAGCAGTCGTCGCTATTTCGGGGTTACATATATCCTTTACAACCTCAGGAGGTATATCTTGTCCTTCTCCTCTCCTGTATCTCGAATAGCTCTAGGAATTCGCGAGGGCGCCTCGGCATCGATATTATGCTTTCCTGGGCGATAATGTATGTTAAACTCATAATTTGCAAGTTCGGCAACCCATTGTTGTCCTGTGGCATCAAGCTCTGCTTAAAGAGAAAACATAAGTAAGGGGGTTATATCTGTAAAAACAGTGAAACGGAAGCCGTACAGATAGTCTTTGAATTTATCTGTAATGCTCCATTAGAAATTCCAACTTGTGCGCTGGATATCTAGACTCCGCTGGTGTTAAGCTGCGGCTTGCAAAAGCATAGGTTTTTTCTCCCCATTCTGTTCCTGGTACAAGATACCTGAAAGCCCACTGAAACTGACATCAGTATGCAAAATAAAAGGACGTGAATAATCAGCAAAAGCAAGCACAGGAGCTGTTGATAAAGCATCAGTCAATGTGTCAAATGCATTTTGGTGAACAGATGGCCAAGTAATAAGGTTGGGTTGCTGCATTCGTTGATTTACTCTTGCCTTTGGTCTGCGCTGGTGTCCTTTCAGTAGATTATGGAGAGGTCTAGCTAAAACATCAAAACCTTTAATGATCTTGCGATAAAAACCTGCAAATGCTAAAAATCTACGTACATGCTGGACACATTTTGGCATTGGCCATTCATTCAGAACCTGTATTCTGCTGGGATCCGTTTTGATGCTTTCTTTTGACTCCACGTGACCCAAATACTTGATTTCTTCTTGAAAGAAGTGCCATTTAGATGCTTTTAACTTTAGACCTGCACCAGAAAGACGTTGAAAGACAGAATTTAAGCGGTCCAGATGTTTCTCAAAAGTACGGGACGCTACAATGATATCATCAAGACTTAACCAGCATTCCTTCAGATGAAGATCCCCACATAACCTTCTGCATTAATAGTTGGAATAAGGCAGGCGCGTTCATTAATCCAAAAGGCATAGTTTCATATTGATAGCATCCTAATGGACCTACAGTAAAAGCTGTTTTCTCTTTGTCTTCTTCTGCAACTTCCACCTGCCAATATCCAGACTTCAGGTCTAGGGATGAAAAATTCTTACTACCTATTAAAGAGTCCAATGTAACATCCAGATGTGAGCAATTCTTATGGTACGTCTGTTCAATTTCCTGATATCAACACAAAACCTAAAAGAGTTATCTGGTTTACGCACAAGGACCACAGGACTGGCAAGAGGACTTTTGCTCTCCTTGATGACTTCTCTATATAATTCTCTTTAGTAACAATAAATCTGTGTTTTCTACATGATGAAAAATCTACTTCCTGGAGCGATGGATGCATCACCAATCCTGCAGGTAAGGCATGCGTGTTGTTTTCTTCAGCTACAACTAATATTCTACCTGGCGTATGGGCTCTTGTTCAACCACTAATAGAGAGAGTGGCACCAGGCGAGACCTGTATTGCCTTGGTGGATATTACATCATTTATGTTACTGAGAGTTTTCTTTTCCAGTGCCTGGATACTCTGAAAAGCAAGTTTCCATGGCTTTAAATACCCAACTTCTGAACAAACTAGTTTCCCGCCTTGTTCTGGAACATCTGTAAACAAGAACTGAGAAGGTTTGTTCCAGTTAAGAAAGGAACCTCATGGTTAAATACAGTATCCTTCATCACCAGCACTGGAACAGAAAAAGTTTCATATTGCAATATATCAGGAAAAAATATGTCAACTGGAACGATCCCAGGATATTCTATTGATTCAACACCAACAAGTCGTTAATTGAGGAGATCTTCAACCCCAGTCATATCAGAATTGGAAAGATGATTCTCAAAGAACCATTCTGCAACCGTACTAACTTGTGACCCTGTGTCAAGTAAGCCATTGCATGATATGTTATCAGCAATCATTTCAACAATATGTGTATTACCAACAACAGAACAGGGATCAATGGTTTAGACGTGGGTTTACTATCAGCATCGGTTCTCCCCCACGACTGAGAACAGGTAATGTTCAGTTTAAAAGTTTACCAAATCTATCCCTTTTAGCATGACAAGTGTCTGCTGTATGGGTTTTTCTTTTACAACGGTTGCATTACAAGTCTTTTGGTGTGTCAGTATCTACTGTTTTTTTTAGAATGTCACATTCAAATCTATATCTGGTAGCTTCTTTGATCTCCTTTGAGACCAAGCCATCCGAAAATTTAGACCTAAACATTTGGTCATATCCTGAACGAGATTATCCTGAATAATTTTGTGGCAGTGGTGGTATCCAGGTACTGTGCACTTTGTGTATTAGGCTGTGTGATTATATTGATTTGCTGTTATACTGTTGTTGTACTGTGTAATTGTATTGATTTATTGTACTGTAATGTTAGGGTTGTTTAAAGAATAAATTGTAGTTATTTGTTAACAAAAACCCACTGACTTCTTTATTCATTCCCCTAGACATTTCACGCTGTCTAGTGTTACAGAATCTGATTTTTTTTCTCCATTACAAAATTTATGTTCATCACGCATATGTGATCTGTTGATATTAGGTTCCGTAACATAAAATTGGGGGCTCGTCTGGGAGGCTTATTGAAACACAAAAAAATTAGAGCCTTGCTATGCAATTAGAAATTAGAATAAAAAAATTTAGAAATGCAACATAAGCTAGCATTAAAACAGTTAGCAATAGAAAAACAAAGAGAAGAGAGGCAATTAGAAAAAACAAAGAGAAGAGAGGGAATTAGAAAAAAACAAAGAAAAAAGAGGGAAGAACAGAAAGGTGAGAAAGAGAAATACTAGAAAAAGAAAAAGAAAGTGAGTTAAAACGACTGGAGTAAGAAAGACTTAAACTAGAACATAGTCTAAATGCTGCCCCAACTCACACTTTTGATGTTAGACTTGTCCCACCTTTTCAAGAAAAAGAGGTTGATAAATATTTCTTACACTTTGAGAAGGTAGCTGAAAATTTAAAATGGCCTAAGGAAAATTGGACTATGCTGTTACAAAGTGTATTGACTGGCAAGGTTAGAGAAATTAATACAGAGCTTTCAGTAGAAGCTGCTGCTGACTATGACCTGGTAAAACGGTTAATCCGAAAAGGTTATGAGTTAGATCTGGAGGCTTACCGCCAGAAATTCAGAAATTGGGAAAAGCACAAAAATCAGACCTACGTCGAATTTGCTAGGACAAAAGAGCAGTTGTTTGATCGCTGGTGTAGTTCTAAAAATGTAATGAAAGATTATGACAATTCGCGCCAGTTGATTTTGCTTGAAGAATTTAAGCGCTGCATTAACGCAGATGGAAATATTTTTCTTGATGAAAAAGTCCTGAAACACTTGACATTGCTGCTCAGTTAGCTGATGATTATTCATTAACACTAAAAATGTCCTTTACTAGCAAATCAAACCAGTCATTCACAAACAAGAATGTAAATCAGTATGGTCAAAAGAAGTTTAAAGCGCAGTCACCCAGTACTAGTAGTCCTGATATTTCAGCAAAGTCCATTGCTACATTTCAGTCCACGTCCGTTGTGTCTAAGTCCAACCAAGGCCAGTCATTTTCCAAGAAAATCTGTAATTACTGCAAGATCTAATATCTTACTGCTGGAAACTTCCGTATAAACCAAATAGCAAACCTTCTGGTTTTGTTTAAAAGTCTATGCATAGCATAGTACAAGAGCCAGGCTCTTTTCATGTAAATAAGAGGTACAACTCCTTTATTGACTCTAATAAAGAGTTTGATGCTACGGAGGCCCACGTGCTGTCTAAAGCCAAAGAAGAATCCGTAGCTTGCGGGGTAAAAACCTCAATTGATGCCTGCGAGGAATTTAATAAAGCTAGGTCCTTTCAAGACTCCTGCGAGGAGTATTCTCTAAATAAGGCTAAGTACTTTTATGACTTTCGAGAGTATTTCAAATGAGACCAGGTCCTCTTATGACAAACAGAAGTTTGTTTCTGCTGAGGAAAATTACTCTGTTGACTCCCATGAGGGGTTTGATGATAAAAAGGATGTAGATTACTTAAATGACTCCGAGAAAGAGTTTATGACCGACACTGTCAATGTCAGTTCTTTGTTAGATGAAGCTTAGGTAGTAGATTCCTATCCTGACTATGAAATGGAGTTATTTGAGCCATTCATACATGATGGTTTTGTATCACTTTCAAGTGATTTTTCAGATTCTACACCTATTAGAATTTTGAGGGACACTGGTTCAGGCCAGACTCTCATGTTAGCAAACACTTTGCCATTTTCTAATAGATCTTTTCCTGGTGCACATGCACTTGTTAATGGTGTGTTTTCAGACAAGCACACTTCATTTTCACTTCACAGAATACATTTAAAGTCAGATTTGACTTCTGGGAATATTACTCTGGGCATAAAAACTACTGGGCATAAAAGTCAGTGAGAATTTCTTGAATTCTGCAAGTGTTACAGAAGATGCTGACCTTTCGTTTTGTAATATGATATATCCGCTCCCTGTACACAGGTGTGAGTGTGCTTCCGTAACCAGCAAAAAGTTATTTACTTCCCCAGTCTTACCAAACTGGGTCAGCAAATCATCATAATCAACATCCGGTGGGACCCCGTGTATGGATACCACACATTTAATGTCAACCATGTTTGCAGTGTAATGCAAAAACAATCCTAAATGTATTACCCCTACGTGCTATAATACAAAGTTGTTCAAAACAAGAGTCACCTTCACTCTTGTTTACATCTTATAGTACAATGACATGATCAAATGCAAAAGTGAGATACAAGGCAAGAAGTGTAAACTGAAATGAGAGAACAAGTGTTAGAAAAAAATGTGAAAGGAGCAAACAGTCAAAATGTAAGAAAAAAATCTTGAAAAATCTGGAAAAATATTTAGCTCAACAAAGAACAACTTTGACAAAAATATTCGGGTAAAAATAAAACCTTGATAAGATGTCCCAGAATGGAATATTACTTGCCTGAGCGATAATGAAGCGATAGTGATAGACAGAAGAGAATAATGACAAATAATGTGAATCCTGAAGCCTGCCACCAGTCGCTACCACAATGTATGGTTATCTCGGACATCAGTATAAACATTAAATGTGACCCCTACACGTACATGTTCAAACAATACTATCAGCAAAAAGTCCTGCAAAAATGTTCTGCTAAGAACTGTTCTAGTCACAGTTCAAAATGAACATTAAAACGTCGAAGACACGTGTTCCACTGAAATAATTAACAGTGGTGCATGCGAAAAGTACCTTGTGTGGTGAATTCCTTTGACACTCCGAAAACCAGCCGGCTTTGACTTCCTTCGTGTACACAGAAATCGCCTACAGGCGCACAAAATAACAATTTCAAGCAGCTTTCAATTTTGCACACAGTGAATAGAGCACAGTGATCCTCGACGTAGTCACGCATGATATGGCATAAAGCGGCATGCACAGTTCGAGGCAAAATTCCCGGGTCCTCAACGGGTTAAAGCGACGAGAAATTAAATACTGGCCAGTATTATAGGATAGTCCGTGTAGCGACATGGAGATTCCTTGTAGGCCTACCCACAGCATACACGTGTTAATGCGCATATTAATACACACGACGTTATATACCCTAAGACATCTACTCCCTGGGGGGGGGGGGGGGGCTCTACTTGTATCGGGGTCGTGAATAAGTGTTCAGGGAGATGTTGGGCACTCTCTCTCTCTCTCTCTCTCTCTCTCGACAAAGTAACAAACTGACCACATGTGGTGGTGCATACGTTTACTAAGACAAGACAATAGAGACAAATGTTGAAATGGCGTGCTGCCACAACTCTGGCCTGGAATAAGCGAAAAAAAAGCGAATCCCTGAGGGAGAACTCAGGAAACAAACCAGACGAGATTAAGGTCACCGAACCAGACAAGCTTAAGATAGACCCGTTTTATATATATATATATATATATATATATATATATATATATATATATATATTTATATATATATATATATATAAATATATATATATATATATATATATATATATATATATATATATATATATATATATAAGAAAATTTGAATCCTAGCAGGAGAAAGCCGCTTCCCTGTAAAAATATCAAAGTGCAATACAAAGCACCAGGTCTCTCAACATTCGGGTCAACGGGTTTAAACTTTGTTTGGTGCCATTAAATTGTTTAGCTAAGCTGAGCTGACAACCTGTCAGTTGACAATGAAAAAATATCAACTCTTCAGTGTTCTGTGCTTGTTATTTGTAATGAGTGGCACTCAATTAAGACAGAGAGCAGAATTATTAAGTTCCTCTTCAAATTCTCCAGTTAGTCCCCAGAATAAAAAAAAATCCATTCAGTTCAAACTAAAAAAAGTC
Organism: Sipunculus nudus; assembly: GCA_026874595.1. Taxonomy (NCBI): domain Eukaryota; kingdom Metazoa; phylum Annelida; class Sipuncula; order Golfingiida; family Sipunculidae; genus Sipunculus; species Sipunculus nudus. The sequence goes on along the minus strand of CM049312.1, from coordinate 46,305,321 downwards.
CAAAACGGGAAATGGCAGGTATCACTAAAGATGCTATGAGGAAGATGTTATATGATTTGGAGACCAATTCGGTCAGAAAAATTACACAGAGTATGAAACGGCAGTGGAATTGTTGGAAGCTAGGGTATTAACCCTAGTGACAGAGAACAAACAATTAAAAAGTGATATTCAAAAACTAAATTGTAAAATGAGTGAGTTGGAAGAGCAAAATGGTAAATCAAACCGTAAGATTAATGAGGCAATGAATATGTTATGTGGTTCTGTAGAGACGCTGATGACGTCGGGGGTCCTACAGGTTACCGGTTGTGAGGAAACAGGAGAATACATGGGGGGGGGGGGGGGGGAGGGGAATCGAACTGAGAGCGTTGAAGCATAACACCACAGAAGACAACAGACAAACATAGTTCTCTTTATATTAACTGGAACTTGTTTCTTTTGTGAACCATACGACGTCACGTCGTGTACAGCAATAAAAGCATCACATGCCCGATCCCGTATGGGCTGCAATTATTATTTGAACTGTCGTGGTGCTCGCCAGGCCTGGTTTTGGACATTTGAACTTTGTTTCGTTTGAGGATGGACTTTTTATCGTGAACGGCTCCTACGCAGCCTAAGCGGACGTACCTGCACTTGTACTCGCACTCGCACTATGTGATTTATTGATTGGAGACACGCCTACTACACTTCATTTGAGCTAAGTCTTCCATAATGTGGGTGTCTCACTTGGACAGACTTATGTGAACCAAAGATTTTGTATACTTGTATATATTTTACTAGCTGATAAACCCGATATACCGGGCTCCGGGCTTTTTCTGCCTGGTGGGATATGTATTAATTGAGAGGATTGTTCGGTCCTTTTTATTTAAGAATTAACAGAAAATATAGATTTTCAGTGGTTTGGCACGACTGTAGAATAATTCCCGCACCTCTCTGAGGCAAAACACTTCTGTGAACATACGCTCTTTACACAGCGCATTACCCATAGGCCAACTACCTATATCGTAAGCGCTGTTTGTTATGACCTTGTATCCTAAATCTCTACACCAGTGGGGAGCACTGTATTTTGGTCCAATCAGATGAGACCCTGTGCTGAAGCAAAACGGTTTATTAGCCAAGCGAGAAATACACGAAGCCAATGTTGTTCATTTCGTTTTGAGTGACAGCTCCTCGCCCAGGCGACCGTTTGAACAGGCCATGGGTGCAGGGAGAATTGCCAAACAAGTTGTTTCTGGGTGGGGCCTGATGCCTGTCGAGTGTTTGTTGACTTGCATTTGGTTGACTGATGGTCACATCAGCAGATTTTTAAGCAGACATGCCCATGTGCACCACCCGGTGTTTAAATTCATCATAAACGGTCAAAGCAGGCAGTGCGAAAATTAGTAGCTTCTTTAGAGGCGCAAGATTTCCGCTGCCTCGGGAGCGTACTGTGAACAGCAAACGTTTTTATGTCCAGCTGCTTGTATCTTAATTTTGCCACTTATTTTTATCTGCATCTTACTTCCCCATTACATGAATTCTAAACATCATACCGTCCATATACACTTATAACCTCGTCGAGACACTGCGTGAGTGATATGCCAGTCGCTTCAGAAATTCATACACCGGTATGTTGACCTTTAAGACCTGTTCAGTGGTAATGTTTACATTATTTCGCAAACCGGAATGGGACGAGGGGGCACTCCGGTGTTCGATGATCTTTAACTGGTTACTATTTTTGGACGTTTAAAGTACTTAAAGACTTTAATTCAACATAGCTTAACATGATAGATGAATTAAATGTAAGGAAACTGTTCCTCAAGGAACAAACGGGTACTACTATAGAACGCGGGCTTCAGTCCAACAACCATAGGATACTGTTGCTTGCATCTTAATTTTGCCACTTATTTTTATCTGCCACTTTCATTCTCCCCATTACATAAATCCTAAACATCATAACGTCCGTCCGTATACACTCATAACCTCGCCGAGACAGTGCGTGAGTGATCCTGCATTCGTTCTGAAGCCCCCGTTCTATAGTGGCTCGAAGAAACGGAAATATGCATACCTCCTTGGTAGCAGAAGCGGACCCAAGGGAAGTCTAGGGGGTCGGTCCCTTTTTCAGCTGCAACCTTTTTTAATCGTAAGGGACCAATTTTTTTAGGCCTGGAACGTTCGCCCTTACCCCAACCCAAACCTTTTCCGGAAATGGGGACCTTGTTTTGACTTTAACCCTCCTGAGTTGAACCCCTCCTTCTCGTAAAGCGAGCCAGAGTCATGAGTTTTTCACATTGACTGACCACACACGCAAACAGCGTAAAACATGCATAAATCCGTTACTGAAAGCAAGGCTATTCATATGCACGGAAGGTGACCATAAAGAAATCCGGTCTTTGCCGAAGACTGTTCGGCTTTTTTCGGTGATAGCCTCCGCTCATATGAGAAAACAAGCAAATTCACTCCAAATGATGTGTACATTAAAAATTATTTATTCTAATATCGGCGAGGTCACTGAAGGAACAATAACCATTAAAATGAGGCATAGCACAGTATCATACGCAACGCGGTTTGAGAGAATATTGCGAACACAGGTGGACCGAATTCCTTTTATAAGTATTAGACATAATGATTTGTCTATTATAGATATTATCATTAAAGAGTTTTTTTTTTCAGTTGAGTTGGTTGCGTGTGGAACCCGGTTGAAAGTTTAGTTACACGTAACAAATAAAACAATTGAACTGGAGAAGTACTCAAGAAAATCAAACGTAAGAATATTTGGAGTTCAGGAAATGGGTCATGGGCGTAAAGGGGAGTAAACCGTTCAGAAACAGTACAAAAGCTTTGTAGAGAAAAACAGAAACAAACATGACAGTAAACCCAGGGCAATCATTGTGAAGTTTTTCAGACGGGATGTTAAAATATCAGTGATGAGAGAGAGAAAGAAAAAAAAAACACTGGAATAGTAATAGTGGATGATTTGTGTAGATGGTGAAACATCAGTCACATGAAGGAGTCTGTTTTTTTACAGGAGAGTCATTGTGTAAAACAAGATGAAAATGCTTGGTCAAAACAATGGCGAAGTGAAATCTTTCTTTTGGCAATACAAAGTCATGCGGAGTATGTGTTCTTATGGGAAAAAATGTTGGAATTCAAGGAGCTAAGTAAAACTATTGATGATAAAGGTAGATATATTATATCAGAATGTGAAATCGAAGAGTTGCACTGTATCCTGGTAAACACGTATGCACCAAATTTTGAAAGTCAAATAAAATTTTACGAAACTGTCTCTGAGTAAATAGCTAAAATTCACAGGGATTAATGTGTGGAAGCTATATGGGTAGGAGCTTTTAATGTACACCTCACGGAACAAGATTCTGATGGAGGAAGGTTAAGTGTCAAACATAATTTGGTTAATAAGATTGTTAATAAAATGGAAGCATTTAATCTGTGTGATGTATGGCGTATAAAACATGATTCTGTAAAAGCTTATACTTGGCGTTCAACCACAGCCTTTATTTAGAGGAGACTTGATTATTTTTTGGTGATACCCTACTATGTTATGTCTCAAGTTGTGAAAATATACCGAGTGTTAACACGGACCATTCAGCAGTGGTGGTGAAACTTGATATAGTCAAAGAATCAAAAATAGGACTTGCACACTGGTGTATGAATAATGATTTGCTAAATGACACAGATTATATAAAAAATGTGAAAAGTGAAATAAATAAATGGAAACATGAGGTAAAAACGAAAACAGCCCAAGGTATATGGGAGTATTTGAAACATAAGATAAAGGGAAACACCATCAAATATGATAAAGCTAAAGCTAAAAAGCGTAAAGAATATGGTTTAAATTTGGAAATGAAGGTATTTGAAACAAAAAGGACTATACAGAGTGAAGGGAATCCTGAATCACAGGAGTTATATTGTTAATTAAAACAAAACCTCCAAGAATACTATGAAAATGTTACCAGAGGCATTATTGTTAGATCTAGGGCACATAGATTACAAGAAGGTGAAAGGAGTACAAATTATTTCTTAACCTGGAAAAACGTAATAAAAGTAGGTCTACAATACGCTTATTGTCAAGGGAAGAGGATAGAGATATAGCTAACCATATAGAATTTATGAGATGTATAAGGGAATCCTTTATAGATGAGTATAAGAAGAAATCAATGAGTAACAAATCAGAGTAGACACCCTTTTTTCAGAATCTCCCTGGTCTGAAAGCAAATTAAAACAGAGGCACACTGAAAAATAATAAAACTCCTGGAAATGATGGGCTGACAAAAGAGTTTTTTACATAGCATTATTAAGTGAACTAGGACGATGTCTTACTAATTGTCTGAATGAAAGCTTTGATATTGGTTCACTATAACAACTTCTCAGAAACAAACACTTGTGAAACTAATACTTAAACCAGGAAAGGATTTACACCATTTAAATGCCTGGAGACCTTTCAGTTTACTAAATGACGATGTTAAGATACTGATATAATACTAAAAAAATAATACTGATATACTAATTTAATAAAGCCGGATCAGTATGCTTTTGACAAAGGGAGATATATAGGAGAAACTATAAGAATAATATGGGATGTTTTACACTTTACTGATGTGGAAAACAAGCCTGGAATTATATTTGAAGCCTTACCTTGAAGCTTCCTTTTTCAGTGTAGAACATCACTTTTTTTATTATATTTTAAAATATTTTAGTTTTGATAATAATTTTATTAGAAGGGTCAATTTTTTTCACCACGATATGCAAAGTTCCGTTTTAAACAATGGTTATACAACAGGTTATTTTAACTTACATAGAGGAACCCGGCAGGTAGTAATTTTGATGTCACAGTACTGCTAAACATGTTGCCAAAGTTATGTAATATATCAGTGCCTATGGATCAACAAATATCTAAAGATAAACTCAAAGGCAGGGTACAATAAGCAGTTGCATAGTATGGGTATATATTATATTAAAGATATGATTGATGAAAAAGGAACCTGGAAGACCTGGAATGCAATTAAGCAAGGTCATACTGATGTTAAATATATAGATTACATGTATGTCACTGCGGCAAGTTATTCCGAAACAGTTGAAAAAATGTATTTTAAATCATAATTTTGAAAAAAAGTATTCAGATATGGATATAATCTTAACTATTGGAGGACAAGCTACACTGAATAGTTTGAAATCCCGAATAATATATGATACACTTGTAGAAAATATATTGGGGAAAGCCCACAGCCCAAGAAAGGAGGAATATTATAAACAGTGAGAATAATATTGAAATAAGATGGGGAAGATGCGTATTTAACAATATATAAAATAACTTTATAGATACATACCTTACAGAATTTCAGTATAAGGCATTGCACAATTATAAACCTCGGAATGAGCAGCTGTTTAAATGTAAGATAAAAGAAACTTCTCGGTGTTCATTTTGTTTCAATGATCATGAAAATATTGTACATTTATTTTTTGAATGGATGATCAGTAAGAATTTTTATTTAGAAAATAAAGGCATGGTTGCAAGATTATGAATTATATCTCCGAGCCATATCACTTATGGAAATATTTTATAAACATTTAAAGGAATGGGGAAAATTTCTGACTGAAGATTTCCTTATATAATTATTATCATGGCCATTGGTGAATGGTGTCTGGTCTTGTTTATGCGTTCATGTTGTTTATCTGTTTAATACCTTCTGTGTCGGTCAAATAGCTCATGTACATTTAGAATTAGATGAAGAGAATCTGAGGTTAATTATATAATGTTTATCTGAATGTATATACACATGCATTTTGTTTTTGTAAACTTCTCCACTCAGGCTTTTTGAGACTTGCTCAGCATTGCTGTTTACGAGGGTGGCTTGCTCTCTCACTGCATATAGTAGTGTTGAGGGACAGGGCTGACCTACCACCTGACGGGCAGCTTCGCTGATGCGTGTCTTCATCAGGCTGAGTGGACAGACTAACCAAATAATACGCTATGTTTGTAAAATCACATGTAAACAACACGTCTTTGTATATGTGTGTTGTGTCGAAAATTGCATATTTTTGAGATTATCCCTTGAGGGAGATAGAGGTAAAAAATATTTTACCTGTTACTATGAAAAAAGGCTTGATTGTAACAATCTTGAAAAATCCTTCAAAAAGTAAAAAAGTCCAAACAATTACAAAGGTATATATTTACTACCAAGTATCTACAAATTACTTGACAAAATTATCATATTGCGAAGGACTGAAAAATTTATTAAATTCTCCGGAATATGCTTCCATAATCCTATGCAATGCGCCTACAAGCGGGGCACTGGAGCTTTGAATGCATCCTTTTATAAATAAGCATGTGTATGCAATAACTTAGAAAGGCAGTCCAAAGTATTTGCCTGCTCCATTGATAGCAGCAAAGCTTACGATAGAGTAAGGCATTGTGGTTTATTTGTAAAATTGTATGAATTTTGAATTAACGGCCCACTTTAGAGAACTATCATAAATGCTTATACAAACACAAAGGCTGCAGTACTTTATGACGGATAAGTCAGTCCATTGTTTCCGAACACGCAGTCAGTAAGACGGGGAGGATTACAATCCTCTGGTTGTACCTTTTATATTTAAATGCTCTTTAAGATGAGCTAATATCACAAAACTTAGGAGGCAGAATTAAAGATATATATGTAGGTAGCCCCACACAAGCTGATGACATTACCCTGCTCACCTTTTCACCAACAGGACTACAACAGATGATAAAAATATGCTATGAATAAATTCGCAAATGGCGGTTTACGTTTAACCCGGACAAGACGGTAGTTAAGGTTTTCGGTGAATCTGAAAAAAAAAAACATTAAATCCCGAAAGTGGGAAGTAAAATGGTCACTCGGTGGTAAACTTGTTCCTGTTGTTAGTAACCATAAGCACCTTGGTATCTGGTGGCAGTCGTCATTGTCGTCAATTAAAAACACCGAAGAAGTGTGCAGGAAAGGCAAAGGTTCCCTGCTGTCCATGGCTGGAGCAGGTGTACGGCCTTGTGGCTTAAATCCTTTGACAATAGTGCGTGTTTATAAATTTATAGTTTTACCGAGATGTTAATACGGTTCTGAGTTGTGATGCACCTTAACTGTCAAATAACAAAATATATTAGAGAAAATGAATAGATTTTGTTTGAAAATCGCACAGTCATCAAATATCAAAACAAGATCAGACTGCTCCAGTCATTAGTCGGAGTGCCGTCATTAGCATAATTAATAAATCAACGTTAACTTATGTTTTTGTCGACTTTGTAAAAACTTCCCTGGGTCTTTACCGTTATTAATTTCGCTCATGCGAGTAAAAAGCTACTTCACCAGAAATATTAAGTATGGATTCATAGCTGATGTAACGACTCTCATTGGTAAATTAGGGATACAAGAACATCTAATTCAGTTAGTTGTACATAACTCAGCAACACCAAGATGTATGTGGAAAACAGTTGTCACGAACGCTTAAATTAATTGTGAAAAGTCTTTCATTAAAAGAAGAATCTTTAATTTTGATGTGTATAAAATGATAAGAAGTGTTCCAGCAGATATGTTAACGCCCTGTATACTTTGGACAGTAGCAAGAGCCATACCATCCTCGTTAGGGCTATTTTCTTATACGGTGCAATTACTTTCAATTATGGAGTGTTAGAAACACTTGACAGGGAGTTCATGTGCCATTTTTGTGGCAAAATGTTCACTTTTGATATATATATATATATATATATATATATATATATATATACGTCATGTGACAGTTTCCTGTGATAAGACATTTATAGAATGAGAACAACTTTGGGATTTCATTAACGATACATTCTCAGTAGAGTTCAATGTTTGTATGCACGTTTCAAAAAGATCAGTTCATAGCTGTTCTTTTGGAGCACCAGTATCTTGTTTAACATATAAAGAACAAGCTATATTTTTTTTTGTACACATCAGCATTGTTTTTCAAATGTGTAAAAAACACAATAGAAGCACTATGGTGGTCGGAAGTATATGCTTACATTATCTAAAAGATTCAGAATATCAGGTATATCTTTATTATGGAAGTAAACATCCTTATTAAAACGTGAACTGTATAATTCTCATAACTATTTGTGATTATTTGCACAATTTGTAAAATTTTGATTGTACTCTTCGTTACACGGAGGAAATAAAGAAAATAAATTAATCACTCCTCCCCCCGAAACCACTGTAAAGCCTATATTTTTTTTATCAAGAGATCTGTAATTCTACGCGTTATGTCCTAATGTCATACATATATATGCATGGTCTCTTTATGATTGCAGAAGTAAGCTCTGAAAACATACTGGCTCGTCATAAAAACATGTAAAGCGGACTAAGATTGGGGCTGTATATATCCGAATGAATTTTCGTAGTCGAACACATTGTTGGACGAATATGATGAAAAGACAAACTTTTCAGAAAGTGACAGGAAGTAAAATATATCGACAGCATCAATTTATTAATATTTCTTATCGTTCAGCAATGTATTTATCGATGGTGCATTAATATATATGATAACAAGCGCTTTATAATACGTCAAGACCACAGGCGCTTGACACACTGTCAACAAACATTGGCCTGGACGATAATTAGATTGCAATAGGGCTCCGGCCCACACAGGCCTTTCTATCAGGTTATCACTAATTAAACTCGATTATCCTTGCTTTGAGGGATTTCACACATTAAATAAATTTAGTCCCAACAAAACACATTATTTTGAATTTCAATCTATTTTACTTTTTTTAATTTATCCCGTCTAACTACTTATAACCACAAGGTATGACACCTGCCTTCGTCTTGAGTGTAGATGAATATTCAGATATTATAAACACTGGGCTTAGTAATGATGTCTGTAGAAACCAGGGATGTGTTAGTTCATTGGCATAAGGAGGTTAACCTGAAGGCCGGCCCAGTGTTAAGATTCTGGGATCAAATTTACCATAAGCTGATAAGCTGCATAATAAGGATACCGCATACAGGGAAGGGTAATTTAAGCATAGAACATAGAAACAAACTGGGTTCTGTGACAGTTCATCTTTAGAAACTGCCCTGGGAAACAAACATGAAATACAAGGGTCCTTATGCTGTTCCGCGATAATTTCTGACCTTGAAAATGCTGTATCCTGTACGGGCGAGTCGTTAGACGAGTCACTAGTGACTCCGAGAGTGTTGTTATCTTGACAATTATCCTCATGTGTGTTTTTCTTGGCCATAGATCTAGTTACAGCACATGAAAGATACAAACCAGAAATTTCCTGACTTTCCGGATCAGTGACCTGATCAAGTGACGGCTTTTCTGTCACTATTGGTACAGGCTGTACTTTGTCACCTGCAACATCATTGCCGGGTAGCAACTGAATTCCCTTAAAGGGTAAAGTAGTTTTTATGCCCAGAGTAATATTCCCAGAAGTCAAATCTGACTCTAAATGTATTCTGTGAAGTGAAAATGAAGTGTGCTTGTCTGAAAACACACCATTAACAAGTGCATGTGCACCAGGAAAAGATCTATTAGAAAATGGCAGTGTTTGCTAACATGAGAGTCTGGCCTGAACCAGTGTCCCTCAAAATTCTAATAGGTGTAGAATCTGAAAAATCACTTGAAAGTGATACAAAACCATCATGTATGAATGGCTCAAATAACTCCATTTCATAGTCAGGATAGGAATCTACTACCTAAGCTTCATCTAACAAAGAACTGACATTGACAGTGTCGGTCATAAACTCTTTCTCGGAGTCATTTAAGTAATCTACATCCTTTTTATCATCAAACCCCTCATGGGAGTCAACAGAGTAATTTTCCTCAGCAGAAACAAACTTCTGTTTGTCATAAGAGGACCTGGTCTCATTTGAAATACTCTCGAAAGTCATAAAAGTACTTAGCCTTATTTAGAGAATACTCCTCGCAGGAGTCTTGAAAGGACCTAGCTTTATTAAATTCCTCGCAGGCATCAATTGAGGTTTTTACCCCGCAAGCTACGGATTCTTCTTTGGCTTTAGACAGCACGTGGGCCTCCGTAGCATCAAACTCTTTATTAGAGTCAATAAAGGAGTTGTACCTCTTATTTACATGAAAAGAGCCTGGCTCTTGTACTATGCTATGCATAGACTTTTAAACAAAACCAGAAGGTTTGCTATTTGGTTTATACGGAAGTTTCCAGCAGTAAGATATTAGATCTTGCAGTAATTACAGATTTTCTTGGAAAATGACTGGCCTTGGTTGGACTTAGACACAACGGACGTGGACTGAAATGTAGCAATGGACTTTGCTGAAATATCAGGACTACTAGTACTGGGTGACTGCGCTTTAAACTTCTTTTGACCATACTGATTTACATTCTTGTTTGTGAATGTCTGGTTTGATTTGCTAGTAAAGGACATTTTTAGTGTTAATGAATAATCATCAGCTAACTGAGCAGCAATGTCAAGTGTTTCAGGACTTTTCTCATCAAGAAAAATATTTCCATCTGCGTTAACGCAGCGCTTAAATTCTTCAAGCAAAATCAACTGGCGCGAATTGTCATAATCTTTCATTACATTTTTAGAACTACACCAGCGATCAAACAACTGCTCTTTTGTCCTAGCAAATTCGACGTAGGTCTGATTTTTGTGCTTTTCCCAATTTCTGAATTTCTGGCGGTAAGCCTCCAGATCTAACTCATAACCTTTTCGGATTAATCGTTTTACCAGGTCATAGTCAGCAGCAGCTTCTACTGAAAGCTCTGTATTAATTTCTCTAACCTTGCCAGTCAATACACTTTGTAACAGCATAGTCCAATTTTCCTTAGGCCATTTTAAATTTTCAGCTACCTTCTCAAAGTGTAAGAAATATTTATCAACCTCTTTTTCTTGAAAAGGTGGGACAAGTCTAACATCAAAAGTGTGAGTTGGGGCAGCACTTAGACTATGTTCTAGTTTAAGTCTTTCTTACTCCAGTCGTTTTAACTCACTTTCTTTTTCTTTTTCTAGTATTTCTCTTTCTAACCTTTCTTGTTCTTCCCTCTTTTCTCTTTGTTTTTTTTCTAATTCCCTCTCTTCTCTTTGTTTTTTCTAATTGCCTCTCTTCTCTTTGTTTTTCTATTGCTAACTGTTTTAATGCTAGCTTATGTTGCATTTCTAAATTTTTTTATTCTAATTTCTAATTGCATAGCAAGGCTCTAATTTTTTTGTGTTTCAATAAGCCTCCCAGACGAGCCCCCAATTTTATGTTACGGAACCTAATATCAACAGATCACATATGCGTGATGAACATGAATTTTGTAATGGAGAAAAAAAATCAGATTCTGTAACACTAGACAGCGTGAAATGTCTAGGGGAATGAATAAAGAAGTCAGTGGGTTTTTTGTTAACAAATAACTACAATTTATTCTTTAAACAACCCTAACATTACAGTACAATAAATCAATACAATTACACAGTACAACAACAGTATAACAGCAAATCAATATAATCACACAGCCTAATACACAAAGTGCACAGTACCTGGATACCACCACTGCCACAGCGATAAGTCTTTTAAAGCATACAACTCAGATGAAAAGCTCTCACAAATCTTCTCAGAGAATAACAGTCAAATGTAAAGCTCTTGTAACAATCAAGAAAGTAAACTGGAGACAAAATAAGATTCGTCACAAAAGCCAGAAGAAAATCTGAAAAAAATCTATAATTGCCGCACTTATCGGAATAGGTCCCACAAACTGAAATACACGCTTCTGTGTCCGCTGGAATATTCTCTCACCTCTCTCTAGGCTCTAAAACAGAGCCCCCTATTTATATCTTCTCACCTCAAGCCGAGAAACTTCTATTTCTCGAACAATTTAAAGAATCTAACACAGTAGACACGTTCAAAGAACATACCAGAACAAAGAACGCTGTGTATATAGGGTTCAACCAATGCGGATTAAACCGAGCCTGCAACATCCAGCCAGGCGAGGCCGCTACAACATGAGCTACGCGTGGCACACAAAAAAATGCCAACAACACATGAAACATGCGTGTGCACAATAAAACAATCATCTGTAAGACCGCTGCACACAATAAAAAGGAGCACCTGTAACACAATTACAAGCTTTCCTGAGAAATCTCGGCCATGGCAGCACCTTAGTTCTGTGGGACTAGAAAGTGTGATCTCTGTTGGTCTGAACAGCTACTTATAGCAACTGCCTCCCCTGGATCATTGTTGAACTCAAGAGCTCAAATTCACTCAAAGTGCCGCCATCAAAACAAATTCACTTTGAAATATTTCAAAACTTAGCATTCATACAAATATTCAACGTGCTCACTCACTTTTTTCATGAGGATCAGCTCGGCAGACTTATCTGTTCGAGTAGCTGTTCTCTCACTGTTATTCAGTGTTGAGGAACATGGCGGTGCCACCACCTCATGGTGGGTTTGTCGAATCGAGTCAACATGGGATGAGTGTAATATATTAGCTTTTTACATTATATGTGTATTTTTTATCATATGTGTATACACCTGAAATGTTCACTTGACCCAGGACCCTATTGAAAATCAGCATGCTGTGCTGAATGGGCATCCTGGTAAATAACCTTTGAAATAAATTTTAAAAAATGAAAAAAAAAATAAATAAACAAAATAAATAAACAAAATAACCTTTTCCCCCTGTTATGTACCCGCATTGCACGTGTATCCCGTCTAATCCTTTTGTGCCCCCGAGGACAATGGGATCAGTGTTAGCCTTTCACTTGCTCTCCCCGATACGCACAGAGCATAATCTCGTAATCTCGCATTAGCCTCGGCTTTTCAAACCATGCCGTTGTCTTCATTCTAACAACATCCATTTGAGGATCGGGTCTCGTCCGGTGAAACAGTCTGCAGTGAATTTACACAAATATTTTATATATATATATATATCTTATAATATTAATTATAATTATATAGGATTTAAATTTCATTTGCACTTTATCTGTTTCAATTTACAACGATTTTCTTATTCTAGCCCCCCTCTCCAGTTGAAAAATCTTGGATCCGAATATATAAATGGTATAGAATGTTCATATCTTAATATACATTTTATCACTGGTCTTTTGCTGTAATATGTTTCCAAACGACGATGCAGGCAATTGTCAAACGTTGGTCCTTTTTCGTGGAACTCACTTTGTTTAGCGGCTCAGGGTACAAGTTCTCAATGTCTTAATTAAAAAAATTATAGTTTAATTAACCTTGTGCTTTTTCATCATAGTGAGCCCGTGTGGTCTTGGTAACCCCTGTGAGAACGGAGGTACCTGTGCCCGCGTGTACAACGAACCCGGGTACAGCTGCCTGTGTACAAGTCAGCATACCGGAATCAACTGTACCAAAGGTACGCCGCACAGTACTAACATATTACCACTCATTAACAGGTAAGATTGACCTATTTCCGGGCCAGGTAAGGTAACTCCACTTTTTGGCAGTCAATTGCAATGGTAGTAATGCAGGAATACACATAATATGTGTTAATAAAAGTTGAGGCTATAAAGTTTAAACATAATTTTTTCTGACAGATGGGTGACAAGACACCTTATAAATAAAATAAATGGCAGGTGATATAATGTTGGTCTTTTATTCTTGTGTAGGGGGATGAGGGAGGACATCTGTGTTGCTGGTGAAATGACAACGGTTTATTGACATCTGTGGATCTTTCAAAGGTTTCATTTGTGTCGAAACGAGAAATGTAACCACGTCTTTTTCTTATTCTAGTTAACATAATAAGCAAATTTGACCAAAATTTTTATTTATTTATTTATTTTTATTTGTAGTTGATATTCCTTCGTCAGTCTCATATGTATGTTCCTACGTCATTCCCTGGGCTCGAAAAAAGAAGTCCTCACTCACTGCCTGAAGAATAATAAGTCGTATATACTCTCAACTGGCACATTTTGGTCACGAAGAGTTGCATTACTTGCACTTATTAAATACTTCAGTTCTTAATTTTTCTGAGATTCCTGAAATAAGTCAACATGTCACATGGAACACACTGAATCATTGTACCTATGCCATCTTCAGTTACATTAATGAACGCATTTCTGTTTCCAGTTAGTCCCTGTGTGTCGATGAACCCTTGTTTGAATGGCGGGGCCTGCAGGACAAACAGACTGGTCGCAGCTGGCTACCACTGTTACTGCAACGGGGGCTACGTCGGGCTCAACTGCGAAAAAGGTTTGTCTCTGTGGTACTTGCATTTGTTATACAGAATCAGCCAATCATTTTTTCTCAGGCAAACTATATGTGTTATCTCCTTTTTCGTGTCTAATTGGTCTTCCACGTGCCATATCATCATTGACCGGTAGACTAACATCACATGGTTTTTGGGTGAGTGTGTCTGTCAGGTTAATACTTGTTAATATATCTGTTACTATATAAATTTGATAAAGAAACAAGATAAAATATTAAAAGTTATAGGACCTTGGTTATGCCATGTTTACTTGGGGTAGACAATTGTTACCACCTAATTTCTACGAATCTGCTTAACAAGAGATTTATATTAGACACTAGCCAGCAGGAATTGCAGTCAAGCACTCACAGTTTTAAAAGTTCACTCACATATCAGGCTTAGGGGCATCTCAGCTAGTGTTTATTATCAAGGCCATGGAGCCTAATGAAAGTTATTTAACAAAATATTTACACTGTAGTTCGGCTCTTGCACTAGATTATCAATTAAGTTTACATATGGACACACCAGGTTAATTAGCTAAGACTGTATATTTGCTCAGCTCAGTGATTCTCTCCAGGTAAGAGTTCAACAAACATTCACACCTGTTGGTGTTAAGGAGTTTTGGTGCCAGACTAATTTCATTACCTGACAATGATATGAATAAATTAGATACACAGTGTTAGAGAGGAGGCGACCTATAGCTATCATTTGGGTTTTTGATTGGTTAAAAGGACTGTGTTTAGGATAATAAAAGGGGGTTGTCTCAGGACAGGAGGACAGCTTATACCTGGGAGCTGTAGTTAGTAGCTAAGAATGGTTAGGAAGATTAGTTTATAATACAACCTAGTAATATATCATGCTGTCTATGAAGACTGGAAATACACCTCTCTTTACAAATATTGTTCATCAATTTATGCATCTGCCACGACATGTCACACTGACCTATTCGATGAAGGTACCTGATCATCATCTATATATTAATAGCGTAAGGCAATTTTTGTAATTTTCCGTATCTCCTCTGATACCAACGTACGGATTGCCGTAATTTTAGACAAACATATGCTCCGGGTTTGTCCGAAGAGATTCCACCCACTTTTATTTGCAACATTTTCTTATTACGTGCATTATTAATATTTTTAATATTTGCTCCCCCGCGGGCGCCTCTTTTTGTGTCCACGAGACCGGTAACACAATGGCCATAAAGTGTGTCGTGGCGGGACAGAGTTTTTCTCCGAGGGCCCTACCTGGGGGTTTCTTCATTTCGCGGTGACCGGCCAGAAATAATCCCCATTGGTGATCCCTTCTCTAAAAGCAACCTCCGCGCAGCGAAAAGATCTATTGTGCACAAGGAGATCTCGCATCAGGAAAATGCTCAAAAGGGGATCATTTAAAGAATGAAATTTTCCGAACGGTAGTGAATGCAGGGCAGTATGTAAAACCCGGACCCCACGGTTCCTGGACCCAAAAACTAATTTCCTCATTTTCCATTATTTATACCGATAAAAACACAATTATGCTAATGTAAGAACAGAGCAAGTCCCGTAATGTTGCAGATTTGTAAATGAAAATTTAAGTTAACAAAAATTTTTCGATGAAGACGGACCTCATTTACTTGACTTAGCTGACTGTTCCATTTTGACGGATCCAAGCTCATATAACCACCGCTCATAATTTATTTATGTCTAAAAGAGGAAAAAATAGCACTCATGTCACAATTAATATAATTATTTGTTATTTTGAATTAAAATATAATAGTGCGGGCACACTGGGGAAATTTATTTGACACTACTAACTGACGTAGTGGACCTGAGACTGATACACAGTCCTTCCGCATAACAACAGGTTTCGTGTTCCGTTCATAACAACCATGCAATTTAAAGTTGGCAATAAATTAATTACCAACAGGAATTGTTGATTATTTGCATTTCAAGTAACTACAGGTTCCAAAATAATGATTTTGTATATGTTTTTAATTATTATTATACTTTTTAAAACGCTACACAAATGAAATAAATAGCAAATATAAATTTATGAATAAAAACTGAGACAGAAATGTAAAAATACAGACAAAATCACTATAATAAATCACATGGGTATTATGGCTCAACGTGATGTGAAATATGTTATAAAGAAATATAAAAACAACGAGTAAACGGGGTCCGTGTAATCCGTGAAGAGGTCCGTACACAAGGGTCCCTAAGTGTTTATTATCAAATTTTCTTGCAAAACAGCTTATTTTTTGTTTTAGCAAAACATAATATAAAATATGTTTTTAGGTATTATCTAAAATATATGGACAAATAACAATAAGAATTTAAGAATTACAGATTTTTCTTGGGTCAAGGATCCGGACTGGGGTCCGGGTTTTACACTTCCTGAATGCAGTGACTGTCTCACTGGAAACATTGGCTCAGCCTTCAAACAGGAAAGGTCTCTGGGAGTGCGTGATCTTTAAAAATATATAAAGCCATTAAGTGTACAATATAATATAATGAAACCACGAACTTTTGCGCAGCGGGATTGCTGGACCACGTGAGTGCTCAGTTTTTGTGCGTGATAACGGGAATGCAATTTTAGAGAACACGTGATTTTCTACAAACATATGCCCCAGGTTTGTCCGAAGACATTCTACCATTCGTACAGGAAGTATTCGTCCAAGTCATCCAGACTCCGACATAAGGTCAAATAAAAGACTCAACACTTATACCAACTGTTGGATTCAAAGAGATCTTATGACGTTAACATTGTACAATCAAGACATTCAACTGTGACAGACTATTTGACATCAGATCTAAATGCTCGCCCAAAACCGTGCGTAGCATGGGTAATTGCTAGTCTATATATTAATAGCGTAAGGCGATTTTTGTAATTTTCCATCTCCTCTGATACCAACGTACGGATTGCCGTGATTTTAGACAAGCATATGCTCCGGGTTTGTCCGAAGAGATTCCACCCACTTTTATTTGCAATATTTGCGTATTACGTGCATTATTATTAATTTTAATATTTGCTCCCCCGCGGGCGCCTCTTTTTGTGTCCTCGGGACCAGTAACACAATGGCCATAAAGTGTGTCGTGGCGAGACAGAGTTTTTCTCCGAGGGCCCTATCTGGGGGTTTCTTCATTTCGCGGTGACCGGCCAGAAATAATCCCCATTGGTGATCCCTTCTCAAAAGGCAACCTCCGCGCAGCGAAAAGATCTATTGTGCACAAGGAGATCTCGCGTCAGGAAAATGCTCAAAAGGGGATCATTTAAAGAATGAAATTTTCCGAACGGTAGTGAATGCAGGGCAGTGTGTAAAACCCGGACCCCACGGTCCCCGGACTCAAAAAACTAATTTCCTCATTTTCCATTATTTATACCGATAAAAACACCACTTTGCTAATATAAGAACAGAGCAAAGTCCCTTAATGTTGCAGATTTGTAAATGAAGATTTAAGTTAACAAAAATATTTCGATGAAGACGGACCTCATTTACTTGACTTGCTGACTGTTCCATTTTGACGGATCCCAGATCGTATAACCACCGCTCATATTTTTATTTATGACTTAAAAGAGGAAAAAATAGCACCCATGTCAAACAATAAATATAATTATTTGTTATTTTGAATTAAAATATAATTGTGCGGGCACACTGGGGGATATTTATTTTAAGTGCACTAACAGACGTAGCGGACCTGAGACTGATACATCAGAGCCCTTCCTCATAACAACAGGTTTCGTGTTCCGTTCATAACAACCATGCAATTTAAAGTTGGCAATAAATTAATTACCAAAAGGAATTGTTTATTACTTGCATTTCAAGCAACTACAGGTTCGATAATAATGATTTTGTATATGTTTTTAATTATTATACTTTTTAAAACGCTACACAAATGAAATAAATAGCAAATATAAATTTATGAATAAAAACTGAGACAGAAATGTAAAAATACAGATAAAAACACTATAATAAATCACATGGGTGTTATGGCTCAACGTGATGTGAAATATGTTATAAAGAAATATAAAAACAACGAGTTAACGGGGTCCGTGTAATCCGTGAAGAGGTCCGTACACAAGGGTCCCTAAGTGTTTATTATCAAATTTTCTTGCAAAACAGCTTATTTTTTTATTTTTTAGCCAAACATAATATAAAATATGTTTAAAGATATGTTATGCTAAAATATATGGACAAATAACAATAAGAATTTAAGAATTACAGATTTTTCTTGGGTCAAGGATCCGGACTGGGGTCCGGGTTTTACACTTCCTGAATGCAGCGACTGTCTCACTGGAAACATTGGCTCAGCTTTCAAACAGGAAAGGTCTTTGGGAGTGCGTGATATTTAAAAATATATAAAGCCATTAAATGTACCATATAATATAATGAAATCACGAACTTTTGCGCAGCGGGATTTCTAGACCATGTGAGTGCTCAGTTTTTGTGCGTGATAACGGGAATGCAATTATCGAGAACAATCTCAGCGCAATACAACCATGCATGCAAGATAATAGGTTCCTTCACTCGCGGATTCACGGCCTCGGACGGAACCTTTAAATTGCGAAATTCAGCATAATATATTTTCATAGGAAAATGATTTCATTTATCATATTAACTTCTTCGAAAATTCTACGACCAGTCCCTTGGCTTCAGTTAGAGTTTTATGCATAACACCATGCATATAATGGTCTATATATTAATAGCGTAACGCGATTTGTGTGATTTTCCGTATCTCCTCTGACACCACGGATTGCCGTGATTTTCTACAAACATATGCCCTGGGTTTGTCCGAAAACATTCCACCATTCGTACAGGAACGTATTCGTCCAAGTCATCCAGACTCCGACATAAGGTCAAATCAAAGACTCAACACTTATATACTAACTGTCGGATTTAAAGAAATCTTATGACGGTAACATTGTACAACCAAGACATTCAGCTATGACAGACTATTTGACATCAGATCTAAATGCTCGCCAAAAACCGTGCGTAGCACGGGTAATTGTTAGTTTGCATTAATATGTGTAATATCTCACGCCTTAACTAATTTTGGATTAATACAAAAGTTACCCAGAAAAACACCGTCTCGGCACACGGATTTTCGCTATCCAGTTCTCCTGTTTTATACGCTATTATGGTTCTTTGTGTGAGTAAACACATTCAGCGTGTATCTGTTTACTGTAACAAGTAAACCGAAAATCCGGTCTTGCGCATACCCGACAACTCCCAAAACAAGGAGAAGAATCATGAAAGAAGAATCGCAGAAAAAACACCGGTTTGACGCTTGAAAAAAAATTGGGATTATGGGTGTTGGGCGGTACAACCACAAGATGGCATGCACGCTATATTTATGTTTTAGCCGGTGATCGCACTTGATGCAAGCTTGTTTCCAATCGTGTACAGCAGTAAGCTAACGGTTGGAAAGAAATATTGCATGGCAGATCCCATTATGTTTTAAGGAGAGCAAGCTAAATGCATGTGTATCCGACATACCTAGTGTGTGACTCGGGAGAATGTTGCGTTCTGCCATCTAATTGCCTTTTTAGGGGACCATCAGGTAATTGCCTTTCTTGGGATCATCAGGTATTATTTTAGTGTGAGCTGGAAGTTCCAAGCTGAGATAATCCGATTAATGTTTTATATTTTAACGACAAATATAATGACTTCCTGACTGGCTGGTCTAAGAGATTGTCAGTTGCACAATTCCATTATTCAATATAATAAAAATGGACCATTCAAGAAAATGTTGAGCTACTATTTAAACAGATTGTTGACCTCTGTTCTGCAAATGACCAGTCGTAGACTCGAGCTGGCTTTATGTTTTAGCGAAATGCGCACAACAACACTTAATGGTTAAAACAGCCGAAACTGAGAATCCGCGGCAATGGCAGTGAAGAAATTCAAAATAATGCTTATTTCTAACCGTCAGTATCATGGAAGACGTTCCAAATAATGCTAATATCTTTCCGTCAGTCTCATGGACTCAGTCCCTTTTAATGAAGATAGCTTTCCGTCATCCTCACGGACTACCTCCTTGATAATGCTGATATCTTACCGTCAGTCCAATGGACTACGTCCCTTAAAAAGCTGGTATCTTACCGTCAGTCTATTCGACTACGTCCCTTATAATGCTGATATCTTACCGTCAGTCTCATGGACGTAGTCCTGATAATTATTGCTGATGTCTTACCGTCAGTCTCATTGAATACGTCCCTGATTGTGATGATATCATACTGTTAGTATCATGGAATACTTCCCTACAAATATGTGAAATGTTCTTTATTGACAATTTAGCTGAACGAGAATATCAGCTTGAAAAATATATTTTCAATGTTCATAGGATGATATAGCCTTCCTAAATGATAATAAAAACAGAGTCTCAAGCATGTCTTTTGGGTTCTGTTAAATATGGTATTCCAGTCTCCTTATTAAAGGCATTCATATAATTAATTCACAAGAAATCATATTTTAAACAAATTAAAAACCCTAAGTTGCTTAAATATAACATCATGAATTAAACTATTCAATAAATCATGTCTCGATATTTGTTTCAAAGGTTAAATTCTCCCTAAATTTTGCCAGTTGATTACATTCATGTTTCAATTAAAATTACACTTTGCTATATGTATTGCTTAAATTCTGATTATTATTTGCCATTTTAATGTTTTATCTCAACAAGCATCGGTATATATTTGTTATATGTTTGTAAGTTGGCAGCTATGTCTTACGCCCTGTATTCCCGACAAGCACCTGCACTCCCAACAACCCGTGCTTGAATGGGGGTGAATGCTTGCAGCAATCTACCGACAGGGTGCGCTGTGTGTGTCCCCAGGGGTTCACTGGTGAATGGTGTGGACGAGGTATTTTTCCCCTATTTTATTATCCCGCCCTTTAAAACGGCTGTTAAATTAACGGCTCACCTAATATCCGTAACATCGTGCAATCTCGCTAATTACATATTAAATATCTTAATATCATCGAAATTAATAATTAACTGCTTCGCTGAACTAAAAAGCAAATCTGGGAGACCCAATATCAGGTGGCTTTATAGGGCAAATCTAATCTAACACATAAATTCAGTAAAGCCCTGATTGACCACCTCGCTATAACCAGCTAATGTGGTCTGGGTTGAAAAAAAAACATATTATAATTGTCCTAATATCCCGCTGATTTGACCACTGTTGCTTTTCGTTTTATTGGAACATTACGGTACATATTATCTATAACAATTGATCAGATATTCATGTCATGATGTATGTATTTTGATAAGTTGTCTCGGAGGATCCTTGTACCAGGAATCCTTGTCAGAACGGGGGCAGCTGCTCATCTCAGGAGACCGCCCAGGACCAAGTCACGTGTACCTGTGCTGCTGGCTTCACTGGCCAACGATGTCAACACAGTCAGTATGAATCTCTCTCTCTCTCTCTCTCTCTCTCTCTCTCTCTCTCATATATATATATAAAATTAATCTACTGGTCTCATATATAAAACAACTGCTAGAATGTAGCACGTGACTATATATATATATATGTGTGTGTGTGGTGTTACGGGGTGACATAAAAGCGTCTCGCTGGTGAAGCTTGCTTTGCTAGCGAAGCGCCCTGAACAATTTGTCCTCGTTACAATGTGTATATAAGATCCACTTCTCTCCCTCTCTTTCTCTCACCCATTAAATGTTAAATATAGCATTTTATACTAGTATATGCGCATGCGGTACGTGCGCGTGTGCACCTCGTACACGGGCTTCCGTGATTTCAGTAATAAGTAAATGTGTGTGTATGTGACATGTAAACAAAACCGGGGATAGCTGGGGCTTGGATTGAAGGCTTGTTTTGCGGAGGCTTGTGAGGGCTCTAAAACGGCTGCAAACGTACTGCATACACACACATGAATGCCGCTTTACGTAGAAACAAAATTATCTGGGATTTATGTTGTCAGGTTCTGGTCCGTCGTGCCCGGCAGTAGGGAACTGCACCGGCACTTGTTTTTATGGACGATCTAAGGACAGCCGCGGATGCCCAACGTGTTTGTGTTCGATAAGTCCATGCTTGGTGAGCATAATTTACATTTACTTACATCAAATATATTAATAACATTGTATAAAAGTTAGTCATTTCAGTTGAATCTACAATACACGCAGTGGCGTTAATTCAAAACTCGCATAAGTCGGAGGGATATCAAAGTTATATATATATATATATATATATATATATATATATATATATATATATATATATATATATAATATATATATATATACAACCTTTATTTTGGCTGTATATCAAATATTTTTACAAATTTACAAATGACGTTATGTTGGGAATATTGTCCGATAGTGCAAATTTTGACGAACTTTGTGAAATGTAGAATGTGTCGTAACTAGAAATAATGAAACCATTATTCTAGGTGACTTTAATATGGATATTACAGATTTAAATCCTATTTTTTATAGGCGATGAATTGAAATATGCAACTACTTTCATTTAAGAAAAATCTCTTTTCAACTAATACGTGAACAAACAAGAGTTACTAACACATGCTTAAATTATTATTATTATTAAGGTGCAACATGTAATATTCGTAATCAAAATTACATACATATAAGAAAATCACATCCAGCCTCAGAGGGCTTATGGAGTACCACTCACAGTTGAAAGTGTAAGCAACAATATAATATAATCAGCGAATATAAGAGAAATTAAGTCATTAACGGTTGTCGTATGCACGCGCAGCAAATAGTGCAGTTTCATTAACAATATCTGGACTACTTAGCAGATATCGTAGTTTTTCATTTGTTGTTATTGTATCAAAAATTTCCCCATAGTTTTATATTGCAATATCAAACAGATGGGATTGCAGCATCGAGTGTTTTTCACACTTTAAGAGAAAATGCGTGGTGTCCTCGACAGCGTTAGAGTAACACGCTTGACAAATTCTGTCGTGTCGCGGGATATTACGGTAACGTCCACTTTCAACTTGTAACGGGTACGTACCCATTCGAAGCCTTGCAATAACAGATCTATTCTTTTTATCACTACATTCATACATATAACATTCAGGTTCAAATATATTTTTCACGTCTTGGTAAATATTTAAACGAGAGTACATTGACAAAGAACCACTCCATTCTGAAATAAAAGCACCCATAATTAGTCCTGTACAATATCTCCAAGTTCATGTTCTGTATATCTAAATATATCTCTATTTGAGCATAAATCCTCCAGACCACACGAAGCCAGTATATGTTTTATGTCCAAACACCATCCCTTATGTCCTCATTGTGCATTTAGGAAATCCTGGTCAAACACCTTTCTAGTAATCCTGTCAGGTGAAAGCCTACAAAGTCGATGATAATATTTGACACATGAAACTTGGTGTCGAACTGATGGTGGTACCCATGCTATGTCTCCATACATCGCCACCACTGGAGTAGCCTTACCGACACCTAGATAGGTTCTCATGGCACAATGCTGCAAAGTGTCACACTTGTCATATTTCTTAGTTCCCCATACGGAGCTTCCATAGTCCATTACTGGACATACTAGAGCACAGTAGAGTTTATGGAAAAGCTCGTATGACAGGCCTCCACTGGCATAATATTTAGCAGTGAGGCTTCCCAAGGCTCTACTGCTTGCACTACAAAGTTTCTCCACCGTAAGACCCAAATCAAGTGTGTCATTTAAATCCAGTCCGAGATATTTAAAGGTAGATGCATATGAAATTGTGTCGGTCCCATAACAAAATGAGAAATCACACGGACTACTTAGTTTAGTCCTGAAATGAATCGTTTGTTTTTGATACATTTACCTGTAACCTCCACCTTTTACACCATTTATGAAGAACATCAATCATACACTGTAGTTCTTCAGGAGAGGAAGCAATCAAACCAATGTCGTCAGCATACGCAAGTATACTTAGTTTCTCATCAGGGCCTAGGAATACTCCACAACCAGTGTTCTTTATATCCTTTGTTAAATCATCAGCAAACAGGGAGAACATTATTGGAGCCAAAATGTCACCTTGCCTGATTCCAAAACGTGTTTAAAAAAATGTCTGTATATAAACCATTGACACGCTGTCGCACTGGTTGTCTGGTACATACCCTCATAACGCACTCATAAATTTCCCATTAATTCCACAGCACAAGAGTTTATACCAGAGTAAATATCTGTTTACGCTATCAAAAGCACGAGTGAAGTCGATGAAACATACATATGTGCTGTCCCTCAACTTTTTTTCTGCTACGAATGACCGTGGTGAGACAGTACAAATGATCAACATAACTCCTGCCAGATCTATATGCATTCTGCTCATCACATATTAACTTATGTTCCTCAACATAATTTCGAAGTCTCTCATACAGAACAGTTGCATAAATTTTCGAAGCAGCACTGATCAGGCTGATTCCTCATTTATTCATTGGTACCCTTGGATCCCTCCCCTTTTTAGGAATAGGGTTCAAAATTTCTGTAGTCCTATCCGTCGGTACAAGACCACTATCAAAAATATAGCTGAACAAACGGTGCAATAAACCTAACAAACGAGGTGTTTTCCATACATCGGCCGGTATGCCATCAATACCAGTTGCCTTTCCAGTTTGTGCCAAAAAAATGGCACGTAGTGTCCGCTCCAAAGAAATTTGATCATTTAGAAAAATGTCATTTTAGTTTTCAGCAGTTTTTCTACGTACTTGTTCATCACACAGGTTTTCCTGTACCTCTTTCAAGAAAGCGTCATCAAAGTCACCATCACAGTTATTATTTACATTTTCAAGATCATCTTTCCACTTGGTGAGAATCACTTCAGTGTCCTCAGATATAGAGCCATCATCTAAAATCACTTGGTTTGGTAAGCCTGCTTTGCGTTTTTTAGGTCCAAGTTTATTAACCTCATCCCAAAACCGTACTGGATTGTTCACAAATTTATCCAGTCTAAACTGGTGGCTCTTGTTATAATTTTGTTTTCACTCTCCTTAAAATACAGTCAAATATTTTCCTTTTTTAGACAAAGATAAGCTTAATGTCAGATTTTGTACGAGAATTTCCTCTAAACCGTAGGTACCTACACTCTGCTTCACCAGCATCGCGCCATAGGCGTTGCAAATTGTCATTCCAAAAGGGTTTACTGCATGGCCTTATTTGCAAAGTTTTTTTATTCTTTTTTTCCAGTACGATTTGTACATCCTTTGGAAGATCTAAATTGGATATTTCTTTCCATTTCACTTGTAACACACTGAACAACTTCAGCATAAACATTATTCAACTCATTTTGATCTGTTTTAATGTGATATAATCTTTCAATTTGCTCACGCAGAAAACATTGTTCACGTGCACGATCAAACAGATCATCCGGTATTTTCTTGAAATCAAAATATTTACCTTGATTTCGTGCAGTTTTTCCTCCTGCATTTATATCCGATACTTTCTCACGGATCCTCACAAAATCAGAAATTATAACCTCTACCACGAGAACAGAATGGTCAGATAACTTAGAAGTTTTGGTTGTTGTATATGCATATCTATTGATCAAGGCGGTTACACTATGGACCTTAAAATTACGCACAATGTTGAAAAAATCACACTCGGTAATAATATAGTCAACCACTGACGCTCCTCTCTAAGAAATGCACGTATATAATTATCCTGTGTTTCATCACCTCTACCGTTCAAAACGCACATATTGCAGTCATTTAAGAAAAACATGAGTTCCTCACCATTTTTATATACAGAGTCTACTCCTGATCTTCTAGGTATATTTACATAATCATAAAGCACATCTTGCTTTGAACCCAAACGAGCATAAAAGTCGCCACAGATAACAATGAGCGCCTTACCTGAGAAACTGTACACATGATGAGTCAACACCTCATAAAATTCTTACGTAACATTACCACGACTCGAATGTTGAGGAAGTAAATAGCAAACACATATAAACAATAAAACCAGTCCAGTCATTTTATCACCAAGACTAATCCACAACATTCCGTCCATGGGATTATTTTCCAGTTTCACAGTGTATCGGCTACAAATCCAAGTTTAACACATGTAGCACACTTATAGATCATATTTTTGTAACTGTACCTAAATTGCATATTTTAAGTTGATTTTTACAATACTCGTTAAGTGATCATTATATAACATATACCACCTTGAAAACAAACTTTAAACAAACTAACACACATAATTATGTCCAAAGGAGACATTACAGTAACTATGATAATTCATGTTTTAGAAATGACATTTCACAGTTAATGACTAACTCTAATAATATTAAGCACGTTAATGTACTAACGGCTTGGAGATACTTATATGATGTTATCTCATTTGTTTCTAATGTGCACGATGAATTCTTTTAATATAGATATTTTAGGTGTAGAAGCATATATCTTATGACTAGCTGCAGAAGAGCTCATGCCTTGCATATGCACCATAGTTAACATGAGTTTAGAGGAAGGTTTTGTTCCGACAGATTTAAAACAGGCAAGAGTTACACCAATTTATAAAGGGAAAAGCCCTGCGGATGATCCTTGTAATTATCGCCCGATTTCTGTAAGTTCACATATAGCTAAAATAATGAAAAAGTGATTCACCGGCAGTTATATTCATTTATTCATGATAACAATCTTTTAGGTCCATCACTATCGGCATTCATAAAACAACACTCGACCATTACGTCACTACTTAGCAGTACACTTGATTGGGTTAAAGCATGCGACAAATACTGAGGACATCTGAGGTTATCTTGTCATGTATGCCTGGCACTTCGCACCACACAGGCATGACGCCGGCTAACCAGCTTTTGTTCCTTTGCACCCTCTGTACTCTGAATCTCTGTACTAATAAGCCGGCGGGCAGGTTTTACTGCTGGACAGAGTGGACTCACCTCGGATATTCCCTTGGAAAATTCCCATTCCGTTAACTGCTATAATTTGCTTTGCACATAACACAATTATTATCGACGTTTGAATTTCCAATATCAATACCACATCAATTAGATACATTCGACACATCGCATGCGAATATCACATGTCACAAATCGGGGACATTCGATATTGGCATGAAACATTCGGGGAAAACTATCGGCGCTCCGCTATTTGGACAACGTGGTCCACGTGGAGATATAGTTTATACATATTAGAGCAACCAATGATGGGCCATGACCTTATACATTCGCATGTCAATATCACGCGGACAAGCGACATTCGCACGCGGATATCGAATATCACACAAATAGCGACATTCGATATTCGCCTGCGACATTTGGGAAAACTATCGTCGCTCCGCTAATTGGACAACCTTGTAAACGTGGAGACATGGTTTAAGTATATAAGATCAATGATGGGCCATGACCATATATATTTGCATACCAATATCACGGGGACAAGCGACATTCGCACGCGAATATCTACATAGCGCCCTGCGGCCCCCTCCGCCCATGCTACGCCCCTGATTGCCATGTATGACACACGCCTCGTTAAACCTAACAAGATGCATAACGTTTCACTGGGATTAACCAATACGAAGACACAAGAAAAAGTGCAGTGCATGGCGCAGTTTCATGATGACCGCAGTCGGAATAGGTTGGGTGCGTGGTAAATGTGTTTTGTGATCTGATTGGTCGTAATAAAAGCGTAGTAAGTACGTATTGGACAAGGTGTGGGCGTGATCATGAGCGTGGTAAGAACGTGTTAGACGCAGTGAGGACCTGGCAGGGACGTACCCGCAGTGAGAACCTGACAAGGACGTAGACGAAGTGAGAACCTGGCAGGGATGTAGGTGCAGTGAGAACCTGGCAGGGACGTAGACGCAGTGATAACCTGGCAGGGACGTAGACGCAGTGAGAACGTGACAGGGACGTAGACGCAGTGAGAACCTGGCAGAGACATAGACGCAGTGAGAACCCGGGAGGGACGTAGACGCAGTGAGAACCTGGCAGGGACGTAGACGCAATGAGAACCTTGTAGAGATGTAGACGCACTGAGAACTTGACATGGACGTATGAACGTAGTATGAACGTGAAAAACTGCACATTTTTTTCAATTTGATTACATTCCCATACACTCTTTACACAGCGCTTTAACTATAGGCCAGTTCCTATATGGTAAGCGCTGTTTGTTATGACCTCATATCCTGAATTGCTACACAGGAGGGGAGCACTGTATTTTCGTCAAATCAGATAAGACCTTGTGCTGGAAGACACGGCCAAGCGAGGAATACACGGAGCCAATCATGTTCATTTCGTTTTGAGTGACAGCTGATCGCCTCGGTAACCGTCTGAACAGGCCACAGGCTCAAAGAGATTTGCCGCAGACGTGGTTTGCTCAGGGCCTTGGGCACATAGGATGCCCGGTCGGTGAGCTGTAATTCAAACCAAACGTAACAACAAAGGCTGCGTGCACACCTTGCTGGCTGGTTTCAGTTCTATCAACACCAGACACATGGCTACGCTAACACAGTCATACTGTCAGAATAGAATCGGTCGATGATGCGAGAATGCAGAGGGAGCAATTAAAATTCGAACGTAAACGGTGCTTGAAGCGCAGCTATGGGCGAAGCCAGGATGCCTGTCGAGTGTTTGTTTATTGGCGTCTGGTTGGCTGCTTGTCACATCATACGCACGTTTTGTTCAGCGGACAATTAACCGCCATCTAGTGTCTAAATATATCATAAACGGTCAAAGCTGGCGAAGTGAAAATAAGTTGCTTCTTTAGAAGCGTAAGATTTCCGCTGCCTTGAATATTGCAGGTGGTTCGGATAGCTGGCAGCACTACATAGGTTTCTGTTGTGCTTTCGATGAGACTTCGGTAAGTTAAAGTACCGATTGACAAGCTTTCTTCAGAGAAATAACACTTTTATTTATAATACAAATATAATTTGATTACACTTAAAAATAAATATAGGAAGTGAGGTAACATTTCTTACTCCTATTGAAGAAAGCAGACCCTGTTGAATTTATAGTGTCTTGCAGGAGTGGAACTACCAATCCCCTGTTCAAGCATATTAATTTCAAGCGTATTTATTTTTTATATACTGAAATATATACGGTATGTGTCATACAATAAGACGAGCCTATCATTTGCTTGGTCATTACAGACATCCGGGTGTCAAGATGGCTGTAAAGTAGAAAACGTGTGTGACACCATGGACGGGGTGCGTCAGTGTACCTGGCAACCAAAATGCTTCAGTAAGTAGGATGTTCTCATACTTTATTTATCCAATATGGTTTTGGCTCAGGATTATTTATTTGTTTTTTTTTGGGGGGGGGGGGATTACAAATATATTAATTTTGTGAATTTTCAATTTCAGTTATTTAAAACTCAAGGAACTTTCTTGGGAATAAAGTACCGGTTAATAATATAAAAGGATGCCAAAGATGCCTTTACTCAAATGTAGCCAGCGTACAAATGATAAACTCGTCATGATAATTTATAAAACCCTTTAGGATGATTGAGTATGTGCATTTTAAAATGACAAAACTCATAAAAAGAAAAGTATTGGCTCAGCCGACCTGAATGTCTGAACATTCTGTAGATCTAGCTGACTGAATATGTAATGACTAAATCAAAAACCACATAATTCTCAGTCAAAATAATCTGCATGCACAGCATTTTTTACTGGAGCGGCAGATGATCAGACTTTGAAATTGCTCCGGCTGAAAGAGACATGAAACATGCTCTAGCTATATCGGCAGGTACTGCCACCTGGCGGCAAATTTTATAATTTACGGCTCTCTAGGCCCCATTATATGTACTAGCGATTATACCTGTGCTACACACGGTTTGGGGCGAACACGACAATCCGTGCGGTGGTATCGGAAATCAATCAAAAACCCGGAGATACGGAAAACCACATAAATCCCGTTACGCTATTAATATAGATCCATTACATGTATGGTGTTGTGGGTAAGAATCTTTCAGAACAGTGCTTGGAACATGTTTCGGATCAGCGGACAGTCGCACACGGTCCCCCAAAGCCAGTGCCTAACATGTGGTCGGGATCTTTGAAAAATATATTTACCTACACATGTACCATGTGACATGAGAAACTGGTCAACAATATAACATATACATACAAAAGAACCCGTCCATGGAATAGACTTTGGAAGAAAATGCAATAAAATACCAGTTTTATTTGTGAAAATATGACCAATGATGACCATGATTTATACGAAATAACCATACGCACTAAATGAAAAAAAATTAAAAGTCTTTAAAACAAAAAAGTATTACATATTTAAAATGAGATGGCACATGTAAAAGAAACAAATACCAGTACAAACGTATTAAATTTACATTTTTACAGGAGTTTTAAATTTGTAATTGCAGTAATGAGAAAAAATCTCGATTTTCAAAACATTTAAATCAATATTAAGTGTTTACAACTTTGGTGGTGGCACTCCACACGTGTACACATTACAATGTACCAACCACGGCGGGAATTGGGTTAACATTTTCTTTACATCTGTTACTTAGTAGGCCTCCATTGGTTGGTGACTATTTGTCGAGGACCTCAATGGCATCAACCGGTAGATGTGCACTCAGGTCATATGAGGGGGGTCGCATGAAGGAGCCCTCTTCGTGCGCCGGTCGCGGGAAAGCATGTAAAACAATTCTTTCAAAGATCTCCCTTTTGAGAAGGGATTGGTGATTGGGATATTTTTCGCGCCGGTGACTAAAAATGTAGGAAAACCCTAGATGGGCCCCGGAGTAAAACTCTGTCCCGCCATCACACACTCTATGGCCATTGTGTTACCGGGCCCGAAAACACAATGAAAAGAGGCGCCTGCTGGGGAGCAAATATTAAAATTATTAACTGTGCACGTAATACGCAAAAATTGCAAATAAAGGTTGGTGGAATCTCTTCGGACAAACCCGGAGCATATGTATGTCGAAAATCACGGCAATCTGTACAGTGGCATCAGAGGAGATACGGAAAAATGCAAAAATTTCCTTACGCTAATAATATATAGACGCACCGGAACTAAGTTACCTCTAACGGTGCATGGAGTCACGTTTTATTTTATTGTTGCCTCCGCCTGAGGCCGTTCCCGTCCGTGTGTGTGTGTTCGTTTACAAGATAACTCGCGCCATCATGAACAGAATACCATTGAATATCCAGGGCACCTCGGGAAAGGCCAGTGGAGATGCATTAAGATTTAGGTGTGGGTCCGGATAAAGATCCAAATCCAACAAGGACTTCCAGGAATATTTACAAATGTGAATTCAGTCACATTTGCCCGATTGAACATGCGAATATGGGCCGAATAAATGTTTGCACACACTTGTTGGGAGAACATGTGTAGCAATGAACGTGGGAATATGGGCCGATGAGTGAATTAAAACACGGGTGAAACACCCACATTAAGAACGGCCACATGAGAATGCATATTTCTAGTTTTATATGTCGTTTACATGTGAATATTCATTTCATTTCCTTACTAACTTGCCTACTTATACAATGACACATTTTTGGCTAATCAAGACTAGTCTGTCAGTAATCTAATCCCAAGCTGTAAAATGAGGAGCGTACGGAATAGTTAATCGATTGAGCTTTTTAGAAAAACTTGCCATTCCCAGAATGGGGCAGATTTGTAGTAGTGCCGTTTGGCGACTGATTTCATTGTTACAGGTGTCTCTTTAATTGTGGTACATGTGTCTGTACGCATTCAGTTTCGTGTCAAGCGCAAACCCTGTGCGCTGCTATTAATAACCGCACCTGTTGAACTCCCGCGGAGAGTAGAAACACAGCGCTAATACTAATCTGGAACTTTCTGGGCTGGTCGCGCTCTATGAGCGCGTGTCTTGTAATGTTCTTTGGGCGTGTGTATTATGTATTGTTGGGTTCTTTGGTGGTGGCACTCCACACGTGTACACATAACACTGTACCAACCACGGCGGGAATTTGGTTAACATTTTCTTTACATCTGTTACTTAGTAGGCCTCCATTGGTTGGTGACTATTTGTCGAGGACCTCAATGGCATCAACCGGTAGATGTGCACTCAGGTCATATGAGGGGGGTCGCATGAAGGAGCCCTCTTCGTGCGCCGGTCGCGGGAAAGCATGTAAAACAATTCTTTCAAAGATCTCCCTTTTGAGAAGGGATTGGTGATTGGGATATTTTTCGCGCCGGTGACTAAAAATGTAGGAAAACCCTAGATGGGCCCCGGAGTAAAACTCTGTCCCGCCATCACACACTCTATGGCCATTGTGTTACCGGGCCCGAAAACACAATGAAAAGAGGCGCCTGCTGGGGAGCAAATATTAAAATTATTAACTGTGCACGTAATACGCAAAAATTGCAAATAAAGGTTGGTGGAATCTCTTCGGACAAACCCAGAGCATATGTATGTCGAAAATCACGGCAATCTGTACAGTGGCATCAGAGGAGATACGGAAAAATGCAAAAATTTCCTTACGCTAATAATATATAGACGCACCGGAACTAAGTTACCTCTAACGGTGCATGGAGTCACGTTTTATTTTATTGTTGCCTCCGCCTAAGGCCGTTCCCGTCCGTGTGTGTGTGTTCGTTTACAAGATAACTCGCGCCATCATGAACAGAATACCATTGAATATCCAGGGCACCTCGGGAAACGCCAGTGGAGATGCATTAAGATTTAGGTGTGGGTCCGGATAAAGATCCAAATCCAACAAGGACTTCCAGGAATATTTACAAATGTGAATTCAGTCACATTTGCCCGATTGAACATGCGAATATGGGCCGAATAAATGATTGCACACACTTGTTGGGAGAACATGTGTAGCAATGAACGTGGGAATATGGGCCGATGAGTGAATTAAAACACGGGTGAAACACCCACATTAAGAACGGCCACATGAGAATGCATATTTCTAGTTTTATATGTCGTTTACATGTGAATATTCATTTCATTTCCTTACTAACTTGCCTACTTATACAATGACACATTTTTGGCTAATCAAGACTAGTCTGTCAGTAATCTAATCCCAAGCTGTAAAATGAGGAGCGTACGGAATAGTTAATCGATTGAGCTTTTTAGAAAAACTTGCCATTCCCAGAATGGGGCAGATTTGTAGTAGTGCCGTTTGGCGACTGATTTCATTGTTACAGGTGTCTCTTTAATTGTGGTACATGTGTCTGTACGCATTCAGTTTCGTGTCAAGCGCAAACCCTGTGCGCTGCTATTAATAACCGCACCTGTTGAACTCCCGCGGAGAGTAGAAACACAGCGCTAATACTAATCTGGAACTTTCTGGGCTGGTCGCGCTCTATGAGCGCGTGTCTTGTAATGTTCTTTGGGCGTGTGTATTATGTATTGTTGGGTTCTTTAGGATTGTTCGTGAAATAGAAGTTTCTAGAATTTTCGGATGAAAAATTATAAATAGGGGCTGTGTTTTAGAGCCGAGGAGGAGAGAAATATTCCAGCGTACACGGAAGAGTGTGAGTCAGTTTTGGACCTATCCGATAATTGCAGTAGTGTTAGGGATTCTACGAACTCTATTCAGATTTAGTGCGGTCTGTCTCCAGTTTGCTTTCGGAATTATTACAAGAACTGCACTTTTGGATTACAACAGATTGATTTTTTTTATTGAATTGGACTATTATTCTCTGAGAAGATTTATGTGAACTGTTCATCTGGATTATTCTTTTTAAAGGACTTGTCGCTGTGACAGGGGTAGTATCCGGGTACTGTACACTTTATTTATTATACTGTGTAATTGTATTGATTTACTGTTATACTGTTGTTATACTGTGTAATTGTATTGATTTAGTGTATTGTAATGTAAGGATTGTTTTAAGAATAAATTATAATTATTTGTTTTAAAAAAAAACACTGACTTCTTTATGCATTCCCCTAGACATTTCACGCTGCCTAGTGTAGCAGAATCCGATTTTTATCTCCATAACAACATTTATGCTCGTCATGACTACGTGATCTGTTGTTGTTGGGTCCCGTAACACCATAACTACCTAAGAACCTAAGTGATGGCGTGTTCCTGTTCCAATGTTATCTTTATCTAACACACTTGACTGTAGACAATTGCTATAAATTTGTATGATTTATTGAAAGAGTTTTTTTTTTTTTTTTATTACCGATAAAATTTATTAAATCGGTTGAGGAGTTTTATGGATTTCCGGTACATGTCTTGGCATGCACTGTTATTTGGGTAGCTACAGGAAACTCCCAGAATGTCAAGATTCTGGATTTCATTAAGAGCAAAGTGTTTCTGCAAATGTGGTCAGGACATTCTCAGGACCAGCTAAAAGCATAATTTATTACTAGATCTAATCAGTCAGAAAAAAAGAAACACTTGTTGACAACACACTTGATTAGCCAATTATAATTTTAAAGGCCTGTCTAGTCCTAGCACCAGAGATGTATATATTATGTTGACGTGAGTTATATAAACAGGAAGATATGCAGTTAAGGATTGGTCATAGTGCATGTGTCAATACGTCCTATCTGTTATATTCCGGGTTTGCAATGCATTCAGTAGAGATAGCTTTGAACTCACAGTGAGCTTTGTCAATGCATGGTGTAGTTATCTATACACTCTTTTTGTTTGTCGGCAGTGTCTTCCCACTATAGTTAATAAAACGGTCTGATTAACTGTCAGGACCGCACGGCATATAGTGTTTTATAAATAGAGTTAGCGGCAGTGTGAAAAGCGCCAACTATAATCGATCAGCTGATCTTCTTGTGGATAAATGGATCGTTAAATTCAGTCATGATACATTTTCCGGCGTATGCGCATAAATATATACTTGAACCAACTGTCTTGCTGCCGATAAGATGTTGAAGATTAGGTTGTTGTGTTTAAACTGGCTGCCCATAATATAGACAAACATGATTTCCTCTGACAAAAAATCTAAAAGCATGTAAGAACTAGAACTCCGCACTCCAAGAAAAGCAAACTTCCGCCATGTTGGATGTGGGGGATCCTATTGTGGTATGGTCCCCAACCCATGTTTGCATTCAATTATTCGGCCGATATTTTCAGGTTCATTAGTGCAGAAGTGACTTTATATTTGTGAATATTCCATGACGATGTACCGGAATCCGGATCATGTGAGAGATCCACGCCAAAATATAATCTATACCATTCCCGAAGGGTCCTGGAAAAGCTCTTAATCAAATGGTTAGAACAGACCAAATGTCCGTGATACATATATAGACATGATGGTATTAGTTATTATATTATAGTAAATGTGATTATCTATTATTTATATAGACTTCTACATAGATTAAAATTTTATCAGCATGCAAAATACTGTATCACTTAAGGATTTAAATAAAGATAATAAAAATACTAAAATCTCAGTCACACATATAACTTAATTAAATTTTAGAACCGTTTGATAAAAAAGACTAGTTACACTCGATTGATACTTAGCGTCATATATAAACAATTCATTGATTCACAGAACAACACCCGCAGTCATAGAATATTTTGTTGAAAAACTCGGTTTGATGCAGATGCTAGTGCAGGATGCAGAGAGACAACAGCGTCCGGCAGATGCCAAGCATTGACACCGAGGTACTTTTATAACACCACTCTTCAGGCCTGTCAATCATACAAGCAAGGACAATGCGGAACAAACAGCAACAATTTTGAGACAATGGAAAATTGCAACGTTAACTGTTTCGGTAAGTTTTAATACATGCAAATGCGAAAAATGAAGGAGGGATGATTGGATGATTTGCACGCAGTTATGTGTGAGCGTGTGTGTTAAAGTCCTAAACACAAAAATAATGTATGGGCGTGTACAATAATATACCATGTATAGTTATATACAAATATATATTTGTAATAGTTTTATATATTATATATAATAATCATCGTCACATAACAGCTACTTCTTTTATCGAACACACTAACAAAATTTTAAAAAAAGCACATAATTTATTTACGGCGTTATTTACAGGTATCACGGGGACACCACCGCCAACTCAAGGTAAATCTTTTATATTCATATCTGAACAAAATAATGTTAAGCTTCATGAATACATACTGGACAGTAGATTTACACTAGAAGTTATGTTCAGATGTTTGTATTTTTATACTTGTGTTAAACGTGACAGGGTCATTAAGTGGTGGACGTGAAGGCAGAAAACCCTCTCCCGTCGGTTGTCCCGTGGTTTCCATGTGCACCGTCAGGTGTCTCTACGGTCACAAGATCGACGACCGTGGGTGCATGACGTGTGATTGTAGAGCCAGTCCGTGCAAGGTCAGTAAACATTTTGTTTCACTTATAAATGTTTCATCTGACACTGTTGAAGCCAAAACAAAAAAAGTAAAAGATTTTACTACGGGAAATCATTAGTGGTTCAAGGCCGTGGAAAATAATCATCGTCATAAGTTAGAACTTGTATTATTTGTCCCTGAGGTAACCTGCTAAGAATTACTCCATGCAATATAATTAAAAGATACACCTATCTGCGTTGACTTTGTCTAGCCATATACCTGGATTAGGGCTTGCGATATACGCGCACTTGCACACACACTCATTCGGAAAACGGAGTGTTGAGTCTCTTCTGATTCATTTGGCTCCTGTTGTAATGACTTTAAAAAAGTATGGATACACGTTAACACTTCTTTAATATAAAAGAACATACTGAATAAGTTCGTAGACACCGAGAGAATAATCACATAATAATGTCATAAAGTGGAAAATATATATTGAGAAATATTTTCGTACAATGCAGAAGCAAAGAATGTTTAACTGAATTGTTATATCGAGTCATTTTCGAGTTCATTACAGTATCTTGGTTTTCTTGTTTTAATGAATTTTTTTTAATCTTAAAACAGTAATATTATTTCTATTACGATTCAGTACTATTGGTTTATATTAAAATGAGGACAGTTTGCTGTTTTGACTAGTATTTACTTAATTTAAGATAATCATTCTAGGTTATAATCTGCAAACACGAACATGGTTTAACATACTGTGATACTTTCAGACGGCTAACTGTTCAGGTGGCTGCAGAGACGTGCGTGAATGTGCAACCAAACAAGGCGAACGCAAGTGTACATGGAAGACGCAATGTTTCGGTGAGTAAATATCGTATTTTCAGAGAGCCACAAAACATAAGAAGTATATCGTTAGTAAATATCGTATCGCAAGAGAGCCACAAAACATAAGAAGTATATCGTAAGTAAATATCGTATCGTCAGTGAGCCACAAAACATAAGAGAAATATCGTGAGTATAAATATCGTATCGTCAGAAAGCCACAAAACATAAGAGGAATATCGTGAGTAAATATCGTATCGTCAGAGAGCCACAAAACATAAGAGGAATATCGTGAGTAAATATCGTATCGTCAGAAAGCCACACAACATAAGAGGAATATCTCGGAAAATTTTGATTACTTCATTCCTGTTGAAATTATAGACTAAAACTTACAGGACAGCGTCAATTTTTTTTAAATCCACAATAAAGTGTGTATATATTTACAGTGGAACCCCACAATTACGACCACCATGGGGACTGACCAAATTGGTCGTTATTTGGGGGTGGTCGTATTTGTAAGACTCTTAATTACCTGGATCATATATTTGGGACCAAGAAAAGTGGTCGTATTTGTGGGGGTGGTCGCAATTGCGGGGTAATCGCAAGGCGGGGTTCGACTGTATATATATATATATATATATATATATATATATATATATATATATATATATAAATTATAGCCGAGATACTTTTTACCATTTGAATATTTATACAGTGACAACCCAATGTGTCCAAAACCTCGAATACGTCGAAGTTGTAACAGGACATTCGAAATTGAATGTGTCGAAGTTTTCCCGACTTCCTTTGCATAAATAATTGGTTAAACACTTACAGGGCTACTCAATAAAGATTTTTTAACGAGCTTTTTTATCCCCTTTTGAACTGTACACAATACTACACTGTCTCATCTTCGTTTTTGCGATTCCACGTGTTTTTATTTATATTAGCTGTATTTGTCGTTTATATTCTAAGCGTTAATTTGTCACCAGTATATGTTCAATTTCTAGAATTAAGATACAAGAAATTCAAGTTACCATGCAGTCGGTCCTTAACACAGTCCATAAGTGTCTTGAACATATTCCGAAGATTATATGATATCAACTTATTATAAGGTATTTGTTATGACCAGATGCCGCGGCCGGTTGCCGGGAGGCACGTGTGGTTGGACGATGCAGGGCTTTAATTCCACGGTATTTCTACAACTCAACCAGCGGTGTCTGTGCACAGTTCAACTACGGAGGATGTGGCGCTAATAATAATAACTTTGAAACGAAAGATAACTGTGAGGACAACTGCAGGGGTGAGTCAAACTTCTTCTAACGAGACGAAAAAGTTGAGTCAGTTCAAAGTTTTATGTATCATGTTAAAAGGAAGCATATAAAGCAGGGTAAAACTCAAAGTCAAACGAATTGTTTTGTCGAACCAGAAATGAAATCAAACTTTTACTGTGCTGTTTTTACAAATGTTCAGGTAAAAGAAAAGAAGCATTGTCTTTGTTTGCCCAATGTAGATGCTGAGACCAACTGGTGGAGTGCCAGTTACTGCTTCACTTTCACCAAAGAATTCTCAAATGGAATAGTTTAACTATACACATACACGCCCTAATAGTTTTATTAATAATTTCCGAGTTATAGTTAGGTAACTGTTACTAAACATTGTGAAGAAAGGCCTTTTTACCTTTCTGTATTGTTATACATTGTGTTCAGATGATGTTATTGATGTAAATAACATCGGATCTCAGCTCAAATGATTTGTATCTGACATTGCTGAATCTTACCTAAGCATTTCCGCTCTTTCATTACTCCGCAAGAATTTTCATTCAGTATACATCTTAAAACTGCGGGTATAGCAACATTTTTTTCACGAGTACGTAGTCTAATTTCGGCAAACATGGTACGCCGCAATACGGAACTGTACGTAAGCCCGGTGTGAAAGGGGCTTAAGGTTCAAAGATTTCATGAAGACAGATTATCCTTGACAGGAAAATGCGACTGACATAGCAAGATGTTGTGACAATGGGCATAACCAGGTTAGAGACGGCCCTGAAATTTCAAGACATACTCTGGGTATACTCAAAAAAACAGTACGTACCTAAATTACAGGACCTAATTCGAGACTTGTGCTGATATTATCGCCAAAATGTAACTCTATAGCCTCAACATTTCGCGCGTTTCCACGCACACGAAAAAGGTCAATTCACCGCTTGTTTCCCAGAGCGGGTAAACGCACGCGTGCATGGAATAGGGGCCTTACAGCGTAAGAAAATATAAACACTTTATAACAATATATGTCAACATCATAATCATATATTATACTGACCATTAGAGTATCATCAGAAAATCACGTTGGGGGTACATGGTGTATCAACGCAAAAGGATTTGCATCATGAATTGCAGCTAAAGTACTCGGTAGATTTTTTTTAAATAATGGCTGAAGGTATAAATAAAAAATGTACTTTAAAACTATATGAACGATACGTTTCGGAAAATAGTCATTACTTTCTCAATTACTTATCACATTATGACCATTGAAAGGTATCATAGGGAGCTGTAATTTTCCAAGGTGTGTAGCTCCACTTGTAAAACACTACAATGGACAAATTACCAACGAAAATAAGTGCTGATCCCTACTCTTTCTACGAGCTAACAACACTTCATCTTACAAAAATTGCATAGTGAACATAAAAATAAAGCCCGGGTATTATCCCCCCCCCCCCTCTGAAAAATCGTTACGGTTTTTTTTTCGTTCAAGTCCTGATAAATTAGAACGTCCTGAATTTTCAGGGCCGTCCCGCGCCTAATAACGTTTTTTTATCATCAAAGAGCTTAGAATATTTATAATCAAAGGAAACTGCATGTAAGTATGTGTTGAATGGATTTCAACTGGAGGTGTAGCGAAGAGATGCAGATGTTTAATTTCTGTGTCACTCGGACAGGGTCATTGAGTCGTGGACGTGAAGGCAGAAAACCCGCTCCTGTTGGTTCGGTTGGACTGCGTTGTCCAGTGGTTCCCATGTGCACTGTTAGGTGTGTTTATGGTCACAAGAACGACGACCGGGGGTGCATGACGTGTGATTGCAAAGCCAGTCCGTGCAAGGTCAGTGAAAAAAGTACATAGTAAATTATTCACGGAATCATCTTGGGCCGTGGAAACTTAATCCCCTTAGGATTAGATGACAAATCGAGAAAATAAAATTGACATTTCTTATTTAGGAACATGCTTAGCATTACTTCCTGATAACTCAGAATATACATATTTTTGTACGGTTACTTCCTCTATAACTCGATGAATTACAGGAGCGGATACAAATAATCACTCTTACTTGTTTGGACTGTTATTCATTTTCCCTCCCACAATCTTTGTGGAATATTCACTCTGATATGCTCCAAATCTTGTCTCATTCTGCTCATGTTATGATCATGAGCTTAAAAGGGCACTAATGAAAACAAACACGTGAAGGTAGGGCTACATTATCTTAAGAACAACGATAGAATAATTAAGGAAATCGTAATAATTTTTTTCAATATGTTTCCTACGATGCTAAAGCCACAGTAATATGGAATAAATTATATTTGGATTTTAATTCCTGTTCTGTCTAATGTTCTTCTAGAAATCAAGGATGAGTGGCTTCACTTGCAGTCAGTAGATTACATGTTTATCTTAAAAGCATGGATGCGTTGTCTTTGTCGCGAATATCACGGTAAATTAGCATAAGTATCACTTAAACATGTAAGATCAAGAAGATATACTCGGCACTTATTACTGCCCATATCTCCTTGTTGAAGTGAGATTTATTAGAATCACCACATGACTATCTTATTAGAAAGAATTACAAAATCTTGATCCTTTTCTCAAATGTAATCACTTAGCGGTTATAACGTGTAACAGAGACGTGATCTATTGTGATACTTCCAGACGGCTAACTGTTCCGGTGGTTGCAGGGACGTGCATGAATGTGAAACTAAAGATGGCCAACACAAGTGTACATGGAAGACAAGGTGCTTTGGTGAGTAAACATCACAGAAACACACAAACTATCATTACTAGTATCATATCTTTGCATTTTTGCATTCATGTCCCTCGGTCATCGTGCGTGGCGGCGGTGTTGCCTTGATTCACAAGCAAGGCATTAATACTACGATTATCGATTCGGCAAAAGACGGGCCTTTCAGTCAATTTGAGCATTTAGACTGCAATCTGAAATGAGGTGATGCCAACCTGCGGTTAGGTGTTATCTTCCGCTCTCGTCCTAAATCCATTGGCAATCTGAATAAAATTTTCTTTGACGAACGGGAAATGTACTTAGAGCATCTCCTCTAATCGCAAGATGCCATCATATAGTGGGAGATCTCAACTTTCATGTGGATTGCCCAACGGATAGAGATGCAGCCCATTCCTTGGCCTTGTTGGATATCCATGGATTTAAACAGCACGTGTCACTGCCAACACATGTTAAGGGGCACATCCTTGAGATGGTGATCTCCAGAGAGCACAGTGATATTGTGCAAAGTGAGCCTGTTTTAGATGATTCTGGTATTGTTGACTCGCGCGGCACAGCGACATGTAATCACTATGCTGTTAGGTATCAGGCTACCTTAAACAAACCCAAACCCTTAAAGAAACAAATAAATTGATATCACAAAATAAAAAAATGACCTATTTGAAAATGTTCAGCATGTGTATTGGACAAATCGCCAGATTAACTTGTTGATATGTATAATCAGGTCCTCACAGATACTTTGGATGTTCATGCTTACTAAAAATCTTATGGGTCAATGCTCTAAGGTAAATTACCAACTCAAGTGTCATCAAGGGACCTTCCGGATAGATTTAGTGATTTTTTTCACATCTAAGATTTTCACAATTCAAGCGAATTTAGAAGCTTCTGAAGACCAGAACTCTAACGTTGGGATTTATCCGCTTGAAAGATCACCAGTGAATTTTTAGTTATCGCATTTTTCACCAGCATCAACAACTGAAATTTTAAATCATACTATAATTTACGGGAATCTGTTTGTCTGTCCGGATTCATTCGCACGCTAGGGATCGCACGGTCGTCAAACTTCGTGGGAGGGTGCATCTTGGTCCGGGGAAGAACGAGTTTATATTTTTAGGCGTTTGGTCAAGAAATGGCCTCAAAATCGATAAAAATATTATGGGTTTAATACCTGCGGTGTGCCATGGCCATTCTCACATAGTGTGCCCGCGTCGTCCGGATTCTCCTCTCGCTAACCAATCAAATCAAACCTGACATAGTGTGCCAAACATTCACTACGCGTCGGCCTTTTCTAAGCAGTCCGCTAGGTCTACACAAATGAATGTTGTTGTGGGTTCACCGCGGGGACGAATTAAACCGGGAACATCTCACCACTGCCCATATCGGCAATTTTGGCACAAGTGAATCATGTTGCGCGTTAATCGGTGGGACGATTTTGGACGCGGAACATCTCACCCCTCGCCACATGTGAGTCAGTGCATTTCAAACGCGCACGCCATTTCAGTGCTTACTCATAATTTAAGAAAAGTGTGGATGCAGGTACTGATATGGGTATATTCTAGTTAATCATAATTCCCCATCCAAATCGTGCAGGCTTCGATTTAGACGGGGAACGTGGCTTCTTAAAGAATGTAACCAATAGCCATCGTAATAATAAACAATTAATTGTCGACTTCAGTCAGCCTATCCTGTATAAAATTAGCACATATCTTTCACAACCCTGCTGAAAAAAAGCTCGACTTTGAGAAATTTTCTAATAACAGACAGGTTTCAAATCTAACGTTCATATCAAAACTGTTAGAGAGAATTGTGTCCTGTCTGCTTGAGTCGTATGTGAATGACAGCCCTTTAAATGATCAGTTTCAGTCAGCTTACCGTACTTAGAATTGTATAACTGACACATTGAATAAAGGGCCTGTCGCTGTGCTCGTTATGCCGGGCCTTTCTGCTGCTTTCAACACAATTGACCTTTCGGTGTTGTCTTCACGTCTTGAAACAAATTTTGGGATATCAGGTTAGACCTTGGCATGGTTCTCTTCATATCTGAAAGGCAGATATACCAGACCGCTTTGATTGATAGAGTGTATCTGACCTGAAGGCTTTGCGATTTGGCGTACCACAAGGCTCGGTGCTCGGTCCTATATTATACAGTATTTATACAAAGCCATAGTTGGAAATAAAACGTTACCACAGAATGCAATATCATTGTTATGCCTATGATACCCAAGATTACTTGTCTGTCAAACCTGGTGAAAATCGTACAGATTTGCTAGGATCACTTGAATCCTGCATCAGTGATATTAGAAGATTGATGACGTGTAATAAACTCAAATTAAACGCCAATAAACCTGAAATAATCGTTTTTACGTCGAAAAAAGTGCTCGAAACATTTACCCAATATCAGACTCAATTTAGATGGCTCT
The DNA here is from genome assembly GCA_026874595.1 of Sipunculus nudus. Classification (NCBI taxonomy): domain Eukaryota; kingdom Metazoa; phylum Annelida; class Sipuncula; order Golfingiida; family Sipunculidae; genus Sipunculus; species Sipunculus nudus. The sequence continues at coordinate 46,261,776 of CM049312.1, read as the reverse complement.
GATGTAACGCCATCCCCGACTGTCCGAATCCTCGGGGTCTATTGGGACACCTATTTTCTGTGGAGACGCATATCAATGCAATTTAAAAATGATGTTACTTCCACTTTCGCAATATTGGAAAAATCCGTCGTTATGTCACAGATGATGCTTGCAAGACACTTTTAAATGCACTTGTCACTTTAAATCTGGAAATGTATTACTAAATGGAGTGCCAGGTAGATTACAGCGTATTCAAAATACTGTTGCCAGGAATAACTCGAACGTCGGAATCCTCCCATATTACCCCAGTACTGAAACAACTGCACTGGCTGCCTACAAATCATTGAACGGTCTGGCGCCATCATATTTACACGATCTTCTTGTGCAATACATTCCAGAAAGGTCCCTGCATTCTGTAAAAAAGGCTTGTTGACAACACCAACGGCTCGGACTATTACATTCAAGGAGAAATGTTTTAGGATTGCTGCTCCGGGTCTGTGGAACAGTTTACCTTACACCGTTAAACATGCCGATTCTTAAATTAGGGCCCCGCTTTGACCCCGTGCCTTATAGTGATCACCGTGTCAGTCGGTCCTTCCGTACATCCGTCCTTCCGTCCTTCCGTCAGTGACACTTTCTTTCGCACGCGATAACTCAACAACAACATACTGCAGCTTTCAAAAATTCACAGGGATGATTGGTACCTATGAGGGCTCCAGACCTATCGAATTACAGACATATCAGAATTTCTATATGGCCGCCACAGCCCAATCACTGAATATGGCTGCCACAGCCCAATCGCTGATTTTCTTTCGCACGCAATAACACAACAACAACCTACTGCAGCTTTCCCAAATTCACAGGGATGATTCATACCTGTGACTGCTCCAGACCTATCGAATTACAGACTTGTCGGAATTCCAATATGGCCGCCACAGCCTGATGGCATATTTTCTTTCACTGGCAATAACTCAACAACAACCTGCTGCAGCCTTCCCAAATTCACAGGGATGATTGGTACCTATGTGTGCTCCAGACCTAATGAATTACAGATCTGTTGGAATTACAATATGGCCGCCACAGCCTGATGGCTGATTTTCTTTCGCATGCAATAACTCAACAACAACCTTCTGCAGCTTTCCCAAATTTACAGGGATGATTGGTACCTATGTGGGCTCCATACCTATTAAATAACAGACCTGTCTGAATTCCAATATGGCCGCCACAGCCCGATCGCTGATTTTCTTTCGTGGGCAATAACTCAACAACAACTTACTGCAGCTTTCCCAAATTCACAGGGATGATTGGTACCTATGAGGGCTCCAGAACTTTTGAATTACAGATCTGTCGGAATTCAAGTATGGCGACCACATCACAATCCCTGATTTTCTTTCGCGCGCGATAACTCAACTTTTGCAGCTTTCCCAAATTCACAGTGATAATTGGTACCTATAAGGGATCCAGACCTATTGAATTACAGACCTGCTGGAATTCCAATATGGCCGTCTCAGCCCGATCGCAGATTTTCTCTCGCATTCAATAACTTAACAACAACCTACTGCAGCTTTCCCAATTTCACAGGGATCATTGGTGCCTATGATGGCTCCAGACCTATTGAATTACAGACTTGCTCAAAATCAAATATGGCTAACAGATTACGTTCGGTGATTTTCTATTGCACACATTATTTCAGACATATCTTTTTTATTATCATTTAATCTAGTAGGATTTTTTCTCTCATGCATATGGTTAAAACCTGTTTCTGTTTGTTATATTTTTCAAATTTAATTTAATTTTTCACCCATATGTAAAATTGTCCAGCATTTGCAGAAACGCGGGGCCCGCTGAGGACCATTGTCCAACCACATCTAGTTATTTTTAAATCGCGTCTTAAAACGCACTTATTTAAATCCTACTATATTTAATCTCTTACATTTACTAATTATTACCAGTCTTACTTTTTATTATATTGTACGTCTAAATGTAGCTTTTATGCTTTTTACTGTACAGCGTTTTAGCGCAGGATTTTATTCTGGATTAAGCGCTGTATAAATACTTGCTCCCTGACCATATTGAAAGAGTGTTGTTATACTTTGTATACTGAAGGAACCGTGTAGGTTATACACCATGCCGATTTCAGTAACAGGAACAATATGACCACAGATGTTTATAACTAAATAGGAAATGTCAAACTGTGCACATGTGTACATGTATATAAAACCACTATTATGGCTTTAAAAAGAACAAATATTCATGACTGCCCAAGACATCTGTCTGATATCTAAAACGGTTAACCTCAAGAACACAACACACAAACAATGAAATCATTGCATATAATATCCATAACATGCACCATTTTTTATAAAAGCATAACTAAAGTACCCGTTATGGTATATATATATATATATATATATATATATATATATATATATATATATATATATATATATTACACTACTTCACATCATTCCATCTCTCTTTTTCTCTCTCTCGATCTCTCTCTATATATATACATATATATATATATATATATATATATATAAAACGAACCAGCGTGTCCGCATTTACACACACAAATTCTTGCGTGCCCGGACATATATATATATATATATATATATATATATATATATATATAAATATATGCAGATACATTTAAACTGATGGCCAGAAAGATAGGTTATGAGATTTGGAAACAATTTTTTCCAAGGCCACATTCTGTTGATAAACTTGTCCTTTCTTCAAAAAACGTTTCCAAAAAGAAAGAGGGACAACATTGCCTAACACGCGCACACACATAAATAATTATTCCTGTCAAATCAGAAATGTGTGTGTTATATATAACCGTTCTGACAACCTGCGAGAATACCTCTTATTTGTCTACTATATATACATTTTATTTATTAAGGAGATCTAAACAACCAATGGCACGTCTTGAAACCATGCATAATACACGGTCATATAATATGTAATTGGTCACAGATATCTTTCAGTATTAGTTATACAGGTGCATTTCTAATTCAATAATCAAGTTTTACACCACAAAGCAGACAGTTCAAGATCCTCTTTGAATAACAGTCACATGTTTACCTATATAGATGCCTCGAGGGGTTGCTTTGAGCCGCGCTTGGCTGGAGCGTGCACAGCTTTCATGAAGACTCGCTTCTTGTTTAATTCCACCAGTAACTCTTGTGAGACGTTCTATGATGGTGGGTGTGGATCAAACAATAATAACTTTGAAACCCGCGAGAACTGTGAGGACAATTGTAAAGGTAAGTGTGACTAGTAGAAGGAACCTAGATTAAATATCCTATACTCCGCCATAGTGGTCATTACACACAAGAAAAGGATTAAATGATGGGGCTGACTCATTACCCTCAATAGTTATAAGGGGTAAAAAAAGTGCTGTGGTTTGTATGTTAAATAAATATATACCAAATTAAATAAAATGAACCGGGACAATGAGCTGGTTAACTAGACCTTCTTCTAAGATTTTATTTGTTGCTACGGGATGCATATGAAAATGCCTGAAATTCGACAAATGTATTTCTTAAAGGAACATAATCAGGGGCAATATTATACCTGTTCTATCACAATATTAGTTCAGTTTTGCTGGAAACGAAAGTTTTCCAGCAAAACCATCCCAGCACATAGACTCAGTACCCCGCATACGGCTGTATAACACCTTGTTATGGCTCTATGTGTTGGTAAACACAGTCCACGTGTGTCTGTTTTCCATAACAAGGCAGCGTGACCGGATTCCCATTGTGCGTCGCAACACGCTTTGTTTCAGCCAGCGGGAACATGTATTACATTTTTGGGTATAGTCAGTCAGTGCATCTCCTGATTGACATATGGTGTGGCTCCGCTATGCACACGTCCCCACGCGCTGTGTTTAAGTTGACACCTGTGAACGCGCCCGTTTTACTTTTTTTAATGCTGGTTTACAGAAGTAACCAAACGGGTTCAAGGCAATATTTTGGCATGTACAGATTTATTTTAAAGGGAAGAAGCTTTTTTTTTGTGTTAATTCAACATGCAATATAGGTGATGGGGCCCCTTTATAGTGCTAACCGAATCAACAGACCTTTGACAATTATGCTTTCTTTGATTGTAAAGAATAACATATAAAGACATTTTGCCTAAGGAAAGGCCTTCGTGCGACTCCTGGCAGTGTCTGTGTTAACAAAGTTCATTATGGAGGGTGATACAGTCTGCATATACCGTTATGAAATATGCGTGGTTGTGTTCATAGTTCATGTTGAAAATACCTGTTAAAACTATCCCACCGCCTTTCATATTATAAATATAACATTGTTTGAGCGTAAATCTGTTCCAAATTCCAGCCATGTTATTTCGGCTAATTGGTTAGTGATATCACCACAAAGAATACATCATTTCGAAGTCATACAAATATATACAATTTTCTCAGAAAAATTTATAGTATAACTATTGGCACGGCTGGTCCTTAAAAACAGATTAAGAAAAAGTTCTAAAAACGATTTAACAATAATTTAATAAAGATTTTAATAATACAACGACATCATTGTAATATATAATAATATCCGCAAAAATCTCTTTCATTCATTTTTATTTTCCAATACACAAACACATGCATTATATGTTGCGTATGTATGTGTGTAAAATGCCCATTTATTCAACTACCCTGTTACTCGTTTCGAATAAACATAAATTGTATCTTTAATAAACATACTGTTATTAATTTATTTTTAATTTTTACATATAGTTAGTGAAGGTAAATGAAGCCAGTTTAACGTTGATTAATCTAATTAACGTCAAAGTGGACAGTCATTGGCTTTCTAATTTAGTTTTGTCCATTTTAAGGAGAGTATTTAAAAATGATAGAGGTGAGATAGCCTTAGCTTTAAATTTGTAAATGCAACTCCGAGCCAGGCGCAACGTATCTAAGACGCACGATCCAGCTCAGCTCCAGGTCCCCTGACCGAGAGCAAGACGAAAATCGATCCTGCAGAGCAACAGCACCCGCGCCCACTCGGTGACGTATCCACGGACACCCCAGACATGCACCCAGAGTGGAGCTAGTCTAGAAACCTTATATTACCACAAATGATTTGAGCGATCTTGGTTTTCTTCATCAGCAGCCGTAGTTGTTATATCCTTTGTCCCAGGAGCCCGGTGACCACCACACCTGTTGGTCCTGGGTGTGTAATTGTATCCGCCAAAACAGAGTTTTGCGGATACTATGTTTTCAGCTGCACGCCGCCGCCGCCGCCGCCGCCGCCGCGTAGGTTTCCGGAGAACTCCTCCGTAACCGCTTGGCGGAATTTTACGAAACCCGGGATTATGTTCGGGTCACATGTGAACTGCTGCGCCCCGATTTTGTTTTGACCTCTGACCTTTCCTCTGCGCTCTGCGTCCGTTTGTGCGTCTGTTTCCACACATAAACCCACATATCTCTGGAACCGTTTGACGGATCAGGAAAATTTTTTTTCACAAATGTAGCCCTTGGAGAGCTTTATAACATACACAAAAAATGGTGGCGCCACCTGCAACCACTTTTGCACAGTGTCCATCTGTTCGTCTGCCTCGGGTTAAAATCACTCATATCTCTGCAGTGACTGGACTAATTCACCTGAAATTTGGCATGCGTATACATCCTGGATAGCTTTTCTGATTTTATGACAGGTGGCGCCACCTACATTCACGTTTACGCTGCAGACATCCAAGCTCATATCTCGGGAACCGTTTGACCGATCAGGAAAATTTTTTTGCATAAATGTAGCCCTTGGAAAGCTTTATAACATACACAAAAAATGGTGGCGCCACCTGCAACAATGTTTGCACAGTGTCCATCTGTTTGTCTGCCTTGGGTTAAAATCACTCATATCTCTGCAGTGACTTGACTAATTCACCTGAAATTCGGCATGCGTATACATCCTGGATAGCTTTTCTGATTTTATGACAGGTGGCGCCACCTACATTCACGTTTACGCTGCAGACATCCAAGCTCATATCTGGGGAACCGTTTGACCGATCAGGAAAATTTTTTTGCACAAATGTAGCCCTTGGAGAGCTTTATAACATACGCAAAACTGGTGGCGCCACCTACAGCCATTTTTGCACAGCTCCTGTCTGTTTGTCTGCCATGGGATAAAATCACTCATATCTCGGCAGTGGTTTGACATATCTGGCTAAAATTTTGCAGGTTTATACATCCCCGACAGCTCTCTTGATTTTATGACAGGTGGAGCCACCTGCATTCTAGTTTATGCAGCAGACATCCAAGCTCATATCTTGGGAACCGTTTGACCGATTGGGCCAAAGTTTTGCATGTGTATAGTTCTCACATAGCTCTTTATCATACGCAAAACTGGTGCCGTCACCTGCAACCATTTTTCCTCAGCATCCATCTGATTGTCTGCCACGGGCTTAAATCACTCATATACATGTAGTGGTTTGACTTATCTGCCTTAAATTTTGCATATGTATACAACTGGGACGGCTTTCTGGATTTTGTGGTAGGGGGGGCAACCTTCATACACAATTTGGCTGCAGACATCCATGCTAATATGCAACATTTCACTCTATTTCCCCTTGCCACTTAATCCATGCCTCACTTCACCCGTTCCACTCTGATTTAGGCGGATACACGTAGTCGCTTGTCGACTACCCGTATTCTAGTTGTTTAGTCATAACACTAAAGAACCCCCAAAGACGAACTCTTTTGAGAATCATACCAAGTTGTGCAGTCTTCCCATAAAATCTACAGAGCGCATACCCCTGGTTGAGACCGGACGTAAGATTTCACGGCGATGTCATGTGTCTAATTCATATCGTTATTGTTCGTTACCGTTTTTTTCGACAGGTCGTGTACAACGGCCCATTCCACCAGGGGAGACTGAGGTTCCTCCCGAGAAATCAATAGGTAAAGGTAGACAGTTTTTTCTTTACAAGAAATTAAACTGATGCTAATATATATATATATCATGTATCATCCTGTACATCCTTAAAAGCTATTAAATACTTGTACCAGTTCAAACATATTTTGCACTGTACGATGTGCTCCGTACGATGTTGTAAGCTTTTGAAAGAATACACCTTCTGTAATCAATGAACAGTTTTGGTAAATATTAATAGAGACTTGTTCCTGCACAATATAAATATATATATATATATATGTTTGATACTGACTCTGGTGGAAGTCATTGTGCTTGATTGTTGTTGGACGAGGCGGGTTAAGATGAATGCTTCAGATAGTATATAATACATTTTCTTGGTATTTTTGCCGCTGAAATAAGTGATGGTACAACGTAAATTGATGGACGATATTTGACTTAAATATTTGTTTCTTGCTGCGTCTCCATGTTGGTGGATAACTGTGATATAACCTTTCTTTATAGTTTCTTCCTGCGCCAACAATCCTTGCCATAATGGAGCCTCTTGTATTGTTACTCAACAAAGTAGTCGGGGATATATTTGTCAGTGTACCTCTGGATACAGTGGCGTTAACTGTGACCAAGCCGTGCAAGGTTCGTATAGTTTAACAATGTTAGTACCGTGCCCCCTTCCCCCTTAAAACATTTTTTTGGCAGTATTTGCAAGAAAATCAATTTGACTTGTGACTATCACTCAGTCACCCATACACCACGTAAATAAAAGCAAGCAATTATGTTTTGTGATTAGAGCTTAAATTATAAGAAAGAAACAGTTTCACACCGTTGGAGGGGGGGGATTCCCCTCCCACAAACTCACCCCCCCCCCGGTCGGGGGCTACACCCCTTCGTTATGCATTGCTCTGACAAAGCATTTACTACCCCCATCCCACCCCACCCCCCAGTCAAAAATTAAGCGGGCACAAATCGATTATATAAGACCAAGCAAGTTGACATTTCACATAATGACATGTCCTGATTTGTCCTCTACGGTGATACAAAAGTAGGTCACTTCGACCTATATTCTCTCAGTAGCCGACCAAATACACGTGTTTCAGCTCATCAGAAGCTACGACTCCTGAATGTGAAATTCATATAAAAGACCCACCTCTCAGAAAAGGGCGGATGGGTTGTCATTGAAATTCAGGATGTTGATTGTACACGTTTAACTGTTGTAGAAGACATCCTGGTACTAAGGGCGACACCCATAGCGCCATCTATATGTACACGTTGCAGCAGGCTGGAGCACCTTATATTTATCTATGTATTTATACATATTTTACTTGATTTTTCCTAAAGATGACAATTAACAGCAAATCGCCTTAAATACGGCGGAGCATAAATCATAAATGGTGGTTTAAGGAAGTTCACATTTTACATGCTGACAGGTCCTACATGGAAATCCAAAAGTAGATCACTGTGACCTCCTTTTTGTGAATTACGGAGCGAAAACGTATTTGAACATCGTATAAGCTATAATTCATGTTGGTATTTAAATTCACAAAAGGCCAAATTTTCCTGAGACATCTGGATGGAATTTATGAAAGTCTGTATATTATAATAAATGTATCCCCCACTGAAATCAGTGATAACATGGTTTAACGCGATCGTGCCACCAGATAGCTCATGAACTTTTCACAGACCTTTTTCAACTTCATTGACAAAAATCGTACCCTTTTCGTTGTCTCAAGAACTAACAATGATAATGGTAAAACATTATGTTCAGACCTATGTTTTTTTATGATTAATACTAAATAATATCAACAATGGTTTAGAATCAATTTCGATTTTCATTATTTTGCAAAATGCAATTTAGGGCCGCTATTGTATTAATCGTACTTTTCCCATTATCTCAAGAATTTTCCATAATAATTGGTCAAATATATTATCTAGACCCAGGTTTCAGCGTCCAAGATTATCTAAAACCTTATTAACAAGGGTTTGAGAACATTTGAATTTCTAATATGTAATTTAGTGTTGCCATGGGAAAAAATGATAATCTTCAATATTTCAAGGTCACTCGTAGTTGAGTTAGTTGAATTGGATAGAGCAAACCTGTAACCCCACAGCAGTGTGTAATATATCTCTATAAAGAAGCTGCATCCAAAGTATGTGGATACTTTTGCATATCGTATCAAGTTTAGATTCCTCAACCTGCTCCTTGTACAAGAAATGTAGGTGAGGGACTTGCCAATTTCCTTTGATAAACGCTTTCGTGATTGGGTGGCCATTGACGAAAAACTTATTGCATAAATATATCAAGTTTAAAGAAACGATGATATTTTGTTGGATATGATATCTGGTCATAAGTCCCTATTAAAAAAATATTGTCGTAAGAAAATAGGGAAATTTCTTTTCATGTTTTCTTTGATTAATATGCAAATTATGACCCATTTCCTCAACTATCATACATTTTCACATCATCTGCTTTTAGAAGAGTTATAGCATTTAAACCTCAACCGTACATCATTAAGTATTCCAAACATCCAATATGCAAATTCATTCCTGTATGGTAAGCTTTACCTCTAATGTTCAATGTATTATTTTGACGCAGTTTCTTTAAGTTTCTCAAATCAGTGAATGGCATCAAAATTATATGAACGGTTACGGATGCTTCCCTTTGGGGATCTGAGTGAACATAAAATACGCGTTGACTTTTCAAAGACTACCTGCTCAACAGTACTCCTTATAGTGTTTAATAGATAAGGCTGAGAACCTATTCCAAGAGAAACAGCTGAAGGACCTAAATCACATCATTTGTGAAGAACGATACCAAACACACCAGAAAACATTTCTTTATCAAAGGAAAACTGCTGCTTGTCTGTTTTGGCACATTTGTCTTTTTCCTTCGTTTCTTTGTCCAGTTATGTTCACAACAGTCAAAATCAACAATTCAATGAAAAGCTACAGAAACATTGCTGAGCGTTTTCGTTGTTCAGTCAAAAACGTCATGGCTGAGGCAATGGTTCCCCTATTTCATCAATGCAACGATATTTTTGTACCGCTTATCTAGTCGGGGATAAGTACGATTTACGTGGTTTATGGCGGATTTGTGATCGTATGGGTCCCTGGTACATTTTAGATAAGTTGTCCTCATAACGACCATGGGTAATGTTTGTAGGATGCAAATAAGGGCCGCCATTAAGAAAAAAAGGGGGGGGGGGGGATGTCCAACCAAGGACTAATGAGAAACCTTAATAAACAATTTTAGGTTTTTCATTAGTCCTTGGTTGGAAACCCCCCCCCCCCCCCCCTTTCCTAAATCCTGGATCCGCCCCTGCCATTTAAACGAAAACATAATAAAAATTATCATATGTATCATGACAATAACATATTGTCTCTCTTTTTTTAGCACAAAATAACCAATAATGACGTCTCGAAAAATTAACAGTAAGAAATAAGGATATTGCATCAAAGGTTTAGGTATCTAAACGTCAAGTGTAACATGCGCTAAATATTTTCGACATAAGGATAGTCAGAAAACATTATTTCTGATTTAGGAAAATATCAAAATAAAAAAGAATTACAATGATCAGCGGATGTCCCCTTAATTGTTTTTCAAGGTAACTTGACAGTGAAGAGCTTACTTTGTACAACTCTTTACAAGGCTTCCACGGACTCCTTTATTTCATATATTTCGTTATGAATAATTGTCTCGTATAATTTCCCTTTTTCTTAATTCCTTGCTCTTATATAGACCTGTACATGTACTCGCAGTTACAGAAGTAAAGCCATCTATAGATCAATTAAACAGACCTTTAGGTGCTGCCTGTACAACTGAAGTCATGGAATTAAAAGTAACAAAATAAAACACGACTTTGTAGTAAAAACCTCTATATGTGTCCAATATTTTTCCTGGAAATTCTTATTTATTCCTATATTTTTATCTTTAGTGTTAAAAATTCCTATACATTTATTTCTTCGGGTGTTTTTCATCAGTCCTTGGTTGGACCCCCCCCCCCCCTTTCCTGACCTGGTGATCTTTTTTTAGGTGAAAAAGGATCCAGGATATAGGAGAAGGGGGGGGGGGTCAAACCAAGACTAATGCACAGTAAGGGCCGCCATTAAGAAAATAAGGGCCGCCATTAAGAAAAGGGGGGGGGGGGTCCAACCAAGGACTGATGAAAAACCTTAAAATTTTTTTTTAAGGTTTTTCATTAGTCCTTGGTTGGACCCCCCCCCTTTTTTTTTTCCTAAATCCTTGATCCGCCCTTGCATCTTAAAAGTTTAATAGGAAAACATAATAAAAATCAAGATTATTTTATTGGACTTGATATATCAATTTCCAAGAAATGTGTTATAAAATATATATACATGGTTGTTACATATGTTGAAAGACCGGTTTAAGACCTTTCCAGATATCTTCATTTTAAAGATTGGTTGAAAAGGAGCAAAGATATTCACATTTAAGTTACCCCTACCTCTTTCCATTTTTCAGCTTTAACGGTCAAGCGACGGCTAAAAAACGGCCAGTAGCACCAATCTGATACCACTATTTGACAGTACTACCCCCTAGCGGTGCTGTAGAGGTATCAAGCTACCATAAAATTAGGTTAAACCTTGGTGGTGTCACTTGCGTGGTAGGTTGTGCCCCTACAGAAATTAGCTCCCGGACTATCAACCTCTTGTAACCGTTCATGCATGTCTCTTCTCTTATCTGTTTGGACATTTCCGCTTTTCTCAAATTCAGCTGAGCGTCATGCTCCATGGCCAACTTGGTTATTATAGGAGACACGCAAGTCCTGCTCAAGTATGGTTTGTTATTGCAGGTATTTATTTATTAGCTATTTTTGTCATTCTAAAGCGGTGCCATGTGTCTTGTCAAACCCATGTCAGCATGGTGGTTCGTGTAACTCGTGGAGAGATCGCGTAACGAACGAGTGGCGGTACGCATGCGCATGCACAGATATGTACGAAGGCGACCACTGTGAACAGGGTACATATATGATTACATGATTGTCTCAATATTTCTTAAGGTCAATATGACCAGTCAAGTCGCTCTTAATTATTTCCCACAAAAAAGTGTAAAATAGCAAGCGTGACTGAAACCAGAAGATGTATCCTATTAATAACGTCAACACAAGTCCAATTGTAAATGTTAATGGTCAGAGGCGGACAGGAGACTTTCTTTTCTTTGGTCTGTTTTTTTTTTCAATATTCTCATGAAATAGGCCCGAACCATGATAATAGACGATGGAGAGTTTCTGATATTTTAATATTGTATGCAGGAACTGTGTCATATCTGTACATCGTTATCCATATGGTTACAGGTTATAAGAGAAAACACAAGACTTCTATTAACCATCCCTCTAAGCTTGTTTTTTAGTAGGACCTGATTCTGTTAAATATTCAAAAAGAAATTCCATAGAGATATAGTTCCAAATTATGAATAATCACAATAATATTAATGTGATAACTCATTCTGAAGGTTAAAGATGGGTGAATATAAAGTAATTTTTCTTCAATATATCTTTGTCAGAAAGTGCGTGCGGGAAAATCCCCTGTTTGAATGGAGGAACCTGTCAGCTGGATCGGGAAGGAAAGCCGTACTGTTTATGCACCCGAGACTTTGCCGGCAAAAACTGTACCGAAGGTAAGACTCATCTCATGGAAACTACATATATACTGATGGGATTTGACATAAACAGATCATTATGTTAAAACTTGATAAGCTTAATGGGAGCGTCGTTCAAAGTGTCCGTTGATCCATGCATGTGCTTTTTTGGAAACAGTAATAATGTTATGCTTTTATACACCTATGACTTTAAGTTATGATGGACAAGCACCCGCATTCATAATCTGTAATATTCAAATAAATTTCTCCTGGAGAAAAAAAGAGATGCCGTTTGGTCACATGTTGTCAACCAACACCAATCATGCAATATTTATAGGGTGAGGACGCTGGTCAAAATATTCTACTCCGATCGCGAGTTTAAAAATATTTGACATTGAATTTCTGGTTACGCACAATAACATTGATATGACTATGATATATAATCACACTTCTTTATGGTATATGTGACTTTGCCTTAAACTTTTTAAAGAGAAAAGAGAAATATTTTCACGTCATTTATTCACGTCATGTAACCATTTGATCGACAGCTTTTTTAATAATATATTCTGGAAGATACAGGTGTATAGAGATGTTACTACACTGTGGTGCCTCAGGTGTAAGAACCAGGACATACTCTTGGAATAGACCACGTGGGGCTCAGCTCAAAGGGAGCGATTTGCGACTGTGCGATAATACATGCTACCTTACTAATCTCTTACAGAGAACCCCTGCAATACGGAAAATATATGTAAAAATGGAGGTACATGCAACTCGTGGAGAGATCAAGTGACCAGTAACTGGGCACATAACTGTAAATGTACAGACCTGTACAGCGGGACCAGCTGTGACGTAGGTATGTAAACTTCTAAAGAAAATTACACTTTTATTTTGTATTTATGAGTCTTTCAGTGCTGTATAATGAACTGCTTTGGAAAGGTGAATTGGAATATTTGCTATTGAACTAAAATTAATCCAGTCCACACATCACAAGGCAGACCAAATAGAGACCAAGTTTATTTCGTTGCGAAAACAGTTCAGGAGACACAATTAAACACAATTGAATAGATTCCTAATAATCATATTTTTTCATGCATAATAACAAAACAATTATTAGTTAAGTATAAATTATTAGGGCCCCGCTTGACATGCGGGTGCCCTATAGTGATCACCGTGTCAGTCTGTCCTTCCGTCCATCCGTCCTTCCGTCAGTGACACTTTCTTTCGCGCGCGATAACTAAACAACAATATACTGCAGCTTTCCCAAATTCACAGGGATGATTCATACCTGTGACTGCTCCAGACCTATCGAATAACAGACTTGTCGGAATTCTAATGTGGTCGCCACAGCCCAGTTGCTGATTTTCTCTCGCGCGCGATAACTCAACAAAAACATACTGCAGCTTTCCCAAATTCACAGAGATGATTGGTACCTATGAGGGCTCCAAACCTATTGAATAACAGACTTGTCGGAATTCCAATATGGCCGCCACAGCCCGATCGCTGATTTTCTTTCGCGCGCGATAACTAAACAGCAACATACTGCAGCTTTCCCAAATTCACAGGGTTCATTGGTACCTATGAGGGCTCCAGACCCATCGAATTACAGACTTGTCGGAATTCAAATATGGCCGCCCGGCAAAATCACTGATTTTCTTTCGCGCACGATAACTCAAAAACAACATACTGCAGCTTTCCCAAATTTACAGGGATGATTGGTACCTACGAGGGTTCCAGACCTATTGAATAACAGACCTGTCTGAATTCCAATATGGCCGCCACAGCCCGATCGCTGATTTTCTTTCGCGCACGATAATTCAAAAACAACCTACTGCCGCTTTCCCAAATTCACAGGGATGATTGGTACCAATGAGGGCTCCAGACCTTTCGAATTACAGACTTGTTGGAATTCAAATATGGCCGCCACTGCCCAATCGATGATTTTCTTTCGCTCGCGATAACTCAACAACAACCTACTGCAGCTTTCCCAAATTCACAGGGATAATTTGGTACCTATAACGGATCCAGACCTGTTGAATTACAGACCTGTTGGAATTCCAATATGGCCCAGATGGCTGATTTTCTTTCGCACACAATAACTTAACAACAACCTACTGCAGCTTTCCCAATTTCACAGGGATTATTGGTGCCGATGAGACCTATTGAATTACAGACTGGCACAAAATCAAATATGGCTAACAGATTACATTCGGTGATATAATATTTTTTTCACATTATTTCAGACATATCTTCTTTAATATCATTTGATCAAGTAGGATTTTTTCTCTCATGCATATGGATAAAAACCTGTTTCTGTTAGCTATATTTTTCAAATTTAACTTATTTTTTCACTCATAAGTAAACTAGTCCAGCACTTGCAGAAACACGGGGCCCTCTGAGGACCATTGTCCGACCACATCTAGTTAATATTTTATTTCTCGAGAAGATATATCAATGTATAATTAGATGTGCAGTGCTTCTATTAACCATATACTTTATTTAAAAGAAAACATACTAAAGGATTTTTTCTTGATCCTTATATAATTCTGTTTCCTTCAGCCAACGCATGCGCCACTTACTCTTGTCGTAATGGCGGCACCTGTCGCTCCAGTCTTCAAGGCAACCCATTTTGCTCATGTACTCAGGAATACAGGGGAACATTCTGTGAAACCAGTGAGTAAAATTGAGGTTAAAATGTAACATGTATTCCTCAATAACATCTGGAATTCCAACGTTACATTGTATTAAGAACAAGTTAAAACACTAATATCGTAATAATACCCATTGTATTCTTCTCAGTATTTAATATATTTCTTTCTTTTTTCTATATGAAAAGTACAGACGTTTATTTGTAATTCATGTGACGATTTATATTATGGTCAATTATTTTAGAGATTAAACAGCGATTCAAATGCAAAATATAGATTGTTATTTGTTGATATATCCCTGTGCTTTTTATGATTATTTTTCAATTATTGTAGAAATCTGCCCGCAGAATTATACAGAGTGCTTTTCTAACAAAAGATTCAGCTTATCTGACAATTTCACAGAATGTCGGTAAGTTGAGAGAAGTTTCCTGTAAATGTAGATAGTCTGGTTTTAGATTTAAACTTAGTAAGAAAATGTGTTAACATGATTGATTTTCATCTGGTGTAAGTTTCTCTGGCCAAGGATGTATTTTCGTGACTTAATCATACTACCAAAATAATATTACAACTATAAATAAGGTTGAGCGCATTGACATTTATATCAATATGGGAATTAATTGTGTTACTTTACTTTTAACTTCTAGCTCTGCAAGATAATTGTTTTAAATACATTCATTTCTCTACTATGTGACTTTCATATTGTTTATATATTCTTTTGCGGTCGTGTTTCGTTTTGTTTCTTTACCTTAAACTACTTAAGTGGATATCCGCAAATTTTCATATTCGACTATGATATAAGTTGTTTTCGTCATGTCCCTTTTTTCACTTCTAGAGCTCAAGTGTTTGAAGAATACACAAAGACGAGCCAGTGCCTGAGGCGTCACTATGACAATATCCGTAACGGTCGTCTATGTGATTGTAATGACGAAGACGCCAGCATCATCTCCACTTACCTGAGCACGAGGAAGGAGTTTTTAGCGGCGCGCAGGTGTTTTGTCAGAAACCCTAAAGGTGAGGGCAAGTTCCGTTATCTGAAGGGATAAAAGACCAAACAAGTGAAAGCCACCAACAGTCTGAGTAGACAATAGACATCTAATGGTAACCTCTCAAACTGAGTGTTCGGGTCCGTTATATTAATAAAGAAAGATCACATTTACTTTTACCTGAAAAAGCAAACACTTAAAGTATAAAAAATGTCATGTCCTTGTATCTGACTCTCGCGTTCACTAAAATCAATGTCGATAGATGGCAGTACATTGAAATACTCGTCGCTGGTGATACAGTCATCTAAACTTATTGCTAATCGTTTCTTAGAAAGTTTATTAATTTGCAATAAAACGTGTTAAACGGATATAAACATGATTTATTCGTTTTCTGACTTTGAAGGCAAATGTCAGTGAAAGGGGTAATATGTTGTGAATAAAATAATTGTGTCAATAAAGTCTCATGCTTTGTATCTTATCTTCCAAGCTCGCCTTGAACCGGGGTGCCCTGTACATACTAGAGAATGCCTAGATCTTGGTCTGATTGCTCACCGGGGAAAACGCCGCCATTCCTGCGCCAGATTGAACAGGTCAGATGTCAACAAATTGTAAAAAGTAAAATCTGTCATACTTCTGTTTCATATAAATATATTCCGATTGAAAACAAGCCGGCTAGGCCAGGTGGTTCCTAATAACTTCTCAGAGCAAGGCGATGCGACAGCATGAACATACTAACATATAATGTTAAATTTCCTGCATAAGAATATTCAAATATGCTTAAAACGTAAAGTTATATTTGCAACAATTTTTCATAGGCCTCTCAGCTCAGGCCTGGGACTGATCACTTTGTTGTGGAAATTAACGCTCATTTTTTTTCAAAACACATGGTTGGAAAACGTATACACTAGAACCCTTTCCAAGGTGTTTCTTTATGTTTCAGAACGTTGGCTCATAGCTGCATCGACAGACTACAGGAAGGTTCTCTTTCCATGGATGATTGTGAAGGCTACAGATCATTTCACGAGGAATTTGACAATATTATCCTCGCGATTAAACGTTACATCTTAAAATGTGATGGTAAGATAAATGCTGCTGTTTTGTGGTTTAGAGCAGAAAATTTATCGGTTTGAATTTTAACAGTTTAAATACTCTTGAGAGTTCCATATAGTTAAAACGTATACATTCATGTGAAGTTAATGTTTTATCTTTTTCCTTGCACTCACTACACGATGATGTGCTACTTTTCTCTATAATGACTGTAATAATTTTTTAGATCTGTTTCATGATGAGGTAAAAATTTGTTTTACACTAAACTAGTGTTAAGAAATACTGTTACAATTTTTAGCTCAGCTGACTGTAAGTCATTTGAGCTACAGCGATCCCCTTTTTCCGGCGTCCGTCCGGTTGCCCGGCTGTCCGGCCGTCCGTTAACAGGGCACAAATCGTAAGCGTAGACCTAGACACTTCTAACTGTACATCCAGGGAGGTCCTAGGCAAATCTCCTTGGAAACCTGAAATTAGGTCATAGTGACCTATATTTTGTGACCTACGGGCCGAAAACATGATTTGGAGCACCCTGACAGTCAGACGGGGCACAAATTGTATCCATTAGGCCTGGAATCCGCTAACGTTACATTAAGGGAGGTCCTAGGCAAATATCCTAGGAAACCTGAAATTAGGTCACTGTGACCTATATTCTACGACCTATGGGGAAAGATGTCATATGAGCACCCTGAATTACAGATGGGACAAATCGTATCTGTTAGGCCTAGAATCTTCTAACACAATATCCTTGCAGTTTCAAGGCAAATCTCCTTTGAAACCTGAAATTAGGTCATGGTGACCTATATTTTGTGACCTACGGGCCGAAAACATGATTTTGAGCACCCAGACAGTCGGATGGGGCATAAATGTTATCCATTTGGCCTAGAATCCTCCAACGTGACATTTAGGGAGTTCCTAGCAGATGTCCTTGGAAACCTGAAATTAGGTCATGGTGACCTACATTTTGTGCCCGAAAACAGGATTTTGAGCACCCATAAATTAAGTCAGACAGGGCACACATTGGCCTATATTCTTCTAAAGTAACATTTTGAAACGTCCTTGGAAAAAGTCCTTGGAAACTTGATATTAGGTCACCATGACCTATATTTTGCGACCAATAGGAATATAAGCATCCCAACGGTCAGACATGGCACAAATTGTATCCATTAGGCCTAGAATCCTCTTACATAAAATTCAGGGAGATCCTAGGCAAATGTCCTTGCAAACCTGAAATTAGGTCACTGAAACCTATATTTTGCAACTATGAACTGAAAACATGATTTGAGCACCAAGACAGTCAGATGTGACACAAATTGTATCCATAAGCCTAGAACCTCCTATAATAAAATTCAGCGAAGTCCTTGGCAATTCTCTTTGGAAACCTGAAATTGGGTCATGGTGACCTATATTCTGCGAACTATGGACCAGAAACATGGTTTTTAGCACCCAAACAGACAGGGTATAAAATTGTATCCATTTTCCTACGAACCCTCTGTTGTGAAATCCAAGGGGGGGGGGGGTCCTCGCCAGGTCTCCTATGAATCCTGAAATTTGAATTTTCTGTCCATTTTTCAACATAGTAACATTAGCCATAGGCTATTCTCACAGAAAACATAAAACATTAATGAAATGAGCACCAAGTCAAATTAAGCTGAGCGTCATGGCCCATGGGCCACTTGTTAATAATTCATTATGGTGGGTTACAAACATTAGACAAAACCATGAATAAATTAAAGTTTTCCTAATGTTCTTTAGAGGAGAACTGTGATTGGGAAACAATTTTTCCATATTTATTCAGGTTGCAACCTGTCTGATCTGATGGAACTCTGCTTAAAAGATCAAGATGGCAGACATCCCGCCATCTGTCGGAGGTTGGTGATAATGCGGAATAACATAAAGCATTTGTGTATTGTTTTTTAATACATATTATTGTTATGGAATCCGGTCTTAAAATGTAAATCTTACTCTGTAGTAACACTTTTATTTCTCGGATACATGACTTTTTTATTCCTAGTAAGAAGTCTGCTGAAAAATGGTGCTGATAAATGTAACACCATTTCCTTTTCAGGCCTGGTTCAAATACATACTATGACACATCCACTGACTATTTTAAAATATCTTTATCATTATTCATAGTAGTACCACACGTGCCTCTCAATGACATTTAGTGTCATCATGCTGTGTAAAAAGCCCTTTGACAGGAATGTGTTTACTTTATATAATTCCTTCCTTTGTACAGTGGCGGATCCAGAACAAAATGTAAGGGGGCGACAGGAGTTTAGCTTGCGTAGCGCCCGAGGGGGTAGGATGTGGGAGGGGGTGTCCCCCTCACAGGGTGAAGAAATATTTTGAAGATATGACGATTAAGAAATTTGAGCATTTTTAGGCACTTAAAACCAGACATTTTTGTTTCTGAAAAATTGGATAGGACTACAAAGCACAAGTTTTAGAATATAGGCCTAACACACTGTTTGTCTGAAAGGTCTTAAAGGTTAGTCATTTGTCACCTTGTAACACCTAGTTACTTGCTGGTACGCATGGTCCTGACATTGGTGCACTGTGGTTTTTATCTTCCAGTGCAGCCACTAAAAGGACTAGCTTCAAGTGGATACAGTATCGGAGATATAAGAATTTATTCCTAAGCATTTACTCATGTGACAAGTCAGTGGCGTCAATTTTTCTTCCAGGGTGGGGGGATGACTTTGTATATACATATACACACACATATATGTACCCTTATATACCCATATACGTGTCTGAGTGACATATTAAACTATATATATATATATATATATATATATATATATATATATATATTATATATACGTAATATTTTAAATAATTATAATGTTTTAGAATATAAGTTATTTTGTGAATTCTAAGCAAGGTTTATATATAACATTATTTAGTAAATAGATCCAACGTCTTTAATTCTATTTATTAATATATTTTATTTGCAATATTATAATATTATTCTCTGAAAAGTTTGGGGGATGATTACATTGACCATCCCCCCCTTGCCAAAAAGTGGGGGGTATATATACCCCCCATCCCCCCCCTATATTGACGCCCCTGTGACAAGTTAATATTCTGGTACTCTTTGTTATTTGGGCGTTTCATGCAGTACTGATTATCCTGATGTTATATATCACTGTCAAGAAGTTAATAAAGAAGATGGAAGAAAGTACCTTTATCCAGAAAACATTGATACAATTGGCAATTTTCATGAGCCCGAGAAATCGCACAGGGGGCGATCCCCCCCCCCCTTGGATCCGCCACCGTCGTGGATCCGCCACTGTCGTAAATCTGAATTAAAAATTTATGTATCTCATTACGGTCTATAGGTCAGGCGTGATAGACATTGTGACCTTTACGCATTTTCAAGGTCACGATGGCTATCATCCTAAAATGAATTTAGCGCAATTACTTTAAAGAAGTAGAGGTATCATCACCATAATCACACCTTTGATACATCTCAGGAAGGGCCATATAGGTCAGGTTCGAACATGACGAACATGAGTGTGCAACTCACACATGCATTGTTGATATTACACTCCTCAGTGTGTCTGCATGAGTCTCTTAAGAAGTGTCTCTCGGATTCCTCACTCGTATTTAAAATTTTCCTGCAGCTACTTCAAGATAAGCGAGGAATTAACCAGATCTGTTCCACAAATCAATCTTTCTTGTCAAGGATTTTATGATAATGGACCAAAAAGAGCATATATTAGAAGGGTGGCCACTGACCTGTAGATACCATAGTTCATTCAAAGTTTACCATGATTATATAAACATTTTGAAAATAACAAGTGATGATTAAATCATAAAACATCGAGCACGCACAAAGTCTTCCGTCACTGTACGCTGGAGCAATCATTCTTAATGAAGGCTCACAGTTTATATGAGTTCAATTTTTTTTTAAATTGTCTGATTTTCTTTTGATCTGACTCAATCAACGCACGCAATTAATAACCGGATGAGCTGTATTTTTAAAGCTTGCCATAAAACATGAAAGCCCGTGTCATTATTTAAATCAACAGAACAATACGTTACGATTACATAGATACGTTATAAACGGGCAATAGACCCCCCTATCATCGTATAAAATCAATCGGTCCATAGGCTACAGTAGCTAAGTGCTACAGTCATTAAGCCAATGATGCGTGTCACACTTTTTGTATAATACAGAATGGTTCTCAGCCGCGACACGGTGAACTGTGTTATGGACAGGGTTACAGGGTCTGACAGCGACTGCAGCAAAGTTGAACTCCTCGTTAGGGCAACCATGGAACAACAGTTGGCGGTGAACACGGCTTTCTACAACAGGATTTGCAAGCCCGTTGACGACTGTAAGTGATCTCATAAAATCTTCAAATTAAATATGCATTTTATAGGAAAATAAGGATAGAAGTGACTCATTCACGTTATCTTTGGATGATTCAGTGGCAAATATATAATGTAGACCTTTATCATTACAGATCTAAAAGAAAGGGCTGGCTGGTCATGTGACAACCCGGACGGATCACCGAGTTAGACGCAAGATCAGTAGAGAACAAAGAGCTAGCATGTATACACGATACTGACATTGTCTCCCAACTAAATATAGATAGTCCGGGAGGAAAATGTGTTATATAATGAGTTAATTAATGTGTACTTTAACATGAAAGGCATAATGAGTATTAGACGAACCATGATAAATATACAAATTCATTTATTGACTGCAAGGGCTTTTTTTTATAAAATGTTAATTTCACAAAGATATATATTACATCTTATACTACTCACACAACGACGAATATACTGTATATATATTTAGTATCCAGTATCGCACGTGTACCCCGCCCAATCCTATTTAATAGGATCAGTGTCAGTCATTGAATGTTCCCCCCAATACGCACACAGCATAATCTCGTAATCTCGTAAAGTCTCGGCTTTTCAAACCACGCCGTTAGCTTCATTCTAACAACATTCACCTGATGATCGGGTCGCATCCCGTGAAACAGACTGTAGTTAATTTACAGTGTTGTTTTTCTCCAGAGTTATTTATATATATATATACATGCGTGTACGTGTGTGTGTTAAAATATTGAGCAACAGATGAACGTATATAGCCATGATTGCCATGACGCATTATGACCTCAACTTGAAAATAAGTTAACACGAGTTTTCTCTCTTCGTTCGCTCATTCCGGGAATGGGCTAATTACGATTCGCATGAAATCCTTGACTGTCTGAATTCAAAGTTACAAGGGGTTTCCTCGACTGATCTGAACCCCAAATGTTAAACCAAACCTAACACGAAAATAAACTGACGACAATTACTGTGAACTTCCCCTTTTGGCGGCCTCATAACTGACTAATAATGCATGTGTGAAGTCTGAATAAAATTAATCAGTTCACACGTACAAGCAGGGATTTATCATCTGGAAATAAAAATTATTAGTAATTCAGTAATCGGTCACATGTGCGCGAGGCAGCATTCAGTGACTAATTCAGATAACGGCCCTGACTGATTGTACAAGATAAAAATGCTGAAAACAATCTAACCGAATGGCCAACCCTCGTGTTTAATCGTCAAAATGAAAATGGGACTATAACCAGCTTTTATCCAAATTAATGTATGTGCAAATTTTTCTGAGGATCAGCTCAGTAATTGCTGGGGACTCATTATTAGTTGTGTCTAAATTTACAGGTTTAAGCACTTTTCAGTTCTTTTACTTTCTGCGACATGTCTGAAACATTCAAATTTAGGTTTGAGAATAGGGATATAGTGAATGATACCGTTCTGAATGAAGCTGACTGTAATAAAGCTCTTCTGATCACTCTTTGTCCGTCGTGCGTCCGACGGGCCGTCCGTTTACATGGCACAAATAGTTACCGCTATACCTATAAAACTTCCAACTGTACATCCACAGATCATGGATACCTGCATCTCCTACTCAAGACTGAAGGCGCCATCCTTGTCATTCGCCTGGCAACTGACAACTTATTTCCTGTAAGTTTTGTGCCGCATGCCACAATAACTGACAAAATCCGACTTGCCAACAGAAAGAGACGTAACGTCTGGGACATGAGGTCAAAATGTCTGAAAATAAGCGGCACAGTTATAACGTTATGCGTAGGCAAACTATTTTACTGGATAATTCTTTCCCCGACTATTGCGCCTTACTTTCCGGATATCTTATTAATGACTCAAACTTCCATGGTCGTCTTTATGATAGGGCTGTTGGAGGAGCGGGCATCGTCAAGGCAGCAAACATTTGTCTGGAGCCCTTGAAAAAGGTTGCGGCGGCTGAATGATGCATTGGGGCTCCTGTTATATACACACTTGGATCCGCTTCTGCCCAAACTGATCCAGGTAGGATCCTAAATGAATATTTCATCAAAGAAGCCTGTGATGTCATTCATGGTGAAGTTCGGAAGGCGATGCCCATCTGTTTGGGTCATCACTGTATACTCAAATCCCTAGATAATAGCCAGGTTCATATTATCATTGTTGATGCACCCTTCAATCAAAACATGTGCATGATCACACTTGTAAAAAATGTCTGCAAGTCAATTTACCACAAACTCAGATCGGCAAGATTCGCAGGCAGCTCACTCAGGACGCATATACAGAAAAGTCATATACTCACTCGTGGTGTCCAGACTGTACTACATCAATGGGCTGTTGTATGGACTAAAAAGAACCCAGATACATCGCCTCCGGGTCTGATGCACATGTTATAACACGTTCTCGGATCAGGGATCACATTGGCCCAGTTCGGAAGGGATTGCACAGGCTCCTAGTCAGAGAAACATATATACAAATTCCTCCTGCTGACTTTAAGGGGTGTTTAAAACCTCAGTGCTCTTAACTGCTTTACAATGCTGCTATTAACCTGTACACCGCAACGGTGTCTTTGGTCCAGTAACAAGGGCTTGCTCCACATACCTAAAATTTCCAGAAGAGCTGGTGAAAGATATTTTATGGTAGCAGCTCCCGCTTTTGGAATGCACTAAACCCAGACCTATTCGCATGCCAGCTTCTCTTCTTACTTTCAAAATGAATATGAAGACCCCTCTCTTTAAGCAGCATCCAGAAAGTGAATAGCGCATTGACTTGCGTTCCAGAAATTAGTGACTATATATATATATATATATATATATATATATATATATATATATATATACACACAAAGTCGTTTTTACAAGTAAACAGGAAAACATAAGCAAGGAAAACTGTTATCACTAGATTGAGTTTCAGTACAAGTGTTTTGAATCATAAGCAATAAACGCATATGTCAACACATTTTTTATCCTCAGTATCCCTGTCTTCTCCGATATTACTACTTTATTTTCCGTATGTCACACCACAGGGGATTTGCCTTCCAGGTTTTTTTAAGTGCCAGATCGGCCCTCTGACATTACGGCCAGATCCCTTCCCTGCCAGAGTGCCTGAACATCTATGTCTGACTCTGAGGAAAGCATTATAAGACCCCATTAGGATGCAAATATTTTTGTCATTTTTGATAACGCCTCATTGCTTACAAGTATCGTGTCACATCAGATAAACCCGCTAGACCTTTTTATAAGTTTCTTATCTCTCCAACGACACGTACCATGTGTGTGAAATATTCCGTAATAACCCAATATATTCGTATATTGTTCCGCATGTATGGGAGATTTCTGCCTGCCGTCCGAGCACAGGCGGGTGTGTCTGCCAAGGCATCACTGATTGGCTGATTATGAGGGTAGCCGAAACATTTGGCAGTGTTCACCTTCGTCACTAGAGGGACTCACTGTTTATAAGCAAAAACACGATAGCTCTTGGCTCATTTTATGCTAAAAATGGCGAAGTCTTGCATATGTCAGCGGAGAAGCAGTTCTCGTTGTATTTTAAAGTTCCTCGGTGTGAACAGTCAATGACGCTAGTCCAGGTGTATGAGCAAAACCATGGTGTGTGTACTTCAAGCATCACTCTAAGCGGAAAATCCGTGAGAGCGCTGGAGAATTCACGGAGATTTTTAAGGATTTATTATGCATTAATTATTTTAAAAATAAACTTTAAAACTACTTCGAAAATTATACCATATTACTATTCATATTTTTTCAGCTGTTAAAATACCTATTTAATCAATAATACCAGCATAATTATTTTAGAGCTATCAGTGTAGACTCTCTGCTGATTATCAGATAACATGACAATTAATTGTGAATTCTCAAATTGGATGCCAGGATGATATTTATAACTGTAAAATCATATTCACAATATGTGTATTATTAAAAAATATTCATGAACTGAATTTAAATTACCATTATATCTGTCGTGTGCAAATAACCCTATAACAATATATTCATTTTAAGATGATACTTTTGCAAATATTGATATACTAATAAAATCCACCCCACTCAGGGGCCCCAAGCCAAACAGAACCGTCCTGGCCAAGGCGATTGTGACGTCAGTATTCACAACCAGAACACACCGGCGGTATTGTAATGGCATCAGTTGAGTTTAACACGATCTGGGGAAAATATGCCAAAGTATTGCGTCGTCGGGTTGAGCAGTAACATCAAGGGTGATGGTGTGAGCTTAATCATATTTTAACAAGTGTATAAGCCACATGTTCGTGCCAAATGGACGTGGACAGGATTTCCTTCACAAAAGAGGCCGAACTGGACCCGGCCGGGCATGATCTGGGAAGGGGATTCCCCAGGTTTGGCCACTGACATGAGGGTGCGGACGGACTTTTCCTGACATTAAGTCACCTTTGTTGCCACTTTTGTTGCCACTCTATATCCCTTACATGCGTAGGCTGCTAACTAGGAAATGATGCTGCTTTTCATCTTTAAGATTCCTGTATCTCTTAGTCTTTAACTTTGCACTTTGTAACCCTGACTCGGCCTTGACACGTTGGGAGCTGGCACCACGCAACTTCTGCACTGAAGCCGTATCAGGATTTCAAGCGACGTGTTATATGACAACCAACATATATATAGCTGCTTGTTGATCGTATAAGTTTAATAATATCAAACTGATCAATCAATAAATTTATTATTAAATGTGTTTGAACGCTTGTAAATGATAAAAACTTTATTTTTTTATTTTGGGACTTTTTTTACAAGTTTCAAGACGCATATGACCGAAAGGGTCAAGTAAAGCTCGGTGCATGGTGCCTCAGCAAAGGCATTAACATCGGAGAAACAATTAATAGGATTCTAAAAAAATAAACCCACGTTAAAAATCGTTACTCCTTATTGTTGACAATAATCAAAATAATTCATTTTAATATTTCAAATCTTTTGAAATATCAGACAATTAACAATTTAAAAAATTATACCATGCATTTCAGCATATTTTAATTCTGTGCCCAAATAATATGAAAAAAATATGCTTCGTAATGGCTTCCTTACATTAAACGTGTATGTTGTATATGGGTTGGGGATATTTTCACTCTCTTTGAAATTTGTTTTTAAAGTTTTCTTTTAAGTATCTGTTATGATAAAATGTGATAGTGTTTTAAAAATGTGTCCTGGACATAGCATATATTAATAGTGGCAAATACTTACAGGAGTATGTCATGACCGAAGGGTTAGGGTAACCCGTTTCCCGGATATAGCATATATTAATCGTGACAAACACTTACTGGAGTATTTCATGCTCGAAGGAGCATATATCACAAGTGAGAAACACTGACTGGAGTATTTCATGCCCTAAGGGTTAGGGTAACACGTATCCCGGATATATCATATATTAATAGGGACAAACACTTACTGAAGTACTTCATGTCCGAATGCTTAGGGTAACCCGTTTCACGGATATACCATAAGGACATCTTGTAAAATGTCACCAGTGTCACGCGCTCACTTTAGTATTCAATGCCCGAAGGGTTAGGGTTACTCATATCACGGATATATTAGGAGACCTGTGAAACGCACTTACTGGAGATAGGCGGGAAACTGCCCGTAGCGGCAATCTTGACTCTTTTTATGGTAGCAAATACCTGCTATTTGCGCGGGCAATTCATCGGAACCCTCTGGCAGCGCGCTCTCATATCTACTACCCCTGGTGGCAGACATGATACTTTTTATGGTAGCAAATAACTGCTATTTGCGCATGCGATTCACTGGGACCCCTCTGGCAGCCCGCTCTGATATCTACTCCCCCTGGCGGCAGTCTGGACACTTTTTATGGTAGCAAATAGCTGCTATTTGAGCTTGCGACTCATGGGGGCCTCTCTGTCAGGCCGCTCCCATAACCACTCCCCCTGGCGGCAGTCTTGGCACCTTTTAAGGTAGCAAATAGCTGCTATTTCCGCGTGCGACTCATGTGGGCCCCTCTGGCAGCCGGCTCTGATATCCACTCCCCCTGGCGGCAGTCTTGACACTTTGTATGGTAACAAACAGCTGCTATTCGCGCTTGCGACTCATGGGGGCCTGGCTCTCATATCCACTCCCCCTGGCGGCAGTCTTGACACTTTTTATGGTAGCAAATAGCTGCTATTTGCGCTTGCGAATCATGGGGGGCCTCTCTGTCAGGTCGCTCTCATATCCACTCCCCCTGGCGGCAGTCTTGGCACCTTTTCTGGTAGCAAATAGCTGCTTTTTGCGCTTGCGACTCATGGGGACCCCTCTGCCAGGCCTCTGAGATCTCCACTCCCCCTGGTGGCAGTCTTAACACCTTTTCTGGTAGCAAATAGCTGCTATTTGCGCTTGCGACTCATGGGGAACCCTCCGCAGGTTGCTGAGCTATCCACTCCCCCTGGCGGCAGTCTTGACACCTTTTATGGTAGCAAATAGCTGCTATTTGCGCGTGCGATTCATGGGGGCCCCTTTGTCTGCCCGCTCTCATGTCCACTCCCCCTGGCGGCAGTCTTAACACTCAATGTGATGATACCAGAAATTCTACCCCCTCCTAAATTATTCAGGGTAGCAAATAGCTGCTATTAGCGCTTGCGATTCATGGGGCCCCTCTGTCTGGCCGCACTCATGTCCACTCTCCCTGACGGCAGTCATAACGCTCAATGCGAGGCTACTATAAATTTTACCCCCTCCTAATTTTTTAGGGTAGCAAATAGCTGCTATTTGCGCGTGCGACTCATGGGGGCCCCTCTGTCTATCCACTCTCATGTCCACTCCCCCTGGCGGCAGTCTTGACATCTTTTCTGGTAGCAAATAGCTGCTTTTTGCGCTTGCGACTCGTGGGGACCCCTGTGTCTGCCCGAACTCATGTACACTCCCCCTGGCGGCAATCTTAACTCTCAATGCGATGCTACCAGAAATTTTACCCCCTCCTAAATTTTTTAGGGTAGCAAATAGCTGCTATTTGCGCGTACGATTCATGAGGCCCCTCTGTCTGCCCGCTCTCATGTACACTCCCCCTGGCGGCAGTCTTAACACTCAATGCGATGCTACTACATATTTAACCCCATCCCAATTTTTTTTTAGGGTAGCAAATAGCAGCTATTTGCGCGTGCCATTCATGGGGCCCATGTGGCTGGCCGCTGACATGCCACTCCCCCTGCCGGCAAGCTTAACATTAATGCGATGCTTCTATAAATTTTATCCCCTCCCAATTTTTTTAGGGTACTACAGGCTGCCAAAGCTTCCACACCCCCCCCCCCCCCCCCCCCCCGCCGGCAATAATGAGAAACTGCCTGCGAAAAATCGAAAAGTCCCATAAGCTTAACTTCAGGCCGCTACCGAAAACCGACAATTCCCCGCCTACTTTGATCAAAGATAATCACGCAAACACAAGAGGCAGGTGGGAAGCTCTTAAACACATATTACACTCCAAATCGTCGTCAGACACTGCTAATGCTAAGATTGACCCCGATTAATTCAACGATTATTTTAGTTCGATTGGGAAAAAATAAGCTATGATTTTCCAGTGAATGAGATGACTGCATATCTGTATGAGATAGCTCTTCTAAAACTTATCTATCACAACTTCAAAAACTTTAAAATAAGGCTGCTCGAATTGTTTCTAGAACTTTTAATACAGACGTATCCTTTTTGTCACTTATTCAAACGTTGGGCAGGATGAACGTTCATCAAAGATACCAATATTTTGTTTCCTTAACCGTTTTTAAATGCCTGACTGGAAATGCACCTAGTTCGTTTAAACATGCGTTCACCGTTGTTAACACTTCACATCAAAATCGCTTCTATCAAGGTTTCGATTTATCTTTACCAAAACCAAAAATTGAATCCTTTAAAGCAAGTCTTACATATATGCTGGACCAAGCATCTGGAATGTACTGCCTATGAGTGTAAAAACTGCTAATAATATTAGCCAATTGAAATCTTTGTACAAGCAGTTGTTACAGGTGCTCTTTTTATTGTGTGACACGGGCGTAACTCATGTTGTGACACCCTCGCCGGGCCGTTTGTTACATTCGCAGTTTAATCCGTACTGGTTGAACTCTCGTTGTCATGCTAATCTTGAGCTTTCTCGCCTGGTCGTAAGTCACGTGATGACCTTGGTGTGTAGTGACACACAGTGATGTTCTTCTAGGTGATCCCTGTAACGCGTGTTTACTGTGTTGTGTAAGATCTTTGAGACTGTTCGAGAAGTGGAAAATTTTCGGCATGGGGTGAAGAGTATATAAAGGGGCTGTGTTTTAGAGCCGGGGGAGCAGCAGAAAAGATTTCCAGCGGACGCAGAAGCGTGTGTCAGTTTCTGGGACCTTATCCGACGAGTGCAGCAATTATAGATTTCCTTCAGACTTTCTCCTGGATTTTATGACGAGTTGTTTGGACTTCAGTTAACGTTTTGGATTGTTACAAGAGCTTTACATGGGACTGTCATTCTCCGAGAGTATACCTTTAAAGAACTTATCTTTGTGACGATGGTGGTATCCAGGTACTGTGCACTTTGTGTATTTTACTGTGTGATTGTATTGATTTGTTGTTATACCGCTGTTTTATAGTATAATTGTATTAATTTAGTGTATTGTAATGTTAGGGTTGTTTTAAGAATAAATTATGGTTATTTGTTGTTTTAAGAATAAATTATGGTTATTTGTTAACAAAAAAACCAGTGACTTCTTTATTCATTCCCCTAGACATTTCCCGCTGCCTAGTGTTACAGAAGATTTTTTTTTGTATCTCCATTACAAAATTTGTGTTCATCACGCATACGTGATCTGTTTATATTAGATTCCGTAACACAGTTAATTAAGTAATTTTATAAATCCATATTCATCATTCCATTATCAACCGTAGTACCAACAAATATTAACAACGTCATATAAGAGAATTTTAGATCATTTTTAATACATCTGTGTAATGACTTTATCAGTGCTCCTATGAATATAGTTTTATATATTTAATTGTATTTCATTTGTTTTTGTTGTAAAATGTTTCACATTTTGTCATAATTTCAAATGGTTGCGTTTATTTTTTGGTTTGTTCATTTGTGTTGAACCATGTATTCTATGACTTGTTTTAGCCCAGGGCCCTATAGAAAAACAGCGTATGCTGAATAGGTTATCATATAAAGTAGTATTCCATTTAACTCCTTCGGGACTGTGATTTTCGTACATGAGTAACAACACTAATATGTTTGTCATTTGCAGGCAAATGCAGATAAGACTTGATTGACATATGGGGCTCTCGCCTCTCGTAGTCTAAGCTTCTTTTCGGCTGGAGCACTGTTTATCTTTGCTAACCGACTCATGTTTATTTACATATGCTCCGCTTCTTCCTGCAGTATTAATGATAGATGCTTAAGACTAATTTATCTTTCCTTTTTTATATCTGTTTTTAAAAAGCAGTTACAAGCCATTTTTAACAACGAATCATTTGTTATTACATCAATTTTATATTTTTAAAATTATTTTGTAAGTAAATGTATTTGTAAGTATATTCAAAGCCAGCTATTCGCCTACCTTTTCGATAACATTGATGTGATTCCTCGCTTATACTCAGCGTACCTATCCATGAACTATGTATAGACCAGGTTGAGAACCTGCGAAGAGTAACACCTCGGGAACCTAAACCAGATTGACCTTTTTTTTAAAGAGCATCATCAAAAACGTGAGAAAAATTATGGTAAACGGTTCAAAGTGGTGGCTTTTGGTAAATATGGGCATATTTAAAAATATGAATTCTTAATATGAATAAAATAGGGTTTGTGGAGATGAAATACTCGTCTGTGTTTGTTTCTGTCTCTTATCTCTTTTAATTGTCTTGGTACCAGGTTTATTGTGGATTTGTATGATATGGGTTCCCTGATACATTTTAGATTAGGTTTTCTCATTACGACCTTGTACAATATTTGTAACATGCAAATTAGAGCCGCAATTAACAAAAATTCTCTTTCCAATATCTGAAGAACTATACCCACAGTCATGATAAAAAAGTCTAATATTATGTCTAAACCTTAATTCGTGGTCAAAGATTAATATAATAGCATGATTAAAAAATTTGAATTACATTTTAATTTTCGTTTTTAATTAAGAAAAGAGCTTTCCGAAAAGCGCAAAGGGTGCAATCCCTGATAAACATGTGGAAGACTCTCAGTGGGATTATTTTTATTTATACATGTTAAGTATTGGTTTAGTATATGTCCTAGAGGTTGTTCTCTCCATTTATTGGAAACTAAGCTCGAAAGTTGACATTCAGTGAATGAGCAAAGTTTTTATACAACAATGATTAAAAGGGAAATTTGATAATATATGCTTCCTTTGTCCATTTGTGAGCAGCTTTTCTCAGGAATGACTGATAGATGTTTACCAAAATTTGTGCACATGCATGTTCAGTCGGGCAGGGATTAGCACATCCAACTCTTGGTGGTGACACATATTACCTATATTTGTTTACACGGACTGTACAAATAGTACAAATATAACTAATACTACGCACTGTAAATGGCTTAGGTTATGGCGTTCGGTAATGTGTAGGGGTGAACTGTAATACCTACGCCTGGAATCGAACCCTGATGGCCAGCGGAAAGCGCTGAGTGAATTACCCCTTGACTGTTCAGGCCCTCTATATTGTTTATTCTAAAAGATCTT
The DNA here is from genome assembly GCA_026874595.1 of Sipunculus nudus. NCBI lineage: Eukaryota > Metazoa > Annelida > Sipuncula > Golfingiida > Sipunculidae > Sipunculus > Sipunculus nudus. The sequence continues at coordinate 46,229,665 of CM049312.1, read as the reverse complement.
TATTCAATGTTGAATTTCAGCATAGATAATTCGACTTTCTGTACCACTGGCGTCCAGTTGTTCGTTAAATGTTATCTCATGTTTATCCTATATAGTTAAAGAAGTTCACATGACCAATACACGTGGCAACTTTCGTATAGATATTAGCGATATTATTCTGTTTCAGCTGTTTTAATTGTACTTTGAATAAATTTTTATATTTGATGTTACGATCGTGTATAATATTTGTTTCATGGACGAGCATGCATGGTCACTTGTGTTCTTTGTTTAAGATAATAATTCATGTTGCGTTCATCTGTGTTGATTACATCTACCATATGTGCAAGGGAGACACGTCACAAATTAGGGCAAAATCAGGGGCAGCTGGGAGATCACAAGACAGTCAGGCCAACAAGACAAAATTCGGCGACTCTCTGGAGCAGGCCAAGAGCGAACGACGAAGGTCAGTTTTTAAGTTCTATGTGCAGCAAACAGCATTTGCTGTTTATCTATAAACAAATGGAAGCTATATACGATTTGATTAAAAGGAAGCGTTGCTTCGAGATAGTTATGCAAACAGCCCTGTTCTTACCTTGTTTCCAAGGACTTTTTTTACATTATCTTTTCGTTTTCCTAAGCTATCAGTTAATCAGATCATATATTAACTTAATTACCTTTTCTTTACCTAGCGTGACAAACACGACTCAATTAGGGCACTCCTACTCTGGCAGGACAGGGATCCCGCCTTAAAGTCGGAGGGTCGATCTGGCTCTGCTTTACCGTGCGTATAATTTATACATTAAGAAGTATCCTTATAATATTTTAAGAATATGTCCTTTTTATGGTTAATTTTATTACTTGGTACAATCTTTCAGCATTGTAACTTTTCCATTATCTTATCTGAACATCACGACTATATTTGCAGTATAATTCCTATTGGCTAGAGGCCAATAAAACATTAAATAAAAAAATCAAGAAACTGAAATATCTGTTTTATACCCAGCAAGGAATCCCAGGCCATGAATGCTTCAGCCGCAGTACGGAACAGAGCATGCAGAGCTGCAATACGGAACAGAGCACAGAGCTCTGCAATATGGAACAGACCACAACTGCAATACGGAACAGAGCACAGAGCTCTGCAATATGGGACAGACCACAACTGCAATACGGAACAGAGCACAGAGCTCTACAATGTGGAACAGACCACAACTGCAATACGGAACAGAGCACAGAGCTCTGCAATATGGGACAGACCACAACTGCAATACGGAACAGAGCACAGAGCTCTGCAATATGGAACAGACCACAACTGCAATACGGAACAGAGCACAGAGCTCTGCAATATGGGACAGACCACAACTGCAATACGGAACAGAGCACAGAGCTCTGCAATATGGAACAGACCACAACTGCAATACGGAAAAGAGCACAGAGCTCTGCAATATGGGACAGACCACAACTGCAATACGGAACAGAGCACAGAGCTCTGCAATATGAGACAGACCACAACTGCAATACGGAACAGAGCACAGAGCTCTGCAATATGGGACAGACCACAACTGCAATACGGAACAGAGCACAGAGCTCTGCAATATGGGACAGACCACAGCTGCAATACGGAAGAGAGCACAGAGCTCTGCAATATGGGACAGACCACAACTGCAATACCGAACAGAGCACAGAGCTCTGCAATATGGAACAGACCACAACTGCAATACGGAACAGAGCACGGAGCTCTGCAATATGGAACAGACCACAACTGCAATACGGAATAGAACACAGAGCTCTGCAATATGGGACAGACCACAACTGCAATACGGAACAGAGCACAGAGCTCTGCAATATGGGACAGACCACAACTGCAATACGGAACAGAGCACAGAGCTCTGCAATAGGGAACATACCACAGCTGCAATACGGAATATATAGTACATTTGAAATATGGGACAGACCACAACTGCAATACGGAACAGAGCACAGAGCTCTGCAATATGGAACAGACCACAGCTGCAATACGTAATATATAGCACAGTTGCAATATGGGACAGACCACAACTGCAATACGGAACAGAGCACAGAGCTCTGCAATATGGGACAGACCACAACTGCAATACGGAATATATAGCACAGTTGCAATATGGGACAGACCAAAACTGCAATACGGAATATATAGCACCGTTGTAATATGGAACAGACCACAGATACAATATGGAACAGACCACAGATGCAATATGGAACAGACCACAGCTGCAATACGGAATATATAGCACAGTTGCAATATGGGACAGACCACAACTGCAATACGGAATATATAGCACAGTTGCAATATGGGACAGACCACAACTGCAATACAGAATATATAGCACAGTTGCAATATGGGACAGACCACAACTGCAATACGGAACAGAGCACAGAGCTCTGGAATATGGAACAGACCACAGCTGCAATACGGAATATATAGCACAGTTGCAATATGGGACAGACCACAACTGCAATACGGAACAGAGCACAGAGCTCTGCAATATGGGACAGACCACAACTGCAATACGGAACAGAGCACAGAGCTCTGCAATATGGAACAGACCACAGCTGCAATACGGAATATATAGCACAGTTGCAATATGGGAAAGACCACAACTGCAATACGGAATATATAGCACAGTTGCAATATGGGACAGACCACAACTGCAATACGGAATATATAGCAGAGTTGCAATATGGGACAGACCATCGCTGCAATACGGAATATATAGCACAGTTCCAATATGGGACAGACCACAACTGCAATACGGAATATATAGCACAGCTGCAATACGGAATATATAGCACAGTTGCAATATGAGTGACCACAACTGCAATACGGAATATATAGCACAGTTGCAATATGGGACAGACCACAACTGCAATACGAAATATATAGCACAGTTGCAATATGGAACAGACCGCAGATGCAATATGGAACAGACCACAGATGCAATATGAAACAGACCACAGCTGCAATACGGAATATATAGCACAGTTGCAATATGGGACAGACCACAACTGCAATACAGAATATATAGCACAGTTGCAATATGGGACAGACCACAACTGCAATACGGAACAGAGCACAGAGCTCTGCAATATGGGACAGACCACAACTGCAATACGGAAGAGAGCACAGAGCTCTGCAATGTGGAACAGACCACAGCTGAAATACGGAGTATATAGCACATTTGCAATATGGGACAGACCACAACTGAAATACGGAACAGAGCACAGGGCTCTGCAATATGGAACAGACCACAACTGCAATACGTAATATATAGCACAGTTGCAATATGGGACAGACCACAACTGCAATACGGAATATATGGCACAGTTGCAATATGGGACAGACCACAACTGCAATACTGAATATATAGCACAGTTGCAATATGGGACAGACCACAACTGCAATACGGAATATATAGCACAGTTGCAATATGGGACAGACCACAACTGCAATACTGAATATATAGCACAGTTGCAATATGGGACAGACCACAACTGCAATACGGAATATATAGCACAGTTGCAATATGGAACAGACCATAGTTGCAATATGGAACAGACCACAGATGCAATATGGAACAGACCACAGATGCAATATGGAACAGACCACAGATGCAATACGGAATATATAGCACAGTTGCAATACGGGACAGACCACAACTGCAATACGGAATATATAGCACAGTTGCAATATGGGAGAGACCACAACTGCAATACGGAATATATAGCACAGTTGCAATATGGGACGGACCACAACTGCAATACGGAATATATAGCACAGTTGCATTATGGAACAGACCACATCTGCAATATGGAACAGACCACAGATGCAATATGGAACAGACAACAGCTGCAATACGGAATATATGGCACAGTTGCAATATGGGACAGACCACAATTGCAATACGGAATATATAGCACAGTTGCAATATGGGACAGACCACAACTGCAATACGGAATATATAGCACAGATGCAATATGGAACAGACAACAGCTGCAATACGGAATATATGGCACAGTTGCAATATGGGACAGACCACAGCTGCAATACGGAATATATAGCACAGTTGCAATATGGGACAGACCACAATTGCAATACGGAATATATAGCACAGTTGCAATATGGGACAGACCACAACTGCAATACGGAATATATAGCACAGTTGCAATATGGGACAGACCACAACTGCAATACGGAACAGAGCACAGAGCTCTGCAATATGGGACAGACCACAACTGCAATACGGAATATATAGCACAGTTACAATATGGGACAGACCACAACTGCAATACGGAATATATAGCACAGTTGCAATATGGGACAGACCACAGATGCAATATGGAACAGACCACAGATGCAATATGGAACAGACCAAAGCTGCAATACGGAATATATAGCACAGTTGCAATATGGGACAGACCACAACTGCAATACGGAATATATAGCACAGTTGCAATATGGGAGAGACCACAACTGCAATACGGAATATATAGCACAGTTGCAATATGGGACAGACCACAACTGCAATACGGAATATATAGCACAGTTGCAATATGGGACAGACCACAACTGCAATACGGAATATATAGCACAGTTACAATATGGGACAGACCACAACTGCAATACGGAATATATAGCACAGTTGCAATATGGGACAGACCACAACTGCAATTGGGAATATATAGCACAGTTACAATATGGGACAGACCACAACTGCAATACGGAATATATAGCACAGTTGCAATATGGGACAGACCACAGATGCAATATGGAACAGACCACAGATGCAATATGGAACAGACCAAAGCTGCAATACGGAATATATAGCACAGTTGCAATATGGGACAGACCACAACTGCAATACGGAACTGAGCACAGAGCTCTGCAATATGGAACAGACCACAGCTGCAATACGGAATATATAGCACAGTTGCAATATGGGACTGACCACAACTGCAATACGGAACAGAGCACAGAGCTCTGCAATATGGGAGAGACCTCAACTGCAATACGGAACAGAGCACAGAGCTCTGCAATATTGAAAAGACCACAGCTGCAATACGGAATATATAGCACAGTTGCAATATGGGACAGACCACAACTGCAATACGGAACAGAGCACAGAGCTCTGCAATATGGAACAGACCACAGCTGCAATATGGAACAGACCACAGATGCAATATGGAACAGACCACAGCTGCAATGCGGAATATATAGCACAGTTGCAATATGGGTGACCACAACTGCAATACGGAATATATAGCAGAGTTGCAATATGGGACAGACCACAACTGCAATACGGAATATAAAGCACAGTTGCAATATGGAACAGACCACAGCTGCAATGCGGAATATATAGCACAGTTGCAATATGGGTGACCACAACTGCAATACGGAATATATAGCAGAGTTGCAATATGGGACAGACCACAACTGCAATACGGAATATAAAGCACAGTTGCAATATGGAACAGACCACAGATGCAATATGGAACAGACCACAGATGCAATATGGAACGGACCACAGCTGCAATACGGAATATATAGCACAGTTGCAATATGGGAAAGACCACAAATGCAATGCGAAATATATAGCACAGTGGCAATATGGGACAGACCACAACTGCAATACGGAATATATAGCACAGTTGCAATATGGAACAGACCACAGTTGTAATATGGAACAGACCACAGATGCAATATGGAACAGACCACAAATGCAATATGGAACAGACCACAGCTGCAATACGGAATATATAGCACAGTTGCAATATGGGACAGACCACAACTGCAATACGGAATATATAGCACAGTTGCAATATGGGAGAGACCACAACTGCAATACAGAATATATAGCACAGTTGCAATATGGGAAAGACCACAACTGCAATACGGAATATATAGCACAGTTGCAATATGGAACAGACCACATCTGCAATATGGAACAGACCACAGATGCAATATGGAACAGACCGCAGCTGCAATACGGAATATATAGCACAATTGCAATATGGGACAGACCACAACTGCAATACGGAATATATAGCACAGTTGCAATATGGGAGAGACCACAACTGCAATACGGAATATATAGCACAGTTACAATATGGGACAGACCACAACTGCAATACGGAATATATAGCACAGTTGCAATATGGGACAGACCACAGATGCAATATGGGACAGACCACAGATGCAATATGGAACAGACCACAGATGCAATATTGAACAGACCATAGATGCAATATGGAACAGACCACAGCTGCAAAACGGAATATATAGCACAGTTGCAATATGGGACAGACCACAACTGCGATACGGAATATATAGCATAGTTGCAATATTGGACAGACCACAACTGCAATACGGTATATGGCACAGTTGTAATATGGGACAGACCACAACTGCAATACGGAATATATAGCACATTTCCAATATGGGACAGACCACAACTGCAACACGGAATATATAGCACAGTTGCAATATGGAACAGACCACAACTGCCATACGGAATATATAGCACAGTTGCAATATGGGACAGACCACAACTGCAATACAGAATATATAGCACAGTTGCAATATGGGACAGACCACAGATGCAATACGGAATATATAGCACAGTTGCAATATGGAATAGACCACAGATGCAATATGGAACAGACCACAGATGCAATACGGAACAGACCACAGCTGCAATACGGAATATATAGCACAGCTGCAATATGGGACAGACCACAATTGCAATACGGAATATATAGCACAGCTGCAATATGGGACAGACCACAACTGCAATACGGAATATATAGAACAGTTGCAATATGGGACAGACCACAACTGTAATACGATATATATGGCACAGATGCAATATTGAACAGACCACGGCTGCAATACGGAATATATAGCACAGTTGCAATATGGGACAGACCACAACTGCAATACGGAATATATAGCACAGTTGCAATATGGGACAGACCACAACTGCAATACGGAATATATAGCACAGTTGCAATATGGGACAGACCACAGATGCAATATGGAACAGACCACAGATGCAATATGGAACAGACCACAGCTGCAATACGGAATATATAGCACAGTTGCAATATTGAACAGACCACAGATGCAATATGGAACAGACCACAGATGCAATATGGAACAGACCACAGCTGCATTCTGGAACAGCTAGGGCACAACCGGGAAAAACCGTGGTTCGAGTCACCGGACAATACAGCCCGCGAAGCAACATCTGACATGGAGACTTTAATAAACCACCTTAAATAAAAAAAAAACGTGTTTCTCCAAATGAATGTTTGTATGAAAATGAAAAGGATTTATAGAATTGTGGGAAGGTTCAAGGAATGTTATTTCATGACATCAGGGGCGTCAATATAGGGGGATGGGGACATATATACCCCCCACTTTTTGGCAAGGGGGGGATGGTCAATATAATCAATCCCCCCCCCCCTTTTCAGAGAAAAATATTATAAAATTGCAAATAAAATATATTAATAATTAGAATTAAAGACTTTGGATCCATTAAATAAAAAATGTTATATCTAAACCTTGCTTAGAATTAAAAAATAGCTTATTTTCTAAATCATAATTATTTGAAATAAGATTAAGTATATATATATTATAATAATTATATATATTTATATATATGTATATATATATATATATATATATATATATATATATATATATATATGGTTGAATGTCACTCAGAGACGTTGAAAAAGGTATATATATATACATGTGTATATGTGTGTGTATATAAACAAAGTCATCCCCCCCACTCTGGAAGAAAAATTGACGCCACTGCATGACATTACTATGATAGCATGACGTCCAGGCCTATAAAGTCGCCAAGACGTTTTGTTTGCTGGGGGATTACATTTTCATTAAAAATCATATATGGACTACATCTCAAACCTATAAACAAAATGTACATACATTTATAAAGGGCTTTTAATTGTTTAAGCATTAATTTTGAACAATATATGTAAACTTGCTTAGGTCATGGTCAATTTAAACTGAAATTAAGCACTTCGCTTCAGTCCTTGACATTTTATGAAAATTTTTTGGTAATTTTGCGGATCGATAATTCCGGGTCTATGCGTATTCTCCCAGAGCCTCGGAGTAGGCCTACTAGGCCTACGTACAGAAAGTGCTACAATCAAAATTAAATGAAATTCATATTTATTACTTATGCCGGAACAACAGCAAATGTTCTGGTATGTCCGTCAGTCGGTGCCCAGAAGCGGGGGGGGGGGGGGGGGGGGGGGAGTCCAGGGGGTCCGGACACAATCCTTAAGTCCTTAGCTTTAACATGTGTGTGTTAAGCGATCAAATGTCTTTCCTGATTTTTTACAAAATGTATTATGTTTGAGCCCATAACTTTTTTAAATTATATAATACAGACCTTATTTCTGGCATGTACATAGGAACTATATAGAGGATTATTTATGGTAAATATGAGGAAAAACAGATGAGTGGTTTTGATAATAGGCGGTCCTGAAGTGTGAAAATAGGTTTTTAATAAAAAAAAGGAACAAAGTTAATTCTCAAAGGAACAAAGTCACAAAGACCCAGTTTTCAGCTTGGTAGGAGATCTTGGGGACATCTGACATTATGCCGAATTTTGGATTCCTAGGTCTTACGATTTCAAAACGTGCCACATCTACGGACGGACGGACGGACAAACAGACGGACGGACAATGGACCACGACTATAGCTCAGATGACTTATAGTCAGCTGAGCTAAAAAAAATTTCACATTGTCTCAGAATATAGAAATTTAAAAAAAAATTTAATTTAAATGTAATTTAATTTATTTTAAAGTCAGTTCCGGTCAGTTCCGTACGTAAAAGAGGACAGCTTAGGTAAAAAATCGAACCATGCAACAACCTATAATATATATCCGATAGATTAACCATGCATTATCTTCAGTGGTGTCATGTATCACGCGTGCAAATTGTAAACACAACATTAAACCGGTTATCAAATCTTATACGGTTCTGATGGCCTGCTAATGCTGCTATACTGATATTTATAATATGTCCATAGGGATATATTCCCTGGTACCAGTCCAAGACTTTAGTGAAACTAAGAGGATGTGCCAATCTAGTCGTCACCGGAAGTACTCATGTGAGTCAGAGAACTGTCAGAGAATCAATTTGGAGTCTGACAGTGTCTGTATTAATGATACGATTCTTTATTGGTTTACAGCCTGGAAACTAGTCCATAATACTGGTAAGTCAGATTATCAAAAATATTTTATTGCCTTTGTGACAGTATGGCGGTTATTTAGCTATTTAGTACGGGCACGTCGTATGTTGGGGTTATTCAGAGTCGAGGTGGTTTCGGACATACTGGATTACTGTGTTTTCACTTCTGTGACTGCCACACTGACGATTTTCTTGGCCAGTCACCAAGGTAAGATCTTTGGGCAGAACTATAGAAACCGGGCTTCAGCCTACCGCCGGTAAAACGGGTGTCGCATAATAAATTGTTTCCTGGAAAAGGCCGATACTAATCATTTTCCTCAGAATTTTCGTATTTAATTTTGCTCATACTATAGCTGGAGTTTATTATATTAGAGGAGGAGGGGTCCGGGGAACCTGGGTTCCCCCTCTGAACGGGGGTGTAGGGGCTCCGCCCCCACCTAAAGCTAAATTTTCCTGTTAAAATAGTAAACGGTTTCCCCATTTTCGCGATAGATGCCTCTTCAATCGCAGATATAAATGAACAAAACTTGCTCCTGCTGGTATCTCGTCTTCACGGCTCACTTAGTAGCGTGTAGGGCTCCTAGTCCAGAGATCGTAGGTTCAATTCCCGATTCAGGCGACTTCTGATGCTTAGTAGTTGTTTATGTTAGAAGAGTTAAGTGTAGGGACATCTACAAGGAAAATTAGGAATTAAAATAGGGAATGAGAGGTGACAATTTTATATATATGTTCCTCAATACAAGCGAAGCCCGCGTTCTATAGTGGCTCCGATCTTTGCCCCGGGGATCGTTTCACATTCAAGTTTTAGCCTCTGCGGTTTTTATGTTGCCCTATAATGGCAGAGATCTTATCACACTGCACTGATTGGTGATACTGCAGTTCCCTGGTTACAGGTCAGCAAGGCTGTGTGTAAAAGGTGGAAGTCAGAAGCTAAAGGATTTTTCATAAATAAAGTGCTAAAACTTGCACAAATTACCTCTAGATCAAAAACATTTTTAATTTCTGTTGATTGAATAAAGTCTGTTCTATCATTCCATGAAGAATCATAGTTATCCATTCCGTTATCTGAAAGTTATCGACGATTTTGTGCTCAGAAGTCATCTCGGAAGCCACTCGGAAGTGCCGGGATGCGGTCCAAATGTGTAAAACTCGGAAGTCACAGAGACGCACTGGTCAACATATGGTCAGTTTAGAGCCACATGGCAAATGCAATTTCATTGCATGCATATATTTAAAGTGCTTATGATTGTGCTTGTAATGAGTATATAATACAATACATTGTACATACTAAAATATGGTAAAAGAAATCCGAATACAACTTTAAAAATACATTTATAAATTACGATATCATTAAATATTAAACAGTTTTAATATATTTTCCTTACGTAATTTTCCAAATATCCAATATATTTAATATTATCATAATATATTGGAAATTCAATATATCCTAATAGGACATCGCTGGAACAGCAACAAACATATATATACCAAATAAGACGTAAATTAATAGTGTTTAATAACGTGAGAATTCTACGATTTTAAAAAAAATTAAGATATATCATAGTAAGGGATACAACAGAACAGGAAATATATTACATACTTATGTATACACGTGTGATTATAAAATCTAATATGTTTTATGTTTAAGCATAAAGTTGGTTTTAAACAAAAAATAAAACATTTTCAACTCTTTCTTTCATACTTATTCAACCATGATATTTATTTTCTATTTAAAGCACTCTTGATATTGTTACAACATTATTATCGTAATTTAACTTCAAATAAATTGATATTTAAAAAAATTTGAAAATATTTTTATAATTCATTTCACTCTCAGATGTTATGTGCCTAATAAGGGCATCTAAAAACAGAATGTGTTCCTAGCTTCAATTAAGGAACTGCACGGAGTAACGATTACAGTTATCTCAGTGAAGAAATTCCTATTTTGTGTTAGGAGGAGATCGTTGAATATCAAATCTTAGATAAATAATCTCATAAAAAGGATCTTATTGACACATAAGACATTGGAGGCCTCAAGTAAAAGTCTGTATGTCTGGAGGTTAAATGGTGTCATAAAGAATTTACGGATATAGGCATTTTTATCAAACTGGTTGCTTAGCTAACATTCATACCTTGAAATTCCATGCATAAAAAATGTAGGTGTCATGCAATAATGAAACAAATCCTTTCCGATGATTTTACGACAAATACCCATCAAATCAATTACTGTGGAAAATCTGGTTGGATTTTTACCGCAAAAATAAAAATTTCAATGATAAATATCAATTATTCCCATTCTTCTGTGATAAAATAGCAAGTAAACCTCTTTATAAAAAAATCATTTTCATGCAAATGAATATTATCTATATACTAACATTCTTTATTTGATACTTATATATTTACCCTTTTCGTAATTAAAATGATAAAAAAAACAAGTTAACAGGAAGCTTATTCTTAGGCCTGCATGGTAATCACTGAACTAGAGTCGGAATTCTATAAAGGAGTGCCGTGCGTTTACGGACCTAACTCCCTTCGGACTTCATAGTTGCTTGTATCATGTTTCTAATATAACACTAATTATTAAATATCTATAAGAGACTGCTTAACAAAGTAAACTCTGTTACAGTTTATTTTCAAACATATACTGAATAATTTTTGCCAAGCTAAATGTTTTGTTGATGTTTTATTGATTTGTTGTTGAATTTTTAGCTCAGCTGACTATAAGTCATCTGAGCTATAGTCCTGGTCCATTATCCGTCATCCGTCTGTCGGTCCGTCCGTAGATGTGGCATGTTTTGAAATCGTAAGACCTAGGAATCCAAAATCGGCATAGTGTTAGATGTCCCCAAGATCTCCTACCAAGCCGAAAACTGGGTCTTTGCGACTTTGTTCCTTTGAGAAATTAAGGAAAAACCTCAATTTTTTATTAAAAACCTATTTTCACACTTCAGGGCTGCCTAATATCAAAACCACTCATCTGTTTTTCCTCATATTTACCATAAATATTCCTCTATATAGTTCCTATGTACATGCTTGAAATTATGTCTGTATTATATAATTTAAAAAAGTTATGGGCCAGAACATAATGCATTTTGTAAAAAATCAGGAAAGATATTTGATCACTTAACACAAAACATGTGAAAGATCTGGACTTTTTTTCAAGTAATATAACTTTAATTAATCAAAATTAAATTGTATACCCAAAATTAGATCAAAATCTTTTAAATTTTTTAAAATATTAACAAAAATAAAAAATTGGTACCTTAAATTTTGCCTAAATTTGACCATGGCACGTTTTTTTCCTGTAAGTACTGTGGATTTAATTTTCTCAGCATGTTTTTGTTAGCATTTTGTCTGTTAACACCAAAAATTTGAAACCAGTTGATCAAAAACTGTAGATTTTATTCAAGTTTTCAAGCACCATGTAACATATTGTTTACATCAAGCTAGTGTTATGCAGAGCTCAGCTCCCCAGCTTCAGCTCTCAGTTCCTAAAATTTGGCATACAATTAGATGTCTCCAAAATCCCCTACCATGCCAAGAATTTGGTCACTAGGACCTTTGAGATATTAATGAAAAACTTTATTTTTCAATAAAAAAACCATTGTTACACTTCAATACAGCATAATATCAAAACCACTGATCTGACTTTAATCATATATAATATACATGTTTTTCTATACATTCTCTGTGCACATGCCAGAAATGATGTCAGTATTGCGTAATTGTTTTAAGTTATGGGCCCAAACATAATGCACTTTGTAAAAAATCAAGAAATATATTTACTCCCTTAACAAGGGGCTTGCTGAAGCTAGAGATTTTTTGTCAGGGATGTAACATTATTTATTCAAGATTCAATTGAATACCCAAAATTAGTTCTGAATTTTTAAAATTTTATAAGTTATTAGTATAAATATAAAATTAGTACCTTAAATTTTGCCCAACTTTGACCATTTCACGTTTGTTTCTTGTGAGCTCTGTTTATATAATTTTCATATCATGCACACATAAGGATTTCAGCTTTTTAGTTTAGAAAGCTGAAAGAAATTGGCCAAAAATTGTAGCTTTTATTAATGTTTTTATGAGACAATGTCAGACCTTGGCTCTCTCCAGCCACTCTTGAGTCACCTGTATGTTGACCTTGTTGAACTTTCAGCAAATTATGCACGCTTGAGGCGAGGCATATACTGGGGCAGCCAGGCAGCTTATGGCCAGCCACAGTTGATCCAGGTGTCCAACCCAACTCATCTAGTAGTTTTAACCAACAACATAACAATAAACAATAAATTAATAAATTTTTATTGGTTTTTAATAACAAATTAAAGAAAAATAGAAAAGGAATTTTTTAGTTTATAATAATAGGGAATTAACTTGCAGTTACTGATATATGATATATGATGATATAAGAATCTTGTATCGATGGATAGAATGTCACGTATTCCAAATAACACCAGACATGGTGCGAATACTTTGCAATTGTATTTAAATACGAATATGAATATGTACTTCATTATAAAATTTCTTGCATAAAGAATGGGAATTCAGGTAAAAATGAAAGTGTATGAATACCAGTGCAAATACTTTCCAAATGTATTCATGAATGCATTCATGAATATATTCTTTAATATTATTTTAATAATCATTTCAGTTATATTTTATTTAAAAAATCATACGATTCTCTTATTATTTTTAATAAAAATTATATCTGGGACAATATTTGTAATTTTTTTTAATAAATAGTTAAACTCTTATATTATATGTTCTGCTTATAAGTTATATGGCCAAGTCAAAATCTGTGTGACAGTAGTACTCCATTTGTTAATAAAATAAATGAAATCAATCCTCTTCCCTGTCTCCAAAGGTACTATCAAAATCATACATAAGCTAAACAACAACAACTCATAATACAGCTTATACTTATTACCACACAAAACCAGCATGTGCCTCATTTCTAAATCATATTTTTTTATTATATATAACAGCTGAGCGTCGTGACCCATAGGTCCCTTGTTTATGTCATATATATACCAGTGTATTATACCACTGTCACATTAAATCTGCCACAATAAAGTAAAAGTTCATCTGGCAGTGCAACCTGTTGTTTACTGATGATTTGCGAATGGTCAATTGGGGCATTATTTCAGCTGCTATAAGTTATATGGCACCTACATTGACAAACCAGCCATAGAGTTTGAAAGATGTCTTCATTGTTTTATTACTATTATTTAAGAGAGAACATATTAATTATGAGAAATTAAAAACAGAGACCACTGTATATACTCAATATTTATATCACATCACAATTAAAGAAATATATACACAAGAAATGTGAAGTGTCTGCAGTGGCAAATTGCAAATATAGTTTACTTGCAAATTATAACAAAAATACCATTGAATATGATTGATCAATATTTATTTCACATAAAAGTAAAAGCAACATTTATACAAGTCATAATACTGGTAATCAAAGGTAATCAAAACAATATTACACCACACCCAATTAAAGCTATTGAGTCTAATGTGTGTGAGATGATGCAAGATATATCTTCACCAAATGGTATTTCTTACATATAGATCAGCAAAATATCTAATTTGGTAAATCAGCACTATATTGTCATTTCATCGTCAAAATAAGAGTATCACACTGAAATTAGAGCATACATTGATTCATTTGCCAGCAGTTTAGATTGTGGGCTAGATTGCTGGCAAGGTAAATTTCCCCTGCAGGCAGTTTAGCCTGTGGACTGTACTGCCAGCAGTTTAGCAACTTCCTTCAAGGGTATTTGCAAATTCAGAATAACGGTTCCTGAATTTATTTCTGAGTCCATTGCTTTAATTTTCACAAGATTCTCACCAAATCCTTTGTCTGCTGCAATCTCTGGTGGTATTGTATCAAGTGACAATGCTTTCAAAGTTTTCCCGATATTAAACTGTTGGACCACTTTTAATGGTTCATATTGAAAAATAATTTGTTCCGTTTCTGATTGCACAGCAATCAAGAAACCAGCCATGATAAATTAATGGCAGCATTTTGGCATTCAAAATGTCAGAGAGAGCTTAACAAAATAATTTTCCTTTAAATTCAGTTTAAACATTTTGTGATTTAAAAAATTATAAAATATATGTGCATGCATAATTTGACATGATGTGAGCCATACTATGGGTTATATATATAATAATTAAACTTACAATTCTGAATTAACTTTAAGATATTTTTTATTGTAAATCTTAAAAATTGTAAAATGCAAAAAAATGGATATGCTAAAAATATGGTTCAATATAAACTTAAAAGAATTATTCCATGAAAGTGAAATTAAGGTATCAGTCCTTGTTATCACATATTCATCATGGACTGTTTGGTCTGTCCATCTTTAAACATTTCATATGCAACACAAAATCTCAAAACTGTTACTGTTTTTTATGGCATTCTTGTCAAAGAATTAGTTTAGCAGTCATATATTCAGAACTTTACTAACCAAGAAGGAGGGCCATTTCCTCATAGCTTTCATATGCTAATACATGAGAAAAACAATAACAATAGAATGAGCATATTTTGCATTTGCTAAAATTTTTCAAACTTCAGCTGAGTGCCGTGACCCATTGGTCCCTTGTTTAGACCTTCAGTGATGCAGTAGTCCATAAACTGGGCACAAATTGTAACCACTGGACCTAGAACCCTTTAACTTGACATTCAGGAAGGTCCATGAAAATCTCCTTGGAAACCTGAAATTAAGTCTCTGTTACCAATATCCTGTTGAGCTATGGGGCACAGTAGAACCTACCAGAATAATTAAAAATTTGATACAAAAGCTCCAATATCTGAACAACTGATGCTTTGATCTCCTTGATTCTTTGCATACAAATTCATCATGGACTGTTTGATCAGTTCCTACAGAATGGTGGCACCACCTAGATTTTTCGAATTAATATGCATTTTTAGCTCAGCTGACTTTCAGTCATGCTGGGCTATAGCGATGGGTCTTTGTCCGTCGTCCTTCCGTCTGTCCGTCCGTCCGGCCGTCCGTCCGTTAGCAGTGCACAAATCGTAACCGTAGGGGCTAGGGCCATGAACCCTATGCAGTCTTAGAGGTTATAAAAAGATCTCCTTGCAAACCTGAAATTAGGTCACTGCGACCTATATTCTCGAAGTTATGGGGTGTGTTTGCACCCCCCAGAAATAACTCTTTGAGACAAAATTTTCATCCCAAACCTTCCATCTTTCACATACAGCTCACCTACCAACAGGGGAAGAACCATAATTATTTTGAGGTCAAAAGGTCAAAGGTCAAGGTCACAGGAGCTTCTTCTTTGAAAAGCCTGTGGATGCATTTTAAGCCAACCCTTTCATCCCAATTCTTTGATTTTTCACATATAGCTCACCTACTAAGTTGGAGAAGAATCCTATAGATTTTGAGGTCACAAGGTCAAAGGTCAGGGTCACAGGATCCACTTCTTTGAAAAGGTGGTGGACACATTTCAAGCTAGACTTTTCATTCCAAACCTTCCAGCACTGATATCGCTTCTCTGCCAACAGGGGAAAAGACCTGTTGATTTTGAGGTCAAAGGTCAAGTTAACAGCACCCACTTCTTGCGTGGAGTCATTTTCAGGCAAACTTTTCAATCTGTACCTTCCATCTGTCATATATGGCTTACCTACCAATAAGGGAAAAAGCCTATTGATGTTGAGGTCAAAAAGTCAAAGGTCAAGGTCACAATATTTAATTGTTCTAAATGCTTGTGAGCATATTTCAAGTGTAACTGTTCAACCCAAACCTTCAGTCTTTCACATATGCCACATCTATGCATCACTCAGTTTGACTCAAACTTCATATTTATGGGTCTTTTTGCTTGAATAAATAACTTATTGATTTTGGGGTCAGCTGGTCAGCAGGTTAAAGGTTGCAGGTCAAAGTTATTCACCCATTGGTTGCCAAGTAATTACACCAGATTTAAGTGGTTAGTAGTTACCCATCATTTAGAAAGAATCCAGTTGATATATGGGCAAAAGGCCAAGGTCATAGGTCAGGGATGTTCACAATTACCTATTTTATAGACCATCTCTATTTTTCTTGTATATATAACCATCCCACTCCAGCTGGTACATCTCCCTGTGTGGCTGTAATTGTGAGTGACACTGGTGACATATGACTCCCTTTTGTATCAGCCGATTAAGTGATAAGGCTCAGTGATAAGTACCTCGTTACTTCATAACAAAAACACTGTTGTCAAAATGCTTCAGCCAGGCATTAAGACTATGAGAGTATAGTATTAAGGTTTAGCTACTGATTTATAAGATAATGGGAACATTTTGCAGTTTATTTTATGGAATCCTAGCAATAAACTTAGTTTCCTAGATATCTGAATATTTTAATATATATCACCACATATAAAAGCAAGTGTTTGTTCTCATAATATGTGGATGTGTACCTTGATTTAGGATGGCTTTTTGTTTTATTTCAAGACTCTTAGTCATGCTTTCTGCATTTCTTTTCTTTCAGGTTTGGCAGTCTACCCACCCTGCTGACCCCATTGAAAAGCAGAGTGATAATAAAAAATATTGGACTTACACTTTTTACAATTGCATATCTATAAATCTGATATGAGGGCCTGGACATGCCTTTTGAATTATTTTGGGCATTCATTACTGGATAATTTGCCCCAAGTTTGGTCTCTTATTGGAGAATGTGGGATATCAAATGTCATACTTGTCAGAAATCCATTATGTCTGCCAGTTAGCCACCTTAGAAATTCTTTCTTCAGTGCAGTTTCAGTAATTTTTCTTTAATGTTTGGTCTGATTTAGAGAATGTTTGTTGTCTGATTTCAGACTTGTCAGAAGTCCAATATGACCACCAGGCAACCATCTTTTAATTCCTTTTGATCATATTATCTCAAGAACAGTTAAAAGTGAATGCAGTTGGATGTATATTTATGTAATCTTGTAATGGATTGGGTCAAATATTTCTGAATAAATATTACCATCATTTATAAAAGTGCAGTACAGTTGGCTTGTATTGAATAAAAATTCATACAGAAGCACCTGTTTCTCAATAATTCTTGCATGTATTTCCTTGATTTTTGCTATATATTTTGATCTTATATTTGCCCTTTGTGGTGTTCCTTTGAGACTGACAGGTTTCAAGCAAGCTGTTGGAATAGTTCCTGATAGCTTAACAATCATGCATTTTCCTCAGACCATCAATTCACTGTGTTTTAACCAGACATAGGTGATATATATTTCTGTTGTCATAGAAAATTTTCAACAAATTGGCAAATTGGTTCTTCAAAATTTGACTGGAAGTTGTGAATCTCAGTCCATGATGTCACAGGTCATGCTTGGCAGCTGAGCGTCATGACCCACGGGTCACTTGTTTTCTCTATTTTTGAGACTTTCAGGGATGCAGTCATCTGTTATGAGAGCACAAATTGTAACCATTGTACCTAGAATCTTCTATCTTGACATCCAGGGAGGTCCATGAAAAATCTCCTTGGAAACTGCAAACTAGGTCCCTGTTACCTATATCCTCCAAGCTATGCTTCAGTTGAATGAGGATACCACCTACAAAATTTGGCATTCAGGTTATAACATTCCTTTTGTGAATGTCTTCCTAGTCAGCTGAGAGTTATGACCCCCAGGTCACTAGTTTAGTCTGTTGGTTGTCTGCCAAAATTAATTGAGCATATATTTTCAATGTCATTTATTATGAGAGACAGGTTTACATATTATTAATAATTGGAACTCCTGCAGACATTTATTAATTATTGTAGAACCATCATATTTGAATATGAATAATATTTAGCCCGGGATAGCCAAGGTCAAGGTTGAACAATGGTGCAGCTGATCCAGCCAGGAGAACATCCTCGGGGCTATTTAAAGGTGGATAATTTCTGTAAATTGTGAAATTAACTTTGTTAGTGGGTTAGTTTAGTATAATGCGTAGTTTTCCACAGAAAGACAAACAATGACTGCTTAAAGTGAGGGGAAATCTTGTGCAGGAGGGAGTAATATCAACAGGGTCGGCGTTGTCCAAATTCTCGGCTTGCAATACTAGTGCCTTAGGTAGGAAGGCATGAATATATACTCATATAGTGCACAGATTCCTCCATTTCTTGATAATAACACAACCACAAATAGTGATTCGAGCAACTGTGATGCCAAAGACACCGGAGACATTTATTGATAGACCAACACTTCTTTTTATACGTCTGTCATATGATTGGAGTATTATGGTATACCCACCGTCCGTCTGTCCACTTTTAGTGTCACAGCGATAACTTACTAGGGCTTTGATAAATTTTTCACCAAACTCAGCTTAACTACTAATTAACAGATTATCTGGCCTGAGTTTGATTATAGGCAAAATCCACGCATATCTTATAAGGTCAAGGGTCACTAGGCTACTTTGTGGTGTCACCGCAATAACTTTCAAAGAATATGAAGGATTTTGGTAAAATTCATCAGAAATGTTAATCAATAAAATATCTCACCTAAGTTTTTATCCTGCAAAATCCATGCATATTTAATGAGGTTGCCACACTCTGGAGGCACCGTGGTGACTGAACAAAAATCCTATGGGTTTTTACGAAACTCATTATAAGTATTTCTCAGATTTCAGGCATATTTATTAAATGAGGTCAGAGGTCACAACATATAAGTATTAAGACAGGCGTATTATAAATGCAAATTTGGGGTGCTCTTCTTTAAGATATGTTCAGAACATGATTACAAAGGAATGACTCTGAACATATCATATTTGAAAATACCATAACTGACTGTTTGTGTTTTGCTAATGATCAGTTTGAATACTTTAGCACTAAGACTACTCCATCCTGACCAGTAAAATAAATAATAATGAATTTAATTTATATGAGTTAACATCTCATGATTCACATGAAATTGAATGAACACAAGAAGTGATACTTCAGTGCGATTGATATCAGACTTCAAACTGTCATAGTCATTCAGCATTAAGTTTGTTGAGTATAATTAATGTAGGACTCTAATAATAAGCCACTGTAATCTGCTTACACTTATGCTACCAGTAATTAATTACAGACAACTGAAAACTATCATGCTTGATAGAATTTATAACCCTCCAAGAATATGCAAAAATTTCATTTACACACAAGGCCGTGTGTTTTGGTAATGCTAGACTCGCACTAACCACTAAGCAATGATAGGCACACATATATAAATGTAGTCTGCAGTAAAAGAGGATAATATGACCAAATGACACGCACATAAATGGCTGTATTGCTGTTTTACACTTTTCTGGTGGTGCATTGGTATAAAATATATTGCCGTACAGCTTGGTAGATAACTATGAAGGACACAAAGTGGATACTAAAATCAGGCTGTCATATCTCTCTCTTTTTGGTCTCCCTAGTGACTGCAGATTTCAATCATCTATTTAACTTGGAACTTAATTTTAAGACTGGTGGCTAATTTTTAGCTCAGCTGACTGAAAGTCATCTGAGCTTTAGCCATCACTCTTTGTCTTTCTATCTTGTCTGTTTAAAGGGCACAAATCATAATCCCTTGACCTAGAAACTTCTAACTGAAAATCCAAAGGAGGTCCATAAAAAATCTCCTTGGAAACCAGATATTAGGTCACTGTGACCTATCCTCAGAGCTATGGGGCTCAAAAGTACTCCCCAGAATAATTGTATCCCCCAAAACAGAAAACTGTTTTCAGCTGGACGCCGCCGCCTCCGCGGCGTAGGTGTCCGGAGAACTCCTCCGTAACCGCTGGGCGGAATTTTACGAAACCCGGGATTATGTTCTGGTCACATGTGAACTGCTGCGCCCCGATTTTGTTTTGACCTCTGACCTTTCCTCTGCGCTCTGCGTCCGTCTGTGCGTCTGTTATGACTCATTAACCCACATATCTCGGGAACCGTTAGACCGATCTGGAAAAAATTTTGCCCAAATGTAGCCCTTGGATAGCTTTATAACATACAAAAAAAAATGGTGGCGCCACCTGCAACCATTTTTGCAAAGTGTCCATCTGTTCATCTGCCTTGGGATAAAATCACTCATATCTCTGAATTGGTTGGACTTATCCACCTGAAATTTTGCATGTGTATACATCCTGGACAACTTTATTGGTTTTATGACAGGTGGCGCCACCTACATTCACGTTTACGCTGCAAACATCGTCATATCTCGGGAACCGTTTAACCGATGGGGCCAAAATTTTGCATGTGTAAAGATCTCACATAGCTCTTTATCATGCACAAAACTGGTGGCGCCACCTGCAACCATTTTTTCACAGCATCCGTCTGTTTGTCTGCCATGGGATAAAATCACTCATATCTCTGCACTGGTTTGACTTATCTGCCTAAAATTTTGCAGGTTTATACATCTTAGATAGCTTTCTGGATTTTGTGGCAGGTGGCGCCACCTACATTCTAGTTTACCCTGCAGATATCCAGGCTCATATCTCAGGAACCGTTTGACCGATTGGGCCAAAATTTTGCATATGTATAGAAATCACATAGCTCTTTATCATACATAAAACTGGAGGGGCCACCTGCAACCATTTTTGCACAGCGTCCGTCTGTTTGTCTGCTGTGGGATAAAATCACTCATAGCTCGGCAGTGCTTTGACATATCTGCCTAAAATTTTGCAGGTTTATACATCAGGGACAGCTTTCTTGATTTTATGACAGGTGGCGCCACCTACATTTTAGTTTACACTTCAGACATCCATGCTCATATCTCGGTAACAGTTTGACCGATTGGGCCAAAATCTTGCATGTGTATAGATCTCACATAGCTCTTTATCATACGCAAACTGGTGGCACCACCTGCAACCATTTATGCACAGGGTCCGTCTGTTTGTCTGCCGTGGGGATAAAATCACTCATATCTCAGCAGTGGTTTGACTTTTTGCATTTGTAAACAACTTTGATAGCTTTCTGGATTTTGTGGTAGGTGGCACAACCTACATACACATACCAGCTGCAGACATCCATGCTAATATGCAACACACCTCACTCTATTTCCCCTTGTTACTCAATCCATGCCTCACTTCACCCATCCCACTCTGATTTCGGCGGATACACGTAGTCGCTTGTCAACTACCCGTATTCTAGTAAACAAATGGATACAAAAGCTCCAATATCTCAATAACTAATGCATTGATTGCCATGATTCTTTCCATGCATATAGATCATGCAGTATTTCATCATTTCCTGAAGACTGGTGGGGACACCTAAATTTATTTCTAATTTTTACACAATTTTTGCTCAGCTTACTATAAGTCAACTGAGCTGTAGTGATGGTCCTTTGTCCGTCAGCTGTCTGTAAGTCCATCTGTCTGTCCATCCATAAAACTGGCACTCTGAAACCATTTGACCTACAAATCTGAAATTGGGCATACAGTTAGATGGCCCCAAATCTTCTGCCATACTAAAAATTGGGTCACTATGGCTTTGTTCCTTTGAGATATTAAGGAAAAACCTCAATTTTCCATTAAAAACTCATTGTCACACTTCAAGACTGTCTTATATCAAAACTGCTTGATCATATTTAATATAAATGTTCCTCTATATATTTACTATTAACATAACAGAAATGACATGAGTTTTTAACTCAGCTGACTATAAGTCATCTGAGCAGTAGTTGTGGTCCATTGTCCATCCGTTTGTCCATCCGTCCGTCCGTAGATGTGGCATGTTTTGAAACCATAATCTTGACTTAGGAATCCAAAATTCAGCGTAATGTTAGATGTCCCCAAGTTCTCCTACCAAGCCAAAAACTGGGTCTTTGCGATTTAGTTCCTTTGAGAAATTAAGGAAAAACCCCAATTTTTTATTAGCTCAGCTGACTGTAAGTCATCTGAGCTATAGTCGTGGTCCATTGTCCGTCGTCCTTCCGTCTGTCCGTCCGTCCGTCCGTAGATGTGGCACGTTTTGAAACCGTAAGACCTAGGAATCCAAAATTCAGCATAATTTTAGATGTCCCCAAGATCTCCTTCCAAGCCGAAAACTGGGTCTTTGCGACTTCGTTCCTTTGAGAAATTAAGGAAAAACCTCAATTTTTTATTAAAAACCTATTTTCACATTTCAGGACTGCCTAATATCAAAACCACTCATATGTTTTTCCTCATATTTACCATAAATATTCCTCTATATAGTTTCTATGTACATGCCAGAAATTAAGTCTGTTAAGTATAAATTCTTTAAGTTATGGGCCCAAACATAATGGACTTTGTAAAAAATCAGGAAAAATATTTACTCACTTAACATGAAAAATTTTGAAACTAGAGTCTATTTTCCCAAGTATATTACTATGTTTAATTAAGATTCAATTGTTTACCCAAAATTAGATCTGAATTTTGTAAGTTTTTTAAGTTATTCGCATAAAAATAAAATCAGTACCTTAAATTTTGCCCAACTTTGACCATGGCACGTTTTTTTTTCTGTTAGTACCATTGATTTAATTTTCACAGCATGTAAACATAAATATTTAATTTGTTTAAATCTGAAAGTTGAAAATAAAAGCTTGAAAATTAGGCTAGTTATTGATTTTTTCTTGAGGCTCTGTTGTAGTCATTTGCTTTGATTACAGATTACAGATGCAGGGTCCCACTCCAGGTCAATGGAAGTCAGCTATGCCAGGGTTTCTGATTTGTTACAGTCACTGGGGGAGATCCCCTGCTGTGACAGGTGTACAGTTATTCTCATATCACCATCCCAATCATCCCCCCCCCCCCCCCACCCCCCCCCCCCCCCCCCCCCCCCCGCCCGCAAACCCAACCCACAAAGTGTTATGCAGTAATTGTTATTGTTTTCACTGTATCTCCTTCATTGTAATGCTATTTCCACTCCGATATGCAAAAACTTTCCTTGAAAAGGCAATTCAAGGTGTAATCCAGAAGATGCAATGTTGTGTAATGTGGCATTTTTAAAGAAATCAATTTCTTTTAAATGATTTTAACAAATATAATTGAACCCATCAGTATGCTTAAATTTATAAAATATGAAGCACATTATGGATAAATAAAGACACATTTAAAAATTGTGAAATCTATATCAAGTATTATTTTAAGATATTTATTGTTTTGCAGATTTAAAAGATATATTTTTGTGGTAAAAAATAAATAAACATTTGTATGCATGATGTGGTGTTATCTGACAAGATTGAGATTTATGATGATGCAATTAAGAATTATGAATCAGCTTTTATATTCGGAAATATATGTTATATTGGAAATGTATAGAAATATAAACTTATAATAAAAAAAAATTGATGTAATATAAAAATGAGAATTTAATACAAACATTTGTTCATTATTTTCCTGCCTCAGCAGAATTTGAGATCAGGCTTTGTTTGCCCTGTTTTATGTTGTTTAATGAGTTATATTTCAACTGTATAAATTTCATTAAAAAAATACATTTATATTTAATAATATATATTAAACAAAAAATAGATTCAATTGAACAAATGTGTAAACTACTGAAATGTCAACAGTTAATCAAAAAGCCAACTAATGATCATGGTAATATTACAGATCATTTGTTCACAAACTGCTCACATGCTTCAATTTCAACATTAGGAAACACATGGTTAGGTCACAAAATATTATTTGCAACAATTTCTTGCTCATCAATACAAACCAATCATATAAACCAACCATGGCCTTTATTACCTCTTCCTCTTACACAGCATCTCCATTTGATATTATTTTAGATTTTTACCTTCAAGGTCAACTTCAGCTGAGCATAGTGACCCATAGGTCCCTTGTTAAAAACCTGTTTTCACACTTCAGGACTGCCTAATTTCAAAACCACTCATCTGTTTTTCCTCATATTTACCATAAATATTCCTCTATATAGTTCCTATGTACATGCCAGAAATTAGGTCTGTATTATATAATTTAAAAAAGTTGTGGGCTCAAACATAATGCATTTTGCAAAAAATCAGGTAAGATATTAGATCACCTAACACAAAACATGTAAAAGCTAAGGACTTTTTTCAGTAATATAATTAATCAAAATTAAATTGTACATACCAAAAAAAAGATCACAATCTTTTAAATTTTTTAAAATATTAACAAAAATAAAAAATTGGTACCTTAAATTTTGCCAAATTTTGACCATGGCACGTTTTTTTTTTTGAGTTCTGTGGATTTAATTTTTACAGCATGTTTTTGTTAGCATTTTGTCTGTTAACACCAAAAATTTGAAACCAGTTGATCAAAAACTGTAGATTTAATTCAAGTTTTCAAGCACCATGTATTATATTGTTTACATCTTGCAAGAAATCAGCTCCCCAGCTTCAGCTGTCAGTTCCTAAAATTTGGCATACAATTAGATGTTTCCAAAATCCCCTACCATGCCAAGAATTTGGTCACTAGGACTTAATACCTTCGCGATATTAATGAAAAACTTCATTTTTCCATTAAAAACCCATTGTTTCACTTCAAGACTGCCTAATATCAAAACCACTGATCTGACTCTAATCATATATAATATACATATTTTTCTATACATTCTCTATGCACATGCTAAAAATGATGTCAGTATTGCGTAATTGTTTTAAGTTATGGGCCCAAACATAATGCACTTTGTAAAAAATCAAGAAATATATTTACTCCCTTAACAAGGGGATTGCTGAAGCTAGAGATTTTTTGTCAGGGATGTAACATTATTTAATCAAGATTCAAGTGAATACCCAGAATTAGTTCTGAATTTTTCAAATTTTATAAGTTATTAGTATAAATATAAAATTAGTACCTTTAATTTTGCCCAACTTTGAGCATGGCATGTTTGTTTCCTGTGAGCACTGTTGATATAATTTTCATATCATGCACACATAAGGATTTCAGCTTTGTAGTTTAGAAAGCTGACAGAAATTGGCCAAAAATCGCAGCTTTTATTAATGTTTTTATGATACCATGTCAGACCTTGGCTCTCTCCAGCCCCTCTTGAGTCACATGTATGTTGACCTTGTTGAACTTTCAGCAAATTATGCATGCTTGAGGCGAAACATACACTTGGGCAGCCAGGCAGCTTATGGACAGCCACAGTTGATCCAGGTGTCCAACCCAACTCTTCTAGTAGTTTTGACCAACAACATAACAATACACAATAAATTAATAAATTTTTATTGGTTTTTAATAACAAATTAAAGAAAAATAGAAAAGGAATTTGTTAGTGTATAATAACAGGAAATTAACTTGCAGTTACTGATGATATAAGAATCTTGTATCAGGATGATTGGCTAACACGCAATGGCTGCTACGTCTTATGTGTGGTACCCCCCTGGATATAACATGGTGCGTTGATACTATGGAAATGGAAGAAAAGCCTCACTAAAAAATAAAAACAAATACGCTTAAAATGTCTGGGGACAATGTTTCTCATCCTAAAATGTAAGCAATGAAATTGATCTCGCTGAATGTGACCTTTACAAGTTTCTGATCGGGGTTTCTGCACTAATCGTGTGGGCAGGCTTTATGAAAATAAATTGTCAACAATCTGAATGCCAAAAATAGTAGCGGGCCTCTGTGTGTCAAGTTCGATGAGAGGGGGGGGGGGGGGGGGGACAGAAATTACTTGATCTTTGTATTTTAAAATCATCTACATATGCATATTAAATTCAAAGAATATACTGAATGCACGGGGGAAAAAAACTCTCGTCTATTTTGAGCACCTGCTGCTTGGAACATGTATATTGGGTAGAGTCATACTTTTACACAATCATCATTTGGGCTCTTTTTCTTCTCAGGATCACTGCGAACGTGATGCGATGTCAAATGTAAGTGTCAATATCAGGGGATTATAAGATGTGACCCAACTGGAACATAGTAGACCTTTTGGGGGGGGGGGGGGGGGGGCGCACTTTTTAGGGTATAAAAAATATTTGGAAAAATTCAATTTTGAGTGTGCCCAGGGCACTTATTATATCAATTACGGTAGTTATTATCTTAGCCTTATTGCCCACAACAGATTCGGTATAATAAACCCCTTTCACAGACAAAATGTGTTCAAACCAATATGGGAAAATTGGTTCGGCCAAACTGGTTTATATGTTCACACTGGCATCTATCACCAATGTGAGTTGTGTACATTTCACATGTGGAACATTGTAAAAACATGCTGACACAAGCATTAGCACTTGCACTTTGACCAGAATCTTCCCAGGAAGAATTGGAATTCTTATTCTTCCCGGGAAGAAATGAGAATCAAGAGATGGTATGAAAAGATTCCTGTTCTTCCCAGGAAAAATGAGAATTCTTATTCTTCCTGGGGAAAATGGAGAATTACAGTCCCTCCCGGAAAGATTTAGAATTCTTATTTTTTCTGGGAGAGACTGGAATTCAGGTTTGAAATTAAAACCTGGGAAAAATTAGAATTGTAATTTATCCTAATAAGAAAGGAATCATTTAGGGCAACTTTTAATTCTTTTAATTGTTTTCTCATTTTTAGCTCAGCTGACTTTCAGTCATGCTGGGCTATAGCGATGGGTCTTTGTCCGTCGTCCTTCTGTCTGTCCATCTGGCCATCCCTCTGGCCACCCAACCGTTAACGGGTACAAATCGTAACCTTAAGGGCTGGGACCATGAATCCTTTGCAGTCTTAGAGGTACTAAAAAGATCTCCTTGCAAACCTGTAATTACATCACTGCGACCTATATTCTCTGAGTTACGGGGTGTGTTTGCATCACCAAGATTTATTTCTTATAGCCAAAATTTTCATCCCAAACCTTCCATCTTTCACATACAGCTCACCTACAAACAGGGGAAGAACCATAATTATTTTGAGGTCACAAGGTCAAAGGTCAAGGTCACAGAACCAGCTTCTTTGAAAAGCCTGTGGATGCATTTTAAGCCAAACCTTTCATCCCAATTCTTTGATCTTTCACATATAGCTCATCTACTAAGTGGGAGAAGAATCTTATAGATGTTAAGGTCACAAGGTCAAGGGTCAGGGTCACAGGATCCACTTCTTTGAAAAGGTTGTGGACACATTTCAAACTAGACCTTTCATTCCAAACCTTTCAGCACTGATATCGCTTCTCTGCCAACAGGGGAAAAGACCTGTTGATTTTGAGGTCTTAGGTCAAGTTCACAGCACCCTCTTCTTGTGTGGAGTCATTTTCAGGCAAACTTTTCAATCTATACTTTCCATCTGTCTTATATGGCTTACCTACCAATAGGGGAAGAAGCCTATTGATGTTGAGTTTAAAAGGTCAAAGGTCAAGGTCACAATATTGTTCTAAATGCTTGTGAACATATTTAAGTGAAACTGTTTAACCCAAACCTTCAGTCTTTCACATATGCCACATCTATGCATCACTGAATGTGATTCAAACTTCATAGTTATGGGTCTTTTTGCGTGAAGAAATAACTAATTGATTTTGAGGTCAGCTGGTCAGGAGGTTAAAGGTTGCAGGTCTAAGTTATTCACTCATTGGTTGCCAAGTAATTACACCCGGCCAGATGTAAGTGGTTAATAGTTACCCATCATTTAGAAAGAATGCAGTTGATATGTGGGCAAAAGGCCAAGGTCATAGGTCAGGGATGTTCACAATAACTTATTTTGTCGACCATCTCTATTTTTCTTGTTTTCTTGTATATGTCAAGGCCCAGATTGCAATCTGGACGGATCTTAGATCTGTCCAGCCCAAATTGCGATCGTAGTTCAGGCCAGCCCAAACTGCGATCGCAATCCAGGCTGGCCAGATCTTAGATCCGTCCAGCCTATATTGCGATCGCAGTTTAGTCCGGCCCAGACTGCGATCTTGTCTTTCTTGCTTCAGGATCGAAATCTGGACTGGACAGATCTAAGATCTGTCCAGTCAAGATTGTGATCCTAAACTAGACCAGCCCATATTGCGATCCATGCGATCCAAGTGTTTCAGCTTGTTAATTTATAGTTATTTTAAAATTAAAAAAAAAAATTAAATTATGTCAAAATTTTAAAATTTTCCTCAGACAAGTACTGATTAAATATGTCAATATGTTTCACTAATAATATTTAGACTCGTGGCTGTATCAGCTGTCACAAGACTGTAAATAATCAAAATCTGTATTGCTGGTTCCTCAATTTATGTTAATAAAATTAAACTTGCCCATCTCTAGTTTTCTTCTTGTACAATTTATAGGGTGTTCTTATGCTTGAGTTATTTTTTATTCTTTTAATGGTTTCATAGCTGAGATTGCTTTTAATTTTTTTTTACATTTTTAAAAATAAAAATATTTAAATATGATAAAAATTCAGATCTTAGACAAGCTCTCGTTATGATTTCTGTAATGTTGATAATTGTCATAAGACCTTTGCTATGTCTAGTGCTTAGATTGATGTGAAAGTAGTCCAAAGTGAATATAATAGTTTTATGTTTAAATATAAATTAAAGCCATAAAACCAGGTACTTATGATCATTATGATCATACTTATGATCAATTTGTGAAATTTGTAAATTCTGGATTCTCAAGAACTTTGCTGAAACTGAATAAATACCAGACATGATAAGAATACTTTGCAAATATATTTGAATGAGAATATGAATATATGTACTCCATAATTTCATGCATAAAAATAGGAATACAGGTATAAATGAAAATATTTGAATACAAATGCAAATACTTTCAAAATGTAATCATGAATGTATTCATGAATATATTCTATAATATTATTTTAATATTCATTTATTTCGGTTTTATTATTAAAAGATCTTTTCATATGATGCTGTTATTATTTTTAATTTAAATTATATTTGACACAATATTTGTTATTTAATATAATAAATAGTTATATTATTTAAGTTTTATTCTTGGGTAGGAATAACCAGTAATTATTAAATAAAAGTTCTCATTTGTAAAAATCAGAATTACCATGACTGATAATGGACAGGTTTTTTTTTTTCAAATAATTCTACTGCAATGTAGATAAAGTTATATGGCCAAGTCAAAACCTATGTGAAAACAGCACACCATTTCCAACTGTATATAATATAAATGACATCAATCCTCTTCCCTGTCTCCAAGGATATTATCATAATCTTACATAACTTGAGTTAAACACCATCAGCTCATAATGCAGCTTATATTACCACACAAAACCTGCACATGCCTACCTCCTCTTCCAAATCATATTTTGTGAGCATATAAAACCCATGGGTTCCTTGTTACCTTTTTTCAACAACCATGCAATACTAAATGAGTTGAAGAAACATCCCATGTTTCACTCCTGTGATATGAAGGAGTGAAAATTGCCTTTCTGTATTATAATTGTATTTATTATGGGAAAATGGTACAATGCAATACCAAATGAGTTGGTAAAACAACCAATGTTTCACTCCTGTGATCGTAAAAGCATGGATCGCAATATGGGCTGGTCAAGTTTAGGATCGCAATATCGGCTGGACTGATCTTAGATCTGTCCAGACCAGATTGCAATCCTGAAGCAAGAAAGACAGGATGGCAGTCTGGGCCGGACTAAACTGCGATCGCAAACTAGGCTTGACGGATCTAAGATCTGGCCAGCCTTGATTGCGATCGCAGTTTGGACTGGCCTGAACTGCGATCACAATTTGGGCTGGACAGATCTAAGATCCGTCCAGATCGCGATCTGGGCCTTGACATATATATAACCATGGCACTCACAACTGGTACATCTCACTGTGTGCCCATAATTGTCAGTGACACTTGTGATATGTGACTCCCTTTTGTATCAGCTCGTGGAGTGATAAGGATATATCATTAGTGCATAACAAAAACACTGTTGCCGGAATGCTTTTGCCAGGCATAAAGAGTATGAGAGTTAAGTGTTAAGGTTTAGCTACTGATTTATAAGATGATGGGAACATTTTGCAGTTTATATCATGGAATCATAGCAATAAACTTAGTTTTCTAGATATCTGAAATTATTATACAAATCATCAGATATACCAGCAAGTGTTTGTTCTGATAATATGTGGGTCTGTACCTGGATTTAGGATGGCTTTAATTGATTACAAGACTCTTAGTGATGCTTTCTGCATTTCTTTTCTTTTAGCTTTTGCAGTTTACCTACCCTGCTGACCCCATTGAATAGCAAGCTGATAATTAAAACAAATTGGACTTACATTTTTTACATTTGCATGTTCATAAATCTGATATGAGAGCTCTCCAACCTGATCATGCCTTTTGAATTGTTTTGGACATTCATGTAACTGTTACATTCTTTGGAGCAATTGCTACAAGTTTAGTGTCTTATTGGAGGATGTGTGATATCAAATGTCAGACTTGTCAGAAAACCATTATGTCTGCCAGGTAGCCAATTTAGAAATCCTTTTGCCAGGGCAGTTTCTGTGATTTTTAGCTCAGCTGTCTATAAGTCATCTGAGCTATAGTCGTGGTCCATTGTCCATCGTCCGTCCGCCTGTCCGTCCGTCCGTAGA
Organism: Sipunculus nudus; assembly: GCA_026874595.1. Classification (NCBI taxonomy): domain Eukaryota; kingdom Metazoa; phylum Annelida; class Sipuncula; order Golfingiida; family Sipunculidae; genus Sipunculus; species Sipunculus nudus. The sequence continues at coordinate 46,198,034 of CM049312.1, read as the reverse complement.
TGTGGCACGTTTTGAAACCGTAAGACCTAGGAATCCAAAATTCAGCATAATGTTAGATGTCCCCAAGATCTCCTACCAAGCCGAAAACTGGGTCTTTGCGACTTTGTTCCTTTGAGAAATTAAAGAAAAACCTCAATTTTTTATTAAAATTCTATTTTCACACTTCAGGACTGCCTAATATCAAAAACACTCATCTTTTTTTCCTCATATTTACCATAAATATTTCTCTATATAGTTCCTATGTACATGTCAGAAATTAAGTCTGTAAAATATAAATTCTTTAAGTTATGGGCCCAAACATAATGGACTTTGTAAAAAATCAGGAAAAATAATAACTCACTTAAAATGAAAAATTATGAAACTAGAGTCTATTTTCTCAAGTATATATCTATGTTTAATTAAGATTCAATTGTTTACCCAAAATTAGATCTGAATTTTGTAAATCTTTTTAGGTTATTAGCATATAAAAAAATCAGTACCTTAAATTTTGCCCAACTTTGACCATGGCACGTTTTTTTCCTGTAAGCACCATTGATTTAATTTTCACAGCATGTAAACATAAATATTTAGTTTGTCTAAATCTGAAATTTGAAAATAAAAGCTTGAAAATTAAGCTAGTTATTGATTTTTTTTTCTGTAGTCACTTGCTTTGATTACAGATGCAGGGTCCAACTCCAGGTCACTGGAAGTCAGCTATGCCAGGGTTTCTGATTTGTTACAGTCACTGGGGGAGATCCCCTGCTGTGACAGGTGTACAGTTATTCTCATAACACCACCCCAATCCCCCCCCCCCCACAAACCCAAGGCACCAAGTGTTATGCAGTAATTGTTATTGTTTTCACTGTATCTCCTTAATTGTAATGCTGTTTCCACTCCAAAATGCAAAAACTTTCCTTGAAAAAATAATTCAAGGTGTAATCCAGAAGATGCAATGTTGTGTAATGTAGCATTTTTAAAGAAATCAATTTTCTTTTAAATGATTTTAACAAATATAAATGAACCCATCAGTATGCTGAAATTATTATAAAATATGAAGCTGATTATGGATAAATAAAGACACAATTAAAAATTGTGAAATCTAAATCAAGTATTATTTTTAGATATTTATTGTTTTGCAGATTTAAAAGATATGTTTTTGTGGTAAAAAATAAATAGATATTTTTATGCATGATGTGGTGTTATCTGACAAGATTGAGATTTATGATGATGCAATTGAGAATTATGAATCAACTTTTATATTCAGATATATATATTAAATTGGAAATGTATAGAAATATAAACTTAAATTAGAAAATAATTGATGTGATAAAAAAATCAGGATTTAATACAAACATTTGTTCATTATTTTCCTGCCTCAGCAGAATTTCAGATCAGGCTTTGTTTGCCCTGTTTTATGTTGTTAATTAGCTATATTTCAGCTGTATACATTTCATAAAAAAAAATACATATATAATTAAAAATATATATTATGCAAAAAAATAGATTCAATTGAACAAATGTGTAATCTACTGAAATGTCAACAGTTAATCGAAAAACCAACTAATGATCATGGTAATAGTACAGATCATTTGTTCACAAACTGCTCACATGCTTTAGTTTCAACATTAGGAAACACATGGTCAGGTCACAAAATATTTTTTGCAACAATTTCTTGCTCATCAATACAAACCAATCATATAACCCAACCATGGCCTTTATTACCTCTTCCTCTTACACTTTATCTCCATTAGATATTATTTTAGATTTTTACCTTCAAGGTTAACGTTAGCTGAGCACAGTGACCGATAGGTCCCTTGTTTTAATGATGTTTGGTCCCTTTTAGAGGATGTTGGTTGTTCAATTTCTGACCTGTCAGAAATCCAATATGGCCACCAGGAAGCCATCTTTAAATTCCTTTTAACATATTATCTCAAGAGCTATTAAAGTGAATGCATTGGGATGTATTTTAATGTAATCTTGCATTGGGTCAAAGATTTCTTAATAAATATGACCATAATTTTATGAAAGCTCAGTACAGTTGGCTTGTATTGAAAAAAATTAATACAGAAGCACCCGTTTCACAATCATTCTTGCATGGATTTCCTTGAATTTTTGCTATATATTTTGATCTTATATGTGGCCTGTGTGGTATTCCTTTTGAGACTGACAGGTATCAAGCAAACTTTGGGATTAGTTCCTGATAGCTCAACAACCATACATTTTGCCTCAGACCATCAGTTCACTGTGTTTTAACCAGACATATGTGATATAAATTTATGTCAATGTAGAAAGTTTCAACAAAATTGGCTTATAGGTTCTTCAACAATTTGACTGGAAGTTGTGAATCGCAGCCCATGATGTCACAGGTCATGCTTGGCAGCTTAGCGTCATGACCAATGGGTCACTTGTTAATGTTTATCTTATCTCTTGTTCAGAAAGAACCTTTGATTATCTTTCACAGCAATTATGAAATGTCCAAGTAGTTAAAAAAAATAAATAAACACATAAAATAGAATTACAGAGAACCCTTCTTGTGTCAAAGTCTAAGGGACCCTCAGAAAACATCGACACATCCGAGGTTCAACACAAGCGGGTTTTATTTGGTAATAATTAGGGCCCCGCTTGAAAAGTGGGTGCCCTATAGTAATCGACCTGTCCGTCCGTCTGTCCGTCCATCCATCCACAAATTCTTTTCCGGATGATAACTCCAGTTGGGATTGACGGATTGAGTTCAAACCTGAAATATGTATTAACCATCAATTATGGAAGATCCCTATTGATTTTGGGGGTCCAGAGGTCAAAGGTCAAAAAAGTTATTCACAGTTTGGTATTAAATTTTAGGTCCCTTTTTCAGCAGGGCAGAAATCATAATTGTAACCATAATTGTTTGTTCCACCTGAACAGAGGGACAGGTCTTCATGTCAACAGCAACGAGGCATGATATATGGTCATAGTCAGCCATTTTTCTGTAAGTTATGCGGTAAAAACCATAATTGAACACCTAGTAAGGTTGCACTCTCTTAGCAGAGGCGATAATTCTCAAATGATGTTAATGCAATAACTCAAAAAGAATTTGATGAACAATCAAATTAGTTTCTGCATAACAACACCCCTAACATATGATGAATAGGATTCAAACATAATATGTATCACCCATGGCCTAAGGGAGAAGCTTATTGATATTTGGGTTAGAAGGAAAAAAAAAAGTAATACACAGTTAGGTGTTCAGTTGCTGGTGTCTCCTTCAGCAGGCCAGAAATGGATGAATCTTTTTTGGGTCACTCTTGTACAGCGGCATTACATTTTCACAGCATATTTTGTACAGACAATTTGAAGATTCCCCAGAAAAGGATACACTGGCCCAACGCACCACAGTGGCTCTCATTTAGACCATGTTTGGACAAATCTATCTCCACTTCCAACATCTCAAGGAATTTAGACCTATTATAGTGACCACCAACAAAGTTACATTGATATTCATATGTAGCCATTCTACACAACACAGCGCATCTGTAGACCCAAGCCCAAGAACAGCTCAATCTCAGTTCAAGAGAATGACCATTTTATCTGCTACTAACCAGCAGTTGACTCTCTCTAATACTGCAAGGTTCATGTACAGACTCAAGCCTCACATATAATAAGGCCAATTCAACATACAAATACTGGAAAAATATTTGACACAGCCCAGCCAAGACTTCAACCAAGAATAATTGGCACAAATAATACACAAATACAGAAACTAAAAATGCATGCAGTTCTTTTATATCATTATTTTGATAGTTTTGAACATTTTCACTTTACCATGTCTTTTTTTCCAGTTTATACATGTCAGCTGTTCTTTACAGGTTCTTTAATTTTCAAATATCACTCTATCAGCCCATGCTACCAAAGTACACCAAATTCACAGTACTTCAATTTATAATGACTGCATCTTTTGCGGGGCCTTTCCTGACCTGTCAGTTTTCTAGTTTAACTAGAGTGATCCAGAATATTGAGTCTCTGTGACATAAGGGGGGGATAAGACTTAAGCAAGTTTGACACAACAGGTTTCACTGTATGTGAAAATAGATAAGAAACTTACAATTACAAGTTGAGATAAGTGTTATTTAAAACAAGTTCCGACATAAAAATCTGGTTATAATAGTAAATTATGCAAAATGAACCTGCCTAACCTAAAAAAAGGGATATCACTTAACAAATTAGAGCTTGGAAAAAAAGAGAATTCCCATTTTTCCTGGGAAAAAACAGAATTCTCAATAGTCCCAGGAAAATTAGAATCAAATCATGGTATAAAATGATTTCCATTCTTCCTGGGAAGATTCTGGATCTTTCCAGATTCTCATTCTTCCCTCGACATTTACAAATATATATACATTTATATATGTATATATAAATATTATATGTATTTAGTTTATTGACATTTTTTACAATTGCTTTATTCATGGTTCAAGAGCTTTATGCATTGAATTTTTCATAAATTCAATGTTGATTTATAATTAAGACTTTAAGTAGCTACCAGTAAGTAAAATTTATACATGATCAGACCAATGGCTCCCTATAAGGATGATTGATCATTTAGATCCACCAGCCCCATAGGCCAGTGCTTTTCTTGTCAATATCAAGCCCTGTATTCAGATTTGTTCCAGCCAGAGGCCCTGATATAATAAAGCACAGCGCTGGCTTACAGGGAACCACTGTGAAGTTAGCTCTGTTATGGCTGTGCCCAATTAGATTAATTACCTAGTGTTTGTTTTATTATTCCAGACCTGGATTGTGTATTTCTGTGCTCAGTGATTGCTTGGTTGTGATCGGATAATGAACCGCTGATGCACAGACCAAGATGAGTCAGTCACAGAGACCAACAGGTTTAAAGACACCGAGCAAGATTGGCAAACCCTCGGGGCTCCCCAAGGCCTCAGGCATCCCGGCGCCCAGAGCACAAAGTAAGAACAAAAAAACAGCATGTGGCATGATATCTGTATTGTGTTATTTCTATATGTAGTAATAATGAATGAAATTATTTGTTATATAGTGCTTTGTTCTTTTTTGCAGCTCAGATTTACAAATTAGGTTTTATCTGTGTACATTACCTAAATCTGACATCCATTGACAGATGCATAGACACTCACATGTACACACAATTAGTACACACAAACAACAGATATTAAGAGTGGTCTCCATTTTGAAAATATTTAGGTTGTAAGCACAAGAGATGTCACTTCTCCTGAGGAAGCCAATTTAAGCTGTTATGTACCTGCACAACACATGCATTGCAGGTTAGGAATCTCCCCCTCCCCCCTGTAAAATAACAGTGCCCACATACAGGGTAAATGCCATGTGGCAGTGAGACTGTAAACAATCAGTTCAACCTGTAGCTGTATACGGTCACACTGACCAACAGTGGCAGGCAGTACCACCCTGTCTCTGATTGAATGTCTGTTTCCAGATAGTTGTTCATTTGCCGTATATATATATTGACACACCTGTCTCACCCAGGTTCAGCTGTTCTCATTTTCTGCCATTTACCTGTAATTTATACAGAATATAAACACACCATTTTGACATTTTCATGGAACCCTGTATTTTATCATTATATACTGCTTGTATTTTGTGCAACTGTTTTCACCAGGCAGAATATGTCACACACACACAGGGGGGTTTTCAGTGTTCAAGTTCATACAGCATAAACCTAATACCTGTGGTTGTTATCACTGACATTGACACACTGCCGTTTTGTGTTTACTCTGAGTATACTGTTGTGAGTATGCAGTAGTACTATAGTAACATTTATGTACTGCTGTGTGTTTGAACAATCTCAAAATGAAGTATGAATCCATTATCCCAAAGCATTATCTTGAATCCAAACTATGCTTGTCACAACTTTCAGTTGCTTACGTCCATCTGTGTCATCACAAGTCTGTTCATCTGTGTCATCACAGGTCTATCCATCTGTGTCATCACAAGTCTGTCTGTATGTGTCATCACAAGTCTGTCCATCTGTGTCTTCACAAGTCTGTCCATCTGTGTCATCTAAACTCTGTTCATCTGTGTCATCACAAGTCTGTTCATCTGTGTCATCACAAGTCTGTCTGTATGTGTCATCACAAGTCTGTCCATCTGTGTCTTCACAAGTCTGTCCATCTGTGTCATCTAAAATCTGTCCATCTGTGTCATCACAAGTCTGTTCATCTGTGTCATCACAAGTCAGTTCATCTGTGTCATTTTTAGCTCAGCTGACTATAAGTCATCTGAGCTATAGTCGTGGTCCATTGTCCGTCGTCCGTCCGTCTGTCCGTCCGTCCGTCCGTCCGTAGATGTGGCACGTTTTGAAACCGTAAGACCTAGGAATCCAAAATTCAGCATAATGTTAGATGTCCCCAAGATCTCCTACAAAGCCGAAAACTGGGTCTTTGCGACTTAGTTCCTTTCAGAAATTGGAAAAACCTCAATTTTTTATTAAAATCCTATTTTCACATTTCAGGACTGCCTAATATCAAAACCACTCATCTGTTTTACCTCATATTTACCATAAATATTCCTCTATATAGTTTCTATGTACATGCAAGAAATTAAGTCTGTAAAGTATAAATTCTTTAAGTTATGGGCCCAAACATAATGGACTTTGTAAAAAATCAGGAAAAATAATAACTCACTTAACACAAAAAATGTCAATGCTATGGACCTTTTTTCCAGTAATATAACTTTAATTAATCAAAATTAAATTGTATACCCAAAATTATATGAAAATCTTTTAAATTTTTTAAAATATTAATAAAAATAAAAAATTGGTACCTTAAATTTTGCCCAACTTTGACCATGGCACGTTTTTTTCCTGTAAGCACCATTGATTTAATTTTCACAGCATGTAAACATAAATATTTAGTTTGTCTAAATCTGAAATTTGAAAATAAAAGCTTGAAAATTAAGCTAGTTATTGATTTTTTTTCTGTAGTCACTTGCTTTGATTACAGATGCAGGGTCCCACTCCAGGTCACTGGAAATCAGCTATGCCAGGGTTCTGATTTGTTACAGTCACTGGGGGAGATCCCCTGCTGTGACAGGTGTACAGTTATTCTCATATCACCACCAATCACCCCCCCCCCCCCCCCCCCCCCCCCCGGCAAACCCAAACCTACCAAGTGTTATGCACTAATTGTTATTGTTTTCACTGTATCTCCTTAATTGTAATGCTGTTTCCACTCCGATATGCAAAAACTTTCCTTAAAAAAATAATTCAAGGTGTAATCAAGAAGATGCAATATTGTGTAATATAGCATTTTTAAAGAAATCAATTTTCTTTTAAATGATTTTAACAAATATAATTGAACCAATCAGTATGCTTTTATTATAAAATATGAAGCACATTATGGATAAATAAAGACACAATTCAAAATTGTGAAATCTAAATCAAGTATTATTTTTAGATATTTATTGTTTTGCAGATTTAAAAGATATATTTTTGTGGTAAAAAATAAATAAACATTTGTATGCATGATGTGGTGTTATCTGACAAGATTGAGATTTATGATGATGCAATTGAGAATTATGAATCAACTTTTATATTCAGATATATATGTTAAATTGGAAATGTACACAAATATAAACTTAAATTAGAAAATAATTGATGTGATTAAAAAAATGAGGATATAATACAAACATTTGTTCATTATTTTCCTGCCTCAGCAGAATTTGAGATCAGGCTTTGTTTGCCCTGTTTTATGTTGTTTATTAGCTCTATTTCATATAAACCAACCATGGCCTTTTTGTTAGTTTATAATAATAGGGAATTAACTTGCAGTTACTGATGATATAAGAATCTTGTATCGATGGAAAGATCTGAGATGAAATGTTTGGCTGAAAATGCATCCACATCTTTTTAAAGATGTGTCCTGTGACCTTGACCTTTGACCTCATGACCCCAAAATCAATTTTGGTCTTGCTTTTCCAATGGGACATATACAAGTCAAGTCTTCGTTCCTTTGAGAAATTAAGGAAAAACCTCAAATTTTTATTAAAATCCTATTTTCACACTTCAGGACTGCCTACTATCAAAACCACTCATCTGTTTTACCTCATATTTACCATAAATATTCCTCTATATAGTTCCTATGTACATGCCAGAAATTATGTCTGTATTATTTAATTCAAAAAAGTTATGGGCCCAAACATAATGCATTTTGTAAAAAATCAGAAAAGATATTTGATCACTTAACACAAAAAATGTCAATGCTATGGACCTTTTTCCAGTAATATAACTTTAATTAATCAAAATTAAATTGTATACCCAAAATTATATGAAAATCTTTTAAATTTTTTAAAATATTAATAAAAATAAAAAATTGGTACCTTAAATTTTGCCCAACTTTGACCATGGCACGTTTTTTTCTTGTAAGTACTGTGGATTTAATTTTCACAGCATGTATTTGTTAGCATTTCAACTGTTAATACCAAAAATTTGAAACCAGTTGATCAAAAACTGTAGATTTTAATCAAGTTTTCAAGCACCATGTAACATATTGTTTTCATCAAGCTAGTGTTATGCAGTTTGCAAGAGCTCCCCAGCTTCAGCTCTAAGTTCCTTAAATTCGGCATACAGTTAGATGTCTCCAAAATGCCCTACCATGCCAAGAATTTGGTCACTAGGACATTCGAGATATTAATGAAAAACTTCATTTTTCCATTAAAACCCATTGTTACACTTCAAGACTGCCTAATATCAAAACCACTGATCTGACTTTAATCATAAATAATATACATATTTTTCATTCTCTATGCACATGCCAGAATGATGTCTGTATTGTGTAATTGCTTTAAGTTATGGGCCCAAACATAATGCACTTTGTAAAAAAATCAAGAAATATATTTACTCCCTTAACAAGAGCATTGCTGAAGCTAGAGATTTTTTTGTCAGGGATGTAACATTATTTAATCAAGATTCAATTGAATATCCAAAATTAGTTCTGAATTTTTCAAATTTTATTTAGTATAAATATAAAATTAGTACCTTAAATTTTGCCCAACTGTGACCATGGCACGTTTGTTTCCCGTGAGCACTGTTGATATAATTTTCATATCATGCACACATAAGCATTTCAGCTTTTTAGTTTAGAAAGCTGAAAGAAATTGGCCAAAAATTGTAGCTTTTATTAATGTTTTTATGAGACCCTGTCAGACCTTGGCTCTCTCCAGCCCCTCTTGAGTCACCTGTATGTTGACCTTGTTGACCTTTCATCAAATTATGCACGCTTGAGGCGAGGCATATATGGAATCCAGGCAGCTTATGGACAGCCACAGTTGATCCAGGTGTCCAACCCAACTCATCTAGTAGTTTTAACCAAGAACATAACAAAAAACAATAAATTAATAAATTTATATTGGTTTTTAATAACAAATTAAAGAAAAATAGAAAAGGAATTTGTTAGTTTATAATAACAGGAAATTAACTTGCAGTTACTGATGATATAAGAATCTTGTATCGATGGGTAGAATGTCACATATTCCAAACAACACCATGCAGTCACCTATGGCATTTTTCAGATCAATTTTAATGATAAAGAAGTGAATCATATTATTCATTACTAATCATTAGGAATCACATGAAGGAAATTAGACAAAGATGCAGTTGATAATATTAATCTAGATTCCTGCTGTGTCTAGTGTGTACATAGATGTGAAATTAGTCCAAAATGAATTTTTACAGTTATTTTTTAATATAAATAAAAGCCATAAAACCAGGTACTTATGATCATTATTTAAATGTGTGAATTTTGTATATTCTGGATTCTCAACATCATTGTTTGGTGAAAACTGAATAAATTCCAGACATTGTGCAAATACTTTGTAATTGCATGTATTTAAATACGAATATGATTTTGTACTCCATTATAAAATTTCTTGCATAAAGAATGGGAATTCAGGTAAAAATGAAAATATATGAATACTCGTGCAAATACTTTCAAAATGTATTCATGAATGCATTCATGAATATATTCTTTAATATTATTTTAATAATCGTATCAGTTATATTTCATTTTAAAAAATCATGATTCTCTTATTATTTTTAATAAAAATTATATTTGGGACAATATTTGTATTTTTTTAAATAAATAGTTAAACTCTTATATTATATGTTCTGCTTATAAGTTATATGGCCAAGTCAAAATCTGTGTGACAATAGTACTCCATTTGTTAATAAAATAAATGAAATCAATCCTCTTCCCTGTCTCCAAAGGTACAATCAAAATCATACAAAAGCTAAACAACAACAACTCATAATACAGCTTATATTTATTACCACACAAAACCAGCATGTGCCTCATTTCTAAATAATATTTTTTTATCATATATAACAGCTGAGCGTCGTGACCCATAGGTCCCTTGTTAAAAATTGTTTGTCTTTCTGTATCATTAAAAGAATTGTTTTTAGCTCAGTTGACCATTAGTTATCTAAGCTATAGTCATGGTCCTTTGTCTGTCTGTCTGTCCGTCCGGCAACAGGGCACGTTTTAAAACTGTTGGACCTACAAATCTAAAATTTTGCATACAGTTAGATGTCCCCAAAATCTCCTTCCATACTGAAAATTGGGTCACTAGGACTTCAGTCCTTACAGATATTAAGGAAAAACCTCAATTTTTCATTAAAAACCCATTGTTTCACTTGAAAACTGCATGATATCAAAACTACTGATCTGATATTGATCATATTTAATATAACCATTCCTCTATATAATTCCTTTATAGAAATTAGATCAGTTTTATGTAATTTCTTGAAGTTATGGGCCCAAACATAATTCACTTTGTAAAAAATCAGGAAATATATTTACTTACTTAACATGAACATTTTTTAAGCTGGACACTTTTTTTTCAGGGATGTAACTTTATATAATCAAGATTCAATTGTATACCCAAAATTAGATCTGAATTTTGCCAAATTTTTAAATTATTAACATGAACATAAAATCAGTACCTTAAGTTTTGTCCAACTTTGACCATGGCACTTTTTAGCCCTCAGCCCTTAGGCTGATGGGCTATTGTTGTCACCCAAGCTGTCTGTCCGTCCGTCTGTCCGTCCGGCGTCCGTTAACTTTTACCTTGTGAGCGGGATATCTAGAAAAGGATTCACCTTAAGAATTTTATTTCCTCGGTACAGATGTATATCGACAAAATCTTGGTCAAGTTCGAAGATGGGTGACCTTGACCTATTTTTCTACATTTTAGAGCTGATTATAGAAAAACACTTAGATGCTTATTACTCAGGAACCATTTGGTGGATTTTCACAAAACTTACTATGATTATTTGGACTGATAGTCTGTACCTGCTACACAAGTTTATTGGCGCCACCTACAATTTCTGATTTTTTATGAATTTTTATCAGATTTTTAGCTCAGCTGACTATAAGTCATCTGAGCTATAGTCGTGGTCCATTGTCCGTCGTCCGTCCGTCTGTCCGTCCGTCCGTCCGTCCGTCCGTAGATGTGGCACGTTTTGAAACCGTAAGACCTAGGAATCCAAAATTCAGCATAATGTTAGATGTCCCCAAGATCTCCTACCAAGCCAAAAACTGGGTCTTTGCGAATTCATTCCTTTGAGAAATTAAGGAAAAACCTCAATTTTTTATTAAAAACCTATTTTCACACTTTAGGACTGCCTAATATCAAAACCACTCATCTGTTTTTCCTCATATTTCCTATAAATAATCCTCTATATAATTCCTATGTACATGCCAGAAATTAGGTCTGTATTATTTAATTTAAAAAAGTTATGGGCCCAAACATAATGCATTTTTTAAATAATCAGGAAAGAAATTTTACCACTTAACACAAAACTTGTTAAAGCTAAGCACTTTTTTCCAGTAATATTACTTTTATTAATCAAAATTAAATTGTATACCCAAAATTAGATCAAAATCTTTTAAATTTTTAAAAGTATTAGCAAAAATAAAAAATTGGTACCTTAAATTTTGCCCAACTTTGACCATGGCACGTTTTTTTGCTGTAACTGCTGTGGATTTAATTTTCACAGCATGTTTTTGTTAGCATTTCAACTGTTAACACCAAAAATTTGAAACCAGTTGATCAAAAACTGTAGATTTTATTCAAGTTTTCAAGCACCATGTCACATATTGCTAGTGTTATGCAGTTTGCTAGAGCTCAGCTCCCGAGCTTCAGCTCTAAGTTCCTTAAATTTGGCATACAGTTAGATTTCTCCAAAATCCCCTACCATGCCAAGAATTTGGTCAGTAGGACTTAATTCCTTCAAGATATCAATGAAAAACTTAATTTTTCCATTAAAAACCCAATGTTACACTTTAAGACTGCCTAATATCAAAACCACTGATCTGACTTTGATCATATATAATATACATATTTTTCTATACATTCACTATGCACATGCCAGAAATGATGTCAGTATTGTGTATTTTTTTTAAGTTATGGGCCCAAACATAATGCACTTTGTAAAAAATCAAGAAATATATTTACTCCCTTAACAAGGACATTGCTGAAGCTAGAGATTTTTTTTGTCAGGGATGTAACATTATTTAATCAAGATTCAATTGAATACCCAAAATTAGTTCTGAATTTTTCAAATTTTATAAGTTATTAGTATAAATATAAAATTAGTACCTTAAATTTTGCCCAACTGTGACCATGGCACGTTTGTTTCCCGTGAGCACTGTTGATATAATTTTCATATCTTGCACACATAAGGATTTCAGCTTTTTAGTTTAGAAAGCTGAAAGAAATTTGCCAAATATTGTAGCTTTTATTAATGTTTTTTATGAGACCCTGTCAGACTTTGGCTCTCTCAAGCCCCTCTTGAGTCGCCTGTATGTTGACCTTGTTGACCTTTCATCAAATTATGCACGCTTGAGGGGAGGCATAAACTAGGGCAGCCAGGCAGCTTATGGCCAGCCACAGTTGATCCAGGTGTCCAACCCAACTCATCTAGTAATTTTAACCAACAACATAACAAAAAACAATAAATTAATAAATTTTTATTGGTTTTTAATAACAAATTAAAGAAAAATAGAAAAGGAATTTGTTAGTTTATAATAACAGGAAATTAACTTGCAGTTACTGATGATATAAGAATCTTGTATCGATGGGTAGAATGTCACATATTCCAAATAACACCATGCAGTCACCTATGGCATTTTTCAGTTCATTTTTAATGATAAAGAAGTAAATCATATTATTCATTACTAATCATTAAGGATTATATGAAGGAAATTAATGATAGACAAAGATGCAGTTGATAATATTAATCTAGATTCCTACTGTGTCTAGTGTGTACATTGATGTGAAATTAGTCCAAAATGAATTTTTTACAGTTATTTTTTAATATAAATAAAAGCCATAAAACCAGGTACTTATGATCATTATTTAAATGTGTGAATTTTGTATATTCTGGATTCTCAACATCATTGTTTGGTGAAAACTGAATAAATACCAGACGTGGTGCGAATACTTTGTAATTGTATTTAAATACAAATATGATTATGTACTCCATTATAAAATTTCTTGCATAAAGAATGGGAATTCAGGTAAAAATGAAAGTATATGAATACTCGTGCAAATACTTTCAAAATGTATTCATGAATGCATTCATGAATATATTCTTTAATATTATTTTAATAATCATATCAGTTATATTTCATTTTAAAAAATCATATGATTCTCTTATTATTTTTAATAAAAATTATATTTGGGACAATATTTGTAATTTTTTTAATAAATAGTTAAACTCTTATATTATATGTTCTGCTTATAAGTTATATGGCCAAGTCAAAATCTGTGTGACAGTAGTACTCCATTTGTTAATAAAATAAATGAAATCAATCCTCTTCCCTGTCTCCAAAGGTACTATCAAAATCATACATAAGCTAAACAACAACAACTCATAATACAGCTTATATTTATTACCACACAAAACCAGCATGTGCCTCATTTCTAAATAATATTTTTTTATTATATATAACAGCTGAGCGTCGTGACCCATAGGTCCCTTGTTCAACTTTGGGTTTGTGAGTGGGATATCTCTAAAAGGATTCACCGTAGGAATTTTATTTTTATGGTGAGGATGTATATTGACAAAATCTCGGTCAAGTTCGAAGATGGGTGACCTTGACCTATTTTTCTACGTTTCAGAGCTGATTATAGAAAAACATTTAGAAGCTTATTTCTCAGGAACCATTGGGTGGATTCTCACAATACTTACTATGATCATAGGGACTGATGGTCTGTAACTGCTGCACAAGTTTGGGGGCGCAACCTACAATTTCTGATTTTTAATGAATTTTTCTTGGATTTTTCAACTTTGGCCTTGTGAGCGAGATATCTCTAAAAGGATTCACAATAGGAATTTTATTTCTTTGGTGAAGATGTATATCGACAAAATCTCGGTCAAGTTTGAAGATGGGTGACCTTGACCTACTTTTCAAGGTCACAGAGCTTATAATAGAATAAAACTTAGAAGCTTATTTTTCAGGAAGCAATTGGTGGATTAATTATGAATCATGGTACATACCTCTCCAGTTTAAATTTATAACTGAGACACGTACAGATATACATCAATGTGAGAACAGATATTTAGTACTTGTTACTGTTACCACCTTTAAACACTGTTCTTTTGGCTGAGGGCTTTTGTCAGCTTCTGCTGATTTTCTAGTTCTTATAGCTAAGCTGACTCTCGGTCATTCTGGGCTATAGCGATGGGTCTTTGTCCGTTGTCCTTCTGTCTGTCCGTCCGTCTGGCCGTCCGGCCTTAGCAGGGCACATATCATTGCCTTAAGGGCTAGGATCATGAACCCTATGCAGTCTTAGAGGTTCTAAAAAGATCTCCTTACAAACCTGAATTAAGTTTACTGCAACCTATATTCTCCGAGTTACAGAGAGTGTTTGAATCCCCCAGAATTAATTCTTATAGCCAAAATTTTCAACCCAAACCTTCCATCTTTCACATACAGCTCACCTACAAACAGGGGAAGAACCATAACTATTTTGAGGTCACAAGGTCAAGGTCACAGGACCCACTTCTTTGAAAAGCTTTTGGATGCATTTTAAGCCAAACCTTTCATCCCAATCCTTTGATCTTTCACATATGGCTCCCCTACCAAGTGGGCAAAGAATCCTATAAATTTTGAGGTCACAAGGTCAAAGGTCAAGGTCACTAGATCCACTTCTTTAAAAAAAGTTGTGGACACATTTCAAGCAAGACTTTTCATTCCAAACCTTCCAGCACTGACATATCGCTTCTCTGCCAACAGGGAAAAAGACCTGTTGATTTTTAGGTCAAAGGTCAAGTTCACAACACCCACTTCTTGCGTGGAGTCATTTTAAGGCAAAGTTTTTAACCTATAACTTCCATCTGTCATATATGGCTAACCTACAAATAGGGGAAGAACCCTATTTTGAATGTTGAGTTCAAAAGGTCAGAGGTCAAGGTCACAATACTAAATTGTTCCAAATGCTTGTGAACCTATTTCAGGCTAAACTGTTTATCCCAAACCTTCAGTCTTTCATGTATGCCTTATCTATGCATCACTCAGTTTGATTCAAACATATTTATAGGTCTTTTTGCTTGAAGAAATAACTTATTGTATCCGCCAAAACAGAGTTTTGCGGATACTATGTTTTCAGCACATCGCCCCCACCGCCGCGGCGGGCCGCCGCGTAGGTGTCCGGAGAACTCCTCCGTAACCGCTGGGCGGAATTTTACGAAACCCGGGATTATGTTCGGGTCACATGTGAACTGCTGCGCCCCGATTTTGTTTTGACCTCTGACCTTTCCTCTGCGCTCTGTGTCTGTTTGTTGTGCGTCTGTTTCCACACATAAACCCACATATCTTGGGTACCGTTTGACTGATCAGGAAAATTGTTTTGCACAAATGTAGCCCTTGGAGAGCTTTATAACATACACATAAAATGGTGGCGCCACCTGCAACCATGTTTGCACAGTGTCCATCTGTTCGTCTGCCTTGGGTTAAAATCACTCATATCCCTGCAGTGACTTGACTAATTCACCTGAAATTCAGCATGCGTATACATCCTGGATAGCTTTTCTGATTTTATGACAGGTGGCGCCACCTACATTCACGTTTACGCTGCAGACATCCAAGCTCATATCTCGGGAACCGTTTGACCGATTGGGCATAAAATTTTGCATGTGTATAGATCTCACATAACTCTTTATCATACGCAAAACTGGTGGCGCCACCTGCAGCCATTTTTGCACAGCTACCGTCTGTTTGTCTGCCATGGGAAAAATCACTCATATCTCGGCGGTGGTTTGACATATCTGCCTAAAATTTTGCAGGTTTATACATCCCCGACAGCTCTCTTGATTTTATGACAGGTGGCGCCACCTGCATTCTAGTTTATGCAGCAGACATCCAAGCTCATATCTTGGGAACTGTTTGACCAATTGGGCCAAAGTTTTGCATGTGTATAGTTCTCACATGGCTCTTTATCATACGCAAAACTGGTGGCGCCACCTGCAACCATTTTTGCTCAGCGTCCATCTGTTTGTCTGCCACAGGCTAAAATCACTCATATACATGAAGTGGTTTGACTTATCTGCCTTAAATTTTGCATATGTATACAACTTGGACGGCTTTCTGGATTATCTGGTAGGGAGGGCAACCTACATACACAATTTGGCTGCAGACATCCATGCTAATATGCAACACTTCACTCTATTTCCCCTTGCCATTCAATCCATGCCTCACTTCACCCGTTCCACTCTGATTAAGGCGGATACACATAGTTGCTTGTAGACTACCCGTATTCTAGTTGATTTTGGGGTCAGCTGGTCAGGAGGTTAAAGGTTGCAGGTCAAAGTTATTAACACACTGTTTGCCAAGTGATTACTCCAGTTTTAAGTGGTAAGTAGTTACCCATCACTTTAAAAAGAATCCAATTCATATGTGGGCGAAAGGTCAAGGTCATAGGTCAGGGATGTTCACAATAAAAACTTTGTTGACCATCACTGTTTTTCTTGTATATATAACCATTGCACTCCAACTGGTACATCTCACTGTGTGCCCATAATTGTCAGTGACTCTTGTGATATATGACTCCCTTTTGTATCAGCCCATGGAGTGATAAGGACATATCATTAGTGCATTAAAAAAACACTGTTTCCAGAATGCTTTAGCCAGGTATTAAGACTAAGAGAGTAAAGTGTTAAGGTTTAGCTACTGATTAATAAGAGGATGGGAACATTTTGTAGTTTATTAGATGGAATCATAGCAAAAAAACTTAGTTTTCTAGATATCTGAAAATTATTGTACAAATCATCAGATATACCAGCAAGTGTTTGTTCTGATAATATGTGGGTCTTTACCTGGATTAAGGATGGCTTTAATTGATTACAAGACTCTTAGTGATGCTTAGTGCATTTCTTTTCATTCAGGTTTTACAGTTTACCTAGGGCCCATTGAAAAGCAAGGTGATCATTAAAAAATATTGGACTTACACTTTTAACATTTGCATGTCTATAAATCTGATATGAGAGCTCTCCAACCTGATCATGCCTTTTGAATTGTTTTGGACATTCATAACTGTAACATTCTTTGGAGCAATTGCCACAAGTTTGGTCTCTTACTGGAGGATGTGATATCAAATGTCAGACTTGTCAGAAATCCATTATGTCTGCTAGGTAGCCAGCTTAGAAATCCTTTTGCCAGGGCAGTTTCTGTGATTTTTGTGATGTTTGGTCCCTTTTAGAGGATGTTTGTTGTTCAATTTCCAACCTGTCAGAAATCCAATATGGCCACCAGAAAGCCATCTTTAAATTCCTTTAGAACATATATTTTCAAGAACTATTAAAGTGAATGCAGTGGGACGTATATTAATGTAATCTTGCATTGGGTCAAAGATTTCTTAATAAATATGACCATCAATTATGAAAGCTCAGTACAGTTGGCTTGTATTGAATAAAAATTAATACAGAAGCACCCATTTCACAATAATTCTTGCTTGGATTTCCTTGATTTTTAGCGAACCTGTGAGCTTATGCGATGGCGCAGCGTTGTCCGTCCACCGTCAGCTGTCCGTCGTCGTCCATACGTTAACCCATGCTATCTCAGAAACCGTCAGAGCTAGCAGCTCCAAATTGCATGTAAGAATCAGTTACATGTTAAACTTCATCAGAATGAGATTATTTTTTGGGTATCTGCATTAACTTTGATTTTATAGGGAAAAACCTTAAAAACCTTTAAATTTTCTTCTCCGAAACTGTCCAGCCAAATTGTCCAATATTTCACAAAAAAGATCCCTGGAACAATCTTTCTCAAGTTTGTTCGATTGGTTCCAGTTCAGAGATTTTTGGCTGAGTTACAGCAGGTTGAACTTAGTCATCTGTCCAAAAAAGCACACTAAAATTAAAATCTAAGAAACGGCTGGAGCTATCATCACCAAATTTTATGCCAATATTTGTCACATATGTCACATCTGAAATTGAGGTATTGGTGGCGCCACCTACATTGACCTATTAATATTTACAGAATATTATATTATTAATGTAATAATTAACATTAATTTTTAGCTCAGCTGACTATAAGTCATCTGAGCTATAGTCGTGGTCCATTGTCCGTCGTCTGTCCGTCCATCCTGCTGTCCGTCAGTAGATGTGGCACGTTTTTAAACTGTAAGACCTAGGAATCCAAAATTTGGCATAATGTTAAATGTTCCAGAGATCTCCTACCTAGCCGAAAACTGGGTCTTTGTGACTTTGTTCTTTTGAGAAATTAAGGAAAAACCTCAATTTTTTTTATTAAAAACCTATTTTCACACTTCAGGACTGCCCAATATCAAAACCACTCATCTGTTTTTCCTCATATTCACCATAAATATTCCTTTATATAGTTCTTATGTACATGCGAGAAATTAAGTCTGTTAAGTTTAATTTCTTTAAGTTAAGGGCCAGAACATAATGGACTTTGTAAAAAATCAGGAAAAATATTTACTCACTTAACATGAATAATTTTGAAACTAGAGTATTTTCCTAAGTATATAACTATGTTTAATTAAGATTCAATTGTTTACCCAAAATTGGATCTTAATTTTGTAACTTTTTTAAGTTATTATTACACAAAGTGGCGGGGGCATATAGTTATACCCATGTAATGTCATTCCTTCCTTCCGTCATTCCGAAATCAAACAGTTGTACGGACTTTTTTCGCAATGCCTGCAAATATTGGCCTGATTTTATGTGTGGGGGCAGATATAGACCAGTTACAGATCGAGTTCGCGTTTCATCCCAGTTGACCTACTTTTGACCATTTTACGGCTCCTAAACTTAGAAAATTTCATGATAAATAGAAATTTTCATGACAAATACACATGTACGGACTTTTTTTCGCAATGCCTGCAAATATTGGCCTGATTTTATGTGTGGGGGCAGATATAGACCAGTTACAGATCGAGTTCGCGTTTCATCCCAGTTGACCTACTTTTGACCGTTTTACGGCTCCTAAACTTAGAAAATTTCATGAAAAATAGAAATTTTCATGACAAATACACATATACAGACTTTTTTTTGCAATGCCTGCAGATATTGGCCTGATTTTTGGTGTGTCGGCAGATAATGACCAGTTACAGATAGAGTTCACGTTTCGTCCTGGTTGACCTACTTTTGACCGTTTTACGGCTCCTATAGAAAATTTCATGAAAAATAGAAATATTCATGACAGATACACATATACAGACTTTTTTTCGCATTGCCTGCAGATATTGGCCTGATTTTTGGTGTGTGGGCAGATAATGACCAGTTACAGATCGAGGTCGCGTTTCGTCCCAGTTGACATAATTTGGACCGTTTTACGGCTCCTGAACATAGAAAATTTCATGAAAAATATGAAATTTCATGACAAATACACATGTACGGACTTTTTTTCGCAATGCCTGCAGATATTGGCCTGATTTTAGGTGTGTGGGCAGATATTGACCAGTTACAGATCGAGTTCTTGTTTCGTCCCAGGTGACCTACTTTTGACTGTTTTACGGCTCCTGAACATAGAAAATTTCATGTAAAATATAAATTTTCATGACAAATACACTTGTTCAGACTTTACTTCGCAGTACCTGCAGATATTGGCCTGATTTTTTATGTGTGGGCAGATAATGACCAGTTACAGATCGAGTTCACATTTTGTCCCAGTTTACCTTCTTTTGACCCTTTGACGGTGCTCTAACATGGAAAATTTCATAAAAAAGTGCACATGTATGGATTTTTTTTTGCAGTGCCTGCAGATACGGGCCTTATTTTTGGTGTGTAGGCAGATAATGATCAGTTACAGATCGAGTTCTTGTTTTGTCCCAGTTGACCTACTTTTGACCATTTGACTGCTCCTGAACATAGAAAGTTTCATGAAAGATAGAAATTTTCATAACAAATGCATATGTACTGACTTTTTTTCCTCAGTGCCTGCAGATACCACCCAGATTTTTTATGTGTGCGCAGATAATGATAGTTACAGATCGAGTTCGCGTTTCGTCCCGGTTGACCTACTTTTGGTTGTTTTACGGCTCCTAAACATAGAAAATTTCATGAAAGACAGAAATTTTTATGGAAAATGCACATGTATGGACTTTTTTTCACAATGCCTGCATATACTGGCCTGATTTTTGGTGTGTTGCTTGATAATGACCCGTTACAGATCGAGTTTGCATTTTGCCTTTGTTCACCTACTTTTGACCATACTACACCTCCTGAACTTAAAAAAATTTTCAAAATTTTACAAATGTTTCTTATTTGCCCCAGGCGGGGGCATTCGTGTCGTTCCTACACAACTAGTTAGTATAAAAATTAAATCAGTACCTTAAATTTTGCCCAACTTTGACTATAGCATGTTTTTTTCCTGTAAGTACCATTGATTTTCACAGCATGTAAACATTAGTATTTAATTTGTTAAAATCTGAAATTTGAAAATAAAAGCTTGAAAATTAGGCTAATTTATTGAGTTTTTTCTTGAGGCTCTATTGTAGTCATTTGCTTTGATTACAGATTACAGATGCAGGCTTCCACTCCTGGTCACTGGAAGTCAGCTATGCCAGGGTTTCTGATTTGTTACAGTCACTGGGGGAGATCCCCTGCTGTGACAGGTGTACAGTTATTCTCATATCACCACCCAATCCCCCCCCCCCCCCCCACAAACCCAAGGCACCAAGTGTTATGCACTAATTGTTATTGTTTTCAATGTATCTCCTTAATTGTAATGTTGTTTCCACTCCAATATACAAAAACTTTCCTTGAAAAAGTAATTCAAGGTGTAATCCAGAAGATGCCATGTTGTGTTAATGTAGCCACAAAGTGGCCAGGGCATATAGTTTTACCCATGTCCGTCATTCTGTCCTTCCGTCATTCCGAAATCAAACAGTTGTACAGACTTTTTTTCACAATGTCTGCAGATATTGGCCTGATTTTTAGGGTGTGGCCAGATAATGACCAGTTACAGATTGAGTTCGGGTTTAGTCCCGGTTGACCTATGTTTGACCGTTTTATGGCTCTTAAACATAGAAAATTTCATGAAAAATAGAAATTTTCATGACAAATACACATGTACGGACTTTTTTTCTCAATGCCTGCAGTTATTGGCCTGATTTTTGGGGTGTGGGCAGATAATGACCAATTACAGATCGAGTTTGCGTTTTGTCACGATGGACTTACTTTTGACTGTTTTACAGCTCCTAAACAAAGAAAAGTTCATAAAAAATAGAAATTTTCATGACAAATACACATGTACGGACTTTTATTCGCAATGCTTGCAGATATTGGCCTGATTTTTGGTTTGTATGCAGATAATGACCAGTTACAGATCAAGTTCGTGTTTCGTCCCAGTTGACCTATTTTTGACCGTTTGACAGCTCCTGAACATAGAAAATTTCATGAAAAATAGAAATTTTCATGACAAATACACATGTACAGACTTTTTTTTCGCAATGCCTGCATTACAGGCCTGATTTTTGGTGTGTGGGCAGATAATGACCAGTTACAGAGTGAGTTGATGGTCAAGGTCACAGGACCCATTTCTTGAAAAAGAATTTGTATGCATTTCAAGCGAAACTTTTCATCACAAAACTTCCATCTTCAAATTATTGCTGACTTGCCAATAGGGGAAGATTCTTTACAATTTTGGAGTCATAGGGTCAAGATAACAGGGCCCATCCATCCACAAATTAGTTTATGGATGATAATTCTGGTTTGGTAAGACAAATTGGCTTCAAACTTGATTTATTCATGACCCACAACTTATGTAAGAAACACTTTGATTTTCAGGGCCCAGAGGTCAAAGGTGAAGGTCACAGGAGCCACAACTTTAAAAAGATTGTGGATGCACTATAAATCAAACTTTTCATCCCAAACTTTCCATTGTTCATACATGGCTTACATGCCCAAAGTGGAAGAAACCTGTAGATTTTGAGGTTACCTGGTCGGAGGTCAAGGACACTGGACCCACCATTTTCTAAAAAGATTGTTACAGTAATCTAAATGCTGCAAGTTCAAGGATAATAAGTTCCCAGATTTTTGTGGTCACAGAGTCATTGGTTAAGGCCTCTGGA
This sequence comes from Sipunculus nudus, assembly GCA_026874595.1. Lineage (NCBI taxonomy): Eukaryota > Metazoa > Annelida > Sipuncula > Golfingiida > Sipunculidae > Sipunculus > Sipunculus nudus. The sequence continues at coordinate 46,175,492 of CM049312.1, read as the reverse complement.
CCATCATTCTGAACAATTTCTTGAAAAATATCCATATAGACAAATTCAGCTGAGCGTTGAGACCCATGGGTGCCTAGTTTTGTATTATTTTAATAATAATAGCAAGGACAGATTCTGGAGATGAAGTTGTCAGAGAATAAGAAGCTGGGAAAAATGAGAATTTCCATTCTTCCCGGGAAAAACGAGAATTCTGAATTGTCCCGGTAAAATGAAAATCAAGTGATAGTATGAAATGATTCCATTTCTTCTTTGGAAGATTCTAGATCTTCCAAGATTCTCATTCTTCCCTCAACATATACATTTCTTAGTTGCATACTTCATTGGCCTTCAGATTATCTATCTTAAAAATGATCACTTAATCTACATATAAACAGATTTGAATTACAACATGTTGTGCATAACAAAAAACAAAAATTAATTAAATAAAAAAGAAAAGCTATCTTACTGATGCAAAGCACCATTTCATATGCTTTGTAAATATTGAATAATATTTTGGGAATGTCCAAAAAAAAAGACATTTCTTAAAATAAACATTTTGAAAATTGGTACAGGACATACAGATGTATTTTATTTATTGAAACATTGTCAGTGGCAGGATCTGTATAAAGTGGTTCATTGTATGAAATCACCCAGTCATGGGCTGCAATATTTGGTAGGAAATCAATAATGAACCATAAAATGTAACAAATACTAGATCATGTAGTGATAATACCTTGGGCCCTTTATGGAGTGTCCCTTGTGAACCCCATTAAAAAAGGCCCCATACAGAGCTGTTCAATTGACTTTGTTTAATATCATGATCCAAGTGATACACCAGACCTGTGGTCATGTGACTGACAACCCATTCCCATGAGAATGACCCGTCAGTTTATTGACTGCAGCATCAGTGTATAGTCTTATATGTTCTTTTGAATTAATCTTCCTAGCCAAGGGGAATGTGGCATCTTGGGACACGAAGACTAAAAACTCACTTTTATGACAGTGAAACTGATTTATGTATGGGACATGTCCCAGCTCAGTCAGGAAGAGATATAGTAGAAAGTGAAGTGTATTTTGGTGGCTCAAGATTAAATATGGGCAACTCAGGAGACAGCTATTTAATATGATGATTCAGCCACTATATTAATGTGTATGTGTTTGTGTGTATATAAATATATGTATATATGTGAAAAAATTACTTGGGTAAAATTGATTTAATATGTTTAGCTATAAAAAATGTACAACAATTTTTTTTTCTCCAGAGAGGTGTATATGTCATACTAATGTCCAAATTTTTTTTTGTCTGTCTGTTTGTGTCTTCTTGTCTCTTTGTATACACAAATGTACATGTGCATGTATGTAAGTTCATTCATCATAAAATCATTCACTATCAACATCTTGACCCATCTCAGAATCTGTGATTTTGATAAAGTTTTCTGAAGCATCAGATTTTACCATCCCGCCAACTCTCCCCCTGTGCCCATAAAAATTCCATTTTTATTTTTATTTTTATCAGTTAAAAACTATGAACTTTTAGCTCCAGCAGCTCAGATCTTGCTTTCAAGAAAATAAGTAAGGAAACTTTGATTCAGATTGTGTTTCATTATGATGTGCTTTTACCTGCTTAGCAAAACAATTATTGTATCCCCAGACAAAGTCGGGGGATACTATGTTTTCATACCGGTCCCGCCGCCGCCGCCGACGCCGCCGCCGCCGCATATGAATCTTGTTGGCGCGATAACCCAAAAAATATTTCACGGAACTTTACCAAACTTGGTATATGTATAGATATGGGTAAGAGGACGACGCCTATTTAAAATGAGGTCATGACCTTTACTAGGAGAGAGTCCTTGACCTTGAATAGGTCCAATTTTGGGGAAAATCACACAAATTCTTTAATATCTCAAGAAATCTTGCATGGATTTATCCCAAAATCAAGTTGATGGAAGATCATGGATAGGGTTGTCATGTTCCAGAAACTGGTGGCGCCACCTATTATTCTTTACTTGTTTTCGTGATGTTTAATACCCCCTAAATTGCCACCTTACAGCACTGTGAGCATTATAAGTCAAAAACTAATGGACAGATTTCTTTTATATTATGCATATACATAGGTATGGGTTATGGGATGATGCTTATTTAAATTGGGGTCATGACCTTTCCTATGATAGTGGCCTTGACCTTGAATATTGCCATATATGGTGAAAATCACACACCTCTTATGATATCTCCAGTGTTGATAGCCATATGGATTTCAAACATGACTTATGTATGGCCCACCACTAAAGTAAGAACCCTATAGGTTCTAGGGTCATGAGGTCAAAGGTCAAGGTCACTGGACTGGCATTTTAAAAGATACTTTGGATGCATTTTAAGCCAAACAGGTCTTCCATCTTGAATATATAGCTCACTTGCCAATAATGGATGATCCATATAAATTTTGGGGTCACAAGGTCAAAGGTCAAGGCCACAGGAGCTATCTGTCCAAAAATTAGTTTCTGGATGATAATTCCTGCTTTTATTGATGTAATGATTTCAAAATTGACTAATATATGTGCCATTGGAAAAGCAAGACCCAAATTGATTTTGGGGTCATGAGGTCAAAGGTCAAGGTCACATCTTTAAAAAGATGTGGATGCATTTTCAGCCAAACATTTCATCTCAGATCTTTCATCTTGCACATATAGTTCACCTGCCAAGAGAGGAAGAACCCTATCAATTTTGAGGTCACAAGGTCAAAGGTGAAGGTCACAGGAGCCATCTGTCCAAAAATTAGTTTCTGGATGATAATTCCTTCTTTTATTGATGTTTGGATTTCAAAACTTGACTTGAATTTGACCCATTGGAAAAGCAAGACCGGAATTGAATTTGGGGTCATAAGGTCAAAGGTCAAGGTCACAGGAAACCTCTATAAAAAGATTGTGGATGCATTTTCAGCCAAACAATTCATCTCAGATCTTTTATCTTGCACATATAGTTCACCTGCCAAGAGTGGAAGACCCCTATCAATTTTGAGGTCACAAGGTCAAAGGTGAAGGTCACAGGAGCCATATGTCCAAAAATTAGTTTCTGGATGATAATTCCTGCTTTTATTGATGTATTGATTTCAAACTTGACTTATATATGTCCCATTGGAAAAGCAAGACCTAAATTGAATTGGGGTCATGAGGTCAAAGGTCAAGGTCACATCTTTAAAAAGATGTGGATGCATTTTCAGCCAAACATTTCATCTCAGGTCTTTCATCTTGCACATATAGTTCACCTGCCAAGAGAGGAAGAACCCTGACAGATTTGAGGTCACAAGGTCAAAGGTGAAGGTCACAGGAGCCATCTGTCCAAAAATTAGTTTCTGGATGATAATTCCTTCTTTTATTGATGTTTGGATTTCAAACTTGACTTGTACTTGACCCATTGGAAAAGCAAGACCGGAATTGAATTTGGGGTCATGAGGTCAAAGGTCAAGGTCACAGGAAACCTCTATAAAAAGATTGTGGATGCATTTTCAGCCAAACAATTCATCTCAGATCTTTCATCTTGCACATATAGTTCACCTGCCAAGAGTGGAAGACCCCTATCAATTTTGAGGTCACAAGGTCAAAGGTGAAGGTCACAGGAGCCATATGTCCAAAAATTAGTTTCTGGATGATAATTCCTGCTTTTATTGATGTATGGATTTCAAACTTGACTTATATATGTGCCATTGGAAAAGCAAGAACCAAATTGATTTTGGGGTCATGAGGTCAAAGGTCAAGGTCACATCTTTAAAAAGATGTGGATGCATTTTCAGCCAAACATTTCATCTCAGATCTTTCATCTTGCACATATAGTTCACCTGCCAAGAGAGGAAGAACCCTATCAATTTTGAGGTCACAAGGTCAAAGGTGAAGGTCACAGGAGCCATCTGTCCAAAAATTAGTTTCTGGATGATAATTCCATCTTTTACTGATGTATGGATTTCAAAATTGGCTTTGTTATTGACCCATTAGAAAAGCAAGACCCAAATTGATTTTGGGGTCATAAGGTCAAAGGTCAAGGTCACAGGAAACCTCTTTAAAAAGATTGTGGATGCATTTTCAGCCAAACAATTCATCTCAGATCTTTCCTCTTGCACATATAGTTCACCTGCCAAGAGTGGAAGACCCTATCAGTTTTGAGGTCACAAGGTCAAAGATGAAGGTCACAGGAGCCATATGTCCAAAAATTAGTTTCTGGATGATAATTCCTGCTTTTATTGATGTATGTATTTCAAACTTAACTTGTATATGTCCCATTGGAAAAGTAAGACCAAAATTGATTTTGGGGTCATGAGGTCAAAGGTCAAGGTCACAGGACACATCTTTAAAAAGATGTGGATGCATTTTCAGTCAAACATTTCATCTCATATCTTTCATCTTACACATATAGTTCTCCTGCCAAGAACACTATCAATTTTGAGGTCACAAGGTCAAAGGTGAAGGTCACAGGAGCCATCTGTCCAAAAATAAGTTTCTGGATGATAATTCCTGCTTTATTGATGTATAGATTTCAAACTTGACTTGCATATGTCCCATTGGAAAAGCAAGACCCAAATTGATTTTGGGGTTATGAGATCAAAGGTCAAGGTCACAGGACACATCTTTAAAAAGATCAAGGTCACAGGACCAACATCTTCAACAAGATTGTGGATCGTTAGATGGAATAAACAATAAATATGCCAAGTGTCAGTATATGCTGCTAAAAATGGGGGTCTGTTCTTGTAGGAGGGGGGCCTACTATGTCTGGGGATACTCTGGCACCTGTGGTGCCAAGAAATGTCTAGTTTTTTCATCATGTTGTCCCCTGACCATATGAATTTTTATAAAAAATATATGATAAAAAGTTAAAATTTGCACTCCAGCACTTATTTATGAAAAAAGGTATCTGAGAAACCAACCTTTTTTCACCTAACAATAGTAAAATGTGTGATGATGATATATCTATAGACAAACACATGCTGAGGCCAGTAAATGTTGTGGGGTAATCATGCATAGCTTTGGGTGTTATCTGTTCATATAGGAACTCTGTGTGACCTTCATATGCGGCATGTGTGTAGCGCTCCTGTGCTTGTTTTATTTGATTTTCCTTGTTTATTTTTGCCTGATGCATGTTTTGTTGCTTGCTTCCTTCTTCAAGGTGCCTTAGAAAAGAGTGCACGAGCTGCAGGGCTCACAACGGGAGCTGCTGAAAAGTATGCGGCAGGTCTCATTCACAAAATATCAGGTAAGATAAAACAACAGAGCTACAAGATAACTCATTTGACCTCAGGGGATAAATAAACTGTCCCATTCTCTGCCCTGTCACAAATACAAAATAAATCAGTCCGGATAAAAGAATGCCCAAGAAAGAAAGAAAGAAAGCATGTTTTTATGGGTCAGGTTAAAATAAAATCTAGTGCATATTCTTGAAAAGGAAATATTCTTTTCTTGCTGAACTTGTGGTGATCCATTTAAAGCTTAGCTGACTTACAGTCAAGAAGCTTCAGCATTTAATTTAACTGAGCTGTTTGAGCTGTTTAAGCTGTCATCCCACTGTCCAATAAACACATGATGATTTTACACATTAGACCTGTAAATTTATACATGACATTCACAGAGGCTTTGGTGGAATTTCTTGGGGAAACCAAAATTAGATCAAAGGGCCTTCATACTATGTGTTATAGTGAAAATAGGCAACAGTATACTTCAGTCACACCTATACCTCTGTCCTGAACTGTCTTCAAAAATATTAGATGAACTTTTCCAGGCCTGACTGAATATACATCAGTCATCCCTGCTGCCACCTACCAGCTAATGATAATACTAACTCAGTGAGTCTAACTTGGTTCAGCCTGACTATAACTTTATACATGAAAATAATACACTGGTCTTTATTTTGGATTACAAATATGTATCTAATAGACACATATATATGTCAGTGTTCTTGGCATCTCTGATCAAACTACTCTACATTTCAACTGAAGTGGTAATGTAATAAACAATACTTGCCATCCTTTTTCTGTGCCTTCATGGATTCTTATTGTGAATCTTTGTGTGTCACAATAAATATAGTTACACTGCTGTAGAAGATTATGATCTACTGATACAACCTCCTGTTTCACTAAAATTTTTACAGGAATTATCAGGGACCATTCTAGACACAGTAATGGCTCTGTAGTATATACAGAGCCACCGGCCACTGCCTTCATTATTCTAGCAGACACAGCGCAGACAAATTGTAGACGCTGCACTTGTTCTGAGTACTTGTCCCTCTGTGTTGGGTGCTTGTCCGAGTGAGCCAGCGTGATTGTTTCACTTCAGCCAGGGGTGTGCATGTATAGAGGCTGCTTACCTCATGGCCCATCCAGCTGAAATGTAACACATGCACACCACTGGCTGAAACAATCACACGGGCTCACTCAGACAGGCACCCAACACACTGGATCAGATGTGCTCAGAACAAGTACTGTGTCTACAATTTATGTGCACTACGTCCGATAGATAAATGAAGGCAGTGGCCTGTACTATACCTGGCATGTGAGCCATACATATTGTATGTCTGAAGACTATAAGTCTTCTGAGCTATAGTCATGGTCCATTGTCCGTCGTCTGTCTGTCCATTAGACTGGCATCAGTGTCATGTTTTGAAACCCTTAGACCTACGAATTCGAAATATGGCCTACTGTTAGATGTCCCCAAGATCTCCTACCAAACCGAAAACTGAGTCAGAGCAACTCAGTCCTTTGAGAATATAAGGAAAAACCTCAATTTTCCATTAAAAACCTATTTTCACACTTCAGGACTGCCTAATATCAAAATCACTCATCTGTTATTCTTCATATATACCATTTATATTTCCCTATATAGTTCCTATGTACATGCAAGAAATTTTGTCTGTATTACATAATTTGTAAAAGTTATGGGCCCAAACATAAGGCACTTTGTAAACAAATCAGGAAAGATATTTACTCACTTTACATGATAATTGTTGAAGCTAGAGACTTGTTTTTCCAGGGATAAAACTTTATTTAATCCAGATTCAATTTTATACCCAAAATTAGATCTTGATTTTTGTAAATTTTTTAAGTTATTAGCATTAATATAAAATCTTTACCTTAAATTTTGCCCAACTTTGACCATGGCACGTTTTTTTCCTGTAAGTACTGTGGATTTAATTTTCACAGGATGTATTTGTTAGCATTTTGCCTGTTAACACCAATAATTTGAAACCAGTTGATAAAAAACTGTAGATTTTATTCAAGTTTTCAAGCACCATGTAACATATTGTTTACATCAAGCTAGTGTCATGCAGTTTGCAAGAGCTCAGCTCCCCAACTTCAGCTCTCAGTTCCTAAAATTTGGCATACAATTAGATGTCTCAAAAATCCCCTACCATGCCAAGAATTTGGTCACTAGGACTTAATACCTTCGAGATATTAACGAAAAACTTCATTTTTCCATTAAAAACCCATTGTTACACTTCAAGACTGCCTAATATCAAAACCACTGATCTGACTTTAATCATATATAATATACATATTTTTTTATACATTCTCTATGCAAATGCCAGAAATGATGTCAGTATTGCCAAAACATATTGCACTTTGTAAAAAATCAAGAAATACATTTACTCCCTTAACAAGAGGATTGCTGAAGCTAGAGATTTTTTGTCAGGGATGTAACATTATTTAATCAAGATTCAATTGAATACCCAAAATTAGTTCTGAATTTTATAAATTTTATAAGTTATTAGTATAAATATAAAATTAGTACCTTAAATTTTTTTCCAACTTTGACCGTGGCACGTTTGTTTCCTTTGAGCACTGTTGATATAATTTTCATATCATGCACACATAAGGATTTCAGCTTTTTAGTTTACGAAGCTGAAAGAAATTGGCCAAAAATTGTAGCTTTTATTAATGTTTTTATGAGACCATGTCAGACCTTGGCTCGTTCTAGCCCCTCTTGAGTCACCTGTATGTTGACCTTGTTGAACTTTCAGCAAATTATGCATGCTTGAGGCGAGGCATAAACTAGGGCAGCCAGGCAGCTTATGGCCAGCCACAGTTGATCCAGGTGTCCAACCCAACTCATCTAGTAATTTTAACCAACAACATAACAAAAAACAATAAATTAATAAGTTTTTATTGATTTTAAATAACAAATTAAAGAAATATAGAAAAGGAATTTGTTAGTTGATAATAACAGGAAATTAACTTGAGTTACTGATGATATAAGAATCTTGTATCGATGGATAGAATGTCATGAATGCATTCATGAATATATTCTTTCATATTATTTTAATAATCACTTCAGTTATATTTTATTTTAAAAAATCATACGATTCTCTTATTATTTTTAATAAAAATTATATTTGGGACAATATTTGTAATTTTTTTTAATAAATAGTTAAACTCTTATATTTTATGTTCTGCTTATAAGTTATATGGCCAAGTCAAAATCTGTGTGGCAATAGCACTCCATTTGTTAATAAAATAAATGAAATCAATCCTCTTCCCTGTCTCCAAAGGTACTATCAAAATCATACATAAGCTAAACAACAACCACTCATAATACAGCTTATTTTTTTACCACATAAAACCAGCATGTGCCTCATTTCTAAATCATATTTTTTAGCCCTCAGCCCTTAGGCTGATGGGCTATTGTCGTCACCTAAGCTGTCTGTCCGTCCGTCCGTTAACTTTTACCTTGTGAGCGGGATATCTTGAAAAGGATTCACCGTCAGAATTTTATTTCCTCGGTAAAGATGCATACCGACAAAATCTCGGTCAAGTTCAAAGATGGGTGACCTTGACCTATTTTTCTTCATTTTAGAGCTGATTATAAAAAAACACTTAGATGCTTATTACTCAGTAACCATTTGGTGGATTTTCACAAAGCTTACTATGATTATTGGGACTGATAGTCTGTACCTGCTACACAAGTTTGGTGGCGCCACCTACAATTTCTGATTTTTAATTAATTTTTATCGGATTTTTCAAATTTGGGCTTGTGAGCGGGATATCTCTAAAAGGATTCACCGTAGGAATATTATTTTTTCGGTGAAGATGTATATTGACAAAATCTCGGTCAAGTTCGAAGATGGGTGACCTTGACCTATTTTTCTACGTTTTAGAGCTGATTATAGAAAAAACATTTAGAAGCTTATTTCTCAGGAACCATTTGGTGGATTTTTACAATACTTACTACGATCATAGGGACTGATGGTCTGTAACTGCTGCACGAGTTGGGGGGGCCACCTACAATTTCTGATTTTTAATGAATTTTTCTTGGATTTTTCAACTTTGTCCTTGTGAGCGGGATATCTCATAAATGATTCACAATAGAAGTTTTATTTCTTTGGTGATGATGTATATCGACAAAATCTCGGTCAAGTTCGAAGATGGGTGACCTTGACCTACTTTTCAAGGTCACAGAGCTTATAATAGAAAAAAACTTAGAAGCTTATATTTCAGGAAGCATTTGGTGGATTGTTATGAATCATGGTACATACCTCTCCATTTTAAATTTATAACTGAGACATGTACCTGTAGATATACATCCATGTGAGAACAGATATTTAGTACTTGTTACTGTTACCACCTCTAAACACTGTTCTTTTGGCTGAGGGCTTTTGTCAGCTTCTGCTGATATTCTAGTTAATCATATATAACAGCTGAGCGCCGTGACCCATAGGTCCCTTGTTTCAGAAAGATTAAGGATGCATTTTTAACTTTTCATCCAAAAGCTTCCATCTAGCACATATAATTGACCTGCAAACAGGAGATGAACCTAATTGATTTTGGGATCACAAGGTCAAAGGTCAAGGTCACAGTTGTCATCTGTCTACATATTTGTTTCTGAATGATAACTCTAGTTTGTATCAACATATTTGTTTCAAACTTGATTTATATATGGCCCACCAATAAAGTAAGAACCTTTTAGCGAACCTGTGAGCTTATGCGATAGTGCGGCGTCGTCCGTCGTTGCTCCTTGCGTCACCTGTATGTTAACCATAGCTAACTCAAAAACGGCAGGGGCTAGCATCACAAGATTTTTGCAAATAATCAGTCATCTGGAAAACTCTATTGGATTTTTTTTTGTTTTCTAACAGCATTTTCTGAGATTTTATAGGGAAAAAGCTAAAAAAACTTTTAAAATCTTCTTCTCCGAAACTGTCCAGCCAAATTGTCCAATATTTCACAGAAATGATCCCTGGAATGATCTATCTCAAGTTTGTTTGAATGGGTCCAGTATGGAGATTTTTGGCTGAGTTACAGGAGGTTGAACTTAGTCATCTGTCCAAAAAAGCACACTAAAATTAAAATCTCAGAAACGGCTAGAGCTATAATCACCAAATTTTATACCAATGTTTGTCACATATATCATATCTTAAATTGAGGTATTGGTGGTGCCACCAACATTGATCTGTTTTTTACAAGTGAAAATGCAATTTTAGACTCTTCTAGCTAATACACTGTTTTATGATGAAACTGCTAAGCTGATTGGTTTAAACTTTACAAGAATTATTCTATGGTAGGGTTCTGCAAGTTTTATAAGAATAGATTTGGTAAATGCAGCTTTAAAATTTTTAATCGCAGAAACGGCTGGAGCAATCATCACCAAATTTTATGCCAATGTTTGTCACACAAGTCATATCTGAAATTGAGGTATTGGTGGCGCCACCTGCATAGGCCTTTTTATGAACAGGGGCATCAGTGCCTGTATCACACTGAGGGCTACAAAAAAACTTCTTCTCTGAAACCATATGGCAAAATTGTTTAATATTGCACAGAAATGATCCTAGGGTAGTGCTTTCTGAAGTTTGTTCAAATGGTCTCTGTTCAGTGACTTTTGGCTGAGTTATGGGAAGCTGAATTTAGTCATATGCCATAACAGCCAATTTTTGGTTCAGTGGCTACAAAGATCTTCTTCTTAAAAGCCACTGGGCCAAATTCTTAAATCTCACACATTAATTATCCTCAGATGTTGATAATTCAAATTTGTTCAAATGGTTTTGGTTCAGTGCTTTTTGGCTGAGTTATGGGAAGCTGAACTTAGCCAGTTTGCTGTACCTTCCTATATGAGTTATAAACCTGCAAATGTTTTTTGACTGATGCCACTAATTCAGTTTGTTTAATATTTTACAAGAATAATCCCCACATTAATTCTTATAATAATTGTCTTTAATGGTTCCACATGAATGATTTTTGGCTGAATTATGGAGATTGAATTGAGTCATTTTACCATATATGTTAGCTGTGTGATGCTGCTACATCTAGCCTGGCAGCAGTTTATCAGCATCTATTACATCATGCCACTAGACATTTAGATTTCAGGTGATCTTTGGTTAATATTGACAAGAATATTTTTTAAAGGCTTTTAAAAAAATTAGTTTTATGATTTAAATTGGCTATATAAAGACAGCTGTACATGGATTATAAATTATTGGTATCCAAACACAACTTAATTCAAGAATATGCCATCAGTGAGATGTATATCTGTATTATAATTTTGCATTCAGTATGTATCTGTAATAATTTTTCATAAATTCCTGAATTCTTTTTTATAAAAGTCAACTGAAAAGCATTTTGTTTTGGGAAAATTAATTGTATAGCCAGACATAGTCTGGAGATACTATGGTTTAGGCAAGGTCGCGCCACCGCCGCCGCCGCCACAGCCGCTGCCGCCGCAGAGATTTCTTTTGGACACAATAACTCAAAAAATATTTCACGGATCTTTACCAAACTTGGTATATGTATAGATATGGGTGAGAGGACGACGCCTATTTAAAATGAGGTCATGACCTTTCCTATTAGAGTGGCCTTGACCTTGAATATTGCCATATATGGTGAAAATTACACAAAATCATTAATATCTCAATAAGGGATGCATGCATTGGTCCAAAAATCAACATGTTCGAAGATCTTGGAAAGTATTGTCATGTACCGGAAACAGGTGGCGCCACCTGTTATTCTTTTACTTGTTTTGTGCCGTTTAATACCCCATCATTGCCATTTATCAGTACTGTGAGCATTATAAGTCAAAAACTAATGGACAGATTTCTTTCATATTATGCAAATACATAGATATGGGTTATGGGATGATGTTTATTTAAATTGGGGTCATGACCTTTCCTATGAGTGGCCTTGACCTTGAATATTGCCATATATGGTGAAAATCACACAAAATCATTAATTTCTCAATAAGGGATGCATGCATTGGTCCAAAAATCAACATGTTAGAAGATCTTGGATAGTAATGTCATGTACCGGAAACAGGTGGCGCCACCTGTTATTCTTTTACTTGTTTTCGTGCCGTTTAATACCCCATCATTGCCACTTAACAGTACATTTATAACCTGTGAGCATTATAAGTCAAAAACTAATGGACAAATTTCTTTCATATTATGCATATGCATGGATATGGGTTATAGGATAATGTTTATTTGAATAGGGGTCATGACCTTTCCAATGAGTGGCCTTGACCTTGAATATTGCCATATATGGTGAAAATCACACAAAATCATTAATTTCTCAATAAGGGATGCATTGATTGGTCCAAAAATCAACTTGAACGAAGATCTTGGATAGTGTTGTCATGTACAGGAAACAGGTGGTGCCACCTGTTATTCTTTTACTTGTTTTCGTGCCGTTTAATACCCCATCATTGCCACTTAACAGTACTGTGAGCATTATAAGTCAAAAACTAATGGACAGATTTCTTGCATATACATAAACATGGGTTAGGGGATGATGTATATTGAAATTTGGATCATGACCTTTTCTATGAGAATTACCTTTTCTATGAGTGTGGTCTGATATTAATTGTTGCTGAAGATGGGGGGCCTATTCTTAAAGGGGGGGGGGGGGATTAATTGTCTGGCGATACTATGGCACCTGCGGTGCCAAGAAATATCTAGTTCAAAGTTATTTCAAGTAGGGACCACTTTTGTGTGCAGATGGCAGCACTTGGTTTACCATTAGCAGATTGCTAGTGCCTTGATGTTGGCCATTAGCCAAGATGATGTCAACTCTATAAATAGTTTTGGCACAGTGCCAGGATTGGAAGAAGTGCAGCCAGGTATAGGTCAAGAGTTCACTCAGTGCAGTAGCGGCATTCTATTTATAGCTTTGGCAGCCTGCTCACTGCATCAGCTTTGGCACCAAAGTTCAGCCTGGATCTATTTATAGCTTTGGCAGACTGCCAACTGTGTCAGATTATGCTACAGTTCAAGAGTTCACCCAGTGCAGCCAGGTGCAGGTCAAAAGTTCAGTCAGTCTAGCCAGGTGCAGATCAAGAGTTCACTCAGTGCAGTAGCTTGAGGCAGCAACTTGTCACAGTTCACTAGGGGACAGCTGCCTTACTCACCTAAGCCAGGTCAGCCCAGTGCATCAAACTCAAGGGAAGTTTGATGTATTGGCCTGATATTTAGACCTGTCTATGCATCTTTGATGGCTTTCCCATTTACAAGACTGTTGTCGCCACCTACATTGACTTTTGCACAGTGTATGTGCTAGCTTATTTCGACAGAGGAATTTGATACATCTGCCTGAAATTTGGTATGTTTATACATGTGGGGTAGCTTATTGTGTCAAGGCTTGTGGCGCCACCTACAATAATTTTTACACAGTGTATGTCCCTGCTTATTTCGCAGGAGGGGTTTGACATATCAGTCTGACATTGGGCACATGTATATATCTCTTTGTTGTATACAAGACTGGTTGTGCCAGCTACAATCATTTTTGTGTTGTGTACACCTATGCCAGAATTAAGCAGTGATGTTTGGGTAATTGTTTCTTGTTCAAATTGTTTTGTACCTGCATTGTTCATATACATGTTACACATGTTCTTGAAAAGTAATGGTCCAGCATTGAAGCATTTTACCTGGTGTAATCCCATTGCACAGGTTCGCATTAGGCCTGTAGGCCTTGTTAAGAAAATATTTCCTTTTGAATGATTTAACAAAATATAATTTAACCCATCAGTAGGCATAATTTGATAATATATGAAACAAATCATGGATGAATAAAGGTGCAAATTAAAATTTTGAATTCTGGAGTGTTATTTTCATATATTTATTGCTTTGCAAATTTAAAAAATATATTTTATAAAAAAAAGGAATATATCTGTGTGCATAATGTGATGTTACCTGACTAAATTAAGTATAAATGTTGATGCAATTTAGATTTGTGAATCAATTTAAATATTCAGATATATATGATATACTGTAAATATAGAGTAAATTTATAAACTTAAAAAAATGACTTAACAAAAGAAAAAATAGGATCTAATGCAAATATTTGTTCATTATTTTCCTGTCTCAGTAGAATGGAAATTAAAGTTATTTGCTTTGTTTTCCATCTCTCTGTCTGTTTTTAAATATTTAAAAATAATTTCATTTAAATTAAATTTCATCCTTTATGTATATTCAGAGGTGCTGTAACTCCCATCAGTCCCTGTAAGCACCATTGAATTTAATTCCATATTCTGTATTTATATCCAAAGGTGTTGTAACTCTCCCCCCCCCCCAAGTCATTTAGTCCTAGTTCCTGAGCACTGATGATAGTATTATTATTGCAACTTCAAAAAATCTATGGTGATGCAGTTAAAACTGTCACAATCAGCTGAGCGCCGTGACCAATGGGTCCCTTGTTTGGATTTTTACCTTCAAGGTCAACTTCAGCTGAGCACAGTAACCCATGGGTCCCTTGTATTTAAATATATGATCATAAGTTAAAAAATAATATTCACTGGGCAAGTGTGGGCAGGATTATGATCAGACCTCTGCCATGCTAAAACTGCTCAAAACTGATAGATCCAACAATAACTTCAACCTAGTATTAACCTCAAGTCAACATGAGGTTCACACAGGGACACCATTTACAGGTGCTTCTGTGACCTTTATTTTGTTTTTGCTCAGCTATGCTAGACGTTTTATTGTTCTATTTATTTTCCGTGTTTCTTTTCCTGGCTCTTGTAGACTTCTTTATTATTCGGTTCAGTTATGTCTGTAGTATTTTAGTTATATGTTTTATTTGTATTTGTGATGTGATTTTATTTACTGTGTTAATATGCCTTGACCTGTGTAGGTATCTCTTTCAGGACAAACTGGATCCCTAGGTTTGACATATTAATCATTTTTATTAGTTATAGATAACATGATTAACATCTTGTTTTGTACCTTACTTCAATAACTGATACTCAACTTAGTTTTCAGCTGAGCTAGTGTGCTAGTCCATGTAGCAGTTTTTCTTGGTATACTAACTGACAACAAAATACACCTGTTAAATATCATTAATATTTGAAATGTGTAACCATGTGTATCGGTATATATTTTCCACACAAATTCTAAGGTTAAAACTCATTTTCCCATCAAATATAGAACTTAAGTGTATGAAACCATTGTTTTTTGTAACATTTTTCTGGATTGACTGTGTGTGTAAAGTTCACACTGTGAACCAAGCAATAACTGCAAATATTTATAAATAAATCAATTATAAAAATATTAACTGCAAACAATTATAAATATATCCTTTTCAAAGTTAGCTTTCCTAGGAATTTGATATTCATGTGCTACTAGATCTGTATTGCTCATATTTGAATTATCATGTTCATGTTAGTTCTTGACTATATATTTGTGAGTTGCCAGCACTTTAAACATGCATGTATTTATAAGCATATAAATGGATTATAACTTGATATGTTTCTTAATGAAGGGGTATTAATTCATAACTAGAACCTGTGTACTCTGAACTTGTATATGTGAGTACGGTAGTTACATCAAGAGGGTACTCTGAACTTGTATATGTGAGTACGGTAGTTACATTAAGAGGGTACTCTGAACTTGTATATGTGAGTACGGTAGTTACATTAAGAGGGTACTCTGAACTTGTATATGTGAGTATGGTAGTTACATTAAGAGGGTACTCTGAACCTGTATATGTAAGTATGGTAGTTACATTAAGAGGGCACTGTGAACCTGTGTATGTGAGTACAGTAGTTACATTAAGAGGGTACTTTGAACCTGTATATTATGTAAGTACAGTAGTTACATTAAGAGGGTACTCTGATCCTGTTAATGTGAGTACAGTAGTTACATTGAAAAGGTACTCTGCTAATTCAGGATGCTGGTCATGCTTGATGAGTGAGTTCCATTTTATGTACAGGTGACCCAGAAAAATGCCCATTCTCTGTTAGTAGTTTTCAGTATTTTCAGATTCATCTGCATTATATGTGAATATATATATATATCAATAATAATAAATATATATTTTAAAAATATTTGTATGATGTGACCCATATAAGCCCCTTAATACAAAAATGTACCCAGCAGGCCTACATATAAATCAAAACATATTTTGCATTCAGTATTGCAAGTCTTTAATATTCTCCAGAACGGTAATATTGAAAACCACGTTTATCATGAATTAAAATAATCATAAAGAGTGATAATAATTCATGAATACTTCCAGGTAAATGCATTGATAGGTTGATAGATTCTCTTCCAGTTATGTCCCTAAAACCTTTGATCTTATTAACTGTTGTTAAAATATAAATGAAAAACATGGGTAGACCTGGGTTATGGAAGGTGCTATAGATGATAATTCAGATTATACAAGCGGTTTTTTTAATTCTCCCCACATCAAAATACTTTTACATTGGACAACACCAGGAGAGGATTACTTCCACCAATCATAAACATCACCTCCCATATTTTATCAACTCTGAATTCCTCTACCAGTTGTAGGCACTGGATACCTAACCATACAAAATCTGACCCTGCTGCTGGGTCTGGACGGACTGGACCTGGTTCATCAATTTAAAATCAGGGAATAAGTAACAGGAAGATATAAATCTTCCAGATGTTACCAGTTGTGAATGTTACACACTATGGACTACCAATTGTAATAAATACAAACATTTTCAGTTGAACTACAAATTCTTAATATCACAAACAAAGCCAGTTGGGCTATCATTTTATTCATTTGTAATGAATTTTACAACTTACACCAGTTGGACTGCAAAGATCCTGTTACTTTGAACTTTGCAAATTGTTCTATCAGTTGTGAATATTATGAACATTGATTGTTAGACTGTACAGTGTGTTAATGTATGGGCTTTGCATGTTTGTAGGAAAACAGGGCACAGCAGTCTTAAAGAAGAAAGCATCTGGTAGTGTTTGCATTTCTTGCTGGCTCTTTTATTGCTTTTTCATTTCCCTGCTTTGTGCATTTATTGCAGATAAATATAATTAATTGTGTTATTAATTGGGAAAAAGTCTCCATGGCTATCACCTCTATACATAGAAAAGATTTATGAGATTTATATTTTATTTGGGTAATTGATTTTCTTTGAGGCTAATCATGTTGGATGACTTGGGCCATGGCTAGGAAGGTGGATTTTTATATTTCCCCCTAAGCTTGAATGAGATGCTACTTTTAATGTATGATGGGATACTATTGGGTGCATGGGTCCATATAGATATATATACAGTTTATTATATAGAAAGGATTTGGTGCCAGTTTATTTTTTTTTGAAAACCTGGGAAAATTTCATTTAGACTTATGTTTAAGTCATAATAAGTTGTGTAAGTTATAATAAGTTAAATAAGTTATGTGTTAACAATAAACCTCAACAAACTTATTATTTTGCAAACTCATGATTTGAAGGGGAGTTTATTTATTAGATCTTTGTAGACTTGTAAAAAAAATCTATTATTGAATATAAAAACTGAATTGGGAATTATAAGACAATGGATGATTATTCATGGATATAACCAGGTTTTACTTTAGCATGATAACAACTGAATCACTCTCTTTAAACATTGAGACAGCATTCTCAGGGTCTCACTGAAACTTTTACTACACACACTTAAAAATCACTCAATACAGTGAGGCTTGTTTTGTACTTGGTAATTATGATTTCTATGTCAGAATAATTATAAACTCACTTCTAAATACATCTGAAGTATATACTTGCATATCAAAATGCTTATAGGATAATTTCAATTTGGGTTATAAATATATATGTCAAGGCCCAGATCGCAATCTTGACGGATCTTAGATCTGCAAGCCCAAACTGTGATCGCAATCCAGGCTGGCCAGATCTAGATCCATCCAGCCCATATTGCAGCTGTACAGATCTAAGATCCTTTCAGATTGCAGTCTGGGCCTTAACATATATATATATATATGTCAGAGAGACGAGATTGAAATCCAGGAGGATTTTAAATTCGCCCAGACGAGATTGAGATTGTGATCTAGCCTAGGCGAGATTGCAATTGTTATCTCGGCTAGACGGATTTTAAACTCTCCTAGACGAGATCACAATCGCAATCTGGCCTAGGCGAGATTAAAATCCATAATGGAGCAGGCCAGGATTTTAATCTCGCCTAGGCGAGTTTAAAATCTGTCTGGTGTCATCCAGGCGAGTTTAAAATCTGCCTGATATCACTTAGGCGAGTTTAAAATCTGCCTAGGCGAGATTAAAATAGTGATCTGATCTAATTTCCTAATAAATTATGCATTGTAATTGACATATGAAAGATGTTTTCAGTTAGATTTTCAATATTTTAACACTGAATGGTTATGTATAGTTCACAAGTAATATATTTATTAATATTTACAGAATATTATATTATTAATGTAAAAATTAACATTAATTTTTAGCTCAGATGACTATAAGTCATCTGAGCTATGGTCGTGGTCCATTGTCCGTCTGTCTGTCCGTCCGTCCATCCGTCCGTCTGTCTGGATGTTCATCTGTAAGACTGGCACGTTTCGACACCATAGGACCTACGAATCTGAAATTTGCCATACAGTTAGATGTCCCAAAAATCTCCTACCATGCCAAAAATTGGGTCAATAGGACTTCGTTCCTTCAAGATATTAAGGAAAAACCTCAATTTTTTATTAGAAATCTATTTTCACACTTCAGGACTGCTTAATATCAAAACCACTCATCCGGTTTTCTTCATATTTACCATAAATATTCCTCTATATAGTTCCTATGTACATGCCAGAAATTAAGTCAGTATTATTTAATTTAAAAAAGTTATGGGCCCAAACATAATGGACTTTGTAAAAAAATCAGGAAAGATATTTGGTCACTTAAGACCAAAATTGTTAAAGGTAGGGACTTATTTTCAGTAATACAACTTTAATTGATCAAAATTTAATTGTATACCAAAAATTAGATCAAAATCTGTTAATTTTTTTTAAATATTGGCAAAAATATAAAATTGGTACCTTAAATTTTGCCCAAGTTTGACCATGGCACGTTTTTTAGCTCAGCTGACTATAAGTCATCTGAGCTATAGTCATGGTCAATTGTCCGTCGTCCCTCCGTCTGTCTGTCCGTCCGTCAGTCCGTCCGTCCGTCCGTCTGGATGTCCGTCCGTAAGACTGGCACGTTTTGACACCGTTGGACCTACGAATCTGAATTTCGGCATACAGTTAGATGTCCCCATAATCTCCTACCATGCCAAAAATTGGGTCAATAGGACTTCGTTCCTTTGAGATATTAAGGAAAAACCTCAATTTTTTATTTGAAATCTATTTTCACACTTCAGGACTGCCTAATATCAAAACCGCTCATCTGGTTTTCTTCATATTTACCATAAATATTCCTCTATATAGTTCCTATGTACAGGCCAGATATTAAGTCAGTATTATATAATTTAAAAAAGTTATGGGCCCAAACATAATGGACTTTGTAAAAAAATCAGGAAGATATTTGGTCACTTAAGACCAAAAGTGTTAAAGGTAGGGACTTTTTTCCAGTAATACAACTTTAATTAATCAAAATTTAATTGTATACAAAAAATTAAATCAAAATTTGTTAAATTTTCTTAAATATTGGCAAAAATATAAAATTGGTACCTTAAATTTTGCCCAACTTTGGCCATGGCACTTTTTTTTCCTGTAAGTACTGTGGATTTAATTTTCACACCATGTATACATAAGGATTTAATCTGTTAAAATCTGAAATTTGAAAATAAAAGCTGCAAAATTAGGCTAGTTATTGAATTTTTTTGGAGGCTCTTGTTGTATTCCCTTACATTGTCAAGCAGTCCACTTTGATGACTGTAGGTCATTCAGTGCACATCTCTATGCTCCTCAGGCTATTGACATAATTTTAGATGTCCCCAAAATCTCCTACCATACCGAAAATTGGGTCATTAGGACTTTGTTTCTTCGAGATATTAAGGAAAAAAACTGTTTTCCATAAAAAAAGCCATTGTTAGACTTACACTTCAAGGCTGCCTAATATCAAAACCACTGATCTGTTTTTGATCATATTTAGTATTCACATTCTTTTATACATTTTCTATGAACATACCAAAAATTAGGTCAGTATTTGGTATTATTTTGAAATTATGGGCCAAAACAATGCAATTTTTTAAAAAATCAGAAATGCTGAACCTAGAGACTTTTTTTCAGGAATATAACTTTATTTAATCAAGATTCAATTGTTTACCCAAAATAAGATTTGAATTTTGCAAATTTTTCAAGTTATTAGCATAAATAAAAAATCAATACCTTAAATTTTGTCCAACTTTGGCACTATTGATTTAATTTTCCCAGCATATATGCATAAGGATTTAATCTTTTAAAATCTGAACTTTCAAAAGAAATTGATTGGAATGAATAGCTTTTATTCATGTTTTCATACACCATGTCAAGTGTTGTTTACATCTAGCCCACCTAGTAGTACAGCCTTCACTTGCATTATGTAACCCACCCCAGGCAGCTTACCTTGGCCCAGCTTGGCCACTACTAGCAGGCTTCCCCTCTGCCCTGCACTCATCCCCCCAGCTTGTGCATAAACTAGATGAATGAACCACCAGGGTTACAATGATTAAAGTGTACATTTAATTGTGTCCACAAAGTGGTGTATTGCTGTGAAAGTGTGGATGTTCATGAGATAAGTAATTCCTTACTTCAGAAGAGTAAAAACTTCACCAGGTGTGAAATTGACTATTAATTCCAGTAATTAATTAAAACTGGGATAGTAATTAGCACAATGATATTGTTTGTCCCTCATTCAACCAACAGTGTGTATACTTTATTTGAAAAGATGTTTTATTTTATCAAATTTACTTTTATTTTATTTTGGTGAATAAAATTAAGCATGTCCTGAAAACTCCAATGTGCAAAACTTTTTAATAGTGATTCAAGGAATATTCTTGTAGATGCCATGTTGTGGCATTATTTTCTTTTAAAATCAGTTTAAACATTTATGATTTAAAAATTATTAAATATATGTGTATGCATAATATGACCCAATGTTTTTTACTCTGTATATATAATGATTGCAACTTTTGCAACAATTCTAATTTTTTAACTTATATTTTCAGGTTTTTTAATTAAAAATTTATAAACCTGTAAATAAAAAAATGATTCAGATAAAAACTTCTTAATGGAAAAAGTGGATCTGCTTAAAAAAATAGGATTATATATAAACTTAAATGCAATATTCTCTTGAAAGTGAAATAAAGGTATCAGTCCATTCTGTCCACTTGCCTGTCCATCTGTAAATTTTTGTATGCAACACAGTATCTCAAAACTTTTACTGTTTTTCTTCCTGACAGTCTTGTCAGAGTATTAGTTTGCAATCATATATTTAGAACTTTACTATAACCAATCAGGAGGGCCCCTTTCCTCTTAGATTTTCATATTCTTATATAAATGAAAAACATTACAATAGAATATTTCTACATCCACCTTCGTGCTGCCCTCACTTTTCCCTTCTCCGAACCCCATCCCAAAGTCAGCCTCAGTAAGCAAGAACAAGATGAATCAGATATATTCATACTTTAATATTTTGTATAACTATTCGTCCATAGATACCTATGTACATGCCAGAAATTATGTCAATATTGTGTAATATGTAGACATAAAGGGCATCACAATAATGTACCTTGTCAAGACTAAAGAGATATTGTGTCATACAGTCACATATTCATAAATCACTTCATCAGCATAGTTAATCATAACATCATATCTGTCAAATTGAACGCTTGCAGACTACCATACACTTTAGATCCTTCAACAAATAGCCTTATCACCATTCTACTACTGCTTATTACTGCTGTCATTGCATTCATATTTGCTCAAATATATCACAATTTTCAACCCCTCCCTAAATAAATAAAAAATAAACCACTTTATTTGACTCTATTAATCCATCAGTTAGGTAATTTCATTTATCATTTACTCACATATTACATTACATTCCTTTATAATAGCCTTACATGTACATGATATTCATAAGCTTTATCAACTCGATATAGTATCACAGTGGAGAAACATTTATAGTCCAATCACGATCAGCTGAGCGCCGTGACCCATGGGTCCCTTGTTTCCTGTAAGTACTGTGGATTTAATTTTCACAGCATGTTTTTGTTAGCATTTTGTCTGTTAACACTCAAAAATTTGAAACCAGTTGATCAACCAGTTACTCCCTTAACAAGAGGATTGCTGAAGCTAGAGATTTTTTGTCAGGGATGTAACATTATTTAATCAAGATTCAATTGAATACCAAAAATTAGTTCTGAATTTTTCAAATTTTATAAGTTATTAGTATAAATATAAAATAAGTTCCTTAAATTTTGCCCAACTTTGAGCATGGCACGTTTGTTTCCTGTGAGCACTGTTGATATAATTTTCATATCATGCACACATAAGGATTTCAGCTTTTTAGTTTAGGAAGCTGAAAGAATTTGGCCAAAAATTGTAGCTTTTATTAATGTTTTTATGAGACCATGTCAGACCTTAGCTCTCCCAAGCCCCTTTTGAGTCACCTGTATGTTGACCTTGTTGACCTTACATCAGATTATGCACGCTTGATGTGAGGCATACACTGGGGCAGCCAGGCAGCTTAGGGCCAGCTACAGTTGATCCAGGTGTCCAACCCAACTCATCTAGTAGTTTTAACTAACAACATAACAATAAACAATAAATTAATAAATTTTTATTGGTTTTTAATAACAAATTAAAGAAAAATAGAAAAGGAATTTGTTAGTTGATGAGTAACAGAAAATTAACTTGCAGTTACTGATGATGTAAGAATCTTGTATGGATGGATAGAATGTCAATGTCAATGTTATTCCAAATAACACCATGCAGTCACCTATGGTATTTTTCAGTGAAATTTTAATGATAAAAAAATAAATCATATTATTCATTACTAATCATTAGGGATCATATGAAGGAAATTAATGATAGACAAAGATGCAGTTGATAATATTAATCTAGATTCCCACTGTTTCTAGTGTGTAGATTGATGTGAAAGTAGTCCAAAGTGAATATATTACATTTATTTTTTTTAATATAAATAAAAGCCATAAAACCAGGTACTTATGATCATTATTTAAATTTGTGAATTTTGTATATTCTGGATTCTCAACATCTTTGTTTGGCTAAAACTGAATAAATACTAGACATGGTGCGAATGCTTTGCAAATGTATTTGAATACGAATATGAATATGTACTGCATTAAAATATTTGTATTGCATAAGAATGGGAATTCAGGTAAAAATGAAAGTATTTGAATACCAGTGCAGATACTTTCAAAATGTATTCATGAATGCATTCATGAATATATTCTATAATATTATTTCAATAATCATTTCAGTTATATTTTATTTTAAAAAATCATATGATTTTCTTTTTTTTTTTAATAAAAATTATATTGGCACAATATTTGTTATTAAATTTTAATAAATAGTTAAACTCTTTTATAATATGTGCTGCTTATAAGTTATATGGCCAAGTCAAAATCTGTGTGACAATAGCACTCCATTTGTTAATAAAATAAATGAAATCAATCCCCTTCCCTGTCTCCAAAGATACTATCAAAATCATACTTAAGCTAAACACCAAAAACTCATAAGAAAGCTTATATTTATTACCACACAAAACAAGCATGTGCCTCTTTCCCAAATCATATTTTTTATCATATATAACAGCTGAGCGCCTTGACCCATGGGTTCCTTGTTTTATTTTATATTTTTATTAATAAACTAGGAAATCAGAAACTTACATTGGTATTGTATATGGCATATTTAAATGATATATGATGTGGGCTGCTGCTCATTATTTACATAATAATTTTGTTGTCAATATTAATTTGAAGGGAAACTGGTATTAGTAATATTAGTAATGTAGTATTTTAAAAAGACAAAAGGAGACATAGCTCATTTATTATTTATCAATATAATTCAATGCATGTTCACATGCATAAATGATCTATTAATCTATAAATCTCGAAATCATATCTTTTCTGATATGATATAATTCTGTCCAAAAAAAGGCAGTTATCTTGTAACACAGTCTACATAAATATTGAAGCTTCACAAAATCCCTCACAAAACATTAAAAAAAAAGATCAGAAGAATATTATATACATTAGAAGAAAAGACTAAATAAGGCAAAGAAATATTCACATGCATACATCTGTGTATCAGCTTTTACCTATTCTCATATGATGTTTAATTACAAAAAAAAAGGATGGTGTATCAAAGTCCATCATAAATACTGATACCCTGCATATTTTGTACCATACGTGTACATGTTTTGACTGTTGAGTGTTGAATACCTGGGTGAAAAGAAACATTTGAACTAGATCAACCAACTAATTTGTTCTGTTTGTCCTGTAAGAATTATCAAATAGGATGATTGTTTATGTTAATGTGTAATATACTCTTTAATAGTGAAGTAATATCTATCTAGACTAATCTATCTATCTGTCTATCTATCTATCTATGATTGATTCAGTATGCAAGTGGATGACTTTTTCCCCCAGATTTGCTCTTCATAATATCTCATAAGTGTGCTTCAATATACCTCTTGTTACTCTCTAATTGCCATATACAGTGGAACCCCACAATTACGACCACCCTGGGGACTGAGCAAAGTGGTCGTAATTTGGGGGTGGTCGTATTTGTGAAACTCTTACCGTGGTCGCATATAACACGATGATATTTAATGTGTATCAGAGTACACTATTGCATATCTTTAATGTGAATTATAACAAAATATTTCACCTAGCGGAGGACCCTTATTTTGAATGTTTTTTTGTGTGTAGCTGAACATATTTATTCATGATGAAAATTAATATACATGTACACATACGTCGTTACTGACGGTTAACAAATAATAACACTAAGGCAATACGATTACAACATACTGAATGCATATTGAACATAATACGTAGCTGTCATATATTTAGCCTTCCGCTTGAGTATATATTGCGTGCACTTGAGTTTTCCCGACGCTAAAGCGCTGAGCCATTTGGTGCTGACTGCGCGTGGTGTTGCCGCCTTGATTAACGCCACTTTATCCTTCAAGGAAAGCTCTTTCAGAGGCATGGTTGCCTAACAGCAAGCAATTTAAATGCAAACTTAACCAGTAGAAAAATAAACTGACAACGATCTATCAGAAAAGTCAAGTTAATGTGAGGGATTTTCCCCCCATTAAAGTTTTATTTATACATTTTACTGACTGCTCAATACTCAGTGTCAGTAAGGTATGAACACATTTAGGATTAACTAGGTCGTTAATTTTACCAATGAGGATCGAACAATATGTGATGAGTTGAAATATTAAGCCCGCAGCCCCACACTTAGGGTAGCTGTAATACAGGTGATCAGTGAGAAGTAATAAGCATCTGACCCCAGGTCAGACCGGCTCATTAAGTAATCAGGCCGATGGTTACCCTTTTTGATCTATAAACTACACCTCAACGAGTCTCAGCGAAGACACCGAGTCGGGAATATATGCGGAACCAGATTAAAACTCGGGTTAAGAAACCTTGTTACCCGCTTTGATCTTTCGTTAAGGCGCCTGTGACAAGACGCCAGCCATTGACTCGTGACGAATGTTGTTTCAGTACTTCTCGGCGGTGGTCACATTAGCGGGGTCGCATTAGCGCTGGGGCCAGGAAATCTGGTCGTAATTCTGAATTCTGGGGTGGTCGTAATATGAGTCATTTTTAAACATAAATAAACTAAAAAAATTCGGGACCAAGCAAAATGGTCGTAATTGTGGGGTGGTCGCAATTGTGGGGTGGTCGCAAGACGGGGTTCCACTGTATCTAAATACAATTACAAATTATTTTTTTTGTAAAAATTATTACTCATTATTATTAGTGATATTTACAATCCCAAGGTTGTGAAGAAAACTGGGGAAAAAATAAAGATTAATTAATGTTTAGCAAATAATTGGTATGATATGGATGGTGTAGACCACATGAAACACATCAAAGGTGCAAGTAATAATCAAATATCTATTTCATAATTCTTTTTCCAAAATTAATGTTAATTATTACATGAATAATTATTACATTACTGTAAAAAAGTTAATTATTACATTAATACTATAATATTCTGTAAATATTAATAAATATATTACCTGTTAACTATATATAACCATTCAGTGTTAAAATATTGAAAATCCGACTGAAAACATCTTTCATATGTCAATTACAATGCTTAATATATTAGGAAATTAGATCAGATCACTATTTTAATCTCGCCTAGGCAGATTTTAAACTCGCCTAAGTAATATCAGGCAGATTTTAAACTTGCCTGGATGACACCAGACGGATTTTAAACTTGCCTAGGCGAGATATATTTACACACATTTAATTGTAAAAGTGGAAATTAACCTAAAAATATGAATTGATAGACATAAGTTATGACAGACATTGTTCATAGTTTTCCCAGATCTAAATGTAGAACTATGCGTACCATCACTGGTTAGAAGTGTCATTTGGAGGTTTTGATAATAGGCGATTGACAAGATCTGTGTTCTAAAACTTCCTGTTTTCTGAGAGAGAGAATCAGCCTTTAACATAAACACTTTATTGTTATTATTTTATATGTATATTACATGTAACAGGCTTGTATGTGTATCAGATTTACATAAATTAACACATGTTAATATGGCCAGCTGCTTTATTAGTGACTGTATCAGGATCTGACAGCCAGAGTTTTGAGATTAGACCTGCTGTAGGCAGATCATTATCCCTAACTGTTGCTGTGCAGCAGTGACAGGAAAAATGCATGTTTTGTATCCTGATTTGTTATTTCCTGTTCCCCACTGTGTTCACGCGCTTCGTACAGGTTTAAGTGTATCTGTAACTACACAGTGTATTGGGAAACTACTTATTATTAAGGTCAGTGCTTTTAATAACATATCAGTTAGGTTTATAAAGTGATTTCATATTTATTGAAACTGTAGTATTTAATCTAAGAGTGCATTGAACCCTTGAATGTATTATATTATTATTAATGAAATTATATTTTGATGATTCATACACATACCTCTCAACTTTTAGAAATGTAAAAGCGGGAGGGAGTGAAGCAAGGGGGAGAGCATGCAGGAGGGGTACCTTGCAAGGGGAAAAATTTTAAAATATGGTTAGATCTGAAGGCATTTTAGACACCACGAGAGCTAAGAGAAGACTTAATTTGTAACTTTCACTTATGCCTTTGATCAATTTGTTATCTCCTATTTACATCACTATTTAGGCATATTAACCCAAGATAAAAATCTTAATCGTACATTGTGTGTGAAAAAAAAGTCGCATGTACTCTTGATTTTTAATTCTTCCTGGGAAACACGCTGGTTGACTTGAGGTGGAGGGGTGTACTGTGCATTATTTTATGTGGTATATTTTTTCTAAATTTTTATTTTAACCGGCCAACTATATTGCACTGAGTAGTGACTGTATAGACCTGTTAAGGGGGCATTGTTTGTCAACCAGTGGTAGATAAGCCAAGACCTGAACATGAGACTCATTCTGTATTGGCCTACCAGGCAATACAGAATTTAGTACGTTGAGCCATTCAGTAAGGCAGGGGCATAAAACATTCACATGAAGTCACATTTTTGGGAAAATTAATTTACAATTTTGTTGAAAGTATTATATGGAATTATTAAATGGTAATGATAGGTAACATGGGCATCAAACAAAATTTAAAACAAAGAAACCTAGAAATGCCTTCTATTCCACAATAGTTTATTGAAAAGCATTAAGAAAGTGCAGAGATTCTTAGTTGTTAAAATAAAGCTGTCCAATGGCTCATTCTGTAACTGGCTTTGGCTGAGTAATGAAGAATTAAAAAAAAAATTATAACAGGTGGAATAAAAGTAAGAAAATTTTTTTTTGAGAGAGAGGATAAGCCATATATATATAATATAGGAAAAGCAATAAGTGGTTTAATGTTGGAACGAATCCATGAAACTTATTTTGTAGATATGCAGCAAGGAAAAACAAACGAGAAAGCAGACAAAAGGAAAGGACTGATCCTTCTATAAGTTTATTGATCCATCCCAAAATTACAAATTTTCTTTTTTGGCCCATAGCATTTTATTAAAATTCATTTTGTTTGTGGGAGGGAAATATCTAAAGATGGAGATTTCGAGAATATCCAGAAAATATGTGGAGAATCACCACATGCAAAATGTCCCATAAACCTTGACTAATTCTCCAGGGATCCCCCTACATTTAGGTAGTACCTGGCCTCCTAGCATGGTTCCCAGCTTGCCTTATGCTGTTCTCTGTGAGTGTAGCACAAGACAGGCTGGGAAACATGCTATCAGCCTCCTTTCTGGTACCCACACAGATACACATGCTTGCTGTTCTTTCTGCGAGGGGGGACAATCAGCAATTACATAACTGAACAGCGCAAATACACCATATATGGCAAGAACAAATCGCAAAAATTTGAATGTATGCTCAATACATCCTCCATGTCAGGAGTTTATCCTTCCCGATAGGGAGGTTACAGGAGATAGCCTCGAAAATCAGGAGGCTCCCAACGAAATCGGGAGGGTTGAGAGGTATGCATACATAACAGAGGTTAACACATTGATACATCATCAAATGTGACTCCATTCTTGACAGGCCAGTTAGGGATATTTAAATTTGTTTTGAGCCAGAACCAGGCTTTTGGTCCTTTACACTGGGCTGTATTCAAATACAGGTATCAATACACAAGTTCTTTTGTGGTCAAGTATAAATAACACTCTTGGTAGTAACATACAGATACAGGATTGGAATGAGATACAAGTTCAATTTCTTGATGTAACATAGAAATTTATAATGAGACCATACCTCTGCCAATGTGAAACAGTCCTGCTTGACCTGCCCCTTTATCTTTATCTACACCATATCTCTGACAAGGTAAGACCTGCCCCTTTATCTTTATCTACACCAAATATATCTTTTCTTACATGGCCCATTTCCCAATCTGCCCGAAAGTTTGTAGAAAATAGTTTTGTAGTTTCTCTGTAATTCTGCAAACAAACAAATTAAAAAGCAAACAGACATGCATGGATGGAAACCAAACCTCCTTTGTGGAGATAATAAATACCTGATCCCAACATTAGCAAAAACAGCAGAAACCTCAGAAATTATACATGACAAATGACAGTACATCCAGATGCTAATTTCATGTTTTCTTAGATAACAAAGTACCTAGGCAGCCAATCCAGTATTAGGCATAATGTCAACCAATATCATCCACATTGATACGAGGGGAGTGTAGGGGTTGTTTAGAGAGCTTTTAGATCATCCACATTAATATGAGGGGAGTGTAGGGGTTGTTTAGAGAGCTTTCAGATCATCCACATTTATATGAGGGGAGTGTAGGGGTTGTTTAGAGAGCTTTCAGATCATCCACATTGATATGAGGGGAGTGTAGGGGTTGTTTAGAGAGCTTTCAGATCATCAACATTGATACGAGGGGAGTGTAGGGGTTGTTTAGGGAGCTTTCAGATCATCAACATTGATACGAGGGGAGTGTAGGGGTTGTTTCGAGAGCTTTCAGATAATCCACATTAATATGAGGAGAGTGTAGGGCTTGTTTAGAGAGCTTTTAGATCATCCACATTGATACAAGGGGAGTGTAAGGGTTGTTTAGAGAGCGTTCAGATCATCCACATTAATATGAGGGGAGTGTAAGGGTTGTTTAGAAAGCTTTCAGATCATCCACATTAATATGAGGGGAGTGTTAGGGTTGCTTAGAGAGCTTTCAGATCATCCACATTGATACGAGGGGACTGTAGGGGTTGTTTAGAGAGCTTTCAGATCATCCACATTGATACGAGGGGAGTGTAGGGGTTGTTTTAGTACATTGGTATGAGGGGAGTGTAGGGGTTGTTTTAGTACATTGGTATGAGGGGAGTGTAGGGGTTGTTTTAGTACATAAGTATGAGGGGAGTGTAGGGGTTGTTTTAGTACATTAGTATGAGGGGAGTGTAGGGGTTGTTTTAGTACATTGGTATGAGGGGAGTGTAGGGGTTGTTTTAGTACATTGGTATGAGGGGAGTGTAGGGGTTGTTTTAGTACATTGGTATGAGGGGAGTGTAGGGGTTGTTTTAGTACATAAGTATGAGGGTAGTGTAGGGGTTGTTTTAGTACATTGGTATGAGGGGAGTGTAGGGGTTGTTTTAGTACATTGGTATGAGGGGAGTGTAGGGGTTGTTTTAGTACATTGGTATGAGGGGAGTGTAGGGGTTGTTTTAGTACATTGATATGAGGGGAGTGTAGGGGTTGTTTTAGTACATTGGTATGAGGGGAGTGTAGGGTTTGTTTTAGTACATCGGTGTGAGGGAAGTGTAGGGGTTGTTTTAGTACATTGGTATGAGGGGAGTGTAGGGGTTGTTTTAGTACATTGGTATGAGGGGAGTGTAGGGGTTGTTTTAGTACATTGGTATGAGGGGAGTGTAGGGGTTGTTTTAGTACATTGGTATGAGGGGAGTGTAGGGGTTGTTTTAGTACATTGGTATGAGGGGAGTGTAGGGGTTGTTTTAGTACATTGGTATGAGGGGAGTGTAGGGGTTGTTTTAGTACATAAGTATGAGGGGAGTGTAGGGGTTGTTTTAGTACATTAGTATGAGGGGAGTGTAGGGGTTGTTTTAGTACATTGGTATGAGGGGAGTGTAGGGGTTGTTTTAGTACATTGGTATGAGGGGAGTGTAGGGGTTGTTTTAGTACATTGGTATGAGGGGAGTGTAGGGGTTGTTTTAGTACATTGGTATGAGGGGAGTGTAGGGGTTGTTTTAGTACATTGGTATGAGGGGATTGTAGGGGTTGTTTTAGTACATTGGTATGAGGGGAGTGTAGGGGTTGTTTAGTTAGTGATGGACAGGAGGTAGAGAGGGACACGAGTAGATGTATTTTTAGCTAACCTGTGAGCTTATGCGATGGTGTGGCGTCGTCCGTCGTATGTACGTTAACCCATACTATCTTGAAAACGGCAAGAGGTAGCAGCACGAAATTTTATGCAAAAAATTAGTCATCCAAAAAACTATATCTGATTTTGCTTATTTTTTGGCTAACTGCATTTTCTTAGATTTTATAGGGAAAAAGCTAAAAAAGCTTTAAATCTTCTTCTCCGAAACTGTTCAGCCAAATTGTCCAATATTTCACAGAAATGATTCCTGGAATAATCTTCCTCAAGTTTGTTCGAATGGTTTAAGTTCGGTGATTTTTGGCCGAGTTACAGGAAGTTGAACTTAAATTTTATAGAGAAAAAGCTAAAAAAAACTTTAAAAATCTTCTCCGACGAAACACTCAAGCCAAATTGTTCAATATTTCACAGAAATAATCTTTTATACCATCTCCCTCAATTTTGTTCAGGACGTTGAACTTGGTCATCTGTCCAAAAAAGCTTACTAAAATGACAGTCTCAGAAACAGCCAGAGGTATCATCACCAAATTTTTTGCCAGTGTTGGTCACATGAGTCATATATGAAATTCAGGTATTGGTGGCGCCACCTGAATTGACCTTTTTTTGTACGGGGGTCATCAGTGCCCGTATCATACTGACGGCTACAAAAAACTTCTTCTCTGAAACCATATGGCCAAATTGTTTAATATCGCACAGAAATGATCCTAGGGTAGTGCTTTCTGAAATTTGTTCAAATGGTCTAAGTTCAGTGACTTTTGGCTGAGTTATGGGAAGTTGAATTTAGTCATATGCTGTAACAGCCCATTTTAGCTCAGTGGCTACAAAGATCTTCTCCTCTAAAACCACTGGGCCAAATTCTTTAATCTCACACATTAATTATCCTTAGATGTTGATAATTCAAGTTTGTTCAAATGGTTTTGGTTCAGTGATTTTTGGCTTAGTTATGGGAAGTTTAACTTAGCCATTTTGCTGTATTTTCCCATATGAGTTATAAACCTGTAAAATTTTTTTTGACTGACCCTACTGAGGTCAATTTGTTTAATATTTTACAAGAATAATCCCCTGAATAAATCTTATAATAATTGTCTTTTATGGTTCCAAAGAATGAATTTTGGCTGAATTATAAAGGTTCAATTGAGTCATTTTACCATATATGTTAGCTGTGTGAAGCAGATACACAGATACATCTAGATACATCTAGACTGGCACCAGTTTATCAGCATTTATTACATCATGCCTCTAGACATTTAGATTTCAGGTTATCTATGGTTAATATTGACAAGAATGTTTTTTAAAAGCTTTTAAAAAATGTAGATTTATGATTTTTAGATATTCCTCATGCCAGGCAATGTTTACAATCACAGCTATACAGCTCTCTGTGGGTATATAAAGACAGCTGTACATGGATTATAAATAATTGGTATCCATAGTCAAATTAATTCAAGATTTTGCCATCAGTGAGATGTATCTGTATTACAATTTTGCATTCAATATGCATCTGTATTAATTTTTAGTGATACTGTGAACTAATGCGATGGTGTGGCGGCATTTGTCTTATGTACGTTTACCCATACTATTTTGAAAATGATTGGAGCTAGCATCATGAAATTTAATGCAAAAAATTAGCCATCTGAAAATTTTCTTAAATTTTATAGAGAAAAAGCTAAAAAAACCTTTAAAAATCTTCTCCGACGAAACACTCAAGCCAAATTGTTCAATATTTCACAGAAATAATCTTTTATACCATCTCCCTCAATTTTGTTCAGGAAGTTGAACTTGGTCATCTGTCCAAAAAAGCATACTAAAATGACAGTCTCAGAAACAGCCAGAGCTATCATCACCAAATTTTTTGCCAGTGTTGGTCACATGAGTCATATATGAAATTCAGGTATTGGTGGCGCCACCTGAATTGACCTATTTTTGTACGGGGGTCATTGGTCATCTGTACATTAATCCATAATTTCTCAGGAATAGCAGGAGCTACCATTCCCAGATTTTATGCAATAATCTGTCACATATTAAATTTTGTGGGATTCAGCTTATTTTTTTTGCTATCTTAGTTTACTTAGATTTTATAAGGAAAAAGCTGACAATATTTTAAAAGTCGTCTTCTTGTAGACGGTCCAGCCAAATTGTTAAATATTTTACATAAATGATCCCAGAGGCAAGCCCTCTCAAGTTTGTTCAAATGGTTTGTATTTGATGAATTTTAGTGGAGTTACACAAATTTGAACAGTCATTCGGCCAAGTAAGCATACTGACATAGTACTCTCTCAGAAATGACAGAAGCTAGCATTACCAGGTATTGTGCAAATGTTGGTCACATGACTCATATTTGAAGTTGTAGATTTAGTGGTGCCACCTACATTGACCTGTTTTTTTATGGGCAAAAAAACTCATAATTTTAGCCTCTTTCAGCTTAATGATGAAACTGTCAAGTTGAATTGTTCAATTTTTCAAAAGAATTATCCTAGGACATGGTTCTTTCAATCATATCAGAATATACTGAGTTTGTTGATTTTTGGTTGAGTTGTTAAAAGCTTAAGTTGGTCTTATGGCCATTATTATGTCTTTTTCAAACTGAGGACTGCAATAGTGTTCTTCCACAAAATTATTATTTCAATTATATCTTCTGTAACATTGCACAAAAATTATTCTTAGGTGGCCTTTGTTCAAGTTTACTAGAATGATTTTTGGCAGAACTATTGAACCTTTAACAATGAAAGTACTGCATCTTTTATTATTCTAGATATTTTGATAAAAAAATTATGAATATGTCGGCTTGAAAAAAGAAATTTTAACCAAAGTCTTTCAGTATGTGTAAACAGATATACCAACAGGCCAAGATTGAATCTGTATCTTTAAATAGGTTGAGAAACTGCCAACTGTTTCAGATTTGGGAACAGATCAAGAGTTCATTTAGTGCAGCCAGATATAGGTCAAAAGTTCAATCAGTGCAGCCAAGCACATGGCATGTGATCACCTCATGGGTGACGTGAACACCTCATGGGCACCATGTGATCACTTCATGGGTGTCAAGCCCCTCAGGGCAGGGCCCCTGCATGAGCTTATGCAATGGTGTGGCTACTATTTCAGATTTGGCAACAGGCTAGAGGTCAGTCTGGATCTATTTATAGCTTTGGCAGACTGCCAACTGTATCAGATTAGGCAACAGGTCAAGAGTTCACTCAGTGCAGCCAGGTATGGGTCAGGAGTTTACTCAGTGCAGTAGCTGCATTCTAATTATAGCTTTGGCAGACTGCCAACTGTGTCAGATTATGCAACAGGTCAAGAGTTCACTCAGTGCAGCCAGGTACAGGTCAAAAGTTCACTCAGTCTGGCCAGGTGCAGGTCATGAGTCCACTCAGTGCAGTAATCTGAGCAAGCAATTTGTCACAGTTCACTCAGGGCAACAGCCTTTTTCACCTAAGCCTGGTCAGCCCCATGCATCAGACTCAAGGTAAATTTGATGTATTGGCCTAATATTTTGACCTGTCTGTGTCTTTGATGGCTTTCTCGCTCACAAGACAGGTGTCGCCACCTACCATGACTTTTGCACACGTTTTTCTCAGGAGGGGTTTGATATATAAGTCTGAAATTGGGCGTATGTATATATCTCTGATAGCTTCGTTTTATACAAGACTGGTGGTGCCAGCTACAATCTTTTTAGTGTTGTGTGCACCTATGCCAGAATTTCAGCAGTGATGTTTGTGTAATTGTTTCTTATTCAAAATGTTTAGTTCTTTCATAGTTCATATACATGAAAAGTAATGGTCCAGCATTGAAGCATTATACCTGGTGTATTTCCCAATGCACAGGTTCGCATTAGGCCTGTAGGCCTTGTTATCTTTTTCACTCATTATCCCTGTATGGATAATTGAAAATGACAAGGGATTTGCCGATGTTTGGACATATTGATCCTGATTAATGGAAGAAACATTATTAACAACTGAGGTGGAGGCTATGATGCCAGGTAAAATGTTGGTTAGATAAACTACTGTTGTCTGAGATGTCTGCAGGGTATAGGGGCTTCCTACGTTTGTTTGTCTAAAACTTTGATTCTGTTTATTGTGTTACAAAGACAAATTGCTCAGGGGAAAATACTGGGCTAGTCCGGGATTCAAACCCATGTCGGGTGCGCACATTCCCAAGCTCCACCAGCGAGACAGTTAAGTCCGCTTTTATGTCACCCCGTAACACACCCCCTCTTAAGAGTGTTCTGCTATCAGAGCAAGACTAATTATCCCAGGAGTCACACTTTGGTGAGCTTATTCCCTGGGCCACCTGGTGTACCGTCACGTCGGACTAGCCCCCATTTTTTTTTTTTAATTGAACAAAAAGAAAAACATACATTGACATAAAACATGATACATAACACATATACCACTTTAAAAAAAATGTAATACTTAATGTTATGCAAGGATATATTTGGTTGATTTTCTCTAAAAAAAAATACTACCTAAATCTGTACCCATGCAATAGTATATATTATCTATTTACTATATAGTGATTAACAATAACAAAACATTTTACAAAAATACTTGTAGCCTATACATAACTTTTTGTACATCAAATAGATAAGTTATTGCCTCCCCATGTGGTTAGACACAACTTATAAACCTGAAATGAAGTGTCAGTGAAAAGCTAAGTCTCACTCAAAATAATAACAATCAAAATATTATGCAATCTAAGTGTAAAATTAAATTCAGGATAATTACATACTAATGTTCAATATATCGATTCATAACCCTCCTACATACTTAAATGTACAGACTAAATATATACAAGCATATAAAATAAGTACTGTTATATTTTAAGTACATTTAACGTAATTAAGATAGAACAAATTCAAGAGCTGAATATAAAACATTTCATCATTGACCATTTTTCCTCATGTTTACCCATATATTTTTCGATTGTATATATTTCTTTTATATACCTATTAACTGTAATGAATGTTGGTTTTTGTTTATTACATCTACTCACGTAGATATGTCTTTTAATCATCAAATTTAACCAGCTAATTTCAGAACATCCAAGCATAGCAGTTTCAGCTGTAAGTTGAAATGCTGCATCTAGTGAACCAACTGATTTCAACTTGGCAAGTATCTCTTTCCATAATAATTTAGAAAATTGACAGTTCCAAAATAAATGCATCAACGTTTCTTTATCATTTTTGCAAAATGTGCAATGATCTGATTCAATAATGTTAATTTTATATAAGAATGGGTTAAGTTAAACAGCGATGAAGTATACAGAACTGGAAATATCTTAACTGAACTGAAATTGTCGAAGAGTAAATATTTGAGAATCCCTTGTACACAGCCACATCTGTCTCTAGTTCCAAGTCAGCCTTCCATTTGGCGACTGTATTTACTGGGTTTTCTACAATTTTTATAATCAAATGGTCATATACAGGTTTGACAAGTTTCTTTAGACCAATAAATTTATCAATATAAAGTACAGGTAGTGTTATTTGACTCTGGTCGTATTCTTGGCTAATGAAATTTTTCCAACTCTCAGGGATACACCTGATTAGACCATTATAATTTAAGAAATCAATTTTTACCTTGTATTTATGACAGAAAGTGTTATACTGCAGCCATGTAGCTTTAGATTGTACAGTCTCAGTCAAATCAGATATATGTATAACCCCAGCTGTGTACAGTTTCTTTATAAATATTACTTTCTCTTCCCTTTTAATGCAGGAGTTAAACCAGAGACATTGTGACATAATCTCATTGTAAGATGATGGAGCTTTATAGTTATAGTGACACCAGTGATACATCACATCTTGCCAAAATCCAGATGGCTTCCTCATTATATTCTTCACATCTTCTGGTGCCAGGTTACATTGAAAAGAATAATTACCAAGTTTCAAATAAGACAAAACAAGCTGTTTCCATAAGTCATTATCAGGTTTGTTTGCTAAACGTTTGATCCATGATATTTTAAGTGCAGCGTTTTGAGTCAAATAGATGCACCATATTCAGCCCCCGATTGTTTATATCAGATATTATAGTGTTTCTTTTTACCAACTCTCTTCCATGGCCCCACATAAACTTGTACAACATTTTTTCAACCCTTTTAAAGATTTCTTTTGGGGGATTTGGTAGTACTGACAAGAGATAATTAAACTGAGAAATTATAAAGCTTTTTATAATAATTGTATCCGCCAAAACGAAGTTTTGCGGATACTATGTTTTTGACCGTGTTCCGCCGCCGCCGGGGCGTTCATTTCCGGAGAACTCCTCTGAGACTACTGGACAGATTTTTCCGAAACTTACACAAATTATCGGGTCACATGTGAACTGGTGCCTAACCAAGTGACCTTGACCTCTGACCTTTCGTCTCTGCCCAGCGTCCGTTTGTGCGTCTGTTACCACACATAAACCCATATATCTCGGGAACCGTTTGACCGATCCGGAAAATTTTTTTACACAAATGTAGCCCTGGGATAGCTTTATAACAAACACAACAAAAGGTGGCGCCACCTGCAACCATGTTTGCACAGTGTCCATCTGTTCATCTGCCTGGGGTTAAAATCACTCATATCTCTGCAGTGGTTTGACTAATTCACCTAAAATTAGGCATGCGTATACATCCTAGATAGCTTTCTCGATTTTATGACAGGTGGCGCCACCTACATTCACGTTAACGCTCCACACATAAACCCATATATCTCAGGAACCATTTGACCGATCCGGAAAATTTTTTTACACAAATGTAGCCCTGGGATAACTTTATAACATACATAATAAAATTTGGCGCCACCTGCAACCATGTTTGCACAGTGTCCATTTGTTCATCTGCCTGGGGTTAAAATCACTCATATCTCTGCAGTGGTTTGACTAATTCACCTAAAATTAGGCATGCGTATACATCCTAGATAGCTTTTTGATTTTATGACAGGTGGCGCCACCTACATTCACGCTCCACACATAAACCCATATATCTCAGGAACCGTTTGACCGATCCGGAAAAAAATGTTACACAAATGTAGCCCTGGGAATGCTTTATAACATACACAACAAAAGGTGGCGCCACCTGCAACAATGTTTGCACAGTGTCCATTTGTTCATCTGCCTGGGGTTAAAATCACTCATATCTCTGCAGTGGTTTGACTAATTCACCTAAAAATTGGCATGCATATACATCCTAGATAGCTTTCTTGATTTTATGACAGGTGATGCCACCTACATTCACGTTAACCCTCCACACATAAACCCATATATCTCGGGAACCTTTTAACCGATCCGGAAAAAAATTGTGCACAAATGTAGACCAGGGATAGCTTTATAACATACACAACAAAAGGTGGCGCCACCTGCAACCATGTTTGCACAGTGTCCATTTTTTCATCTGCCTGTGGTTAAAATCACTCATATCTCTGCAGTGGTTTGACTAATTCACCTAAAATTCGGCATGCGTGTACATCCTAGATAGCTTTCTTGATTTTATGACAGGTGGTGCCACCTACATTCACGTTAACGCTGCAAACATCCAAGCTCATATCTCTGGAACCGTTTGACCAATCAGGAAAATAAATTTACACAAATGTAGCCCTTGGATAGCTTTATAACATACACAAAAATGGTGGTGCCACCTGCAGCCATTTTTACACAGCGTCCATCTGTTTGTCTGCCTTTGGTTAAAATCACTCATATCTCTGCAGTGGTTTGACCAAATTACCTGAAATTCAGCATGCTTATACATCCTGCATAGCTTTCTTGATTTTATGACAGGTGGCGCCACCTACATT
Organism: Sipunculus nudus; assembly: GCA_026874595.1. Lineage (NCBI taxonomy): Eukaryota > Metazoa > Annelida > Sipuncula > Golfingiida > Sipunculidae > Sipunculus > Sipunculus nudus. Next base: position 46,136,550 of record CM049312.1, on the reverse strand, counting down.
CACGTTCACGCTGTAGACATCCATGCTTATATCTCTGGACTCATTCAACCAATCCGGAAAATTTTATTACACAAATGTAGCCCTTCGATAGCTTTATAACATACACAAAAATGGTGGCGCCACCTGCAGCCATTTTTGCACAGCGTCCATCTGTTTGTCTGCTGTGGGATAAAATCACTCATATCTCTGCAGTGGTTTGACTTTTCCACATGAAATTTTGCTTGTGTACATATCTTGGATAGTTTCAAATAACAGGTGGCGCCACCTACAATCATGTTTATGTGGCAGAGATCCATTCTAATATTTAACACATGTAACTCTTTATCCCCTTGCCACTCAATCTATGCCTTACTTCACCTGTCCTTCTCTGATTTTGGCGGATACACGTAGTCGCTTGTTGAATACCCGTATTCTAGTTATCTTTCCAATCGGGGTCAATTTTCTTTGGGACCATACAGATAATAAACTTTTTATTTTTTCTATTTTTGGTAAGTAATTGATATTAATTAAATTTTGTAATGACTGGGTAATTGTAACACCAAGTATGTTTGTTTGCTCATTTGACCAAGTTAGATTCAATTTTTCTACCTCAAATTGTTCTATATATCTGCCCTTTTTTAAAGGCATTACTGTTGTTTTTTCTAGATTTATCCTGAGACCTGAAATATTACTAAATTCCTTCAAAACTTGTAGTGATTCTTTTACACTTTTGATATCTGCTAGAAACAAAACTGTATCATCTGCATATTGTGCAATTTTAAACATAGTTTTTGAATGTGATACCCTTTATATTCTTATCAGATCTGATTGCATCAGCTAGTACTTCCACACATATTACAAATAAATAAGGAGAAACAGGACATCCTTGACGAACCCCTCTAGAGACTGAGAAAAACTCAGAAGAGTACCTGTTATTAGTTACACAACTGCTAATGTTATTGTACAGAGACTTAATCATACATATTGTGTTAAAATCAACATTCATAATTTCTAATGCTGTATATATATAGTCCCATTCTAACATGTCAAAAGCCTTTTCATAATCTACTGTCATAAGGTAAGATTTCAGATTCTTCTCATTTGCATGGTCAATTAAATTCAGAACTTTATTGTTTTCCCCAATATACCTTCCTTTAATGAAACCTGTCTGGTCTTCATGAATTAACTGTTTAATTATTTGATTAATCCTATTTGCAATACTTTTCGAAATAATTTTGTTATCACAATTCAACAATGAAAGTGGTCTCCAGTTTTTTAAAAGTTGAAGGTTTTTACCTTTTTTGGGTAACAGTGTTATTATTCCTTGTCTCTGTGTGATAGGTAATGACTCTATTTCGAAACTATACTGAACAGAATCCATAAAATACTTTTTCAGGTCATTCCAAAAAAATTTATAAAATTCTGGCTGCAGGCCATCTGTGCCTGGAGACTTACCATTTGAAAACGAATTTAAACTATTAAACAGTTCATTTTCTGTCAGTTCTATTGGCCAAGACGTATTTTGACTTTTTTTAATTTGTATATTGTGTTTTCTTATAAATGAGTGCAAGTTACTACTTTTATGAGTTGGGTCAGATGTATATAACTTCTCATAAAATTGTTTTTCTTTCTGTAGAATATCTTTTTGCCCTGTTACTATCTTTCCATCAATGTTTAATTTGTTTATCACTTTCCTGTTGTAATTACGTTTTTCTAAATTCAGGAAATATTTAGTTGATTTCTCCCCCTCTTCAAACCATCTTACTTTACTTCTAAGGATAGCACCATTGGTTTTTTCTTCCATTAGTTTATTTAATTTCTGTTTTATTTCTTTGGTCTGAGTTACTATATTCTCATTCTGAGTACTGTCTTCTCTTAACTTTATTAAATCACGTTCTAATTTAGAAATTTTAATTTTAATAGATTTTTGTTTAAATATACCATAAGTTATACTAGTTCGCCTTTTTGTGCATTTTATTAGATTTCTAGATATAAGAAAATAGTCTAGCCTGCTTGCAGTAAAACTAGGGTTATGAAGAGACCATGTATATTGATTTTTGTTTGGATTGAGATGCCGCCATACATCAATTAAATCCAATTCATCCATCCAGTCGTTAATAGACTGAGTAACATAATTCCTTACGACAGCTTTGCTTGTTCTATCAATCTCTGGGTTTAAAACTATATTCCAGTCACCTGCAATTATATTACAATCATTGTTGCTGTTGTCCAGTTTATCAAAGATATATGAATAAAAATCTATATTTGGTGTATTTGGTCCATAAATATTTGTCAAATTAAATCTATAACTGCCTATAGTAATATCAATTATGATTATCCTACCATCCTCATTTTTATAAATATTATGTATATCATGTGACACCTTGTTTTTTATTAATACTGCCACACCTCTGGCATTTGAACTGCCATGATTAAAAATTATTGTGTGCCCCCATTCTGCTCTCCACTGAGCTGCAGTAGCTGGAGAGCTGTGGGTTTCCTGTAGAAATATTATTGTGTGATCTTTTTGTTGAAGCCAATAAAATACCTGTCTGCGTTTGTTATAATCATTCAAACCTCTAACATTAAGAGAGAGTATGCTTATTTCACACGTGTATCCGAAAGAGAGGAAAGAAAAAAATATATGTATATACACAATTGTGCAGATACTTTACCTGGATATAATTTACAGAAATATGTGGCAATAAGCAAGCAAAAAATACCAGTCTAATGTGCGAGACATGGTATAACCATGAAAAATACCTATGCAGTTATTTGTGTAAAACAAGATAAACCCTGGCAAAATTAAAAGTAATGCATAAGTTGACAAAATATGTGAATGGAGTACCCTATCGGTAAATATGTATATAGAAAATGTAGCAACATGTAACACCAACAATGCCGATGTGTAAATATTATATCCGAAGATTAGGTGTGTTTGATTTTCGGTGACAGATATAACCCTATATTCAAACACTGGAACAAGCTGTAAAAGATAGAATATAAATATATTACTATTAGTATTACTACTAGTTTTAATAGTACTATTATTGCTTCTGGAGCCAATAATAATATGACACTTAGAATGATAGTATTCAACCGCAGTATTGAAAGCTGAAGATTGACCTGAACAACCCTTGACCGTATAGGCATAAACAAATATACACACAGCTACATATAATAATAAAAACTTACAAAGTCCACACATGACTGCAACAACGTCCGTCACCTTACAGTTGTTGTATACAGACCACGTCTGAGTTCCCACATTTTCGCCCACAGTTATGTTTAGTTGCTAAGAACACGTGTTGCCACCTGTCGAACAAGCCTCTCACTAAAGGCCACCTTATCTCGGGCATGCGCACTTAGCAGACCACGTTGCAGCACTCAAGCACGAAAGAATGAGTTCATTTGCAGTGGAATATCTGAAACTGACGGTCTATTGTTGGACAGTTGTTCACGTCATTACTAATCCCCAGAGACGGCATAGCTTGACAGTGGCGAAGCGTTTTGAATGGGGACTGGCTCTCCATTGATGTACAGTCGCCCTCTCTAAAACCTGACTCGTTGCCCGTCGTTGTGGGCAACGGTCATTTGTGGTAAAGCTTTTTGTTTTAGTTGGAGGTCTGCCAGCGTCAAATCCTCAGCTATTCTGATGGCATTGTTTTTCAATTTGTTTTCCCCCGTACGACAATTTCGTTTCTGAGCGGCCTATTGTGAAGTCTTACAAGAATATGCCGAGGTTGGCTGCCTCTTTTCCCTGTTCTATGAGCTATTTCTATAGCATTTTTCACTTCATCTTCTGTCATTCTGACCAAGTTGTTTTGTACAATTATTTTTGCAGCCGTGTCTTTACAGTTCTCCGAAGAACCAACTTTGCCCACACCAATAATTCTTAAGTTCCATTCACAGAGATATTTTTCTTGTTTATTAAGTTCAGTTGTTAACTGTTGCTGGAGTTTATTTATCAGCAATTCATTTTGTTTGTTCTTACTCTGCACATCTGCTAATTCCTCTCTTAACTCTGTAATTTCACCAGCCATTTTCTCTTTCTGCTCTTTCTGTTCCTCCACATCTTTATTTAAACAGTCTACACCCTTTTCAAGTACCTGAACATTCTGTTTTGTAAGTTTATGCTCCCCTGAAAGGCTGTCTAATTGTTCTTTGAGTTCTTTATGCATACTAGTAATTTCGTCTTTAATTTCTCTGTTTGAGTTCACTAACCTTTTCATTTCATCAAGGGCAGACTGAAATTGCGTATTTAGGTCTTGTGTGTCCGCCATGCTGCTAGTGCTTCGTGTAGCCTCCGCGCCTTGTTTTGATGAATTTCGACTGTCTCTCTCTACAAATTTGTCTATGTCTCCTACTGACTTTGTTGTCTTTTTGTTAGACCTTCTGGTTGGAGGCATACCGTGTGATATTTGATATCCAGTATAGCGACATTCACATTTTGAGATAACCGTTCGTGGGAGCTCCAGAAAAACTCAACCTCACCCTTCAGTCATGTGACCAGAAGTCGACAAGCCCCCATTTTGTTACGAAGACAAATTGCTCAGGGGAAAATACTTGGCCGATTCGAACCCATAACGGTGGCGCACAAGTCCGGCGTACCAACGGCTTTGCTAGCAAAGCAAGCTTCACCAGCGAGACAGTTCGGTCCGCTTTTATGTCACCCGTAACAATGGTTACAAAAGAGGAATTACTTTTTTCCCTATATCATACATTTATTAAGTAAGTTATAGATGGAAGAATTATTATAAACAAATTACCTGATAGGTTTAAGAAAATCACCATAGTTAGCCTAGACAATTTAATTATACATACTAACCATGCAGAATATCACATCGTACAATAAAGTTTTAAAAATATTTAAATATATGCCAAAGGAATAAAACACTTCTCACTGAAAATGTTATGTTTGTGAGGACAGCTGATATCTACACAGCAACAACAGGTACACATTGAGAACTACAAAAAAGTCTAAATCTTTTGAAATAGGTTTCATCAGAAAAACCTTACATCTGTGGATACAATGCACCAATAGACCACATTGAGCTGTCATAGTGATAACTTATGGGATCCCCCACAAAGCTTGTATTATTATCAAGATCCATTACTGTAAGTGATCAGATAATACATATGATCTGAAGTGATTTTCAGATCTCATGATTAGTTTCCCAGCTTTCTGCTTGAACAAGGATCTGCTGCTAGCTCGATCTGCCTGTTGAGATCTCATGCTATATTGTGAGGCTTCCAATATGCCAGAGCCATATAACCACAGTGATATTGATATTTTTAACTGAGGATCATATATACCACAGCAAGCAGATGTTTTTGACAGCACTGGCCTGTCTGATTGCAGAAACCTTTCAGATGTAGAAAAAATACTCTTTCTGGTTTATGAGATTATTGTGTCACCCTGAAAAAAATAATGTATTATTCTGTAATGTACCGGTACTTGCATAATGGGAACATATCAAAGATGACACTACCCCTAGTATTAAAATGACCATTTTTCCATTCTTTATGCATTAGTCAGGTGATATTGTAACAATAGGTGCCAAGTAATTGCTGTGTTCAGGTGATATTTCTGCAAAGTGCAATTAGAAACTGCAGCTAAGATCACAATAATAAAATAATACAGAGGGCAAAGCTATTAAAAACAACAGTATAATCAACTACTTCTTGCAGATTTCTTTTCACAGTATGATTGCAAAGCTTTATACACTGTTTATGACTTGCCTGTAAAATTTGTTGTAACTCTGATTACTGATTTACTGGTACAAATATTGTCATGTGAATATTTTTTGCAGCCAGTTGTTGAAACATTCCTATATTGAAATCTGTGATTTGGAATGAAAAGTGTGAAAGTAAACATTATACTATTTTTATTAGCTCAGCTGACTATAAGTCATCTGAGCTATAGTCGTGGTCCATTGTCCGTCGTCCGTCCGTCTGTCCGTCCGTCCGTCCGTCCGTAGATGTGGCACGTTTTGAAACCGTAAGACCTAGGAATCCAAAATTCAGCATAATGTTAGATGTCCCCAAGATCTCCTACCAAGCCAAAAACTGGGTCTTTGCGACTTCATTCCTTTGAGAAATTAAGGAAAAACCTCAATTTTTTATTTAAAACCTATTTTCACACTTTAGGACTGCCTAATATCAAAACCACTCATCTGTTTTTCCTCATATTTCCTATAAATAATCCTCTATATAATTCCTATGTACATGCCAGAAATTAGGTCTGTATTAATTAATTTAAAAAAGTTATGGGCCCAAACATAATGCATTTTTAGCTCAGCTGACTATAAGTCATCTGAGCTATAGTCGTGGTCCATTGTCCGTCGTCCGTCCGTCTGTCCGTCCGTCCGTCCGTCCGTCCGTCCGTCCGTCCGTAGATGTGGCACGTTTTGAAACCATAAGACCTAGGAATCCAAAATTCAGCATAATGTTAGATGTCCCCAAGATCTCCTACCAAGCCGAAAACTGGGTCTTTGCGACTTTATTCCTTTGAGAAATTAAGGAAAAACCTCAATTTTTTATTAAAATCCTATTTTCACACTTCAGGACTGCCTAATATCAAAACCACTCATCTGTTTTTCCTCATATTTACCATAAATATTTCTCTATATAGTTCCTATGTACATGCAAGAAATTATGTCTGTAAAGTATAAATTCTTTAAGTTATGGGCCCAAACATAATGGACTTTGTAAAAAATCAGGAAAAATAATAACTGACTTAACATAAAAAATTTTGAAACTAGAGTCTATTTTCTCAAGTATATAACTATGTTTTATTAAGATTCAATTGTTTACCGAAAATTAGATCTGAATTTTGTAAATTTTTTGTTATTAGCTTAAAAAAAAAATCAGTACCTTAACTTTTGCCAAACTTTGACCATGGCACGTTTTTTTCCTGTAAGCACCATTGATTTAATTTTCACAGCATGTAAACATAAATATTTAGTTTGTCTAAATCTGAAATTTGAAAATAAAAGCTTGAAAATTAAGCTAGTTATTGATTTTTTTTCTGTAGTCACTTGCTTTGATTACAGATACAGGGTCCCACTCCAGGTCACTGGAATTCAGCTGTGCCAGGGTTTCTGATTTGTTACATTCACTGGGGGAGATCCCCTGCTGTGACAGGTGTACAGTTATTCTCATATCACCACCCCAATCACCCCCCCCCCCCCCCCCCCCCCCCCCCGCAAACCCAACCCACCATGTGTTATGCCCTATTTGTTATTGTTTTAACTGTATATCTCCTTAATTGTAATGCTGTTTCCACTCCGATATGCAAAAACTTTCCTTGAAAAAATAATTCAAGGTGTAATCAAGAAGATGCAATGTTGTGTAATGTAGCATTTTTAAAGAAATCAATTTTCTTTTAAATGATTTTAACAAATATAATTGAACCCATCAGTATGCTTAAATTATTATAAAATATGAAGCACATTATGGATAAATAAAGACACAATTAAAAATTGTGAAATCTAAATCAAGTATTATTTTTAGATATTTATTGTTTTGCAGATTTAAAAGATATATTTTTGTGGTAAAAAATAAATAAACATTTGTATGCATGATGTGGTGTTATCTGACAAGATTGAGATTTATGATGATGCAGTTGAGAATTATGAATCAACTTTTATATTCAGATATTTATGTTAAATTGGAAATGTATAGAAATATAAACTTAAATTAGAAAATAATTGATGTGATAAAAAAAATGAGGATTTAATACAAACATTTGTTCATTATTTTCCTGGCTCAGCAGAATTTGAGATCAGGCTTTGTTTGCCCTGTTTTATGTTGTTTATTAGCCCTATTTCAACTGTATACATTTCATTAAAAAAATACATATATATTTAATAATATATATTGTACAAAAAAATAGATCCAATTGAACAAATGTGTAAACTTCTGAAATGTCAACAGTTAATCCAAAAAACAACTAATGATCATGGTAATAGTACAGATCATTTGTTCAAAAACTGCTCACATGCTTTAGTTTTAACATTAGGAAACACATGGTCAGGTCACAAAATATTTTTTGCAACAATTTCTTGCTCATCAATACAAACCAATCATATAAACCAACCATGGCCTTTATTACCTCTTCCTCTTACACTTTATCTCCATTTGATATTATTTTAGATTTTTACCTTCAAGGTTAACGTCAGCTGAGCACAGTGACCCATAGGTCCCTTGTTTAAATAATCAGGAAAGAAATTTTATCACTTAACACAAAACTTGTTAAAGCTAAGCACTTTTTTTCCAGTAATATTACTTTTATTAATCAAAATTAAATTGTATACCCAAAATTAGATCAAAATCTTTTAAATTTTTAAAAATATTAGCAAAAATAAAAAATTGGTACCTTAAATTTTGCCCAACTTTGACCATGGCACGTTTTTTTTCTGTAACTGCTGTGGATTTAATTTTCACAGCATGTTTTTGTTAGCATTTCAACTGTTAACACCAAAAATTTGAAACCAGTTGATCAAAAACTGTAGATTTTATTCAAGTTTTCAAGCACCATGTCACATATTGCTAGTGTTATGCAGTTTGCTAGAGCTCAGCTCCCGAGCTTCAGCTCTTAAGTTCCTTAAATTTGGCATACAGTTAGATTTCTCCAAAATCCCCTACCATGCCAAGAATTTGGTCACTAGGACTTAATTCCTTCGAGATATCAATGAAAAACTTAATTTTTCCATTAAAAACCCAATGTTACACTTTAAGACTGCCTAATATCAAAACCACTGATCTGACTTTGATCATATATAATATACATATTTTTCTATACATTCACTATGCACATGCCAGAAATGATGTCAGTATTGTGTATTTTTTTAAGTTATGGGCCCAAACATAATGCACTTTGTAAAAAATCAAGAAATATATTTACTCCCTTAACAAGGGCATTGCTGAAGCTAGAGATCTTTTTTGTCAGGGATGTAACATTATTTAATCAAGATTCAATTGAATACCCAAAATTAGTTCTGAATTTTTCAAATTTTATAAGTTATTAGTATAAATATAAAATTAGTACCTTAAATTTTGCCCAACTGTGACCATGGCACGTTTGTTTCCCGTGAGCACTGTTGATATAATTTCATTTCATGCACACATAAGGATTTCAGCTTTTTAGTTTAGAAAGCTGAAAGAAATTTGCCAAATATTGTAGCTTTTATTAATGTTTTTTATGAGACCCTGTCAGACTTTGGCTCTCTCCAGCCCCTCTTGAGTCACCTGTATGTTGACCTTGTTGACCTTTCATCAAATTATGCACGCTTGAGGGGAGAATCCAGGCAGCTGATGGCCAGCCACAGTTGATCCAGGTGTTCAGCCCAACTCATCTAGTAGTTTTAACCAACAACATAACAATAAACAATAAATTAATAAATTTTTATTGGTTTTTAATAACAAATTAAAGAAAAATAGAAAAGGAATTTGTTAGTTTATAATAACAGGAAATTAACTTGCAGTTACTGATGATATAAGAATCTTGTATCGATGGGTAGAATGTCACATATTCCAAATAACACCATGCAGTCACCTATGGCATTTTTCAGTTCATTTTTAATGATAAAGAAGTAAATCATATTATTCATTACTAATCATTAAGGATTATATGAAGGAAATTAATGATAGACAAAGATGCAGTTGATAATATTAATCTAGATTCCTACTGTGTCTAGTGTGTACATTGATGTGAAATTAGTCCAAAATGAATTTTTTACAGTTATTTTTTAATATAAATAAAAGCCATAAAACCAGGTACTTATGATCATTATTTAAATGTGTGAATTTTGTATATTCTGGATTATCAACATCATTGTTTGGTGAAAACTGAATAAATACCAGACATGGTGCGAATACTTTGTAATTGTATTTAAATACGAATATGATTATGTACTCCATTATAAAATTTCTTGCATAAAGAATGGGAACTAGGTAAAAATGAAAGTATATGAATACTCGTGCAAATACTATCAAAATGTATTCATGAATGCATTCATGAATATATTCTTTAATATTATTTTAATAATCATATCAATTATATTTCATTTTAAAAAATCATATGATTCTCTTATTATTTTTAATAAAAATTATATTTGGGACAATATTTGTAATTTTTTTAATAAATAGTTAAACTCTTATATTATATGTTCTGCTTATAAGTTATATGGCCAAGTCAAAATCTGTGTGACAGTAGTACTCCATTTGTTAATAAAATAAATGAAATCAATCCTCTTCCCTGTCTCCAAAGGTACTATCAAAATCATACATAAGCTAAACAACAACAACTCATAATACAGCTTATATTTATTACCACACAAAACCAGCATGTGCCTCATTTCTAAATAATATTTTTTTATCATATATAACAGCTGAGCGTCGTGACCCATAGGTCCCTTGTTTCCATCTGAAATTGCATTTAGATAATCTGGAAATATTAAGTAACTGTTACATATATCAGTATTTTTATAGTCATAACAATATATGTGATAAGCATTAACTGTGTCATGTTTTAATTAATATGTTAACATTCTTGTTTTAATATGTGATTGAATCAGTCATTGAGGGTTGATGGGTGTAGTGGTATTCCAGCTCTTATTAAGGGTGGTGTGATTGTATTTATGAATGTCATGGCCTGGGTGTTTCGTAGATCATTAGAACAAATATTCCTCTGCAGTCAGAATTATGACAAAGGAGTATTAATTGTGTAATGGTGATTGTAATTTATTCTTTTATGAAATATTATAATTCAGTTATGTTTATAACTATGCATACCAGTGTTTGAACTGTTTTAGGGCTTCAGAAGATATTTCTGTTGATATCCGTTGATTCTTGATGCACCCCATCACCTTAGTTCAGCAACATGCACTATTAAAACCAGTTGATAAAAACATTGTATATCCATACTCCTATCTTCTTAGCCCTATATCTGGAACACAATGTAATTTGATATTGTGAATATCGATCTTCATCAGCTACAAACTTGTCATACTGACAGTTCACTTTATATGGAGCTCATATAAGAAGTGATCATTTTTGTTTTGAAAGAAGTATACAGTAATCAGATATACTATATATGCAGATATGTTCTTAAGGCTTATTTCATTGCTTTATCATGAAATGCTTTGATGATCATAGTAACTTTAGGAAGTGATTAAAACAGAAATGCCTGCTGTAGAAGCCTTGATAATGATACTAATTAACTATATATTGTGTGACAGAAACTGTAATATCCATTCTATATTATTGCAGTGATATCATTAAAGTGAATGTTGATATTTGAATGGATTATTTCTTGGATATTTACTCATTAGAGTTGTACTTTTGTATTTCAGCCCCAGAGCCTACCGGACAAGCAGCACCACAAGATGACTTCATAATCGGTGATCGTGTGTGGGTGGGAGGTAGTAAATGTGGACAGATAGCATACCTTGGAGAAACACAGTTTGCTCCAGGAGAGTGGGCAGGTGTTGTTTTAGATGAGCCAGTGGGTAAAAATGACGGATCAGTTGCTGGTGTCAGATACTTTCAGTGTGAGCCAAAACGAGGAGTTTTTGCCCGTCCAACGAAATTATCCCGTGAACCTGGTGTAAAACCGCCAACGGGTGCGCCTAAACCGCCAGCAGATGGTGATACTGTCTCTCCCGCTCCTCCTGGTGATTCCTCAGCGTCCACACCAGAAGGTCCGTCAAGTTCAAGGTTAATGCAAACATCAAATGGGACAAGCTCGGGAATGTCTGGTTCTGGTATGTCTGGTATGTCAAGTATGTCCTCCAGTGGGGGATCTGCCAAAGGTACTTCACTGGCCAAAGTTTCAGGCATTGCTAGGAAAAGTTTAACAGGATCAACAACAAGTTTATCCAAATCTACACCTTCCCCTGGTGGGTCTACTGCGAACTTAACACTGACAGAAGCCACCCCTGTGAAGCATCACCTGAGGCTGGGTGATCGAGTCGTAGTCAGCGGCACAAAGGTCGGTTTCTTACGATACGTTGGGAGCACAGACTTTGCCAAAGGAGAATGGGCTGGAGTTGAGTTGGATGAACCACTAGGCAAAAATGATGGATCTGTGGCAGGCAAGAGGTAAGCATTAGTGTACCGTAAAATCTCCACTTAAAACCGCACTTCCGATTAAAACCGCACCCAGACTTCGCCGAAATTCCAGGTGAGACATTGTGAGGGGCTCAAATACTAAGAACCCCCCTTTAAAACCGCACCAACTTTCGCTACGGAATGATTTGACAAAAGACACAATCAAGCTATCATCTAGAAATGAACACGCGTAGGTTGCGACTCGGCCATTCCTGTCCACTTTTAAATTCCTTGGGCATTTTATTTAAACACATCATAACACTTTTTTGCAGGATCACTCAAGCATGAAGTTTGGGAAGACGTAAGGGCCGATGAATCTCTGCCTGTTTATACAGATTTTATATTACGTGCCGTATTCTTGTTTGCTACCGATTTGTCATTATATTTTGAAAAAAAATATTCTGCTGATCCATTTCAAGTCACTGTATATTTTAATTCTAAAAATTTTTGAAGAAAATTCCATTTTCTGGAATTACTCGGAAGATTCAAATCATTTTCATACCGGTTACTTCGGTATTATCATTGTCACATCGTACGTTGACATCGCTCCATGTCACAATTTGCTGGCGCGTTTGAAAACATCGCTGGTCAACTTAACTAAATATCAAAGTAATTGAAGTTACCTTGTCGAGATATGCACGTATAGGAAACATGACGCTTGATAACGAGTGATTTTAAGGTAAAATTTAAGTGGCCAGTCAGGGTAAGCAAGTTTTTTTTCCTGAAGAAAGTTTCCGTGTGGGGAGCCATTTTGTCAAGGCAGTGTTCACGCAAGGCACGCTGGGACGAAATAGGTGGCTGTTCTGTTTACCACCCACCACGTACAGCCGTTCAAAATATTCTTAGCAGAATACAGGGGCATTTCAGCACATGGCGGCACTCAAACTTGTTTTTAAACGATCGTCTGCCATTGTGTGACTCTTAACGATGTCAGCTTTTTATTCATTTTACGTTTTAAACAAATAATCATTGCTAATTAATGCCGCAAATGGGTTTAAAGTAGGTATTTATTTTATTTTGCTTGACCATGCCCAACGAAGTGGGCCGCTGTGTGTTACAGCAGGGTTGTTGTTAACATATATTGGTGACAATTACCAAAATTTTATAATAAGTTATATATCACACGAAAACTAATCAGCAATATTTAATTTATAAATAACAAATAATTGTAAATAATACCTTATCACATGGCTCCCATGCATGCGAGACTGCTGCTAAGAACGGCCTTCAAAAGTTGCAATATTATCGCCCACTCGCCTGCCCCAAAACAATGTCTGTCAGGAAGATATTCAGGAAACCCTTCTAGTATAAACCACACAGTGCTTTCAGGAAATCAACCTGATTTCAAGATTTTGAATTTCTTGATTAAACCGCGGTTTTAAGTGGAGATTTTACGGTAAATGCATTATAGAGTAAACCTGGCAAATATCGGACACCTGGGTAATATCGGACACTTGCCCTTAAATCCTCAGGAAATGGTCATTTTTGGTAATCCCAACTGACAGCATGTGACAAATTAGAGTATATGATTTGTTTTGTTTACAACTTCCGTTTAATACAGCCAAAAATTAAATAAAAGGTCATTTTTATTGGTTTGACACGGCTTCCACGGAACCAATGACCGGTCTCAGCCGTCCTGGAAAGTTCAGGCATGACATCGGTGTGACCCCAAAACTAGGTCAAGTTTTGACTGTCAGAAGCAATGTCATGACCTGTTGACCAGTTTATATCCATCAGACTGTTTATTTTTCATATGTAGCATTTTGCTTGACTAAAAACAAAGATATTTTAAAATTTACTGTAATTTGTTAAGTGTCTGATACTACCCGGGTGGCCAAAAAGGAACCTGGGTAATATCGGACACTGGGCACCATGGAAACTGGCAATCATTATAAGGGGCTCTTTGAAGGATAAACAACGACACATTGCTGCTAAAGCAAAGATGATTAATGGTTATGATGTTTTGAGTTATTTTTATAGCAGAACGACTGTATATAAGTTCATAGTACACGGGGTCATAATGTCATGTATTTGCTATATATCAGCATTTAAAGTTGCTTGGATGCAACTTTTATGACTGAACAGTGTACTTTAAAAAATAGCTATAGTCATGGTCCTTTGTCCGTCGTCCGTCTGTCCGTCCGTCTGGCCGTCCGGCTGTCCGTCCGTTAACAGGGCACGTTTTAAAACCGTTGGACCTACGAATCCAAAATTCTGCATACCATTAGATGTCCCCAAAATCTCCTACCATACCGAAAATTGGGTCATTAGAACTTCGTTCCTTCGAGATATTAAGGAAAAACCTCCGTTTTCCATTAAAAGCAATTGTTACACTTCAAGTCTGCCTAATATCAAAACCACTGATCTGTTTTTGATCATATTTAGTATTCATATTCTTCCATATATTTTCTGTGCACATACCAAAAATTAGGTCAGTTTGGGTATTATTTTGAAGTTATAGGCCCAAATATAATGCAATTTTTAAAAAATCAGGAAATATATTTGCTCACTTAACATGAGAATTGCTGAAGCTGAAGACTTTTTTTCAGGAATATAACTTTATTTAATCAAGATTAAATTGTTTACCCAAAATTAGATCTGAATTTTGCAAATTTTTTAAGTTATTAGCATAAATAAAAAATTAATACCTTAAATTTTGTCCAACTTTGGCAGTGGCACTTTTTTCCCTGTAAGCACTGTTGATTTAATTTTCACAGCATATATACATAAGGATTTAATCTTTTAAAATCTGAAATTTCAAAGAAATTGTTCGAAAAGAGTAGCATTTATTCAAGTTTTCATACACCATGTCAAGTGTTGTTTATATCTGGCCCACCTAGTAGTACAGCCTTCACTTGCATTATGTAACCCACCCAGGCAGCTTGCCTTGACCCAGCTTGGCCACTACTAGCAGGCTTCTCCTCTGCCCTGCACTCAACCCCCCCCCCCCCCCAGCTGGTAAACTAGATAAATGTTGTAATTTTCTGTATTTTATTTTATTCTTGGACATGCAACATTTTAGATTTTGGATTGTACCACCAGGGTTACAATGATTAAAGTGCACATTTAATTGTGTCCACAAAGTGATGTATTGCTATGAAAGTATGGATGTTCATCAGATAAGTAATGCTTTACTTCAGAAGAGTAAAACTTCACCAGGTGTGAAATTGACTATTAATTCCAGTTATTAATTATAGCTTAGATCGTAATTAGCATAATGATATTGTTTGTCCCTCATTCACTCAACAGTGTGTATACTTTATTTGAAAAGATGTTTTTATTTTATCAAATTTACTGAATCTTTTATTTTATTTCGGTGAATAAAATTAAGCTTGTCCTGAAAACTCCAATGTGCAAAACTTTTTAATAGGAATTCAAGGAATAATTTTGTAGATGCCATGTTGTGGCATTATTTTCTTTTACATTCAGTTTAAACATTTGATTTAAAAATAATAAAATATATGTGTATGCATAATATGACCCAATGTGAGCTACAATCTGGATATATAATGATTTGCAACTTAGAATTCTAATATTTTAACTTATATTTTCACTTTTATATTACAAATTTATAACACTTGTAAATAAAAAAAATGAATCAGATAAAAACTATTAATGAAAAAAGTGGATATGCTAAAAAAATAGGCTTGTATATAAACTTAAATGCATTATTCCTTTGAAAGTGAAATGAAGGTATTAGTCCATTCTGTCCACTTGCCCGTCCATCTGTAAATTTTTCATATGCATCACAGTATCTCAAAACTTTTACTGTTTTTCTTCATGACAGTCTTGTCAGAGTATTAGTTTGCAATCATATATTGAGAACTTTACTATAACCAAGTAGGAGGACCCTTTCCTCTTAGCTTCTCATATGCTTATATAAATATAAAACATTACAATAGAATATTTTTCATATTTTGCATTTGCAAAAATTTCAAACTTTTGTCATGACCCATGGGTCCTTTGTTTATATTCTGGATTCTCCACATCATTGTTTGGCTAAAACTGAATAAATACCAGACATGGTGCAAATACTTTGCAAATGTATATGAATATGAATATGAATATGTACTCCATTATAAAATTTCTTGCATAAGAATGGGAATTCAGGTAAAAATGAAAGTATTTGAATACCAGTGCAAATACTTTCAAAATGTATTCATGAATGCATATATTCTATAATATTATTTTAATAATTAGTTCAGTTATATTTTATTAAAAAAATCATTTGATTCTCTTATTATTTTTAATAAATATTATATTGGCACAACATTTGTTATTAAATTTTAATAAATAGTTGAACTCTTATATTGGCACAACATTTGTTATTAAATTTTAATAAATAGTTGAACTCTTTTATTTTATGTGCTGCTTATAAGTTATATGGCCAGGTCAAAATCTGTGTGACAATAGCACTCCATTTGTTAATAAAATAAATGAAATGAATCCTCTTCCCTGTCTCCAAAAATACTATCAAAATCATACATAAGCTAAACACCAACAATTTATAATAAAGCTTATATTTATTACCACACAAAACCAGCATATGCCTCTTTCCCAAATCATATTTTTTATCATATATAACAGCTGAGCACCGTGACCCATGGATCCCTTGTTGATATTTTATACAAAAAAACCAGCTTAAAACATTTTAGTTTGCAAATTTCCACGATCTGTGAGAACAGCCTTTCTGTGACGAATCATCTGGCACTTTGCCAGTTATGATCTCGCAGTAAGGTCCATAGAAGAAAACCACAAACACAGCTCATCCACGGGTTACCATTGGTAGAAATATGATCAAATGAAGGATTTGACAATGTTTTCCCATACTTTTGTGCTTGTTAGTGTGTCTGTGCCAGCTGTCGGCATCAGTTTGCCATGATATAACTAACTGTCAACCCCTGTGCAAAGTATCGCCATTTAGACCGGTGTCTGATATTACCTGGGTGGTGTCTGATATTACCTGGGTGGTGTCTGATATTACCTGGGTGGTGTTCGATATTACCTGGGTGGTGTCTGATATTACCTGGGTGGTGTCTGATATTACCTGGGTGGTGTCTGATATTACCTGGGTGGTGTCTGATATTACCTGGGTGGTGTCTGATCTTACCTGGGTGGTGTCCGATATTACCTGGGTGGTGTCTGATATTACCTGGGTGGTGTCTGATATTACCTGGGTGGTGTCTGATATTACCTGGGTGGTGTCTGATATTACCTGGGTGGTGTCTGATCTTACCTGGGTGGTGTCCGATATTACCTGGGTGGTGTCTGATATTACCTGGGTGGTGTCTGATATTACCTGGGTGGTGTCCGATATTACCTGGGTGGTGTCTGATATTACCTGGGTGGTGTCCTATATTACCTGGGTGGTGTCCGATATTACCTGGGTGGTGTCCGATATTACCTGGGTGGTGTCCGATATTACCAAGGTGAACCTCCAGAGCGTCTCTTTCAAATTTTTTGTAGTAGAGGGTGCTTGACCTCTTCGTGTTTAGCCTTAAAAAGATCTCATGTTCGTGAGGTTTGAAATCATACCCGGAAACGGGCGTTGTTTTGATTAGTCATGGAACGGTAAGCAGACTAAGCCAGAAGTGTCCGATACTACCCCCCTTACTCTATCTGTCACTATACATGTCATACTAACTACCTCATTGTCTTATGCAGTCAGTATCTTTAGTCATAACTACCCTATTGTCTTCTGCAGTCAGTATCTTTAGTCATAACTATCCCATCATCTTCTGGAGTCTTTAACTTTAGTCATTACTATCCCATTTTCTTCTGCAGTCTGTATCTTTAGTCATCACTATCCCATTTTCTTCTGCAGTCTGTGTCTTTAGTCATAACTATCTTATTTTCTTCTGCAGTCTGTATCTTTACTCATAACTATCCCATTTTCTTCTGCAGTCTGTGTCTTTAGTCATAACTATCCCATTTTCTTCTGCAGTCTGTGTCTTTAGTCATAACTATCTTATTTTCTTCTGCAGTCTGTATCTTTAGTCATAACTATCCCATTTTCTTCTGCAGTCTGTATCTTTAGTCATAACTATCCCATTTTCTTCTGCAGTCTGTGTCTTTAGTCATAACTATCTTATTTTCTTCTGCAGTCTGTATCTTTACTGATAACTATCCCATTTTATTCTGCAGTCTGTATCTTTACTCATAACTATCCCATTTTCTTCTGCAGTCTGTATCTTTATAATATAGTCATCACTATCCCATTTTCTTCTGCAGTCTGTGTCTTTAGTCATAACTATCTTATTTTCTTCTGCAGTCTGTATCTTTACTCATAACTATCCCATTTTCTTCTGCAGTCTGTATCTTTAGTCATAACTATCCCATTTTCTTCTGCAGTCTGTGTCTTTAGTCATAACTATCTTATTTTCTTCTGCAGTCTGTATCTTTACTCATAACTATCCCATTTTCTTCTGCAGTCTGTATCTTAAGTCATAACTATCCCATTTTCTTCTGCAGTCTGTATCTTTAGTCATAACTATCCCATTTTCTTCTGCAGTCTGTATCTTTAGTCATGACTTTAGTCATAATTCATTCTTATATTAGAGTTTCTACATTTTGGATTTTGTATTGTAACACAAGGGGTTACAATGATGAAAGTGCACATTTAATTGTATCCACAAAGTGATAATTTGCTATAAATGTGTGGATGTTCATAGCATGAGGAATAACTTACTTCAGAAGAGAAAATACTTGGGGTTCTTTTTCAAAATGTGTGAAATTGATTATTAATTTTAGTACTAAATTATAGTTTAGATAGTAATTAGCATAATGATATTGTTTCTCCCTCATCCAACCAACTGTGTGTTTACCTGATTTGAAAAGGGAATTTTTAATCAAATTTTCTGAATCTTTTATTTAGTTAATAAAATTAAGCATGTACTGAAAACTCCAATGTTAATGTCCTTTATTCTATAATTTGTAGGGTTTTGTATGTTCCCAGTGGATATATAAACATGCATAATACAGTCACTTAGTTGAAATACGGAAAATTTTACAAATACATGGTTGTGATCATGAGAGGCTCCTGCATCTATCATGTAGCCCATAAAAGTGCACAGTCAACACACAGGGGTAAAAATATTCTAACAAGTGTCCTGCTAGATCTGATAATCTGCTGGGCATCTTAAATGTTAACAGGACACTAATAATCAATGCCAGACATTTACAATACATATGCTAGAAAAACACATATTGTTGAAAATTAAGAAGCAATGCCCCCCTGATTGCCCTTGTACAAAGGGGCAGTTTAAATACAGAGGGATCATAATAGAAAAATCAATTCCGAAAACACTAAGGGGCAGACCTGTCAGCTAATCATCTGACCATCCCTTAATAAAAAAAAATCTGTTTTTAAAATTTAGTCAAAAACTGTCATCAGGTCATGAAGGGAGAATATTTTTAAGCATGCAGGACCTGAAATATACTTTACTGTAAATTGCTTGAAGTAAGCTTTTAGTGGGGTTTTCTTCCATAACATTTATCAGTACTAACCCCATATGTGTAACTCTGATGCATGCTGATAAAGTAATAAAAAATTAAAAAGAGCTCTGTAAAAAACATGCTGCACCAACTTGTACAAGCAAATTGGACAGACAAGAATAATGAGATCAAAGCTGCCTTTACCTGTGCCATCAAAATTTGTGAAAATGCTGAAAATTAAGACTAACTGTACTTCTTAGTTCTTTTCAGTTATAACTACAGTTCATTTTATAGACCAACAAATTAAAATTTGCTGCCTTGTGATTCCTGTTCATGTGCATTTTTGATGTCCATTTAAAATTCATGATGTTAACAACTTATTCTGTGTTATAAAACATAAAAGATTCAGTGATATTTTTCAAATTGTTGTACATATCGTTATCAACCTTTTCTTTCTGATTTGTTATTGAAATATTTTGTTATTATACGAAGTCACTGGAAAATAATGATGTCGACAGTTGGGGACAAAGCGGCTTGTCAGTGTCAAAACTCAAAAAATGATAAACCTAGAATAATATATGATATTTTTGGTAATTTTTAAGATTATAAAACAATTCTAATTGTGTCTGAAAGTTGATTGATAAGTTTAAATAACTCATTGACTGTGGTGATTATTGCTACCAACACGCTGAAAGATCACTTATTCAATCTCACTTCTTTGGAGTCCATTTGAAAACAATCTTGCTCACTGAGTGATTGGTGAGGCCGAAATACATTTGAAGAAATCGTATGGAAATGCATACAAACTCACACAGCCACCAGTTTTTGCGGAAAATTAAAGCGAGGGAATTTTTCATTGTCAAAAAGTTTATCCGTGCAGCTATTGAGAACAACCTAGGGGGTTTTAATGGCTAATCCAACATGCCACCGCATCCCCCGTACGGCGTTCTCTTTAGATCAAATAATACCGGAGGTTGAAGCAAATCATGGAACAGTGGCCTGACATCTGCTGGCAAAGCCACAAAGCTTTGAAAAGGTTAATGGTTACCCATAAATACGTGGTTAAGCCCCGTCTTTCTGCATGCAAAGCATACAATTGGGTTAAATTGAACAGAAATTATGTTAGTTTGATATTTGAGGAAGACTAAAAAAGTTTTCCAAACACAGAATATTTTCAGAGTATTTCCATAGTGCTTAGAGATTGAGGTCCTCAGACATAGGATATTATCATCGGTCACAATGCCTGGTGGTCAATGGAAGACTGCTGGTCAAACACAGTTATTTCACAGACATGATCTGCTTATAAGAGAAAATTTCGAAAAACCCTGACACACCCACATTTATACAAATATTCTCAGAATCAATTTCAGCTGGGCCCACAGGACCCTTTTTAGCTCAGCTGACTGTAAGTCATCTGAGCTACAGTGATCCCCCTTTGTCCATCGTCCGTCTGTCTGTCCGTCCGTCCGTCCGTTAACCTGGCACAAATCGTAACTGCTGGACCTAGAAACTTGTAACTTGAAATTCTGAGAGGTCCATAAAAAAATCTCCTTGGAAACCAGAAATGAGGTCTCTGTTACCCATATCCTTCGAGCTATGGGGCCCCAAAGTACTTCCCAGAATAGTCAAAAATTTCATACAAAAACTTCAATATCTCATTAACTACATCACTGATGGTCATGATTTTTGGCATACATATTAATCATGAGATGTTCCATCAGTTCCTGCAGACTGGTGGCGCCACCTGTATTTTTCGATTTTTTACGAATTTTTTTCTCTATTTTTGAAACCTTAAAAAAGTGAACAAATTTAACAAGGCACAAATCGTAAAGACTGGACCTAGAATCTTCATTCTTTACACACTGTGAGACCTATGAAAAGTCTCCATGGAAACCTGAAATGAGGTCTCTGTTACCCATATTCTTTGAGCCATCACACTCTAAAGTACAGCTCAGAATAATGGAAAATTTGATACAAAAGCTGAAGGATCTGAACAACTAATGCAGAGATCACCATAATTGTTTGCATGGATATTGATCATGGAGTGTTTCATCAGTTTCTGCAGACTGGTGGCACCACCTGTATTTGTTCAGGTTTTTTAGCTCAGCTGACTATAAGTCATCTGAGCTATAGTCGTGGTCCATTGTCCGTCGTCCGTCCGTCCGTCCGTAGATGTGGCACGTTTTGAAACCGTAAGACCTAGGAATCCAAAATCCGGCATAATGTTAGATGTCCCCAAGATCTCCTACCAAGCCGAAAACTGGGTCTTTGCGACTTTGTCCCTTTGAGAAATTAAAGAAAAACCTCAATTTTTTATTAAAAACCTATTTTAACACTTCAGGACTGCCTAATATCAAAACCACTCATCTGTTTTTCCTCATATTTACCATAGTTATTCCTCTATATAGTTCCTATGTACATGCCAGAAGTAATGTCTGTATTATAAAAATTTAAAAAGTTATGGGCCCAAACATAATGCATTGTGTAAAAAATCAGGAAAGATATTTGATCACTTAACAAAAAATATGTTAAAGCTTTAAACTTTTTTTCCAGTAATATAACTTTAATTAATCAAAATTAAATTGTATACCCAAAATTAGATCAAAATCTTTTAAATTTTTTAAAATATTAACAAAAATAAAAAATTGGTACCTTAAATTTTGCCCAACTTTGACCATGGCACGTTTTTTTCCTGTAAGTACTGTGGATTTAATTTTCACAGCATGTTTTTTTTTAGCATTTTGTCTGTAAACACCAAAATTTGAAACCAGTTGATCAAAAACTGTAGATTTTATTCAAGCTTTCAAGCACCATGTAACATATTGTTTACATCAAACTAGTGTCATGCAGTTTGCAAGTGCTCAGCTCCCCAACTTCAGCTCTCAGTTCCTAAAATTTGGCATACAATTAGATGTCTCAAAAATCCCCTACCATGCCAAGAATTTGATCACTAGGACTTAATACCTTCTAGATATTAATGAAAAACTTCATTTTTCCATTAAAAACCCATTGTTACACTTCAAGACAGCCTAATATCAAAACCACTGATCTGACTTTAATCATATATAATATACATATTTTTCTATATATTCTCTATGCACATGCCAGAAATAATGTCAGTATTGCGTAATTGTTTTAAGTTATGGGCCCAAACATAATGCACTTAGTAAAAAATCAAGAAATATATTTACTCCCTTAACAAGAGGATTGCTGAAGCTAGAGATTTTTTGTCAGGGATGTAACATTTTTTTATCAAGATTCAATTGAATACCCAAAATTAGTTCTGAATTTTTCAAATTTTATAAGTTATTAGTATAAATATAAAATTAGTACCTTAAATTTTGCCAAACTTTGACCATGGCACATTTGTTTCCTGTGAGCACTGTTGATATAATTTTCATATCATGCACACATAAGGATTTCAGCTTTTTAGTTCAGAAAGCTGAAAGAAATTGGCCAAAAATTGTAGCTTTTATTAATGTTTTTATGAGACCATGTCAGACCTTAGCTCTCCCCAGCTCCTTTTGAGTCACCTGTATGTTGACCTTGTTGACCTTTCATCAGATTATGCACGCTTGATGTGAGGCATACACTGGGGCAGCCAGGCAGCTTATGGCCAGCTACAGTTGATCCAGGTGTCCAACCCAACTCATCTAGTAGTTTTAACTAACAACATAACAATAAACAATAAATTAATAAATTTTTATTGGTTTTTAATAACAAATTAAAGAAAAATAGAAAAGGAATTTGTTAGTTGATAATAACAGGAAATTAACTTGCAGTTACTGATGATATAAAAATCTTGTATCTATTGATAGAATGTCACATATTCCAGATAACACTATGCAGTCACCTATGGTATTTTTCAGTTCAATTTTAATGATAAAAAAAATAAATCATATTATTCATTACTAATCATTAGGGATCATATGAAGGAAATTAATGATAGACAAAGATGCAGTTGATAATATTAATCTAGATTCCTGCTGTGTCTAGTGTGTACATTGATGTGAAATTTGTCCAAAATTAATATATTACATTTATTTTTTTTAATATAAATAAAAGCCATAAAACCAGGTACTTTTGATCATTATTTAAATGTGTGAATTTTGTATATTCTGAATTCTCAACATCATTGTTTGGTGAAAACTGAATAAATACCAGACATGGTGGGAATACTTTGCAAATGTATTTGAATACGAATATGAATATGTACTCCATTATAAAATTTCTTGCATAAGAATGGGAATTCAGGTAAAAATGAAAGTATATGAATACCAGTGCAAATACTTTCAAAATGTATTCATGAATGCATTCATGAATATATTCTTTGATATTATTTTAATAATCATTTCAATTGTATTTTATTTAAAAAAATCATACGATTCTCTTATTATTTTTAATAAAAATTGTATTTGAGACAGTTTGTAATTATTTTTAATAAATAGTTAAACTCTTATATTATATGTTCTGCTGATAAGTTATATGGCCAAGTCAAAATCTGTGTGAACATATCACTCTAAATGAAATCAATCCTCTTCCCTGTCTCCAAAGATACTATCAAAATCATACATAAGCTTAACACCCTCAACTCATAATACAGCTTATATTTATTTCCACACAAAACAAGCATGTTCCTCATTTCTAAATCATATTTTTTAGCTCCGCTGACTTTCAGTCATGCTGGGCTATAGCGATGGGTCTTTGTCCGTCGTCCTTCCGTCTGTCCGTCCGGCCGGCCGTCCGGCCGTTAGCAGGGCACAAATCGTAACCGTAGGGGCTAGGGCCATGAACCCTATGCAGTCTTAGAGGTTATAAAAAGATCTCCTTGCAAACCTGAAATTAGGTCACTGCGACCTATATTCTCGAAGTTATGGTGTGTGTTTGCACCCCCCAGAAATAACTCTTTGAGACAAAATTTTCATCCCAAACCTTCCATCTTTCACATACAGCTCACCTACCAACAGGGGAAGAACCATAATTTTTTTGAGGTCAAAAGGTCAAAGGTCAAGGTCACAGGAGCCTCTTCTTTGAAAAAGCCTGTGGATGCATTTTAAGCCAACCCTTTCATCCCAGTTCTTTGATTTTTAACATATAGCTCACCTACTAAGTTGGAGAAGAATCCTATAGATTTTGAGGTCACAAGGTCAAAGGTCAGGGTCACAGGATCCACTTCTTTGAAAAGGTTGTGGACACATTTCAAGCTAGACTTTTCATTCGAAACCTTCCAGCACTGATATCGCTTCTCTGCCAACAGGGGAAAAGACCTGTTGATTTTGAGGTCAAAGGTCAAGTTCACAGCACCCACTTCTTGCGTGGAGTCATTTTCAGGCAAACTTTTCAATCTGTACCTTCCATCTGTCATATATGGCTTACCTACCAATAAGGGAAGAAGCCTATTGATGTTGAGGTCAAAAAGTCAAAGGTCAAGGTCACAATATTTAATTGTTCTAAATGCTTGTGAGCATATATCAAGTGTAACTGTTCAACCCAAACCTTCAGTCTTTCACATATGCCACATCTATGCATCACTCAGTTTGACTCAAACTTCATATTTATGGGTCTTTTTACTTGAATAAATAACTTATTGATTTTGGGGTCAGCTGGTCAGCAGGTTAAAGGTTGCAGGTCAAAGTTATTCACCCATTGGTTGCCAAGTAATTACATCAGATTTAAGTGGTTAGTAGTTACCCATCATTTAGAAAGAATCCAGTTGATATATGGGCAAAAGGCCAAGGTCATAGGTCAGGGATGTTCACAATTACTTATTTTATAGACCATCTCTATTTTTCTTGTATATATAACCATCCCACTCCAGCTGGTACATTTCCTTGTGTGGTTGTAATTGTGAGTGACACTGGTGACATATGACTCCCTTTTGTATCAGCCTATTAAGTGATAAGGCTCAGTGATAAGTACCTGTTACTTCATAACAAAAACACTGTTGTCAGAATGCTTCAGCCAGGCATTAAGACTATGAGAGTATAGTATTAAGGTTTAGCTACTGATTTATAAGATGATGGGAACATTTTGCAGTTTATTTTATGGAATCCTAGCAATAAACTTAGTTTCCTAGATATCTGAATACTTTTATATATATCACCACATATAAAAGCAAGTGTTTGTTCTCATAATATGTGGATGTGTACCTTGATTTAGGATGGCTTTTTGTTTTATTTCAAGACTCTTAGTCATGCTTTTTGCATTTATTTTCTTTCAGGTTTGGCAGTTTACCTACCCTGCCGACCCCATTGAAAAGCAGAGTGATAATAAAAAATATTGGACTTACACTTTTTACAATTGCATATCTATAAATCTGATATGAGGGCCTGGACATGCCTTTTGAATTATTTTGGGCATTCATTACTGGATAATTTGCCCCAAGTTTGGTCTCTTATTGGAGAATGTGGGATATCAAATGTCATACTTGTCAGAAATCCATTATGTCTGCTAGTTAGCCACCTTAGAAATTCTTTCTTCAGTGCAGTTTCAGTAATTTTTCTTTAATGTTTGGTCTGATTTAGAGAATGTTTGTTGTCTGATTTCAGACTTGTCAGAAGTCCAATATGGCCACCAGGCAACCATCTTTTAATTCCTTTTGATCATATTATCTCAAGAACAGTTAAAGTGAATGCAGTTGGATGTATATTTATGTAATCTTGTAAAGGATTGGGTCAAATATTTCTTAGTAAATATTACCATCATTTATAAAAGTGCAGTACAGTTGGCCTGTATTGAATAAAAATTCATACAGAAGCACCTGTTTCTCAATAATTCTTGCATGTATTTCCTTGATTTTTGCTATATATTTTGATCTTATATTTGCCCTTTGTGGTGTTCCTTTGAGACTGACAGGTTTCAAGCAAGCTGTTGGAATAGTTCCTGATAGCTTAACAATCTTGCATTTTCCTCAGACCATCAATTCACTGTGTTTTAACCAGACATAGGTGATATATATTTCTGTTGTCATAGAAAATTTTCAACAAATTGGCAAATTGGTTCTTCAAAATTTGACTGGAAGTTGTGAATCTCAGTCCGTGATGTCACAGGTCATGCTTGGCAGCTGAGCGCTGTGACCCATGGGTCCCTTGTTTCTCTATTTTTGAGACCTTTAAAGATATGAACATCTGTTAACAGGGCACAATTCATAACAACTGGACCTAGAATCTTCATTCTTGACACACAGGGAGACCCATGAAAAGTCTCCATGGAAACCTGAAATTAGGTCTCTGTTACCCATATCCTTTAAGCTGTATGGCTCCAAAATACCCCCCAGAATAATGAAAAATTTGTTACAAAAACTGCAGTATCTCAATAACTACAACACTGATGGTCATGATTTTTCGCATACATATTGATCATGAGGTGTTCCATCAGTTTCTGCAGACTGTGTGCACCACCTCTATTTTTTTTTAAATTTTTACGAATTTTTTTCTCTATTTTTGAGACCTTTTAAGATGTGGTTATCTGTCAACATGGTACAAATGGTAACAACTGGACCTAGAATCTTCATTCTTGTCATGCAAGGAGTCCCATGAAAAGTGTCTGTGGAAACCTGAAATTAGGTCTCTGTTTCCCATATCCTTCAAGCTATAGGACTCCGAAGTATCCCTCAGAATAATGGAAAATTTGATACAAAAGCTGAAGTATCTGAACAACTAATGCAGAGATCACCATGATTCTTTGCATGTACATTGACCATTAAGTGTTTTTAGCTCAGCTGACTATAAGTCATCTGAGCTATAGTCGTGGTCCATTGTCCGTTGTCCGTCTGTCTGTCCGTCCGTCCGTCCGTAGATGTGGCATGTTTTGAAACCGTAAGACCTAGGAATCCAAAATTCAGCATAATGTTAGATGTCCCCAAGATCTCCTACCAAGCCGAAAACTGGGTCTTTGCGACTTTGTTCCTTTGAGAAATTAAGGAAAAACCTCAATTTTTTATTAAAATCCTATTTTCACACTTCAGGACTGCCTAATATCAAAACCACTCATCTGTTTTTCCTCATATTTACCATAAATATTCTTCTATATAGTTCCTATGTACATGCCAGAAATTAAGTCTGTTAAGTATAAATTCTTTAAGTTATGGGCCCAAACATAATGGACTTTGTAAAAAATCAGGAAAAATATAAACTCACTTAACATGAAAAATTTTGAAACTAGAGTCTGTTTTCCCAAGTATATAACTATGTTTAATTAAGATTCAATTGTTTACCCAAAATTAGATCTGAATTTTGTAAATTTTGTAAGTAATTAGCATAAAAATAAAATCAGTACCTTAAATTTTGCCCAACTTTGACCATGGCACGTATTTTTCCTGTAAGTACCATTGATTTAATTTTCACAGCATGTAAACATAAATATTTAATTTGTTTAAATCTGAAATTTGGAAGTAAAAGCTTGAAAATTAAGCTAGTTATTGATTTTTTTCTTGAGGCTCTATTGTAGTCATTTGCTTTGTTTACAGATTACAGATGCAGGGTCCCACTCCAGGTCACTGGAAGTCAGCTATGCCAGGGTTTCTGATTTGTTACAGTCACTGGGAGAGGTCCCCTGCTGTGACAGGTGTACAGTTACTCTCATATCACCACCCCAATAACCCCCCCCCCCCCCCCCCCCGCAAACCCAACCTACCAAGTGTTATGCAGTATTGTTATTGTTTTCACTGTATCTCCTTAATTGTAATGCTGTTTCCACTCTGATATGCAAAAACTTTCCTTGAAAAAGTAATTCAAGATGTAATCCAGAAGATGCAATGTTGTGTAATGTAGCATTTTTAAAGTAATCATTTTTCTTTTAAATGATTTTACCAATCATAATGGAACCCATCAGTATGCTTAAATTATGATAAAATATGAAGCACATTATGGATAAATAAAGACACAATTAAAAATTGTGAAATCTTAATCAAGTATTTTTTTAGATATTTATTGTTTTGCAGATTTAAAAGATATATTTTTGTGGTAAAAAATAAATAAACATTTGTATGCATGATGTGGTGTTATCTGACAAGATTGAGATTTATGATGATGCAATTGAGAATTATGAATAAACTTTTATATTTAGATATATATGTTATATTGAAAATGTATAGAAATATAAACTTAAACTAAAAAAAAAAATTGATGTGATAAAAAAATGAGGATTTATTACAAACATTTGTTCATTATTTTCCTGCATCAGCAGAATTTGAGATCAGGCTTTGTTTGCCATGTTTTATGTTGTTAATTAGTTATATTTCAACTGTATACATTTAAAAAAAAAAACATATATTTAATAATATATATTATACAAAAAAAAGATTCGATTGAACAAATGTGTAAACTACTGAAATGTCAACAGTTAATTGAAAAGCCAACTAATGATCATGGTAATTGTACAGATCATTTGTTCACAAACTGCTCACATGCTTCAGTTTCAACATTAGGAAACACATGGTCAGGTCACAAAATATTATTAGCAACAATTTCTTGCTCATGAATACAAACCAATCATATAAACCAACCATGGCCTTTATTACCTCTTCCTCTTACACTTTATCTCTATTTGATATTATTTTAGATTTTTACCTTCAAGGTTAACGTCAGCTGAGCACAGTGACCCATAGGTCCCTTGTTATTAGTTTCTGCAGACTGGTGGAGCCACCTGTATTTTTTTTAAGTTTACACATTTTTTCTCTATTTTTGAAATATATATAAATGCAGACACAATCTTGGCCTGTTGGTTAATCTGTTTGATGCTTCAGTTGAATGGGTATATACTACCATTTAGATGATAAAATTTCCTTTTGCGAATCTCTTCCCAGTCAGCTGAGCGTCATGACCCATGGGTCACTTGTTTTTTAAAATCTTTGCTATAATGGATTTATAATTAATTCAGAGACATAGTTAAACTTGCTATTAAAATTTGTTTGATATATATGGCCTACAGCTGGATACAAATAATTTTCTTAGGTACTTTTTACAACAGGAGTGCAGGCTTATTGTGTTTAAAAAAAGCTGATGTTTGGTTATCTTCATATTGGTGTTCAGTTCAAGAAGGAAAATCCTTGTCCTTGCCCCTGTACTTCAGCTCATAAATTATCAGACATTTCTGAAAGGGTCTTTTCAAAATGAATCATTTCAATCTGGACAATCACCGTATTCGACGTAATAAGCGCCCCTCCCGTAATAAGCGCCCCTTGCCGCATTGACACAGGGATTTTAACTGAATCAGTATATGAAAGCCCTTCTGACAGTAGAGCCAGTGAATTTACGCGACCACGGAAGGAATTGACAGACCAAAACGGAATTCCCAATCCTGATAATATATAAGTTTTAATGTATTTTTTGCCAAAAAATATCTTGGCAATTCACTTGAAACATGTACACAGTGATATAATTATCGATGCCACTGACAGCGTGCAGGGCTTACCCGTGTACTCAAGATCCCAGTGCCCTGGGTTAATCTGTGTGTATGCTGGGAACTTGCCTAACCAAGTGCCATCCAGTAGCACGTAATATGCATGTTGAAACAAGGATGATTTTTTCATATGGTGCCGTATTTACTGCGTAAAATGTTCACCAGTCCAGTGAATGCGGATGCTGTCAGCTGGCTTGCACACTGACATACATGGAGACTCACTCATGGCACTTCAATTACAAGACAACCAGTAGCGCATTATAATTAGCTCAGCTGACTATAAGTCATCTGAGCTATAGTCGTGGTCCATTGTCCATCGTCCGTCCGTCTGTCTGTCCGTCGTGCCGTCCGTCTGTCCGTCTGGATGTCCGTCCGTAAGACTGGCACGTTTCGACACCGTTGGACCTACAAATCTGAAATTCGGCATACAGTTAGATGTCCCCAAAATCTCCTACCATGCCGAAAATTGGGTCAATAGGACTTTGTTCCTTCGAGATATTAAGGAAAAACCTCAATTTTTTATTAATAATCTATTTTCACACTTCAGGACTGCCTAATATCAAAACCACTCATCTGGTTTTCTTCATATTTACCATAAATGTTCCTCTATATAGTTCCTGTGTACATGCCAGATATTTAGTCAGTATTATATAATTTAAAAAAGTTATGGGCCGAAACATAATGGACTTTGTAAAAAAATCAGGAAGATATTTGGTCACTTAAGACCAAAAGTGTTAAAGGTAGGGACTTTTTTCCAGTAATACAACTTTAATTAATCAAAATTTAATTGTATACCAAAAATTAGATCAAAATCTGTTAAATTTTTTTTAAATATTGGCAAAAATATAAAATTGGTACCTTAAATTTTGCCCAACTTTGGCCACGGCACATTTTTTTCCTGTAAGTACTGTGGATTTAATTTTCACAGCATGTATACATAAGGATTTAATTTGTTCAAATCTGAAATTTGAAAATAAAAGCTGCAAAATTAGGCTAGTAATTGAATTTTTTTGGAGGCTCTTGTTGTATTCCCTTACATTGTCAAGCAGTCCACTTTGATGACTGTAGGTCATTCAGTGCACATCTCTATGCTCCCCAGGCTGTTGGCATAATTTTAGATGTCCCCAAAATCTCCTACTATACCGAAAATTGGGTCATAAGGACTTCGTTCCTTCGAGATATTAAGGAAAAAAACTCCATTTTCCATAAAAAAAGCCATTGTTACACTTCAAGGCTGCCTAATATCAAAACCACTGATCTGTTTTCGATCGTATTTAGAATTCACATTCTTTCATACATTTTCTATGAACTTACCAAAAATTAGGTCAGTATTGGGTATTATTTTGAAGTTATGGGCCAAAACATAATGCAATTTTTTAAAAAATCAGGAAATATATTTGCTCACCTAACATGAGAATTGCTGAACCTAGAGACTTTTTTTCAGGAATATAACTTTATTTAATCAAGATTCATACACCATGTCAAGTGTTGTTTACATCTAGCCCATCTAGTAGTACAGCCTTCACTTGCATTATGTAACCCACCCCAGGCAGCTTGCCTTGGGTCAGCTTTGCCACTACCAGCAGGCTTCCCCTCTGCCATGCACTCCCCCCCCCCCCCCCCCCCCCCCGATGGTGCATAAACTAGATGAATGTTATTATTTTCTGTATTTGATTCATTCTTATTCTAGGCTATGCTACATTTTAGATTTTGTATTGTACCACCAGGGTTACAATGATTAAAGTGTACATTTAATTGTGTCCACAAAGTGGTGTATTGCTATGAAAGTGTGGATGTTCATGAGATAAGTAATTCCTTACTTCAGAGGAGTAAAAACTTCACCAGGTGTGAAATTGACTATTAATTCCAGTAATAAATTAAAACTGGGATAGTAATTAGCACAATGATATTGTTTGTCCCTCATTCAACCAACAGTGTGTATACTTTATTTGAAAAGATGTTTTATTTTATCAAATTTACTGAATCTTTTATTTTATTTTGGTGAATAAAATTAAGCATGTAATGAAAACTCCAATGTGCAAAACTTTTTAATAGTGATTCAAGGAATATTCTTGTAAATGCCATGTTGTGGCATTTTTTTCTTTTAAATTCAGTTTAAACATTTATGATTTAAAATAATAAAATATATGTGTATGCATAATATGACCCGATATGAGCTACACTGGATATATGATGATTGCAACTTTTGCAACAATTCTAATATTTTAACTTATAGTTTCAGTTTTTTACTCTGTATATATAATGATTGCAACTTTTGCAACAATTCTAATATTTTAACTTATATTTTCAGGTTTTTTTTATTAAAAATTTATAAAACCTGTAAATAAAAAAAATGATTCAGATAGAAACTTCTTAATGGAAAAAGTGGATATGCAAAAAAAAAATAGGCTTTTATATAAACTTAAATGCATTATTCCCTTGAAAGTGAAATAAAGGTATTAGTCCATTCTGTCCACTTGCCTGTCCATCTGTAAATTTTCATATGCATTACAGTATCTCAAAACTTTTCTTCATGACAGTCTTGTCAGAGTATTAGTTTGCAATCATTTATTTAGAACTTTACTATAACCAAGTAGGAGGGCCCCTTTCCTCTTAGCTTTTCATATTCTTATATAAATGAAAAACATTACAATAGAATATTTCTACATCCACCTTCGTGCTGCCCTCACTTTTCCCTTCTCCGAACCCCATCCCAAAGTCAGCCTCAGTAAGCAAGAACAAGATGAATCAGATATATTCATACTTTGATATTTTGTAAAACTATTCGTCCATAGGTACCTATGTACATGCCAGAAATTATGTCAATATTATGTAATATGTAGACATAGTGGGCATCACAATAATGTACCTTGTCAAGACTAAAGAGATATTGTGTCATACAGTCACAAATTCATAAATCACTTCATCAGCATAGTTAATCATAACATCATATCTGTCAAATTGAAAGCTTGCAGACTACCATACACTTTAGATCCTTCAACCAATAGCCTTATCATCATTCTACTACTGCTTATTACTGCTGTCATTGCATTCATATTTGCTCAAATATATCACAATTTTCAACCCCTCCTAAATAAATAAAAAATAAACCACTATATTTGACTCTTTTAATCCATCAGGTTATTTCATTTATCATTTACTCACATATTACATTACATTCCTTTATAATAGCCCAACATGTCCATGATATTCATAAGCTTTATCGACTCGATATAGTATCACAGTGGAGAAACATTTATAGTCCAATCACGATCAGCTGAGCGCTGTGACCCATGGGTCCCTTGTTATAAATATGAAGCGGCCTTTCCTCAGGTGACAATGTTTGTCAAGCTTGTATTATTGGACTACATCGAGAAATGAATGTATTATAACGGGTCAACAAAGTTCAAGAAAGGGACCGTGTTTCCGCTGGATATAAATATGACAAATTTCCTAACAATTTTAAAACAAAACCCCGGATTTAGTTCGTATATGCACTGAAGTAAATATAATAAGCTGGAGTCTGAGGGTCAGTATTTCAGTTTTTTTTTAAAAACTTTTGCATGTAATATCAAGCACAATGAAAGACAAAAAAGACAATTATTGTTGATGCCATTCCATGTCATTAATCGGCTCAGCTGTCAAAGGTATTTGCGCAAGGTGACTGACATAATCGGGGTACCGATGTCCCGTATTATTTTTTTTCATCATTCAAATAAATACTGTTTTACATATTTTTATATGAACATTTTATATATTCTGCTACCTTATTAGGCGTTGACTTTTATAAAAGCGTTCATTGTATCCCCAGACAAAGTCGGGGGATACTATGTTTTCATACTGGTCCCGCCGTCGCCGCCGCCGCATATAAATCTTGTTGGCGCAATAACCCAAAAAATATTTCACGGAACTTTACCAAACTTGGTATATGTATAGATATGGGTGAGAGGACGATGCCTATTTAAAATGAGGTCATAACCTTTTATAGGAGAGTGTCCATGACCTTGAATAGGTCCAATTTTGGGGAAAATCACACAAATTCTTTAATATCTCAAGAAATCTTGCATGGATTTATCCCAAAATCAACTTGATGGAAGATCATGGATAGGGTTGTCATGTTGCAGGAACTGGTGGCGCCACCTATTATTCTTTACTTGTTTTCGTGCCGTTTAATACCCCCAAAATTGCCACCTTACAGTACTGTGAGCATTATAAGTCCAAAACTTAAGGACAGATTTCTTTTATATTATGCATATACATAGGTATGGGTTATGGGATGATGTTTATTTAAATTGGGGTCATGACCTTTCCTATGATAGTGGCCTTGACCTTGAATATTGCCATATATGGTGAAAATCACACACCTCTTATGATATCTCCAGTGTTGATAGCCATATGGATTTCAAACATGACTTATGTATGGCCCACCACTAAAGTAAGAACCCTTTAGGTTCTAGGGTCATGAGTTCAAAGGTCAAGGTCACTGGACTGGCATTTTAAAAGATACTGTGGATGCATTTTAAGCCAAACTTTCATCCTAGGTCTTCCATCTTGAATATATAGCTCACTTGCCAATAGTGGATGATCCATATAAATTTTGGGGTCACAAGGTCAAAGGTCAAGGCCACAGGAGCTATCTGTCCAAAAATTAGTTTCTGGATGATAATTCCTGCTTTTATTGATGTATTGATTTCAAACTTGACTTATATATGTCCCATTGAAAAAGCAAGACTCCAATTTATTTTAGGGGTCATGAGGTCAGAGGTCAAGGTCACAGGACACATCTTTAAAAAGATTTTGGATGCATTTTCAGCCAAACATTTCTTCTCAGACCTTTCATCTTGCACATGTAAGTCATCTGCCAATAGAGGGAGACCCCTATCAGTTTTGAGGTCACAAGGTCAAAGGTGAAGGTCACAGGAGCCATCTGTCCAAAAATTAGTTTCTTGATGATAAATCCTGCTTGTATTGATGTATGGATTTCAAACTTGACTTGTATATGTCCCATTGGAAAAGCAAGACCCAAATTGATTTTGGGGTCATGAGGTCGAAGGTCAAGGTCACAGGACATCTTTAAAAAGATTGTGGATGCATTTTCAGCCAAACATTTCATCTCAGACCTTTCATCTTGCACATATAGTTCACCTGCCAAGAGAGGAAGAACCCTATCAATTTTGAGGTCAAGGTCAAAGGTGAAGGTCACAGGAGCCATCTGTCCAAAAATTAGATTCTTGATGATAATTCCTTCTTTTATTGATGTATGGATTTCAAACTTGACTTGTATTTGACCCATTGGAAAAGCAAGACCAGAATTGATTTTGGGGTCATGAGGTCAAAGGTCAAGGTCACAGGAAACCTCTTTGAAAAGATTGTGGATGCATTTTCAGCCAAACAATTCATCTCAGATCTTTCATCTTGCACATATAGTTCACCTGCCAAGAGTGGAAGACCCCTATCAATTTTGAGGTCACATTGTCAAAGGTGAAGGTCACAGGAGCCATCTGTCCAAAAATTAGTTTCTGGATGATAATTCCTGCTTTTATTGATGTATTGATTTCAAACTTGACTTATATATGTCCCATTGAAAAAGCAAGACTCCAATTTATTTTAGGGGTCATGAGGTCAGAGGTCAAGGTCACAGGACACATCTTTAAAAAGATTGTGGATGCATTTTCAGCCAAACAGTTCTTCTCAGACCTTTCATCTTGCACATGTAAGTCATCTGCCAATAGAGGAAGACCCCTATAAGTTTTGAGGTCACAAGGTCAAAGGTGAAGGTCACAGGAGCCATCTGTCCAAAAATTAGTTTCTTGATGATAAATCCTGCTTGTATTGATGTATGGATTTCAAACTTGACTTGTATATGTCCCATTGGAAAAGCAAGACCTGAATTGATTTTGGGGTCATGAGGTCGAAGGTCAAGGTCACAGGACATCTTTAAAAAGATTGTGGATGCATTTTCAGCCAAACATTTCATCTCAGACCTTTCATCTTGCACATATAGTTCACCTGCCAAGAGAGGAAGAACCCTATCAATTTTGAGGTCAAGGTCAAAGGTGAAGGTCACAGGAGCCATCTGTCCAAAAATTAGTTTCTTGATGATAATTCCTTCTTTTATTGATGTATGGATTTCAAACTTGACTTGTATTTGACCCATTGGAAAAGCAAGACCAGAATTGATTTTGGGGTCATGAGGTCAAAGGTCAAGGTCACAGGAAACCTCTTTGAAAAGATTGTGGATGCATTTTCAGCCAAACAATTCATCTCAGATCTTTCATCTTGCACATATAGTTCACCTGCCAAGAGTGGAAGACCCCTATCAATTTTGAGGTCACATTGTCAAAGGTGAAGGTCACAGGAGCCATCTGTCCAAAAATTAGTTTCTGGATGATAATTCCTGCTTTTATTGATGTATTGATTTCAAACTTGACTTATATATGTCCCATTGGAAAAGCAAGACCCAAATTGATTTTGAGATTATGAGGTCAAAGGTCAAGGTCACAGGACACATCTTTAAAAAGATGTGGATGCATTTTCAGCCAAACATTTCATCTCAAATCTTTCATCTTGGACATATAGTTCACCTGCCAAGAGAGGAAGAACCCTATCAGTTTTGGGGTCACAAGGTCAAAGGTGAAGGTCACAGGAGCCATGTGTCCAAAAATTAGTTTCCGGATGATAATTCCTTCTTTTATTGATGTATTTATTTCAAACTTGACTTGTATTTGACCCATTGGAAAAGCAAGACCTGAATTGATTTTGGGGTCATGAGGTCAAAGGTCAAGGTCACAGGAAAACCTCTTTAAAAAGATTGTGGATGCATTTTCAGCCAAACAATACATCTCAGATCTTTCATCTTGCACATATAGTTCACCTGCCAAGAGTGGAAGAACCCTATCAATTTTGAGGTCACAAGGTCAAAGGTGAAGGTCACAGGAGCCATCTGTCCAAAAATTAGTTTCTGGATGATAATTCCTTCTTTTATTGATGTATGGATTTCAAACTTGACTTGAATTTGACCCATTGGAAAAGCAAAACCTGAATTGATTTTGGGGTCATGAGGTCAAAGGTCAAGGTCACAGGGAACCTCTTTGAAAAGATTGTGGATGCATTTTCAGCTAAACAATTGATCTCAGATCTTTCATCTTGCACATATAGTTCACCTGCCAAAAGTGGAAGAACCCTATCAATTTTGAGGTCACAAGGTCAAAGGTGAAGGTCACAGGAGCCATCTGTCCAAAAATTAGTTTCTGGATGATAATTCCTGCTTTTATTGATGTATGGATTTCAAACTTGACTTATATATGTCCCATTGGAAAAGCAAGACCCAAATTGATTTTGAGATTATGAGGTCAAAGGTCAAGGTCACAGGACACATCTTTAAAAAGATGTGGATGCATTTTCAGCCAAACATTTCATCTCAAATCTTTCATCTTGGACATATAGTTCACCTGCCAAGAGAGGAAGAACCCTATCAATTTTGGGGTCACAAGGTCAAAGGTGAAGGTCACAGGAGCCATGTGTCCAAAAATTAGTTTCCGGATGATAATTCCTTCTTTTATTGATGTATTTATTTCAAACTTGACTTGTATTTGACCCATTGGAAAAGCAAGACCTGAATTGATTTTGGGGTCATGAGGTCAAAGGTCAAGGTCACAGGAAAACCTCTTTAAAAAGATTGTGGATGCATTTTCAGCCAAACAATACA
Source organism: Sipunculus nudus (assembly GCA_026874595.1). Taxonomy (NCBI): domain Eukaryota; kingdom Metazoa; phylum Annelida; class Sipuncula; order Golfingiida; family Sipunculidae; genus Sipunculus; species Sipunculus nudus. Next base: position 46,098,914 of record CM049312.1, on the reverse strand, counting down.
TCTCAGATCTTTCATCTTGCACATATAGTTCACCTGCCAAGAGTGGAAGAACCCTATCAATTTTGAGGTCACAAGGTCAAAAGTGAAGGTCACAGGAGCCATCTGTCCAAAAATTAGTTTCTGGATGATAATTCCTGCTTTTATTGATGTATGGATTTCAAACTTGACTTGAATTTGACCCATTGGAAAAGCAAAACCTGAATTGATTTTGGGGTCATGAGGTCAAAGGTCAAGGTCACAGGAAACCTCTTTGAAAAGATTGTGGATGCATTTTCAGCTAAACAATTGATCTCAGATCTTTCATCTTGCACATATAGTTCACCTGCCAAAAGTGGAAGAACACTATCAATTTTGAGGTCACAAGGTCAAACATGAAGGTCACAGGAGCCATCTGTCCAAAAATTAGTTTCTGGGTGATAATTCCTGCTTTATTGATGTATAGATTTCAAACGTAACTTGCATATGTCCCATTGGAAAAGCAAGACCAGAATTGATTTTGGGGTCATGAGGTCAAAGGTCAAGGTCACAGGACACATCTTTAAAAAGATCAAGGTCACAGGACGAACATCTTCAACAAGATTGTGGATTGTTAGATGGAAGAAACAATAAATATGCCAAGTGTCAGTATATGCTGCTAAAAATGGGGGTCTATTTATAAAGGGGGGGGGCCTACTATGTCTGGGGATACTCTGGCACCTGCGGTGCCAAGAAATGTCTAGTTTATTACCATCCTTATTTTTCCTCTTCACCTGCAAAGGAAACCTCGAACTGTAGTCATTCAGACAGTTCTCTCATGCAACACAAAATAAAATCGTCTGCAAATCGGTATCACTTGGATTACACAACCATTGTTAAATGATCATTGTTTTTTTCAGAATTGTCCTGAATATGCTGTGAAGTCAAACACGTGTACACAAGCCGCAGTGTTAAACTAGAGGATCGTAATGCACTTTGGAAGTTGGCAGATGTTGGGGGGGGGGGGGTGGGAGGGGGGGGGTGTTTATTAGGGTATAAAAAATTTGGAAAAATTTAATTTTGAGAGCGCCCAGGGCGTCGAATACGGTAGTTACATTGCAAGGCTAATTAAAGGATTCAGCTACAGTATCTCAGCTAATTGGAATTTATTGATTTGCAGTCATTATGCCCAGTATTAATTGTTAATATTTGATGAGATCTCTTAAATGGTAAGAGATCAATAAATCCTATGTGAAAAAAGAAACATGAAATCTGAACAGACAACACATTTGAAGATTCTCAGAAACAATTATGCTCAATTGAAAAAGTTTCTCAAGTATGCCATGCACCATATATCAATACAATAATGGATGTGTATGTTTATTGAAGGCTCAGACAATAAGGTCATTAGGCTCTCAACAGAGTCAATATGATAATCTGTGGCTCTCACAAGAATCATTAAATTTATTGATGGCTATCAGAAGAAAAATACAGTTATGAATGGTTTGCACAAGAACCTATAAGATTATTGATGGGCCTGACAAAAATTAACATGATTATCAATGGCTTGGACAAGGAATGGCCAAAAAGTTGTTCATTGTTCTTATTTAATTTTAAAATCAGGTGTGATTTGAACTTGTAAGACTTCACAAACAGTATTTTTTGACATGCATAGTTAAAAACAAAACATGTGCTATGTTACAGGAATAAATATTAAACTATTGGCAGAAGTGCATTTATATTGCTTTCTCAAGACTAACATAAAGAAATGCTAACTTTACTGACAAAAACAGCGGGGTGCCTGAAAAGGAAAGAGTGAGGAACCAAGTGACACCCACCGGAGGATTCTGGCGCTGTATCAAATAGCATGGGGCTTATCAGCAGCATCTCTCAGTGCTATTGATAACTGAGTTGTATGACCCTGTCAGCAACATTCCACATGGCAATTCCTTGAGTTTGATGTCCATTCCCTATTAACTCCTTTGGTAAAGATTATGATATCACAGTTAATAATATAATAATATAATTTACCCATGTTCCCTGAATCAAGTTTTAGGTAATGTTTTTGCAACACCCCCAAGGTTTATATAAGATTTAGACTTTATGCATGTGTAAACACATATAACTTTAAAACATTTTTTAATCTGCATTGCCCAAATCTTCTCAAACTTTTTTTTTTAATGTTTCAGGGATAGTTTTAGTAAATAATTAGATATCAGTTTCAATATTCATATGACTGACAGATAATAATAATGTTTCTTTGTCAGGTATTTTGAATGCCGACCATTGTATGGGCTGTTTGCTCCGGTCCATAAAGTCACAAAAATTGCTGCTGCTCCGCCAACATTACGCACTTTCCGAACCAACACAGCACAGTTGTCACGAGAACGTAGTGGCAGCCAAGAATCCATCAGTTCGCTCAGCTCGGCTGCGTCCAGCGCCTCGCGCAGCAGGGTAAGGCTGGGCGTGACATCGCTCAACAACCAGGTACATGCAGCATAAGTCACCTTGACCTTAGACTTGTCCTCCTCCACAGTTAACACTATGCCCCTCGTCATTATTGTAACAGTGAAAAAATGCACTCTCCTACAGTGTCACATCCCCCAGGGGTTGGTCTCAAGGTTTTTCAGAAATAATAATGAATGGAAATTAAAATATTTATCTGTTTCCATTAAGAATGCCACCATTTTCTGATAGTATATTATGACTTTCTTTAACACCAAAGCTAAGTGATTATATAATTTAAAAACATGTATACTGTTTTAATGTTTATTTATAAACATTTTGTAAATTTTTTTATGTGAAAGGTGAACCTATATTATATTAAATTCAGGCTCTTAATAATAATTTAATGGAGAAAAAAAGCTGCTGCCCCTTTTAATTTAGATATAATTTAAAAAAATTCCACTTTGGATTATTTGGAATAATTCTTACATAGAGACCTTGAGGTTAACCTCATAAAATTTGCTGGAAATCTTTGAGTTTTGCAAAATAATTCTTGAGCTTTGACAAAATTTCTTTGATCTGCTAAAATCTCTGATCCTGGCATTGATTTTGATTGTGATTTTCTGAAGGTGAGGGGTTTCTTTAGTTTGGTTGTGGGTGTGTGACACTTCTTAATATTTCCTTTGTGCCTCGGCCTTCCACAAACTGAATCTATAAGAGTATCTGTTAATGCAATGATTATGAAGATGTAACAAGAATATCATGGTCTAACCAGCCCATTGAACTGACTGTTAACATGTATATATTGTAGCTTGTATGCGCCTGCCCTTAAAGTCATACAACTTGTTGGAATATGTCAGCAAGCAACCTACAGGATTAGAGGTTTGGTGAAATGCTGTTCCATCATCCATCCTCTTAAATTGTAATGCATTTGGAAGATAGTGTAATATTTCTAACACTTTAAAGCCTGCCTGGCAATTTTGCTGTTACAGTACAGTATGTCAGAAAATGATTTAATCACATACAAATCACTTTTAGGTGGGCCTCTCCAATTCAGCTTCCAACTATCAGTCCTTAACAGTCATAAACCCATGTGAGAAATTAGTTATTTATTTGTAACCTCAATTAACATAAATTACCTTCCTGAAGCCTATGAAATGTTTTAAAACATGTTTAAAAATTTAATGAGTATGTCTCCTCCAATTGATGGAGTACTTTGTACTGTGCTCACATTCCTGTTCAGTTATGTTCATTAAATTTCTTGTGGTAGTGGCACCCAGGGTTAGTATATACTACAGTAAGGAATATTATTTAGATGTATGTTGTCAGGGGGTAAAAATCAGTTTAATAATTTAATGGTTACGAGTATTTGGGATTCCCAAGGCTTTTGACGTATTGTCAATATGATTTTATTTTAAAGATTACATACTTAGACTTAAGATTAAGATTGCACATTAAAGATTTCAAGCATTGCTGTTAAGACATACAGTGAAAAGTAAATTGCATAATTTTGAAATATTGAAAGCTTTTGTTCATGAAAGGTTTGACTTGTTTATTTTAGGACTTTAACCCCCTCCCCCCCCCCCCCAAATTGCTGCTAGTTTAGAGTTCTGTCAAAGGAGGTCCATGGCTATAAAAATTAAAAAAAAAACTGTCATTAAAAGTATCTAAAAGACTTTGCAGAGTTATGGTAATTTTACTCCATAACAGCATTCCACCAGGGCTTTTCTGCAGAGCTTGATGACTATATTCCAGGTGACTGTATACCTTTAAGTTGGTGCTGTAACAACGCACCTTGTGTAAACATATGGATAATGTCCAGCACTTGTTGTGTATTTGGCACTGCCCACTAATAAAGTTGGCTGCTATTCATGTTTTGTCTATGTCCACCCATGTATATACCTACCAGAGAATTGCCTTTTTCTGTTCATTACTGTCATGGATTGTTAATCTTCACTGTCTTTGTTTACAGTCGTTATCATTTGGATATCAGTGTCACCCTGATTATTTTGAATATAGTACATTGTGCTTTCATCATGGATGACGTTTGGCCTTGTTTAGCATAAAGTTGCTGCCGGTCATATCTTTGACAAAGTCTTTGATATCCTGAGTATTTAATCATGTGTGCCATGTCCTATCATGGAGACAAAACTTGCATCTTACATAGTGTGATATATAAAATTATTTAATATTATTATTTTGCTGATAAATGCTTCCAAACAGTGCTTCAAACTGCATGGAGCTTTCCTGTTGCATTTCAGGTTACATAAAATGTGTTTTTCAGCGATGCTTCATTAGCATTGGTTCTAATAAAACCAGGGAATACACTATGGGAGGGATATAAGAATTATTGATCAGTCATATCATTCATATGCTACATTTCTAGCTTTGTCTGTGTCTGTGCTTTGTCCCTGTGGCTGTGCTGTTCTGCTTCCTATATTTGTCTCCTGTTTCCTGGATATCAGCTGTTCTATGACATAAAGCAAAAGATAAGGATATCATGTAGTTTTGAATCACTTTAAAAAGACAAACAAAAGATACCAGATTCCTAAAGTACAAACTACTTTTAACATTGAAATCAGTCAAACATATATTCATGTATGTCAGCTTTATCTTGAAGTCCCGTATGTCTCAAGCCAAACAGTATATCCAGCTATTTTATGATAACATGAATTTTAAGTATAAGGACTGATAGGAATACTTTGATACAACTGAAGTTTGACAAACTGCTTTTCCTGACTAGCTGCCTAAATTTTGCAGGAATGTGTTCATATATAAAACCAAGGAAAAATTTAAGTCCATTAACATAATGCTGTTTTAAATGCAAAAGTAATTTTGGGTATATGTGTTGTTAAGTAAATTCAGCTATCTTTCCTTTTGAAATGAAAATTATATTTAAATTAGGTGGAACAAAACTGTTTAAAAAATTGCCTGAAATGAATATTGCTGAAACCGTTCAGGTATGGAAATCAGGAAATGCTGAAATACTTGTCTATTGAAAATATTTTTTTGAGGTAGAGACTGTTTTGTAATCAGAAGAAATTATAAAACACCCCGTAGTAAAATTGTATCTGGAGAATACTATTAAAAAAGAGACCACTACTGATGCATTATACCAACTGTGAGAAGTAAACACTGTTGCCAGTAATCAAAACATAGAATATCGACAAAGTATGGCAGAACTGGTCTTTTTAATAGGTTTTAGGTTTAGGTGTAGTGTGTGCTGCACATGAAAACTGTATAGAACAGCTTAATTCCGGGTGATCTCTCTGTGTTTTTGACTTGTTATCCTATTTATTATTTTACTTTTGTCCATAACATTTGCTCTCTCTTTAGGGCTGTAATGATACCTTGATGTACAGATACACAGTATATATCTGATGTCCCTGTATCAATATATTGATGATATTTTATAATGTGATGGAAATTTTACCAAAAAAGGCATGTGAAAGGTAAGATGTGTTTGGTCAGGAACAGAATCACCTGATATGTATCGTATAAAAATTAAAAGTATATCAATATGTATCATATAACGAGTGAAGTATGTCAGTATGTATCATATTAATACAGCCCTAACTCTGATATGTTTGTGCTTGCTCAGCTTTGCTTACTGTCACTCTGTAATGGGTTGCTGCAGCATTTTTGCTCTTGATGACCCCAGGAATTTGGATTGCTCAGTGCTTGTCTAGAGTTTTTAAGTGTGTAACAGCTGCAGCTTCCCATGTTAACATGTTGATATGTTTTGTTTCACAATATAGAGGACGTGGATGTCAAGCTTTTAGCTGCCTTGTAGTACACAATCATTTATTATTAACCTCATTACAAGCTAAATACATAATTAGGGACAATACTAACTTTCAATTAACCACATGAATGTCCTGTATGAAGTCTCCTGAGGGCTTGAATGGACTTGTTAAATAGAATACTACTAGATAAATCAAAACTGGGTAATTTAAATGATCATAGGGAGGCAGATTCTTGGTGCCAGTCAAGTGTTGGTTATAATTTATACCACCAGTAACTTTATAATAGATAAGCTTTATTTAATAGCTACATGTCTCTTAATAGCCATCATAGAAAGAAACATCTTTAATCACCACATTGTGGGTTTAATCTCCATCCTTATTAGCAGTATCCAGCCCATAATGAAATTATGCCCAAGCCTTTATCTTAACTTGTATAATTGAAAGAGGAAATATTACAAATGTCACAAGTCAGTATGACACACTGGTACAACAAGTTATACAACCTGTCCAATGTCAGCACACAACTTTTTGTGAATAAAATTCTTGTATGACATATAAATCTTATTGTCCATATTTGAAAATGATCAAATCTAGGTAAAACCTCTAAGAGATAATTTCCATTGTCTCAACTAGAGATGGTTGCTCCCCTCTTTTTCCTTGTCTGGTGAAACCTGATATTTAAAAGGTTTGATAAATAACTGTCATCCTTCTTATTTGTTTCTCTTCAGAATAATTCATTAGATAGTTCAACCTAAAGGCCATGGACCTACCCTAGATAAAAATATACCCATGGTAAATGGTACCCAGAACATCCATGTTAACTCCACTGTCTCCCATACATAGTAATGGTAAAGCTTTATCTCTGAATTGATTGCACTAATTGCATGATTATCTTGCAGCATATTCCACTTTGGATGGAATCAACAAAAATTTATTTGACATCTTGGCTGTGAGATGGTACTTGAGCAAGTACTTGTTCTATTTGCGGCCAGCAAGTGAAGACCCATTTTGTAAGCTTAAGAATTGAAAACCTTGGTGTTTATTCAGTTTAACCACCTTTTCTCTTAAAAGTATCTAGAAATTTGGATAAATGTGAATAATTGTATTCTTTGATCTCAAATAAGAAGTTTAATGAATTTGTAATGGTACTATAACAAATGTTATCCGGATGTATTGATGGGTTTTTGCATGCTAAGTCTTTGCCTCTGTCAGTATATGAATCTTGGTCTTGCATGCCCTCTTGTTAACGTTCATCTACTTACAAACACTAACATACAGTCATTTGTATTTTATGATGCTGATGACTGGTAAAGGATGCTTTTTCCAAGCCAAAAATTACGGTATCCCATATTTATCATACATCAGGTGAAGTGCTGCATGGAACTGGGAAGGTTTAATTTATGATTAATCTTTTACTATAAGTTGATAACAATAAGGTTGTTGATAGTCTGTTATAGTAAATGATTTCAGGTTGTTAAAGTTTTGATTGGCAGTGTTATTTTAGCATTTCCTTTTCCATGTCTAGATACAGAGGATCTGTATAGGAATAATTACTGTTTATGTCAGCAATATTTTAACATATTGAACAATAGAGTAAACAGTATTGCTGACATGAACAATGTGGTATTTTTTTCCAAACACCTGCTGAGAAACTGAAGCAATGGTTTTATTTTATCAGCAGCTTAAGTAACAATTTCTTTCCATCTCAAAAGGATGCTACAGAACACACTTGCGACCACATTAAAATGTGCTTTCTTTGTTTAAGTGTTCTGTATTGGCACTGTGTTAAACCAACACTCATGAAAAAAAAATTGGGCAGTGTTAAAATAGGCATATCTGAGAAATAACAAGCCAGACAGGTGGACAAACCTGTTCACTTGTGACTCACTCAATTGATGGAATGATTAAAAAGGACAGATCTTTGAATTTATGGAAAAGAAAATTGATTTCCAGATGATAATAAAATTGGTATATGTGGATGAGGTCCATTGGGACTTTCCACCTGGGAACATATGTAATAAGTCACATTTACTGATGCTCAGAATTAATACAAAAGGAGAATATCAATCACTTTTTAGCTCAGCTGACTATAAGTCATCTGAGCTATAGTCGTGGTCCATTGTCCGTCGTCCGTCCGTCTGTCCGTCCGTCCGTCCGTCCGTCCGTCCGTCCGTCCGTAGATGTGGCACGTTTTGAAACCGTAAGACCTAGGAATCCAAAATTCAGCATAATGTTAGATGTCCCCAAGATCTCCTACCAAGCCAAAAACTGGGTTTTTGCGACTTCATTCCTTTGAGAAATTAAGAAAAAACCTCAATTTTTTATTAAAAACCTATTTTCACACTTTAGGACTGCCTAATATCAAAACCACTCATCTGTTTTTCCTCATATTTCCTATAAATAATCCTCTATATAATTCCTATGTACATGCCAGAAATTAGGTCTGTATTATTTAATTTAAAAAAGTTATGGGCCCAAACATAATGCATTTTTTAAATAATCAGGAAAGAAATTTTATCACTTAACACAAAACTTGTTAAAGCTAAGCACTTTTTTTCCAGTAATATTACTTTTATTAATCAAAATTAAATTGTATACCCAAAATTAGATCAAAATCTTTTAAATTTTTAAAAATATTAGCAAAAATAAAAAATTGGTACCTTAAATTTTGCCCAACTTTGACCATGGCACGTTTTTTTGCTGTAACTGCTGTGGATTTAATTTTCACAGCATGTTTTTTTTAGCATTTCAACTGTTAACACCAAAAATTTGAAACCAGTTGATCAAAAACTGTAGATTTTATTCAAGTTTTCAAGCACCATGTCACATATTGCTAGTGTTATGCAGTTTGCTAGAGCTCAGCTCCCGAGCTTCAGCTCTAAGTTCCTTAAATTTGGCATACAGTTAGATTTCTCCAAAATCCCCTACCATGCCAAGAATTTGGTCACTAGGACTTAATTCCTTCGAGATATCAATGAAAAACTTAATTTTTCCATTAAAAACCCAATGTTACACTTTAAGACTGCCTAATATCAAAACCACTGATCTGACTTTGATCATATATAATATACATATTTTTCTATACATTCACTATGCACATGCCGAAATTGATGTCAGTATTGTGTATTTTTTTTAAGTTATGGGCCCAAACATAATGCACTTTGTAAAAAATCAAGAAATATATTTACTCCCTTAACAAGGGCATTGCTGAAGCTAGAGATCTTTTTTGTCAGGGATGTAACATTATTTAATCAAGATTCAATTGAATACCCAAAATTAGTTCTGAATTTTTCAAATTTTATAAGTTATTAGTATAAATATAAAATTAGTACCTTAAATTTTGCCCAACTGTGACTATGGCACGTTTGTTTTCCGTGAGCACTGTTGATATAATTTTCATATCATGCACACATAAGGATTTCAGCTTTTTAGTTTAGAAAGCTGAAAGAAATTTGCCCAATATTGTAGCTTTTATTAATGTTTTTTATGAGACCCTGTCAGACTTTGGCTCTCTCCAGCCCCTCTTGAGTCACCTGTATGTTGACCTTGTTGACCTTTCATAAAATTATGCACGCTTGAGGGGAGAATCCAGGCAGCTGATGGCCAGCCACAGTTGATCCAGGTGTTCAACCCAACTCATCTAGTAGTTTTAACCAACAACATAACAATAAACAATAAATTAATAAATTTTTATTGGTTTTTAATAACAAATTAAAGAAAAATAGAAAAGGAATTTGTTAGTTTATAATAACAGGAAATTAACTTGCAGTTACTGATGATATAAGAATCTTGTATCGATGGGTAGAATGTCACATATTCCAAATAACACCATGCAGTCACCTATGGCATTTTTCAGTTCATTTTTAATGATAAAGAAGTAAATCATATTATTCATTACTAATCATTAAGGATTATATGAAGGAAATTAATGATAGACAAAGATGCAGTTGATAATATTAATCTAGATTCCTACTGTGTCTAGTGTGTACATTGATGTGAAATTAGTCCAAAATGAATTTTTTACAGTTATTTTTTAATATAAATAAAAGCCATAAAACCAGGTACTTATGATCATTATTTAAATGTGTGAATTTTGTATATTCTGGATTCTCAACATCATTTTTTGGTGAAAACTGAATAAATACCAGACATGGTGCGAATACTTTGTAATTGTATTTAAATACGAATATGATTATGTACTCCATTATAAAATTTCTTGCATAAAGAATGGGAATTCAGGTAAAAATGAAAGTATATGAATACTCGTGCAAATACTTTCAAAATGTATTCATGAATGCATTCATGAATATATTCTTTAATATTATTTTAATAATCATATCAATTATATTTCAATTTAAAAAATCATATGATTCTCTTATTATTTTTAATAAAAATTATATTTGGGACAATATTTGTAATTTTTTTAATAAATAGTTAAACTCTTATATTATATGTTCTGCTTATAAGTTATATGGCCAAGTCAAAATCTGTGTGACAGTAGTACTCCATTTGTTAATAAAATAAATGAAATCAATCCTCTTCCCTGTCTCCAAAGGTACTATCAAAATCATACATAAGCTAAACAACAACAACTCATAATACAGCTTATATTTATTACCACACAAAACCAGCATGTGCCTCATTTCTAAATAATATTTTTTTATCATATATAACAGCTGAGCGTCGTGACCCATAGGTCCCTTGTTTATTCATTTGATTCATTTGATCACAGACTTCTCTGAATAATTTGTCAATAGTAATACATGTAAATATACATTAATTAATATATCTCTTGTGTAATAAAACAGATCACTCCCTGTTAATATTCTGTATATGGCAGGCCAGTCTTCATTTGGAGTACACATGCTAGTAATATTTTATATTTCTGTTACAATTATTTTTTGTCTTTAAATTTATAGTTTGCCAGTGTTACCAGACTTACTCACTTGACAGAAAAAACTTTGGGCTTAAGATATTCAATGAATCTTGCCTTAACAGTTTTGTTATGAATAAGAAAATATAATGAGAATATTATTTCATTTTTTTTTCTTGCTGTTGATCACTGGATATTTTGTCTCTATAGCAGTCTTTTGAAATGATTACATTCATTTGATTTTATTTCAAACAGATTTTGAGACCTGTTGTTAATCTGAGCACAGTGAATTTGACAGTTAGCAAATGTCAAGAACCACAATGACAGTTCACATCCAGGATTACAAATCTTTTTGATATTTTCATATTTAAGCATTTCTGTCTTTTGGGTTGCATTTGGGTTGCTGTTTGTGTTATTAGTTCTTGGAAAGCAAGAAAATAGAAATTTTAAATTGAAATGGAAATTTTTATGGAGGAAGAAAGCCTGCCATTATGATGGAAAGCAGATCAGCTTTATTATATAAGTGTTCTCATGAAGTGTTGAATGTATGTTGTCAACTTTATGTGCACTGCATACTCTCTGTAAATTCTCTACTTAAATGCTTTTATTTCTTGCAAATTAAACACACCAATGTTTTGAGCACCTCTACAGAGTATCATTTAACTGTTGTCCATAAATGGTGGAATATTCTTCTCATATCACTCGCACAGTATGACTGCCTATCCTTATTTCCAGATTGCTTTTATTTCATGCTATATCCTACACTAAAGACAGGAAATGCTTAATTTAAGCAGCTTTGGTACATATTGCTTTTGGTTTTGTATTGATTAATGGTTGTGTTGCTTTTTAGGCTTATCTGTTTTATTAGGTATATTTGATTTGGTTTTATAACATATGGGACATTGCCATGCCAAATTCTTCACTGCTACTACAAGACTTAGTGCCTTTAAAAAAATCTAAGGAACTGCACACACCTTGGACAGCTTCAAAGATTATTTTACTTAGATTTTCATGTTACAAAACTAATTTATATATTTTTAAAAATAATAATATGAGTAATTGAAATATATTTTACAGTTCAGCCCAGATTTTCATGGACATTGAAACATTATTTCACAGAAAAATTATAAAGGATGACAGGGAGTGATATGTCTATTAAAGTGGTTATTTTGAATATAATTTCATTTTTATCTTCATTTCTTTTAAGCATTTAGGTGTGACATTGCCGTGTTTTCATTAAGCCATCACTTCTTGAAGTGATTTAAAAAAATTATAGTTGATTTCAACTACTGTTTGAGAACTGATCATGCTTTGTCTTGAACTACCAACAAGAGGAGACAGCTGTAATGACATCTACATTTCATCATTTTGACAGAAGTTGTATCAGTTCTGATGTGGGACACAAGGTGCTGATACTAGCTATAGCAAAAGCAGTCATTAAAATCTTTTGAAAACAATTCACTTTAACAAGCGCATAAACAACACATGACATTCCTGTTACAGTAATACATTGATACTTACATTAGTTCATAAACCTTCATTGTCTCAAGACCTGGCTGAGAAAGTTGTACCGGTATCTGGGATAGAATTTAACATGTGAGCCATTACTTGTGTTCTTATTTGAGTCCTAAGTTACAGGCTTGAGTCCTGAGACACTCTTAACTAAGCCAGTTTGGATGACTGATTCAGTGTCATGGTCTTACTCAAGACTTATTCAGTATTATGTCAATTTCGTCTTGGCAAAAATGCCCAAACTGCAGACTTGATCATGTTTACACCTTTAAAAAATCTACATTGTTTGCTCCCCCTACAGGGAGCAACTACTGCCTTGTTTTGCCTCTGGCAGTCATAGTTGTTTTGGTTCCAACTTTCATGCTGGAAGATTGAAGTTTGTCTGTTGAGACTAAACTTAGGCTTATGTGGAGAGGAAAGGTTACAGCATGAGTTTGTCATTTTGCCAGTAATTGCTCATTTTCTAAATAATTGATATATAATAAATGTATTTTAGATCTATTGGTCCTATTTTCTCTGTCAAAACAACCCTGGACATATGTGTCAGACACTTCCATTGATTATTCAGTGAAAATCACAATGCTCTTAATAGTCTTATACTAATAGTCTTATACACTTAATAGTCTATACTCAGCACTCATTTTGAGCTGGAGACTGTCACTTAAATGAAGGCTGTCTTATACAGTCTTTACTCGGCACTCATTTTGAGCTGAAGACTGTCACTTACATGAAGGCTGTCTTATACAGTCTATACTCAGCACTCATTTTGAGCTTGAGACTGTCACTTACATGAAGGCTGTCTTATACAGTCTATACTCAGCACTCATTTTGAGCTGGAGACTGTCACTTACATGAAGGCTGTCTTATACAATCTATACTCTGCACTCATTTTGAGCTGAAGACTGTCACTTACATGAAGGCTGTCTTATACAGTCTATACTCAGCACTCATTTTGAGCTGGAGACTGTCACTTGCATGAAGGCTGTCTTATACAGTCTATACTCAGCACTCATTTTGAGCTGGAGACTGTCACTTACATGAAGGCTGTCTTAAACAGTCTATACTTAGCACTTATTTTGAGCTGAAGACTGTCACTTACATAAAGGCTGTCTTATACAGTCTATACTCTGCACTCATTTTGAGCTGGAGACTGTCACTTACATGATGGCTGTCTTATACAGTCTATACTCTGCACTCATTTTGAGCTGGAGACTGTCACTTACATAAAGGCTGTCTTATACAGTCTATACTCTGCACTCATTTTGTGCTGGAGACTGTCACTTACATGAAGACTGTCTTATACAGTCTATACTCTGCACTCATTTTGAGCTGGAGACTGTCACTTACATGAAGGCTGTCTTATACAGTCTATACTCAGCACACATTTTGAGCTGGAGACTGTCACTTGCATGAAGGCTGTCTTATACAGTCTATACTCAGCACTCATTTTGAGCTGGAGACTGTCACTTACATGAAGGCTGTCTTATACAGTCTATACTCAGCACTCATTTTGAGCTGGAGACTGTCACTTACATGAAGGCTGTCTTATACAGTCTATACTCTGCACTCATTTTGAGCTGGAGACTGTCACTTACATGAAGGCTGTCTTATACAGTCTATACTCTGCACTCATTTTGAGCTGGAGACTGTCACTTGCATGAAGGCTGTCTTATACAGTCTATACTCAGCACTCATTTTGAGCAAGAGACTGTCACTTACATGAAGGCTGTCTTATACAGTCTATACTCAGCACTAATTTTGAGCTGGAGACTGTCACTTACATGAAGGCTGTCTTATACAGTCTATACTCAGCACTCGTTTTGAGCTGGAGACTGTCACTTGCATGAAGGCTGTCTTATACAGTCTATACTCTGCACTCATTTTGAGCTGGAGACTGTCACTTACATAAAGGCTGTCTTATACAGTCTATACTTAGCACTTATTTTGAGCTGAAGACTGTCACTTACATAAAGCCTGTCTTATACAGTCTATACTCTGCACTCATTTTGAGCTGGAGACTGTCACTTACATGAAGGCTGTCTTATACAGTCTATACTTAGCACTTATTTTGAGCTGAAGACTGTCACTTACATGAAGGCTGTCTTATACAGTCTATACTCTGCACTCATTTTGTGCTGGAGACTGTCACTTACATGAAGGCTGTCTTATACAGTCTATACTCTGCACTCATTTTTAGCTGGAGACTGTCACTTACATGAAGGCTGTCTTATACAGTCTATACTCAGCACTCATTTTGTGCTGGAGACTGTCACTTACATGAAGGCTGTCTTATACAGTCTATACTCTGCATTCATTTTGAGCTGGAGACTGTCACTAACATGAAGGCTGTCTTATACAATCTATACTCTGCACTCATTTTGAGCTGAAGACTGTCACTTACATGAAGGCTGTCTTATACAGTCTATACTCAGCACTCATTTTGAGCTGGAGACTGTCACTTGCATGAAGGCTGTCTTATACAGTCTATACTCAGCACTCATTTTGAGCTGGAGACTGTCACTTACATGAAGGCTGTCTTAAACAGTCTATACTTAGCACTTGTTTTGAGCTGGAGACTGTCACTTACATGAAGGCTGTCTTATACAGTCTATACTCTGCACTCATTTTGAGCTGGAGACTGTCACTTACATGATGGCTGTCTTATACAGTCTATACTCTGCACTCATTTTGAGCTGGAGACTGTCACTTGCATGAAGGCTGTCTTATACAGTCTATACTCAGCACTCATTTTGAGCTGGAGACTGTCACTTACATGAAGGCTGTCTTAAACAGTCTATACTTAGCACTTATTTTGAGCTGAAGACTGTCACTTACATAAAGGCTGTCTTATACAGTCTATACTCTGCACTCATTTTGAGCTGGAGACTGTCACTTACATGATGGCTGTCTTATACAGTCTATACTCTGCACTCATTTTGAGCTGGAGACTGTCACTTACATAAAGGCTGTCTTATACAGTCTATACTCTGCACTCATTTTGTGCTGGAGACTGTCACTTACATGAAGACTGTCTTATACAGTCTATACTCTGCACTCATTTTGAGCTGGAGACTGTCACTTACATGAAGGCTGTCTTATACAGTCTATACTCTGCACTCATTTTGAGCTGGAGACTGTCACTTGCATGAAGGCTGTCTTATACAGTCTATACTCAGCACTCATTTTGAGCTGGAGACTGTCACTTACATGAAGGCTGTCTTATACAGTCTATACTCAGCACTCATTTTGAGCTGGAGACTGTCACTTACATGAAGGCTGTCTTATACAGTCTATACTCTGCACTCATTTTGAGCTGGAGACTGTCACTTACATGAAGGCTGTCTTATACAGTCTATACTCTGCACTCATTTTGAGCTGGAGACTGTCACTTGCATGAAGGCTGTCTTATACAGTCTATACTCAGCACTCATTTTGAGCAAGAGACTGTCACTTACATGAAGGCTGTCTTATACAGTCTATACTCAGCACTAATTTTGAGCTGGAGACTGTCACTTACATGAAGGCTGTCTTATACAGTCTATACTCAGCACTCGTTTTGAGCTGGAGACTGTCACTTGCATGAAGGCTGTCTTATACAGTCTATACTCTGCACTCATTTTGAGCTGGAGACTGTCACTTACATAAAGGCTGTCTTATACAGTCTATACTTAGCACTTATTTTGAGCTGAAGACTGTCACTTACATAAAGGCTGTCTTATACAGTCTATACTCTGCACTCATTTTGAGCTGGAGACTGTCACTTACATGAAGGCTGTCTTATACAGTCTATACTTAGCACTTATTTTGAGCTGAAGACTGTCACTTACATAAAGGCTGTCTTATACAGTCTATACTCTGCACTCATTTTGTGCTGGAGACTGTCACTTACATGAAGGCTGTCTTATACAGTCTATACTCTGCACTCATTTTTAGCTGGAGACTGTCACTTACATGAAGGCTGTCTTATACAGTCTATACTCAGCACTCATTTTGTGCTGGAGACTGTCACTTACATGAAGGCTGTCTTATACAGTCTATACTCTGCATTCATTTTGAGCTGGAGACTGTCACTAACATGAAGGCTGTCTTATACAATCTATACTCTGCACTCATTTTGAGCTGGAGACTGTCACTTACATGGAGGCTGTCTTATACAGTCTATACTCGGCACTCATTTTGTACTGGAGACTGTCACTTGCATGAAGGCTGTCTTATACAGTCTATATTCAGCACTCATTTTGTGCTGGAGACTGTCACATACATGAAGGCTGTCTTTTACATGTGTTAATTTATACCCCATATTCATCCACCAAATGTTGGCATCAGTGGTGCCCTCTTAATTGGTGAGAGACAAATATAGACAATACCGGACAAACCAACAAACATGCAGAAGATCAGATTGACAGACATGGCTGACTATAATACCTGCTGTAAAGGTCACCACTTTCATATTTTACACCATTATAATCAATAGGATCATTGTATTTATCCACACTGTAACAAATGGGTATCTCAGTAAAATGTAAGAGAAGTGAATTTTTTTTTAGCATATTACCGGTATCCTAAGAAAATAATGCCTAAATAGCCAAGAAGGTACAGGCTTCTGTGGTTCCCTGGAAGTTTTGTAGATATCTAACACTGTATCACATCATACACAACATTTCACTGATCTTTATATAACTGTTCAGAGAAGTTTTATGGAATGCTACTTCCATAATTGTCTTCTGTTGAGCTATACATTTGTTAAAGATGAGATACCAACTTACATAACAATCCACTTGGTGCTAAGGATTGTGTAAAAGGCCTTAAAGTTGGGGTTCTATATCCCTGAAAGGTTTTTAAAATGAATGAAAATGTTGTGTCTGGTGTTATCTTCATTAATTCCAGGATCATCTAGACAGAGCAGTAATACTTGTGCCACTGATTTCTTACTTCTCCTATAGGTGTCATTCTTCATGCTGTGACCACCTTGGATATTTCATGCTGTGACCACATTGGATATTCTTCAAACTGACTTTTCTGTAGAAACAGAAGGGAGGGAGCCCTTGAGCAGCAAGCTGTCTCTGCTGTCTTTACAGTTAATTTGTCACAGTTTAATGTACCATATCTTGTTACATCGCTTATTAGCATCCTAACGTATTGGATGCCAGATTTATGTTTTTCTGTGTCGCTCATTTATTTGTCATATCGAAGACAAGTAAGGGAGCATTAATATCCTTTGAAGTTTCAGCTTAATGCAGGTTTTGCACAAGAAAACTTGGGCTCAAGAGATGTTGACACTGCAGCATTTACTTTTATCTTCTGTGCTACATGGTGGTTGCATTCATTTGCAATTAATATTTCTATAACTGCGGTGGATATGCAGACACCTACTGATATTGGTCACTTAGTCCTGTCTTGGTCTTACATGAAGTAGTATTATTAAGGAAGGACAATAAAGACAAAAATTAAAACTGACAGCATGAGCATCAGGTGTTGAATTGGACTACATTAAATATAAATTTGTTATCCACACAAAAAATAAACTAGAAATGTTGTTTAGTTATAAGAGTCAATGTGGATCTGTCACTTTGACAGATAGTTTATTTTATGGGCCACCTTGGTATAACCTTTTATAAAATAATTTGCTGTCACATTCAGACCAAAGTGTATTTGGACTCTGTGTTAAAGGTATGTGTCTGTATTTTGTTGAAGTGTTGTCTTGCAGGGCATACTGTAATTGTTCATGTTATTACGTATTGTGTTAATAAATGCTTGGTGCCTGGTCCCAACAGCAGACAAAGTCAAGTTCCAAGCTCACATCTTCCAGTCTCTCTGCCACCAATGCTGCCCTGCAGGTAAGAGACCACATACCACTCCACACACTATATAATGATGAAAGCAATACAGTGTTCTGTCATACCTTATCGACACAAATGCATACACACATACTTGTGGCTAGTATTGATATGACGCTGCGGAGGAAAATTTATATTTGACTTACTGGGCATGCTGTGCCCTACAAAATTATTGAAACACTCCCTATATTGATTTCATTCTTGCCAAGAGAATTATTATTCTACTCTGTTAGATAAATATTAGAATATCAGATTTGTCATTGGTTTTGTAGCTAAATTTTTCACATATCTCATTTGAAATTTCAGTGTTTTGAATATCAGTTTGTGATATGTTGCATTGACAGAAAACACTAAAAGAAAAAGAAGAGCACATTGAGCAGTTACTCCGAGAACGTGACCTTGAGAGGTCAGAGGTTGCAAGAGCTGCAGCACAAGTGGATGAGGTCAGTAAAACATTGTATGAAATGATCATGCTCTCCATGTAGTATTCCATGAACATTTTGAAATGCTGGGTAGAAACTGATTCTGTTCTTCCATTTTTATGCCCCCGCCACAAAAGTGGCCGGGGCATATAGTTTTACCCATGTCCGTCATTCCGTCATTCCGAAATCAAACAGTTGTACGGACTTTTTTTCGCAATGCCTGCAGATATTGGCCTGATTTTTGGTATGTGGGCAGATAACAATCAGTTACAGATCGAGTTCCCGTTTCTTCCCAGTTGACCTACTTTTGACCGTTTTACGGCTCCTTAACTTAGAAAATTTCATGAAAAATAGAAGTTTTCATGACAAATACACATGTACGGACTTTTTTTCGCGATGCCTGCAGATATTGGCCTGATTTTTGGTATGTGGGCAGATAATGACCAGTTACAGATCGAGTTCGTGTTTTGTCCCGGTTGACCTACTTTTGACCGTTTTACAGCTCTTTAACTTAGAAAATTTCATGAAAAATAGAAATTTACATGACAAATACACATGTACGGACTTTTTTCGCAGTGCCTGCAGATATTGGCCTGACTTTTGGTGTGTTGTCAGATATTGACTAGTTACAGATCGAGTATGCGTTTCGTCCTGGTTGACCTATTTTTGACTGTTTTACGGCTCCTAACCATAGAAAATTTCATGAAAAATAGAAATTTTCAGGACAAATACACATGTAAGGACTTTTTTCCGCATTGCCTGCAGATACCGCCCTGATTTTTTATGTGTGGGCAGATAATGACCAGTTACAGGTGGAGTTCACGTTTCGTCCCAGTTGACCTACTTTTGACTGTTTTACGGCTCCTAAACATAGAAAATAGTATAGAAAAAAACTTAGGAGCTTATCTCTCAGGAAGCATTTGGTGGATTGTTATGAAATATGGTCCATACCTCTCCAATTTAAATTTATAACTGATTATCAGCTTTTGCTAATATTCTAGTTTCACAATGCAGTGCTTACAGATACTGGCCTAATGTTTGGTCTCTGGGCGCATAATGACCACTTACAGATCGAGTTTGCGTTTCGTCCCAGTTAACCTATTTTTGACCATATGACAGATCCTGAACATAGAAAATTTCATGAAAGACAGAAATTTTTATGAAAAATGCACATGTATGGATTTTTTTTCACAATGCCTTCAGATACTGGTCTGATTGTTGGTGTGTTGCTTGATAATGACCTGTTACAGATCGAGTTTGCATTTTGCCCTTGTTGACCTACTTTTGACCACATGACACCTCTTGAACTTAAAAAATTTTACAAAATTTAACAAATGTTTCTTATTTTCCCCAGGCGGGGGCATTCGTGTCATTCCGACACATCTAGTTCTCAAATGGGAAATGGTGGTTTGGACAGAAATACCCAGTCATTGAACTGCTTACAGAAAACATTGTCTGTAATGAAATACTTATTGACCCCTTTCACACAAAACATTTCCAAAACAATTTGGGCAAAGTGGTTTGACAAAATTGGTCTGAATCCGTATTGTGTGTTCACACAGGCGTCTAACAGCAATGCTTGGGATGTACATTTGACATGTGGAACAATTTAACAACATGCCGACACAAGCATTCATTCTTGCGGTGTTTCCTAGTTGCTGCTCGACAACTAGGTCAAAACAATTCTGAATCCGAAATTAGTGTTTACATGTCACTTTAGCAAAGCGGATAAAACTATTCGCTTTCAAAATGGTTTGTGAACTCCTCCTGAGCTTGATCCAAAACGATTTGGCCGAAACAGTTCGAAAACACATTGGACTGCTGTGTGAACACTCAATTCACATTTGAAACCGGCTTGCATTTGCCATGTAAAAGAAGTAATTGATGAACACTGCTTACAGGCCGAGGGGCAGCTTGCAGCTTTGAGAGCTGAATATGACCGACGCACAGATGAGACAGCTGACAGCATCGGCAAACTGCGGGATCGCCTGCACAAGATGGAAAAGGAGAAAATGGAATTAAAGGCTCAGTTAGAAGAGGAGAAAAGGTATATTCAACAGATACTAATTATTATACAAAATACTTAATAGGACTGTAGATTATGCTGCAGGTGTCTGAATCCAGGGTTTGTATCCTTGAACTTAAAAAAGTCATGAAACTTGTTGTGTGACTTTAGATTTCTTAAAGAGAATCATGAATTTTGGAAAATGTTCATAAGATCATGAAAATGCTGTAACATTTAAACTTCTTACCTTCAAATTTTGTTTCATCAATTTTTAGCTCAGATGCCTGTAAGTCATATGAGCTATTGTCATGGTCCTTTGGACGGTTGGACGTCCTTTATCAGGGCACGTTTTGAAACTGTTAGACCTACAAATCCAAAATCCAACATAGATGCTCCTAAGTTCTCTTATAAAACCTGAAACTGGGTCACTGTGACTTCATTCCTGCAAGAAATTAAGGAAAAACCTCCATTTTCCACTAAAAACCTATTGTTATTTTTTCCAAACTGACCACTATACATTCCTGTATATATTTTCTATGCACATGCCAGAAATTAGGTCAATATTGCCTAAATCTTCGAAGTTATGGGCCCAAACAAAATGCACTTCATAAAAAATTAGGAAATATATTTGCTCACTAAACATGATCATTTGTTTAGCTCTAGAGAGCTTATTTCAAGCACATATCTAATGTCATAATTGTATCCCCAGACAAAGTCGGGATACTATGGTTTCACCATGGTCCCGCTGCCGCAGATTAATATTTTGTGAGCAGGATAACTCAAAAAATGTTTCACTGATCTGTTTCAAACTTTACATTTGTATAGATAAAGGTAAGAGGACAAAGCCTCTTTGCTAGGAGAGTGACCTTGACCTTGAATAGGTCCATTTTTGCTGAAAATGACACAAATTCTTAAATTTCTCAAGAAAGCTTTTATGGACTGGCCCAAAAATCAAGGTGACCAAAGATCTTGGATAGCCTTGTGATATGCCGGATACTGGTGGTGCCACCTATTATCCTTTTCTTATTTTTACCCCTTTTAATACCCCCATAATTGCCACTTGACTGTACTGTAAGCATTTAAGTCAAAAACTAATGGACAGGTTTCTTTCAAATTATGAACATGTAGAGAGATGGGTTATGAGATAAGGTCTATTTAAATTTGGGTCATGACCTTTACCATGAGAGTGACCTTTAATATTTCCATATTTGGTAAAAATCACACACCTCTTATGATATCTCCAGTGTTGATAGCCATATGGATTTCAAACGTGACTTATGTATGGCCCACCACTAAAGTAACAACCTAATAGGTTCTAGGGCAAGGAGGTCAAAGGTCAAATCACTGGACTTGCATCTTTAAAGATATTGTGGGTGCAGTTTAAGCCAAACTTTTCATCCCAGGCCTTCCATCTTGAATATATAGCTCACTTGCCAATAGTGGATGATCCATATCAATTTTGGGGTCACAAGGTAAAGATCAAGGCCACAGGAGCTATCTGTCAAAAAATTAGTTTCATGATGATAATTCCAGCTATTTTTTGATGTAAGGATTTTAAACTTGACTTATATATTTCCCATTTAAAGCAGCAAGATCCAAATTATTTAGGGATCACAAGGTCAAAAGTCAAGGTAAAAAGGACCCAGTTTTACAAAGATTATTGATGCATTTTCAGCCAAGCATTTCATTTCAGACCTTTTATCGTGAACATATAGTTCACCTGCCAATAGAGGAAGACCCCTATCCATTTTCAGGTCAAAGGTGAAGGTCACAGGAGCCATCTGTCCAAAATTCATTTCCTGATGATAACTCCAGCTTGGATTGATGTATGGGTTTCAAACTTGACTTATATATGGCGCATCAATAAAACAAGATTCCTATTGATTTTGAGGTCATCAGGTCAAAGGTCAAGGTCACATGACACATCTTTGAAAAGATAGTGGATATATTTTCAGCCAATCTTTTCATCTCAGACCTTTAATCATGACTATAGTTCACCTGCCGATAGAGGAAGAACCCTATCCATTTTAAGGTCACAAGGTCAAAGGTGAAGATCACAGTAGCCAATTATATGTCTGGGGATACTAAGTCATCTCCTTTGCCAGAAATTTCTAGTTTTCTATATTTAATTCAGTCTTATTCCAGAGTTATGGTACATTTTGGATTTTGTATTGTATCACAAGGGGTTACAATGATTAAAGTGCACATTTAATTGTGTCCACAAAGTGATGTATTGCTGTAAAAGTGCAGATGTTCATAACATGAGGAATCGCTTACTTCAGAAGAGTAAAAACTTTGGGTTCTTTTTTAAAATGTGAGAAATTGAATATTTATTTCAGTATTAAATAATAGTTGACATAGTAATTAGCATAATGATAATGTTTCACCCTCAACCAACAGTGTGTTTACCTGAATTGAAGAGGGAATTTTTAATCAAATTTCTTGAATCTTTTATTTAGTTAAAAGAATTAAGCAAGTACAGCTCCAGTGTAAAAAACTTTTGTTGGAATAATGATTCAAAGAATAATCTTGAATATGCCATGTTGTGGCATCATGTATTTTAAGTAATATTTTCTTTTAAAAGTTCATTTGAATTCAGTTTAAACATTTTGTGATTTTAAAAATAATGAAATATATATGCATACATAATTGTCCCCCGCTCCGCGCATGCAGGGGACATTGATATGGGTTTCCTGTCTGTCTGTCCCTCTGTCTGTCCGTCTGTCCCTCTGTCTGTCTCTCTGTCTGTCCATCAGGTTTCATTTCCATGCGATAACTTTCCTAAATATTATCCGATTTTATCCAAATTTCGGTCAGTGATTGCTATCATGCATACTTTGGTTAGGATTGGTTTTGGAGTGTCTGGCTTCTGTCTGCTGTCACTTTGTCTCTCCGTCTGTCAGGTTTTCCTTTCAGTTAGATAACTTTCCTAAATATTATCCGATTTCATTCGAATTTCGGTCAGTGATTGCTCTCATGCTTACCTTGGTTGGGATTGGTTTTGGAGTGTCTGGCTTCTGACCATCTGTCACTTTGTCTGTCCATCCGTCAAGTTTTCGTTTCCATGCAATTACTTTCCTAAATATTATCCGATTTCATTCAAATTTTGGTCAGTGATTGCTTTGATGCTTACCTTAGTTGGGATTGGTTTTGGAATATCTGGCTTCTGTCTGTCACTCTGTCTGTCCGTCTGTCAGGTTTTTGTGTCTGTGCCAATACTTTCCTAAATATTATCTGATTTCATTCAAATTTGGGTCAGACATTGCTCTTATGCATACCTTGGTTTGGATTAGTTTTGGAGTGTCTGGCTTTTGTCTGTATGTCTGTCTGTCACTTTGTCTGTCCGTCTGTAAGGTTTTAATTTCACTGCTATAAGTTTCCTAAATATTATCCAATTTTATTCAAATTTTGGTCAGTGATTGCTCTCATGCTTACCTTGGTTTGGAATTGTTTTGAATTGTCTAGCTTATGTCCTTCTGTCTGTCTGTCACTCTTGTCTGTCTGTTTGTCAGGTTTTCGTTTCTGTGGGATAACTTTCCTAAATATTATCCAATTTCATTCAAATTTTGGTCAGTGATCGCTCTCATGCTTACCCTGGTTGGGATTTGTTTTGGAGTGTCTGGATTCTGTATGTCTGTCTGTGACAACAAGATCCCAAAGCGGGGGACATTAATTCCACAAATTTGCTTGTTTGACTTGATGTGAAAGGAGAACTAAGGAGAAATAATGATGAAAATTACATTTCTGATTTGATTTATATTTTCAGAATTTTTTTAATGCAAATTTATAAAATTTTTAAATTAAAAAAAAATGAATATGGTAAAAATTATTCATGCTAAAATGGATATGCTAAAACAGTTGCTATTGCATCATTGAAGGTTTTCAGGCTGCAATTTTGTATTTTACACAGTGTATATGCAATGTATACCTAATTGGCTTGTTTTAATTTTATAATCAATTAAATGTGTATTATTATGCTGCAGCTCCTGTCCATTATTCTATAATTTGCAGGGTTTCATATGTTCCCAGTAGATATATTTGCATTCATATTACAATCACTTTGTTGAAATACTGGAACCTTTACAAACACATGTTTGTGATCATGAGAGGCTCCTGTATCTTTCATGTAGTCCTTATATATAAGTGCACAGTCAACACAACCACTAGAATTTTATTACAAATATTCTCAAAATCAATTTCAGCTGAGCGCTGTGACCCTCAGGTGCATTGTTTTCCCAATTCAATGGAAGTTCTTAAAAGAAAATGTGCCTCCAGCCACTATGTTGACGTGAGTGTTCCCTGTTAGATGTCAGAAGTCTATAATTCATTAACTAGTGAATATATCAGTCACGCTGTGATGCCAAATATGAAATAACTGAAGATTAATATTTCATTTCACAAGGTCAGGCTGATTTTTGCCAGATAAGTGACAAGGCTTTGTCCTCTGTGAGGAATATCATTGTTGAAAGATACACATTATAAATGTCACTGGACAGAGACTTAGCTGTACAGGATGAATAAAGAATTTTATCCTTTTTTTCAGAAAAGTTGAAGACTTACAGTTCACCATTGAGGAGCAGGAAATCCAAAAAGATGAAAGTCAGGTAATCACATGTACACTTTTAATGTTTTACTTATAAATGTTACCAGTATTACCTACCATGAATCATAAACCTCATGAGACATTAAGTGGGTAGTATTTTTGGTCATGCTTGGCATGTTTAAACGTGGCTGGATATTAGCTCTAGTTAACAAAGACAGCTTGGAGTGTATAAAATGTTTGGGTCTTGTTTGTTCTTGTGATAATCAACCACAGAATTTGAAATTTAAAATTCAAGCCAATGGATGTCAGTTTCACTTAATGCTTATTAGGTTCTTTTAAATTTATAAATTTGTATTTTGTTTCCAGTGCTCATAATCTTTAAAATTTTAATATTTTTATGGAGGCACTTACAAATCCTGAATATTCCATTTTGCTTTGTAAGTATATCATTGTGCTTGAATTTGGAAATTGCATATAAGAGATTTATGACATTCTCATGTATTATAAGAATAAACATGCACATCCCAAGAGATTGATGACATTCTCACATATTAAAAGAATAAACATGCACATCCCAAGAGATTGATGACATTCTCACGTATTATAAGAATAAACATGCACATCCCAAGAGATTGATGACATTCTCACGTATTATAAGAATAAACATGCACATCCCAAGAGATTGATGACATTCTCACGTATTATAAATGTAAACTTATTTATTTTACATGGATTGTACAAATAGTTATTATAACTAATCGAGGCACTCTCCATGGCTCCGGTGATGGCGTTCGGTAGTCTCCAGGGGTGGAGGAAACCGGAGTACCCGGAGAAAACCACCGGCCTTGGACAGGCAACTACAACCCACTCTCATAGCCACGCCGGGGATCAAACCCGGGTCGCCAGTGGAGATAGCCAAGCGTTTTACCACTCAGCTGTCCAGGCCCCTAAATATAAGAATAAACATGCACATCCCAAGAGATTGATGACATCCTCACATATTATAAGAATAAACATGCACATCCCAAGAGATTGATGACATCCTCACATATTATAAGAATAAACATGCACATCCCAAGAGATTGATGACATCCTCACATATTATAAGAATAAACATGCACATCCCAAGAGATTGATGACATTCTCACATATTATAAGAATAAACATGCACATCCCAAGAGATTGATGACATTCTCATGTATTATAAGAATAAACATGCACATCCAAAAAGATTGATGACATTCTCATATATTATAAGAATAAACATGCACATCCCAAGAGATTGATGACATTCTCATATATTATAAGAAAAAACATGCACATCCCAAGAGATTGATGACATCCTCACATATTATAAGAATAAACATGCACATCCCAAGAGATTGATGACATCCTCACATATTATAAGAAAAAACATGCACATCCCAAGAGATTGATGACATTCTCATATATTATAAGAAAAAACATGCACATCCCAAGAGATTGATGACATCCTCACATATTATAAGAATAAACATGCACATCCCAAGAGTTTGATGACATCCTCACATATTATAAGAATAAACATGCACATCCCAAGAGATTGATGACATCCTCACATATTATAAGAATAAACATGCACATCCCAAGAGATTGATGACATTCTCATATATTATAAGAATAAACATGCACATCCCTAGAGATTGATGACATTCTCACGTATTATAAGAATAAACATGCACATCCCAAGAGATTGATGACATCCTCACATATTATAAGAATAAACATGCACATCCCTAGAGATTGATGACATTCTCACGTATTATAAGAATAATCATGCACATCCCTAGAGATTGATGACATTCTCACGTATTATAAGAATAAACATGCACATCCCAAGAGATTGATGACATCCTCACATATTATAAGAATAAACATGCACATCCCAAGAGATTGATGACATCCTCATGTAACTCCAGATATTCCTCTTATTGTGATGACAGCCAGTCTTTTCTAACAGGAGGATTAATGTCAGTAATTGCTCTTGTCATTAAGTTTGTTTGTTGAGTCTTTGAGGTTCATATTATGAATCCCATCAGATCCTACAGACCTATGTTCATGGCTTCAACAGTATTTCTATCCTTAAACCTTTAAAACCTGAATTCTAGAAGCCTTTATAGTAATCATCTTAATACTAATATTAATATGTCATCATCTTCATTATTAATGAACCATGCCACCTACTGGCCATGAACCTACCGGCAAAAGAACTACTGGCCATGGACATTATTTCATTCTTTGAAGGCTTTCCAGATTTGTTCTAGGAGTTCTGGAGAGGTATTTTGGTTCTTGAGCTAAAAGTGCTGCCTGTATGTGGTGTTGTAGAGTACTGAAACAACAGTTGATGAGAGCAAGATGAGGGAGCTACAAACCAAACACGATGAAGGCATCGCTCGCATCCAGAGGCTCGAGCAAGAGCTGCAGAACTTAAAGGTATGGTCAATCAAAGAATTTCAAATCTGATATCTGAATGTCATGATAATTCTGTAAGTTGCAATCCTAGAACTGCCAGTCCTACACAGTTACATGTAAGTTGGCTGTCATGTGTTATTGTTATAACTGTAAAATTAAGCTTTAATGGCAATTACATACCTTTTGGTCAAACCTGGCACTGTCTTGAGACAGTGTAATGGTGCTCTTTGCTGTTAGACATTCAGGATTAGTAAATATATCCTGTAGCATAAGGGTAACCTGGTGTTAATTCAAGGTTGATTTGACATATTCATAAATGTCACTTCATCCTCATTGGTTCTGTGCAGTGATAAAGTATTTTCATAACCTTTATCTCCATGATCAGTTCTGTGTAGTGATGTCAGGTCAATCTAGACTTTTTCATATGTATATATTAATCTGCTGCTTCAGGTGTCTTATGAAGAAGCTAAGAAGCGAGCTCAGGAGGCGGAGGATTCTGCGGTGGCATACCTCGACCAGATTGAAGAATTAACCCACAAAAACTCTGTGTCTGAGAAGAAACTACAGGCGATAGAGAGCTCTAGACAGGAACAAGGGGCACAGGTATCTACCTAATAATCTAGGTCAAAGTGTAATTAAAGCATATGTATTATAATTGAAGAATGCTAGTGGTTAAAATATCCTGAAATGTTTATTACAGATTGTGTATCTATGATAGCATGAACACAATATCCAATAACCAAATATGGTTGTACAAATTGCATTTATAAGTCAAGGTATTTAACTTTGGTTTCCCTTAAGACACCAGTTGAAAGGAGATAGTACTGTTTTTAGCTCAGCTGACTATAAGTCATCTGAGCTATAGTCGTGGTCCATTGTCCGTCGTCCGTCCGTCTTGCCGTCCGTCCGTAGATGTGGCATGTTTTGAAACCGTAAGACCTAGCAACCTAAAACTCGGCATAGTGTTAGATGTCCCAAAGATCTCCTACCAAGCCGAAAACTGGATCTTTGCGACTTTGTTCCTTTGAGAAATTAAGGAAAAACCTCAATTTTTTATTAAAAACCTATTTTCACACTTCAGGGCTGCCTAATATCAAAACCACTCATCTGTTTTTCCTCATATTTACCATAAATATTCCTCTATATAGTTCCTATGTACATGCCTGAAATTATGTCTGTATTATTTAATTTAAGAAAGGTATTGGCCAGAACATAATGCATTTTGTAAAAAATCAGGAAAGATATTGGATCACTTAACACAAAACTTGTTAAAGCTATGGACTTTTTTCAAGTAATATAACTTTAATTAATCAAAATTAAATTGTTTACCCAAAATTAGATCAAAATCTTTTAAATTTTTTAAAATATTAACAAAAATAAAAAATTGGTACCTTAAATTTTGCCTTACTTTGACCATGGCACGTTTTTTTCCTGTAAGTACTGTGGATTTAATTTTCTCAGCATGTTTTTGTTAGCATTTTGTCTGTTAACACCAAAAATTTGAAACCAGTTGTTAAAAAACTGTAGATTTTATTCAAGTTTTCAAGCACCATGTAACATATTGTTTACATCAGGTTAGTGTTATGCAATTTGCAAGAGCTCAGCTCCCCAGCTTAAGCTCTCAGTTCATAAAATTTGGCATACAATTAGATGTCTCCAAAATCCCCTATCATGCCAAGAATTTGGTCATTAGGACTTAATACCTTTGAGATATTAATGAAAAACTTCATTTTTCCATTAAAAACCCATTGTTACACTTCAATTCTACCTTATATCAAAACCACTGATCTGACTTTAATCATATATAATATACATGTTATTCTATACATTCTCTGTGCACATGCCAGAAATGATGTCAGTATTGCGTAATTGTTTTAAGTTTTGGGCCCAAACATAATGCACTTTGTAAAAAATCAAGAAATATATTTACTCCCTTAACAAGGGGCTTGCTGATTTTTTGTCAGGGATGTAACATTATTTAATCAAGATTCAATTGAATACCCAAAATTAGTTCTGAATTTTTCAAATTTTATAAGTTATCAGTATAAATATAAAATTAGTACCTTAAATTTTGCCCAACTTTGACCATTTCACTTTTGTTTCATGTGAGCTCTGTTTATATAATTTTCATATCATGCACACATAAGGATTTCAGCTTTTTAGTTTAGAAAGCTGAAAGAAATTGGCCAAAAATTGTAGCTTTTATTAATGTTTTTATGAGACCATGTCAGACCCTGGCTCTCTCCAGCCACTCTTGAGTCACCTGTATGTTGACCTTGTTGAACTTTCAGCAAATTATGCACGCTTGAGGCGAGGCATATACTTGGGCAACCAGGCAGCTTATGGCCAGCCACAGTTGATCCAGGTGTCCAACCCAACTCATCTAGTAGTTTTAACCAGTAACATAACAATAAACAATAAATTAATCAATTTTTATTGGTTTTTAATAACAAATTAAAGAAAAATAGAAAAGGAATTTGTTAGTTTATAATAATAGGGAATTAACTTCCAGTTACTGATGATATAAGAATCTTGTATCGATGGATAGAATGTCACGTATTCCAAATAACACTATGCAGTCACCTATGGCATTTTTCAGTTCAATTTTAATAATAAAAAAGTAAATCATATTATTCATTACTTATCATTAGGGATCATTTGAAGGAAATTAATGATAGACAAAGATGCAGTTGATAATATTAATCTAGATTCCTACTGTGTCTAGTGTGTACATTGATGTGAAATTAGTCCAAAATGAATATATCACATTTATTTTTTTTTAATATAAATAAAAGCCATAAAACCAGGTACTTATGATCATTATTTAAATGTGTGAATTTTGTACATTCTGGATTCTCAACACCATTGTTTGGTGAAAACTGAATAAATACCAGACATGGTGGGAATACTTTGCAATTGTATTTAAATACAAATATGAATATGTACTCCATTATAAAATTTCTTGCATAAAGAATGGGAATTCAGGTAAAAATGAAAGTATATGAATACCAGTGCAAATACCTTCCAAATGTATTCATGAATGCATTCATGAATATATTCTTTAATATTATTTTAATAATCATTTCAGTTATATTTTATTTTAAAAATCATACGATTCTCTTATTTTTAATAAAAATTATA
This sequence comes from Sipunculus nudus, assembly GCA_026874595.1. Lineage (NCBI taxonomy): Eukaryota > Metazoa > Annelida > Sipuncula > Golfingiida > Sipunculidae > Sipunculus > Sipunculus nudus. Next base: position 46,067,984 of record CM049312.1, on the reverse strand, counting down.
TCTGGGACAATATTTGTAATTTTTTTTAATAAATAGTTAAACTCTTATATTATATGTTCTGCTTATAAGTTATATGGCCAAGTCAAAATCTGTGTGACAATAGTACTCCATTTGTTAATAAAATAAATGAAATCAATTCTCTTCTCTGTCTCCAAAGGTACTATCAAAATCATACATAAGCTAAACAACAACAACTCATAATACAGCTTATACTTATTACCACACAAAACCAGCATGTGCCTCATTTCTAAATCATATTTTTTTATCATATATAACAGCTGAGTGCCGTGACCCATAGGTCCCTTGTTTCTAGTGTGTACTCACCATACAGGGTCAGGGTCATGTGAATAACAGGCTGGTCAATTCCTGGGTCTGTACATCATTTGAAACATAAATGCTTCATAATATTAACGTATCATACTGTATTGACATTTGATCTTCGTTAAGAAGACTGTTTTATCTATAGGCTACAAACCTATTTTATATTTGTACTTATAATATGTGTATGTTATATAGGTCAGTCAGGTCAGTGAAGAATTGCTGAATAGTAAAAAACAGATCACAACACTGGAAGAAAAAGTAACAGCACGAGACACAGAGCTGAGACAGGCAAGCGCCAAAATACAGGAACTGGTGAGATGATGGTGTTGTTTATAAAGTCTGATTGTTATAATAATACTCTTGCTTATACACTTGACACTCTCACAGCTTGTAAAAACATGAATTGGTGCATCAGAATTGTTGGGTAAGCTACCATATCTTTTTGTAGAATTTCAATAGTTTTGATTTCTCAGGAATGGGTCCATGGTTTGGTCAGCAAATTAGTAAGGCCTATTGATTTGGATAGTTTTATAAGTTTGATGGGTCTAGGGGTGCTAAGATTATATTAGCTTATCCAAAAATACATGTCAGAGGATAAGCCTCAAAAGGGGTCTTGCCATGGTCTGGGGAAACTTTGGCAATAATCATGCTAGAAATTTCTAGTTTGTCACTCCTGTATCATTTATTATTTACATTTACATTTCTTTGTAATTTTTAGCTCGACTGAACGAAGTTCAGGAGAGCTTATACCATACCCCCCGGATTGGGTGTAGGATCAACGTCGCAGCGTCGGTAGACACCCTAGGTTAAAGTTTTTTATGCCCCCGCCACAAAGTGGCCGGGGCATATAGTTTTACCCATCTCTGTCCTTCCGTCCTTCCGTCATTCAGAAATCAAACAGTTGTACGGACTTTTTTTGGCAATGCCTGCAGATATTGGCCTGATTTTTGTTGTGTCGGCAGATAATGACCAGTTACAGATCAAGTTTGCGTTTCATCCCAGTTGACCTTCTTTTGACCATTTTACGGCTCCTAAACTTATAAAATTTAGTGAAAAATTTCTATTTTCATGACAAATACACATGTATGGACTTTTTTTCGCAATGCTTGCACATATTGGCCTGATTTTTTGTGTGTGGGCAGATAATGACCAGTTACAGATCGAGTTCCCGTTTCGTCTCGGTTGACCTACTTTTGAACGTTTTACACCTCCTTAACTTAGAAAATTTCATGAAAAATAGAAATTTTCATGACAAATAAACATGTACAGACTTTTTTTCGCAATGCCTGCAGATATTGGCCTTATTTTTGGTGTGTTGGCAGATATAGACCAGTTACAGATCGAGTTCGCGTTTCGTCCCGGTTGACCTACTTTTGAATGTTTTACGGCTCCTGAACATAGAAAATTTCATGGAAAATATGAACTTTCATGACAAATACACATGTACAGACTTTTTTTTGCAATGCCTACAGATATTGGCCTGATTTTTGGTGTGTGGGCAGATATGGACCAGTTACAGATTGAGTTCGGGTTTTGTCCCAGTTGACCTTCTTTTGACCATTTAAGGCTCCTGAACATAGAATATTTCATGAAAAATATAAATTTTCATGACAATTTACATGTACAGACTTTTTTTCGCAATACCTGCAGATATTGGCCTGATTTTTGGTGTGTAGGCAGATAATGACCAGTTACAGATAGAGTTCACGTTTTGTCCCAGTTGACCTACTTTTGACCATTTTACTGCTCCTGAACATAGAAAGTTTCATGGAAAATAGAAATTTTCATAACAAAGGCATATGTACGGACTTTTTTTCGTCAGTGCCTGCAGATATTGGCCTGATTTTTTATGTGTGGGCAGATAATGACAGTTACAGATAGAGTTTGCGTTTCATCCTGGTTGACCTACTTTTGATTGTTTTACGGCTCCTAAACATAGAAAATTTCATGAAAGAGAAATTTTTATGGAAAATGCACATGTAGGGACTTTTTTTCTCAATGCATTCAGATACTGGCCTGATTTTTGTTGTGTCGGCAGATAATGACCAGTTACAGATCAAGTTTGCGTTTCATCCCAGTTGACCTTCTTTTGACCATTTTACGGCTCCTAAACTTATAAAATTTAGTGAAAAATTTCTATTTTCATGACAAATACACATGTATGGACTTTTTTTCGCAATGCTTGCACATATTGGCCTGATTTTTTGTGTGTGGGCAGATAATGACCAGTTACAGATCGAGTTCCCGTTTCGTCTCGGTTGACCTACTTTTGAACGTTTTACACCTCCTTAACTTAGAAAATTTCATGAAAAATAGAAATTTTCATGACAAATAAACATGTACAGACTTTTTTTCGCAATGCCTGCAGATATTGGCCTTATTTTTGGTGTGTTGGCAGATATAGACCAGTTACAGATCGAGTTCGCGTTTCGTCCCGGTTGACCTACTTTTGAATGTTTTACGGCTCCTGAACATAGAAAATTTCATGGAAAATATGAACTTTCATGACAAATACACATGTACAGACTTTTTTTTGCAATGCCTACAGATATTGGCCTGATTTTTGGTGTGTGGGCAGATATGGACCAGTTACAGATTGAGTTCGCGTTTTGTCCCAGTTGACCTTCTTTTGACCATTTAAGGCTCCTGAACATAGAATATTTCATGAAAAATATAAATTTTCATGACAATTTACATGTACAGACTTTTTTTCGCAATACCTGCAGATATTGGCCTGATTTTTGGTGTGTAGGCAGATAATGACCAGTTACAGATAGAGTTCACGTTTTGTCCCAGTTGACCTACTTTTGACCATTTTACTGCTCCTGAACATAGAAAGTTTCATGGAAAATAGAAATTTTCATAACAAAGGCATATGTGCGGACTTTTTTTCGTCAGTGCCTGCAGATATTGGCCTGATTTTTTATGTGTGGGCAGATAATGACAGTTACAGATCGAGTTCGCGTTTCATCCTGGTTGACCTACTTATGATTGTTTTACGGCTACTAAACATAGAAAATTTCATGAAAGAGAAATTTTTATGGAAAATGCACATGTAGGGACTTTTTTTCTCAATGCATTCAGATACTGGCCTGATTTTTGGTGTGTTGCATGATAATGACCCGTTACAGATCGAGTTTGCATTTTGCCCTTGTTGACCTACTTTTGACCATACGACACCTCCTGAACTTAAAAAATTTTTCAAAATTTAACAATTGTTTCTAATTTTCCCCAGGCGGGGGCATTCGTGTCATTCCGACACATCTAGTGTTAACTCTATAACTCGGCAACCAGTCACCTGATTGCTTTCATATTACATGTATGTATCATATAGATTGTTATTAATCCCCCTATGATTTGGGGATCAAAAGGTCAAAGGTCACGATCGTTGTTCATGAACAAGTCGGGTTAAAGTTATTTTGTTAGGCTCATGGCTCCATTTGCTGATGAAGATATTTTAGTTCAACTAAGTAAACTGATGTACAGTGACAATAGACAGCACAGCTGTTATTTTCTAGACCAGTAATCAGCACTTAACAAACAAACTTTGTACAGATCCCAACCCAGCTCAGGTTAAAGTTTTGGGATAACCCTTTATAACTCAACAACCATTCACCATATAGCTTTCATATATCATATATGTATTGTATAAGGGGGTTAGGAATCCCACATATAATTTGGGGGTTACGGTCAAGGTCACAGGTTACCTGTGTTCATGAAAACCTCGAAGTTAAAGGTATTTGTTGGGCTTACAACACTATATTGCCAGTGAAGAGATTTCTGTTTAACTTATAACTGATGTTCTGTGACATTACCCATAGATTAACTAGGTCAAGTTTTGTTAGGGCCCCTCTTCAATAGCCGTCTGTCTGTCCAGCTGTCCGTCTGTCCATCGAAAACTTATTTGGATGATAACTCCAGTTTTAATTCACATATGGATTTCAAACTTAATATATAAACAGCCCACAAATAAAGCAAGAATCCTATCGATTTTGGGGTCATGAGGTCAAAGGTCAAGGTCTCAAGACATTTTTAGCTCAGCTGACTATAAGTCATCTGAGCTATAGTCGTGGTCCATTGTCCGTCGTCCGTCCGTCTGTCCGTCCGTCCGTCCGTCCGTCCGTAGATGTGGCACGTTTTGAAACCGTAAGACCTAGGAATCCAAAATTCAGCATAATGTTAGATGTCCCCAAGATCTCCTACCAAGCCGAAAACTGGGTCTTTGCGACTTCATTCCTTTGAGAAATTAAGGAAAAACCTCAATTTTTTATTAAAAACCTATTTTCACACTTTAGGACTGCCTAATATCAAAACCACTCATCTGTTTTTCCTCATATTTCCTATAAATAATCCTCTATATAATTCCTATGTACATGCCAGAAATTAGGTCTGTATTATTTAATTTAAAAAAGTTATGGGCCCAAACATAATGCATTTTGTAAATAATCAGGAAAGAAATTTTATCACTTAACACAAAACTTGTTAAAGCTAAGCACTTTTTTTCCAGTAATATTACTTTTATTAATCAAAATTAAATTGTATACCCAAAATTAGATCAAAATCTTTTAAATTTTAAAAAATATTAGCAAAAATAAAAAATTGGTACCTTAAATTTTGCCCAACTTTGACCATGGCACGTTTTTTTGCTGTAACTGCTGTGGATTTAATTTTCACAGCATGTTTTTGTTAGCATTTCAACTGTTAACACCAAAAATTTGAAACCAGTTGATCAAAAACTGTAGATTTTATTCAAGTTTTCAAGCACCATGTCACATATTGCTAGTGTTATGCAGTTTGCTAGAGCTCAGCTCCCGAGCTTCAGCTCTAAGTTCCTTAAATTTGGCATACAGTTAGATTTCTCCAAAATCCCCTACCATGCAAAGAATTTGGTCACTAGGACTTAATTCCTTCGAGATATCAATGAAAAACTTCATTTTTCCATTAAAAACCCAATGTTACACTTTAAGACTGCCTAAAATCAAAACCACTGATCTGACTTTGATCATATATAATATACATATTTTTCTATACATTCACTATGCACATGCCAGAAATGATGTCAGTATTGTGTATTTTTTTTAAGTTATGGGCCCAAACATAATGCACTTTGTAAAAAATCAAGAAATATATTTACTCCCTTAACAAGGGCATTGCTGAAGCTAGAGATTTTTTTTGTCAGGGATGTAACATTATTTAATCAAGATTCAATTGAATACCCAAAATTAGTTCTGAATTTTTCAAATTTTATAAGTTATTAGTATAAATATAAAATTAGTACCTTAAATTTTGCCCAACTGTGACCAAGGCACGTTTGTTTCCCGTGAGCACTGTTGATATAATTTTCATATCATGCACACATAAGGATTTCAGCTTTTTAGTTTAGAAAGCTGAAAGAAATTTGCCAAATATTGTAGCTTTTATTAATGTTTTTTATGAGACCCTGTCAGACTTTGGCTCTCTCCAGCCCCTCTTGAGTCACCTGTATGTTGACCTTGTTGACCTTTCATCAAATTATGCACGCTTGAGGGGAGAATCCAGGCAGCTTATGGCCAGCCACAGTTGATCCAGGTGTTCAACCCAACTCATCTAGTAGTTTTAACCAACAACATAACAATAAACAATAAATTAATAAATTTTTATTGGTTTTTAATAACAAATTAAAGAAAAATAGAAAAGGAATTTGTTAGTTTATAATAACATGAAATTAACCTGCAGTTACTGATGATATAAGAATCTTGTATCGATGGGTAGAATGTCACGTATTCCAAATAACACCATGCAGTCACCTGTGGCATTTTTCAGTTCATTTTTAATGATAAAGAAGTAAATCATATTATTCATTACTAATTATTAAGGATTATATGAAGGAAATTAATGATAGACAAAGATGATGTTGATAATATTAATCTAGATTCCTACTGTGTCTAGTGTGTACATTGATGTGAAATTAGTCCAAAATGAATTTTTTACAGTTATTTTTTAATATAAAATAAAAGCCATAAAACCAGGTACTTATGATCATTATTTAAAAGTGTGAAATTTGAATATTCTGGATTCTCAACATCATTGTTTGGTGAAAACTGAATAAATACCAGACATGGTGCGAATACTTTGTAATTGTATTAAATACGAATATGATTATGTACTCCATTATAAAATTTATTGCATAAAGAATGGGAATTCAGGTAAAAATGAAAGTATATGAATACTCGTGCAAATACTTTCAAAATGTATTCATGAATGCATTCATGAATATATTCTTTAATATTATTTTAATAACCATATCAGGTATATTTCATTTTATAAAATCATATGATTCTCTTATTATTTTTAATAAAAATTATATTTGGGACAATATTTGTAATTTTTTTAATAAATAGTTAACTCTTATATTATATGTTCTGCTTATAAGTTATATGGCCAAGTCAAAATCTGTGTGACAGTAGTACTCCATTTGTTAATAAAATAAATGAAATCAATCCTCTTCCCTGTCTCCAAAGGTACTATCAAAATCATACATAAGCTAATCAACAACAACTCATAATACAGCTTATATTTATTACCACACAAAACCAGCATGTGCCTCATTTCTAAATAATATTTTTTTATCATATATAACAGCTGAGCGTCGTGACCCATAGGTCCCTTGTTTAAAACTTTGTGGATGCATTTTAAGCCAAATTTTCCATGCCAGTCTTTCGATCTTACACTTATAGGACACCTGGCAACAGGGAAACATAACTATTTATTTTGGGGTCACAAGTTCAAAGGTCAAGGTCACAGAAGCCATCTGTCCACAAATTCATTTTCAGATGATAACTCCATTGGGATTCACGTATAGATTTCAAACTTAATATGTAAATGGCCCACCACTAAAGCAAGAACCCTATTGATTTTGGGGTCATGAGGTCAAAGGTCAAGGTCACAGTCCCCACATCTTTAAAAAGATTGTGGATGCATTTTAATCAAAATCTTTCATACCAGAGGTTCCATATTACACATACAGCTCACCTGCCAATAGGCACATATCCCTTTCCCTATTGGGGTCACAAGGTCAAAGGTCAAGGTCACAGGAGTCACCTGTCCATGCATCGATTTCCAAAACCTTTCATAACTCCAGCTTGGATTCACATATGGATTTCAAATTTAATATATATATATATGGCCCACCATAAAAAGCAAGAACCCTATTGGCTTAGGGGTCATAAGGTCAGAGGTCAAGGTCTCAGGACTCATAATTCTAAAAAGTTGTGAATGCCTTTTAAGCCAAACTTTTCTTGCCAGTCTTTCTTTCTTGTTTTAGTGTTTAAATACTGGTTTCGGTTAGATTCCTCTGTCGTTGCATGTAATTAGGATATTTTTTTCAAGCGTCACTCAGCCAACACTAGAAGTCTATGGGCCTTTAGCGGGGCCCTTCCTGACCTGTTAGTATTCATCTAGTTATAGGCAAAATCCACACATATTTAATGAGATCAGAGGTCACCAGCCTACTTTATGGTGTCCCTGCAATGACTTTGCAGGAATATAATGGATTTTCATGAAACTTAATAGAAATATTAACCAAAATAATATCTCACCTAAGTTTGATTCCCACCAAATTCGATGCATATTTAATGAGGTCAGATGTCACAAGAAATATGACAGGCATATAAGCACCCCTGTGGTGCTCTTTGTTTTCTGAATGCACTGTACTGGCGAATACCTGTTCTTGTTTATTGTCACTTTATATCATTTATTTTTTACTTATATAATTTCTTTGTAATTTTACTCAGGCCTCTGAACCAAAACAGGAGGGCAGGGTCCTTTGTGTTTTTTTTGTCATACATCTCCACGGTGATTGGTGCCAGTTATATTCATGTTTATTACACAAAGAACAAATAATACATGATGTTCAGATTGTACCACTAACACAAATCAACCATAAGGGATATGAACCAACATTTTCAACTATAAAGCTGATCATGAAAATATGAAAGTTGCTGTTGGAGCTCTGTTTTTTTCTGTTTAGGAGGAAGAGGTGAAGGCAAGTCAAGTCAAACAGGCCCAGTTACAAAGTACAATAGATGGTAAGTAGGCTGGCTGTCAGTGCTTAGACATTGAGAATGTTGGTACATGTAGCATGGGTTTAACCAGCAACTGGTTTGATATTGTTTATAATTGCTGGATTGTGATGATATTAATTATTGCATTCAGTCCCTGTTTGTTGAAGGATACCTGTTGTAAAATAATAATAAGCATGGAGTTACACCTGAAGGTTTCACTGAATCTATTTGTATGTGTTTAATATTGATTTTTGCTTTCAGTTATCCTCAACTAAGCTAATAAGTAACTCTTACTTTATCCTCCTTTGGACTCTGTGTGAATTTTAACACTCCTGGGTCATATTTAATGGAAAGAGCTAAAGATATATTTGTGTGTATTGGTAACCCATCTAGCAGCAATCAGTAGTTAGCACTTTGCTATGGCTAGAAACTTGAAAATTTGGAGCCTGGATTTGTCACATATTGATCCCAGATAATCATACAGATCTAGGTATCTGAATAAAACTTAGTTGTATTTTTAATCTAAAAATTACATGAGCCCTGTCACTGTGTAGGCCACCAAATAAAGATAGAACTTATTCCTACAGGCAGATTATGAATACTAATTGACTATTTTAAATGTACACTAAATCAAAGTCAGCTGACAGAATTTGAATTCACTTCTTAAAATTAGCAGTGGCACAGAACAGGAACAAACATTGGCTGTAAATGCCATTATTGTTGCGATATTAAGTTTGATAGTGTACTGGCACTACTTTCTTGTGCACAGTAGTGATGCAACAGCCATGGAGTGATTTAGTCAACATGGCCGCCCTGTGAGACGTGCCCAATGTATGTGTACTCTATAAAAACAGATTATTTCACAATCATTGTCTCTATTATCATAACATTATTAGGGTTCAGTCGAGTTTGTATTGGAAAACAGAATACATTGTTTTATGTTGCTGTGTCTCTGCTAAGCATGATGATGATTTGGTGACTTTTGAGGATTAACATTGAATGTTACCTGTACTTACTGGCATGCTGTTACTGTCTGTTGTCCTTCAGAGCTGAACTCCAAGTTAGCATCCAGTGACACAGCGTCCAGCAGTCTTGGGCATGAGATTAACACACTCAAACACAGGGTGGCAGGTGGGTGAACTCAACGTTACTTTTAATTAACCGACATATAGTCATAAGAGCTCACAGTTAGTGTAAAGGATTTTGTAAATGGTGAGGTAACATTTTATAATTTTATTGTTGATTTATTTTATACATAATTGTATCAGATAATGTAATAGATCATGATGTTTTATGGATATAATGACAAATTGTCTGTAACATTACAGATATTAGGCCAAAAAAAAATAAAAGGTATGGTTCTCAAGCACTGCCCGCATCAATTTTATACCCCCACATCAAAAATTTTTATTTTGATTTTCAATAGAAACTTACCAATTTTGTGCTGCAACCGCTCGGACATTTTTTTCAAGGGGATAAAATTATACAATTTCCTTTTTTTATGTAGGGCTTTTATTTGTTTAGCAAAATAAATCTGTTATTATCATGCTTTTCCCTAATCATTTGTCATTTTTATTGAAACATACCAAAAAATTTAAAATAAAAAAACCGCCCGCCCGCATTGATTTTTGAAAAAAAGTGCTTGAGAACCATACCTTTTTTAGCTCAGCTGACTATAAGTCATCTGAGCTATAGTCGTGGTCCTTTGTCCGTCGTCCTTCCGGCCAGCCAGGGCATGTTTTAAAACCGTTAGACCTACGAATCCAAAACTTTGCATACCATTAGATGTTCCCAAAATCTCCTACCATACAAAAAATTGGGTCATCAGGACTTCGTTCCTTCGAGATATTAAGGAAAAACCTCCATTTTCCATAAAAAAGCCATTGTTACACTTCAAGGCTGCCTAATATCAAAACCACTGATCTGTTTTTGATCATATTTAGTATTCATTTTCTTCCATACATTTTCTATGAACATACCAAAAATTAGGTCAGTATTGGGTATTATTTTGAAGTTATGGGCCCAAATATAATGCAGTTTTTAAAAAATCAGGAAATATATTTACTCACCTAACATGAGAATTGCTGAAGCTGGAGACTTTTTTTCAGGAATATAACTTTATTTAATCAAGATTCAATTGTTTACCCAAAATTAGATCTGAATTTTGCAAATTTTTCAAGTTATTAGCATAAATAAAAAATCAATACCTTAAATTTTGTCCAACTTTGGCAATGGCACATTTTTTCCCTGTAAGCACTGTTGATTTAATTTTCACAACATATATACATAAGGATTTAATCTTTTAAAATCATAAATTTCAAAGGAATTGATTGAAAAGAGTAGCTTTTATTCAAGTTTCCATACACCATGTCAAGTGTTGTTTACATGTAGCCCACCTGGTAGTACAGCCTTCACTTGCATTATTTAACTGACCCCAGGCAGCTTGCCTTGGCTCAGCTTGGCCACTACTAGCAGGCTTCCCCTCTACCCTGCACTCCCCCCCCCCCCAGATGGTGCATTAACTAGATGAATGTTATAATTTTCTGTATTTTATTTTATTCTTGAATGTGCAACATTTTAGGTTTTGTATTGTACTACCAGGGTTACAATGATTAAAGTGCACATTGAATTGTGTCTGCAAAGTGGTGTATTGGTATGAAAGTGTGGATGTTCATCAGATAAGTAATTCCTTACTTTAGAAGAGTAAAAACTTCACCAGGTGTGAAATTGACTATTAATTCCAGTAATAAGTTATAGCTGAGATAGTAATTAGCACAATGATATTGTTTGTCCCTCATTCAACCAACAGTGTGTATACTTTATTTGAAAAGATGTTTTTATTTTATCAAATTTACTGAATCTTTTATTTCATTTCAGTGAATGAAATGAAGCATGTACTGAACACTCCAATGTTCAAAACTAAAATTCTAATATTTTAACTTATATTTTCAGTTTTTTATTACAAATTTATAAAACTTGTAAATAAAAAAAATGAATCAGATAAAAACTATTAATGGAAAAAGTGGATATGCTAAAAAAATAGGCTTATATATAAACTTAAATGCATTATTTTCTTGAAAGTGAAAAAGGTATTAGTCCATTCTGTCCACTTGTCTGTCCATTTGTAAATTTTTCATATGCATCACAGTATCTCAAAACTGTTACTGTTTTTAGCTCAGCTGACTGTAAGTCATCTGAGCTATAGTCGTGGTCAATTGTCCGTCGTCCGTCTGTCTTGCCGTCCATCCGTCTGTCTGTCCGTCCGTCCGTAGATGTGGCACGTTTTGAAACCATAAGACCTAGGAATCCAAAATTCGGCATAATGTTAGATGTCCCCAAGGTCTCCTACCAAGCCAAAAACTGGGTCTTTGTGACTTTGTTCCTTTATGAAATTAAGGAAAAACCTCAATTTTTTATTAAAAACCTATTTTCACACTTCAGGACTGCATAATATCAAAACCACTCATTTGTTTTTTATCATATTTACCATAAATATTCCTCTATATAGTTCCAATGTACATGCCAGAAATTATGTCTGTATTTTATAATTTAAAAAAGTTATGGGCCCAAACATAATGCATTTTGTAAAAAATCAGGAAAGATATTTGATCACTTAACACAAAACATGTTAAAGCTATGGACTTTTTTCCAGTAATATAACTTTAATTAATCAAAATTAAATTGTATACCCAAAATTAGATCAAAATCTTTTAAATTTTTTTAAATATAAACAAAAATAAAAAATTTGTACCTTAAATTTTGCCCAACTTTGACCGTGGCACGTTTTTTTAGCTCAGCTGACTATAAGTCATCTGAGCTATAGTCGTGGTCCATTGTCCGTCGTCCGTCCGTCTGTCCGTCCATAAGATTGGCACGTTTCGACACCATTGGACCTACGAATCTGAAATTCACCATACAGTTAGATGTCCCCAAAATCTCCTACCATGCCGAAAATAGGGTCAATAGGACTTCGTTCCTTCGAGATATTAAGGAAAAACCTCTATTTTTTATTAGAAATCTGTTTACACATCAGGACTGCCTAATATCAAAACCACTCATCTGGTTTTTTTCATATTTACCATAAATATTCCTCTATATAGTTCCTATGTACCGTAAAAGTCGTTGCAGAAGTCGCGACTTGTACTAGGAAATCAAATTCTAAAAACTAGAATTTTCTAGCAAAGTCGGGGTGCGACTTGTAATACTTATGTATCCCGTTTCAGTCAGCTTTCCCGGTACATGGAACGACGTCAGTTGAGCGATAATATGCGATACCTTTAACCAGTGCTTTGTGAAACGTCTTTCCCCAATAATTTACACTTTTAACCATCTTTTATGGCTTATATTTTGTGAACTGACGGAATTTTCATTTTATTAACATTAAATGCAAATTTTAAATTTGCCCAGTTCAAGGCCTACCTGTTATGACAAGTCGCAATTCAAGTGACACTTCCTAATCTATGTACTGTTATATCATGAGTCAATTTGACGCATATGCCAGTCTGCCGCTCTTTGATGTACATTTTCTATCCGTTTAACTATATGGGTATGCTTGTTGTTATGAAAAACTCGCGGTTCCATATCCGTTTATGCTTGTTAAGTTGCGTGTCATTCAAGCTTGATCCACTACAGACACGTCGTGAATTCTTTTGCCTGCCCAGTTGATCGCTGAATACCAGCTGACCTTTGAAGCCGTGTAGCGGAAGTTCAAGCCCCGGGTCACCCGTGCAATGACCTTTACATCCCCATGTCAACTAAGCCTTCAGTGACTGATATCCACAGTTAAAAAATCTCATATTAAGAACCATTAGGTCACTGTCACCTAAATTCCACGGAAACCGGCATCGTTTGGTGTCATGATGGATCTAGTTCAACATGGCTGAGTTTGCCATACATCCAAGCAATTTGAATATAATCACTGATAACGATGGAAATAGGGTTTTCGAGATAAAAAAAAATCATTAGTCTCAGTAAACATAATACCTGTAAATTCAATTATGCGTATTTAAAATTAACTGACCGGTCAGTAAAGCTTTTATCCCCTTGTTGACTGACATATGATCAGTGATTTCAGTAATACCAGTATGTGCCGCGTCTAGATGGTAAGTTGTAACAATTAATTCAAGGGTTACAAAATTCAGTTTTAGAGCCCATTTCAGAAATTAGGTGAAAAAATTCAAACTTAATTATTCTTTCCATCTTTCAGTTGTCTTAAGTCAGTTAAAATCATGCCCAATGCGACGGATTGGGATTCGTCACGCGTACGCAAACTAATCAGTGTAATGAATCCATCCTACGTTTGACGATCTTTAACGATTTAAAGAGTTGCTCGATTGTGATAGTATTTTGCCTCAGACTCTTTTAGATTATTAATACAGTCCTTTAGCTTGATATTTGCATTCTAATGTTACTTAACCTAGTAAGAAACGGCAACAATGACATCGTTTCACAGCACAAAATGTTATCCGACGCAGCTGACTTTGGCACTGTACAAATCTTACCTGACAATTGAACCTCGACTTTATATGTTAAGATTCTGTTGTTATTCCTTAAATATAAGCATTGTTTTAAAGCTGTCCAATTATTTTTATGTTTAAATGGTTTATTTAGTTTATAAACCAGATAAGTACTCGGGGACATTGGTTGTAGTCTTGCATCGCAAAGAATGATACTCAAATTCCATATGTATCAGGTGGTTGGGACGCCTCTGAAGTCTGGGTGCGACCTATATAATGGACTTTTCCTGAAACTTAACTTGAACGGCTATTCCCCAGGGGGTTCCTGAAAGTCAGGGTGCGACTTGTAATAAGCATGCGACTTCTGCAACGACTTTTACGGTACATGCCAGAAATTAAGTCAGTATTATTTAATTTAAAAAAGTTATGGGCCCAAACATAATGGACTTTGTAAAAAATCAGGAAAGATATTTGGTCACTTAAGACCAAAAGTGTTAAAGGTAGGGACTTTCTTTCAGTAATACAACTTTAATTGATCAAAATTTAATTGTATACCAAAAATTAGATAAAAATCTGTTAAATTTTATTAAATATTGGCAAAAATATAAAATTGGTACCTTAAATTTTGCCCAAGTTTGACCATGGCACGTTATTTTCCTGTAAGTTTGGATTTAATTTTCACAGCATGTTTTTGTTAGCATTTTGTCTGTTAACACCAAAAATTTTAAACCAGTTGATCAAAAACTGTAGATTTTATTCAAGTTTTCAAGCACCATGTCACATCAAGTTTACATCAAGCTAGTGTTATGCAGTTTGCTAGAGTTCAGCTCCCCAGCTTCAGCTCTAAGTTCCTTAAATTTAGCATACAGTTAGATGTCTCCAAAATCCCCTACCATGCCAAGAATTTGATCACTAGGACCTAATTCCTTCGAAATATTAATGAAAAACTTTATTTTTCCATTAAAAACCCATTGTTGCGCTGTAAGACTGCCTAATATCAAAACCACTGATCTGACTTTGATCATATATAATATACATATTTTTCTATACATTCACTATGCACATGCCAGAAATGATGTCAGTATTGCGTAATTGTTTTAAGTTATAGGCCCAAACATAATGCACTTTTTAAAAAATCAAGAAATATATTTACTCCCTTAACAAGAGGATTGCTGAAGCTAGAGATTAATTGTCAGGGATGTAACATTATTTAATCAAGATTCAATTGAATACCCAAAATTAGTTCTGAATTTTTAAAATTTTATAAGTTATTAGTATAAATATAAAATTAGTACCTTAAATTTTGCCCAACTTTGACCATGGCACGTTTGTTTCCTGAGAGCACTGTTGATATAATTTTCATATCATGCACACATAAGGATTTCATCTTTGTAGTTTAGAAAGCTGAAAGAAATTTGCCAAATATTGTAGCTTTTATTAATGTTTTTATGAGACCCCAACAGACCCAGGCTTAATCCAGCCCCTCTTCAGTCACCTGTATGTTGACCTTTCATCAGATTATGCATGCTTGAGCGAAGCATACACTGGGGCAGCCAGGCAGCTAATGCCCAGCCACAGTTGATCCAGGTGTCCAACCCAACTCATCTAGTAGTTGTTTTGAAAAACAACATAACAATAAACAATAAATTAATAATTTTGTATTGTTTTTTTATAACAAATTAAAAAAAAAAAATTAATAGAAAAGGAATTTGTTAGTTGATGAGTAACAGAAAATTAACTTGCAGTTACTGATGATGTAAGAATCTTGTATGGATGGATAGAATGTCAATGTCAATGTTATTCCAAATAACACCATGCAGTCACCTATGGTATTTTTCAGTGAAATTTTAATGAAAAAAAAATAAATCATATTATTCATTACTAATCATTAGGGATCATATGAAGGAAATTTATGATAGACAAAGATGCAGTTGATAATATTAATCTAGATTCCTACTGTGTCTAGTGTGTAGATTGATGTGAAAGTAGTCCAAAGTGAATATATTAAATATTTTTAATATAAATAAAAGCAATAAAACCAGGTACTTATGATCATTATTTAAATTTGTGAATTTTGTATATTCTGTGCATGTATATTCTGGATTCTCAACATCTTTGTTTGGCTAAAACTGAATAAATACTAGACATGGTGCGAATGCTTTGCAAATGTATTTGAATACGAATATGAATATGTACTGCATTAAAAAATTTTATTGCATAAGAATGGGAATTCAGGTAAAAATGAAAGTATTTGAATACCAGTGCAGATACTTTCAAAATGTATTCATGAATGCATTCATGAATATATTCTATAATATTATTTCAATAATCATTTCAGTTATATTTTATTTAAAAAAATCATATGATTTTCTTATTTTTTTTTAATAAAAATTATATTGGCACAATATTTGTAATTTTTTTAAATAAATAGTTAAACTCTTTTATTATATGTGCTGCTTATAAGTTATATGGCCAAGTCAAAATCTGTGTGACAATAGCACTCCATTTGTTAATAAAATAAATGAAATCAATCCTCTTCCCTGTCTCCAAAGATACTATCAAAATCATACATAAGCTGAACACCAACAACTCATAATAAAGCTTATATTTATTACCACACAAAACAAGCATGTGCCTCTTTCCCAAATCATATTTTTTATCATATATAACAGCTGAGCGCGGTGACCCACGGGTCCCTTGTTCTTCATGACAGTCTTGTCAGAGTATTAGTTTGCAGTCGTATATTTAGAACTTTACTATAACCAAGTAGGAGGGCCCCTTTCCTCTTAGCTTCTCATATGCTTATATAAATGAAAAACATTACAATAGAATATTTTGCAAAAATTTCAAACTTCAGCTGAGCGCCGTGACCCATGGGTCCCTTGTTTTATTTTGGCCTTAGCCACATCTTTTATTGACTGAACTCAAGGTTTTTGAAATATCACAGTGTCTTCCATATAAAATTTTCACATATCTCATCTTTCTTTTTAGCTGTATTGCCAAATACTAGCACTAGTTACTTTTATCGATATTAAGTGTAAGAAAATATACAGGTGGGACCAGTAGATGTTACTTCTTAATCCTTCCCCACACTCTTACCATTTGATTTATTAAACTGTTTTCTCTCTGACTCATAACTATATTTCTTACTATTAGTTAGTGACATAGATACACAATTTCCCTTTTCAGGCATTTTCCAGTGTCCTTGTACATTGGTCAACTTGTATTATATGACCTAGGGATTTGAATTGAAACTGATGTATGCAGTCATGTTAATACAGGGGGCTATATCCTGAGTAAAAGCCATATTTTAAGAAAAAATATACAAATCCAAACAAAAAAAAAACAATTAGAATTGGCGAAGTTTCAAGATGAAATATTATTTTTTATTTCAGAATTACAACGGCAGTTAGGGACAAGTGAGGAAAGAACAGAACAGTTACAAGAAGACAAATCTAAACTGGTGGGTATCACCATGGTGACAAAAAGGTCAAGGTTATGTCATGGGAGTGGTTCTTCACTTAGAACAAATTTTAAAGGAATTTAAAAAAATAGTTTCTTTAGACCAGTTTAAAGAAACTGGCACTCAGCAAAATAATAGAATTGTTTTGTATCAAATTTGTAACTTTAATCAGGTAATTAATCTCTCTTTTTGAACATGTGCTCAGTCTTCAGAATGACTTTAAAGAATGAAACATAATTAATAGTTTGCCAAGAATTTAATGGTATTATACAAATATTAATCTTGTGAAAAATGCATTCAAACTTTTGTTTGTCTGTGTCAGATTGTATCATTTTATTGAGTTCATTACTGTCAAAAGAAATATTAAGTTCTTGATGTTGCTTATTTATATGAAGAAATTTTGTTGTTGCAAGGTGGTATTTCATTTATGGTAATGGTAATTTTGATAAAGTAGGTCTTTATTGATATTTTATCTGGGTGAAATTTAAGCATTTAGAAAGCTTGAGAATTGGTGTTCAGTAGAGGCTTTGAAACAGCAGCATATAAAACCACCGCTACGCACACTCTGGCTCGGCAGATTGCATGATGTTTGAAACAAAACTAGTGAATATCATTTATTGCATGAGCATATAGCAAGTCCACAACTGTAGACAGTTATCTGTTTCGTATATGGTTTCATCACTGCATGAATATACTGATTTAGTTGCTTTCCTGTGCTAAGTGCTTTCGTTATGGTCAGACTTTTTTGTATTTTGAAGGAGGGTCAGATATCGGACCTGATGAAACACTCGGGCGATTCCTCCGAGCAACTCACACTCCTTAACGATCAGCTTCGAGAACGGGATAGGTTAGTCCCAGGCCTCTATGCTACTTTGCTGTGCACACCACTGTATTCAGTTGCTATGGCAACATTTCTGTTGCCTTGACAGCACTAGCTACAGCACTTGCTAATTTTTTTTGTGTAATATAATAAATCCTGTCCTTAAGTATTGTGGTAAATATAAAAAATTAATATATTATATCATTGTGTACTTTATTTTTTTTTTTCATCTATTCCACTATGTTTTGCAAAAGTAGACCATGCATCAGTATTGTTGACAGTTTATGCATGATCTGTAGCCCACTGAGCACTAGTTCCTGCACTGGTACTTGTCCATGCATACATTATGTTATTGCTTATGGGCCAGTCCTTGTTAAATGTTCATCCTTATGATTCACATTAACCTTGTGTTGCTATGTATCAAGCTTAAAGTGATGTCAGCCATTATGTATTAGTATTTATATCATTACTCCTGTTGTAAATACCTAGTCTGAGAGGCTTGGGTTGTGTTCTCCCTGCTAAGAGTAGGTTTATATTGTATTTTGTTGCAGCTGTTAACCCAGGTATTGTATCCTTTTGTTTCAGTCATTTCTCCCAGTATTGTACTCTTTGTGTCAAGTCACCCCTTCCCATTGGTCATAGTTAATGTTGCCAGTCTAAATTTTGTTTAATAAAGACTGTATAACTGTATTCTGAAAAACATGTACAGCAGGTCCATTTCTGTTTTGATAAATATTACAAAACTTGTGATTTGTGATGTAAGAACCTGGCTTTTAAAAGTGATTCAATGTACCTCAGGAATTTTTGAGAAGTCTCAAGGGAAGCAATGACAGTTGTTTTGAAGTATATGTTTTAATGTATACCTCAAAGTATATTTCAAGAAGTAAAATCAAATTTACATGCCCTTATCATTTTAGGTTGGAAATTTGACTAGTCAGCAAATGAAAAGGATTCATTAGTAATATATGGATAAATAAATCTGGCTTACACAATAATGATAATTTTATGAAGCATCAGTCCACTTTGACTAAGGCTGCTGACTATGAAATAGTTTTTCTACAAACTGTCTTATTAAAATTGACAAGAGAAATTGAACCAGCAACATATGTTCACTTTACATGATACTGTGGCAAATGATTTATGATTGCACTGTATCAAATAATATTACAGAAAACTCGAGGAGCTACAAGCCGCCTTGTCCGCTTCTACTCTCGAGGCTGGAAGGCTAAATGACCAGATCTCACATCTGAAGACAGAAGGAGAGAGAGAGGTGGAGAAACTGACCAATAAGCACAACAATGAGATGAAAAACCTGCAGACAAAACTTAACGATGCTGTAAGTCTTGTGTGGCTACACCTGATTACACTCACGTGTGATTGCCCCCTTCATTCATTCAGTATGTTAGTTATACCAAGCAGCATTTTGATTCATCCTTGAACATATTGTTATCTCTACTTCAGTCCTGTCTCATTTTGTAACTTTTGAATAGAAACCTCAAACTTGATATTTACATGACCCACCACTTAAGCATGAAACCTACTGATCTTGGGGTTAGATGTTGAAAGGCGGAGGTCATAGGTCAAGGTTAGTTTGACAGATATTGGTTCATGCCCATTATCCTGACTGTATGACACTCAGCTGTCCAGTATTAGACTCCTGACTGTATGACACTCAGCTGTCCAGTATCATAATCTTGCCTGTATGATACTCAGCTATCGAGTATCATAATCCTGACTGTATGACACTCAGCTGTCGAGTGTCATTAACTTGTCTGTATGACACTCAGCTATCCAGTATCATAATCTTGACTGTATGACACTCAGCTATCCAGTATCATAATCCTGGCTGTATGACACTCATCTGTCAAGTATCATAATCCTGACTGTATGACACTCAGCTGTCCAGTATCATAATCCTCACTGAATGACACTCAGCTATCCAGTATCATAATCTTGACTGTATGACACTCGGCTATCCAGTATCATAATCCTGACTGTATGACACTCAGCTATCCAGTATCATAATCCTGACTGTATGACACTCAGCTATCAAGTATCATAATCCTGTCTGTATGACACTCAGCTATCCAGTATCATAATCTTGTCTGTATGACACTCAGCTATCCAGTATCATAATCCTGACTGTATGACACTCAGCTATCCAGTATCATAATCTTGTCTGTATAACACTCAGCTATCCAGTATTATAATCCTGACTGTATGACACTCAGCTGTCCAGTATCATAATCTTGACTGTATGACACTCAGCTATCCAGTATTATAATCCTGACTGTAAGACACTCAGCTATCCAGTATCATAATCTTGCCTGCATGACACTTAGCTATCCAGTATCATTATCTTGTCTGTATGACACTCAGCTATCCAGTATCATAATCCTGACTCTATGACACTCAGCTATCAAGTATCATAATCCTGACTGTATGACACTCAGCTATCAAGTATCATAATCTTGTCTGTATGACACTCAGCTATCAAGTATCATAATCCTGACTGTATGACACTCAGCTATCAAGTATCATAATCCTGACTGTATGACAATCAGCTATCCAGTATCATAATCCTGACTGTATGACACTCAGCTATCAAGTATCATAATTCTGACTGTATGAGACTCATCTATTCAGTATCATAATCCTGTCTGTATGACACTCAGCTATTCAGTATCATAATCCTGACTGTATGACACTCAGCTATCCAGTATCATAATCTTGACTGCATGACACTCAGCTATCCAGTATCATTATCCTCACTGAATGACAGTCAGCTGTCCAGTATCATAATCCTCACTGAATGACACTCAGCTTTCCAGTATTATAATCCACACTGTATGATATTCAGCTATCCAGTATCATAATCCAGACTGTATGACACTCAGCTATCCAGTATCATAATCCTGACTGTATGATATCAGCTAACCAGTATCATAATCCTGACTGTATGACACTCAGCTATCCAGGATCATAATCTTGCCTGTATGACACTCAGCTATCCAGTATTATAATCCTGACTGTATGAAGCTCAGCTATCCAGTATCATAATCTTGCCTGTATGACACTCATCTATCGAGTATCATAATCCTGACTGTATGACACTCAGCTATCAAGTATCATAATCCTGACTGTATGACACTCAGCTATCAAGTATCATAATCTTGTCTGTATGACACTCAGCTATCAAGTATCATAATCCTGAATGTATGAGACTCATCTATTCAGTAATCCTGAATGTATGAGACTCAGCTATTCAGTATCATAATCCTGACTGTATGACACTCAGTTAACCAGTATCATAATCCTGACTGTATGACACTCAGCTATCCAGTATCATAATCCTGACTGTATGACACTCAGATAACCAGTATCATAATCCTGACTGTATGACACTCAGCTATCAAGTATCATTATCCTGACTGTATGACACTCAGATAACCAGTATCATAATCCTGACTGTATGACACTCAGCTATCCAGTATCATAATCCTGACTGTATGACACTCAGCTATCCAGTATCATAATCCTGACTGTATGACACTCAGCTAACCAGTATCATAATCCTGACTGTATGACACTTAGCTAACCAGTATCATAATCCTGACTGTATGACACTCAGCTATCCAGTATCATAACCCTGACTGTATGACACTCAGCTAACCAGTATCATAATCCTGACTGTATGACACTCAGCTATCCAGTATCATAATCCTGACTGTATGACACTCAGCTAACCAGTATCATAACCCTGACTGTATGACACTCAGCTATCCAGTATCATAACCCTGACTGTATAATACTCAGCTAACCAGTATCATAATCCTGACTGTATGACACTCACCTAACCAGTATCATAATCCTGACTGTGTAATACTCAGCTAACCAGTATCATAATCCTGACTGTATGACACTCAGCTATCCAGTATCATAATCCTGACTGTATAATACTCAGCTATCCAGTATCATAATCCTGACTGTATGACACTCAGCTATCCAGTATCATAATCCTGACTGTATAATACTCAGCTATCCAGTATCATAATCCTGACTGTATGACACTCAGCTTTCCAGTATCATAATCCTGACTGTATGACACTCAGCTATCCAGTATCATAACCCTGAATGTATGACACTCAGCTATCCAGTATCATAACCCTGACTATATAATACTCAGCTATCCAGTATCATAATCCTGACTCTAAGACACTCAGCTATCCAGTATCATAATCCTGACTTTATGACACTAAGTTATCCAGTATCGTAATCCTGACTGTATGACACTCAGCTTTCCAGTATCATAACCCTTTCTGTATGACACTCAGCTTTCCAGTATCATATCAAGATAGGTCATGATGGTGTCTTCAGGAAGATCTGAAATGAGGTTATGAAGATGTTTATTATCTTGGTTATGGAGCTAAAACAGCTTTCAACACCTTAGAAGATCTCTCTTTCTTAATAAAACTTAATAAAATGCCAGCTTTCTAAGGACTTACTGGATGGATTTTTAGCTCAGCAGACTATAAGTCATCTGAGTTTTAGTCGTAGTCCTTTATACGTCGTCCGCCGGCTGTTAACAGGGCACATTTTGAAACCGTTCGACCTACGAATCCAAAATTATGCCAACAGTTAGATGTCCCCAAAATCTCCTACCATACCGAAAATTGGGTCACTAGGACTTCGTTCCTTTGAGATATTAAGGAAAAACCTCAGTTTTTAATTAAAAACCCACTGTTACACTTCAAGATTGCTTGATATTAAAGTCATGATAGGTCAGTATTGCATAATGTGTTGAAGTTATGGGCTGGAATATAATGCACCTTGTAAAAAATCAAGAATTATATTTACCCACTTAACATAAGAATTGCTGAAGCTGGAGACTTTTTTTCAGGGATATAACTTTATTTAATCAAGATTCAATTGTTTACCCAAAATTAGATCTGAATTTTGCAATTTTTTTAAGTTATTGGCATAAATTAAAAATCAATAACTAAAATTTTGTCCAACTTTGGCCATGGCACATTTTTATACATAAATACATAAGGACTTAATCTTTTAAAATCTGAAATTTCAAAGGAATTGATTGAATAAAGAGAAGCTTTTATTCAAGTTTTCATACACCATGTCAAGTGTTGTTTACATCAAGCCCACCTAGTACAGCCTTCACCTGTGTTATGTAACCCACTCTAGGCAGCTTGCCTTGGCTCAGCTTGGCCACTGCTGGCAGGCTTCCCCTCTGCCATGCATGCCCAGCTCCCCCCCCCCCCCCACCCCAGATAGAGCATAAACTAGATGAATGATAAATTTGATTCATTCGTATTCTAGGCTTTTGCTACATTTTAGATTTTGTATTGTACCACCAGGGTTACAGTGATTAAAGTACACATTTAATTGTGTCCACAAAGTGGTGTATTGCTATGAACGTTTGGATGTTCATCAGATAAGGAATTCCTTACTTCAGAAGAATAGAAACTTCACCAGGTGTGAAATTGAATATTAATCCCAGTAATAAATTATAGCTGAGATAGTAATTAGCATAATGATATTGTCTGTCCCTCATTCAACCAACAGTGTGTATACTTTATTTGAAAAAGATGTTTTTATTTTATCAAATTTACTGAACCTTTTAATTTTGGTGAATAAAATTATGTCCTGAAACTCCAATGTACAAAACTTTTTAATAGTACTTCAAGGAATACTTTGGAAGTGGTTAATTTTGTGTGTCTGAATTTTTGCGCATTTATCATTTAGCGCAGTTCAAATTTTCGCACATTTATCATTAAGCGCAGTTCAAATTTTCGCGCAAATCCATATGTAAGGTGATTAGTTGTGTATCAAATTATTAAAAAAAATATATTACAAAAGACAGGTTTGTAACGTAACCTACATCCCAACTAACAACCTTTGGGTGACCGCTTACATGCCATAGGCGACTGGTCGAGTACCGTTACTGC
The DNA here is from genome assembly GCA_026874595.1 of Sipunculus nudus. NCBI lineage: Eukaryota > Metazoa > Annelida > Sipuncula > Golfingiida > Sipunculidae > Sipunculus > Sipunculus nudus. The sequence goes on along the minus strand of CM049312.1, from coordinate 46,043,919 downwards.
AAGGTGTGAACAATATGTTATTAATCAGGACTAATCACCTTTGATAATGCAGTGGTATTGCAAACAGCTACGTTGTTGACATCTGAGTAAGTTGTAGAATTTCTCTACAACAACAACTGTGATTATACTAATCAGAAGCAGCCAACTCTGTACGAACAACAAAGAGAACTGACAACAGTCATAGGTCGCTCTCAGCTTATTCATACTTCAAAGCTATAGGGAGGGCTAGGGGTGTTTTAAAAGGCTAGGCCTACTGATTGTTTCACAGTTGTTTCTACAAATCACTTTAAAAGAGACGGGGTCTTTCTTGAGAAATCACTTGCTATGAACTCTTATGCCAACATGACTACTCTAACATTCTGGTTGATTAAGCCTCAACTTAAGCGACCCTGCATGGGGGGATTACTAGGACCATGTGATTGTGTTGTCAGGCAGTATCGCTGCAATCTTCCGAACAATTGCATCAAATTTACGCGTGTTCTTATTTTAGCGCAAATCTAGCTCCCGCAAAAAGCGTGAAAATTAAAACCCTTCTAACAAAACAACTTTCAAAGTAATCTTGAAGATGCCATGTTGTGGCATTATTTTTTTTTAAATTAAGTTTTAACATTTGTGATTTTAAAATAATAAAATATATGTGTATGCTTAATATGTCCTGATGTGAGCTAAGCTCTGGATAAATAATGATTGCAACATACAATTCTGATATTTTAACTTATATTTTCAGATTTTTTTATTACTAATTTATAAAACTTGTAAATTAAAAAAATAAATATGATATTAACTATTAATGGTAAAAGATATGCTAAAAAAAAGGGTTTAATATAAACTTAAATGCATTATTCCCCTGAAAGTGAAATAAAGGTGTCTGTCCATTCTGTCCACTTGCCTGTCCATCTGTAAATTTTTCATATGCATCACAGTACCTCAAAACTTTTACTGTTTTTTTTCATTACAGTCTTGTCAGAGTATTAGTTTTGCAGTCAATTATTTGAAACTTTACTATAAGTAGGAGGGCCACTTCCTCTTAGCTCCTCATATGTTTGCATATATAAAAAACATTACAATAAAAATCAGAATATTTTGCTAAAATTTCAAACTTCAGCTGAGCGCTGTGACCCATGGGTCCCTTACTATGGAATTTTGTTTGCTGATTAATCATAAAGAATTTCAAGTGCTGCATGTTACTGGTGACTTTTATCCTCAGAGTTACACAATTAAAACACAACTTTATCCACCATTTGCAGAAAGCTCTTCTACACATCCACTTTATGTCAGCGTTTATATACATGACTCCCAGTGATTCAAAAATTTTAAGACTTCTGTTTGGTTACTTAACTACTGTAAAAGCTCAGTTCGCTCTGTTCTAACATATTATCAGGTTGGTTACTTAACTACTGTAAAAGCTCAGTTCGCTCTGTCCTAACATATTATCAGGTCTTCCTTTATATTTTCCAAGTATCACGCTGCCCATGCTAGAAGACCATAGGTCTTTGTGGGGCCCTGACCTGTCAGTGTTCTAGTTACTCTTTGATAGAAGGTTTAACAATTTTCTGTGCAGATATGCTGTAAGGTCCATATTCTGTTATTTCAGCAACAAGATATAGAAAAAGCTAGCAATAAACTCCTCAAAGCCCACGAGTCTCACACTGAGGAATTGACAGCACTCAATCAGAGACGTGAGACTGAGGCCAACGAGCTGCGTACACGCCTGGAGGCAGTGAGTGCTGAGCTAGGAACTGTCAAAGAACAGATCAGCTCAGCACACCAAAGTGTAGCAGACTTAACAGCTGATAGAGATAATGTTAAGGTAAAGTCACTGGTTCTTTATATACATCTAGGAAAGGTAGTGTTGAAATTATGACTCAAAGTATAGGGATATCCAGTGTCAGTACATACCAGCTGCATTAAAGTTGCAACAACACAGTACTTGTATTTATAGGGACAGTCTTGCATTTGTTCAGTACCATATTTCCTGGATCAGACGCCAGGCCATAGATAGTCGCCTGCTTTATTTAGTCGTGGGGGGGGGGGGGGGGGGATAATGTCTCAGAAAAATAAAGCTGGCCTTAAATAGACGCCGGTCTTGTTCAGAAGCCGGATGTCAGAGTAGTTTCCATGTTTGCCGCCAGATATCTTTTCCCATCACTAAAACTGGTGAAACTTACTGATCAAATTGACCAGAGATTGTTGCATGAATTTTGGTTTGTGTTTGTGTTGATAATATATTTAATTCCACTATAAATCTCTCTTCTTCTTACATGCATGCCTGTTTCCATAAGGGACATCAAATATTCCCGAATCATCCATTATGCTTCATGCTGATCATTGATCCCAGTAAACGCTACACAAATACGTCAGCAGTGAGAAGGCTAACACTCACTGCTGTCAAGCTTGTTTAAAATATTTCCCCTTGACTAAAGTGGTACAACTTGGTATGGTGAGTGTCTACCTCACAGATGGTTGAACAGAACTGTTCATATACATTTTGCACATTTCTTGTGTAGCATGAAATGGTGTAATTTATAGCTACTGTCAAGCCAAATTACACTCCTTGCTTTCTTTTTAAAGCACCCAATGTTACCAAAACCACATTTTTAAGATAATTTTAAAAGTAATAAATCATATTTACTCCTGTTGATAACTTTACATCAAGTATAATATTCCCAGTAGTAAATGTCATCTACCAGTATATACCAGGTCGGAAACACTTGAATATGCTGTATCAAGCTGAAATAGTTAAAAGTTGGAAGGAAAGTGTCATGAAAACGATTTACACAATGCTGTGTTATGTACCAACCGGATGTAGGTCAAAAGCCCCCCCGGTGAAAAGCCCCCCCCCCCCCCCCGGTATTAAGCCCCCCCGGACAAAAGCCCCCCCGGTCAAAAGCCCCCCTACCTTAATGATAAAGAGGACAAAAGCCCCCCTCCAATATATTTATATCTATATCTATGAATATATAATGTAAATACAAACAATGTGTGTTATCTCATATAATTATTTAATTAAATTCAAAATTCATACTTACAATATATCTTATAGTTAACAATAGAAATATCAATCTATACTTTACATAATTACCTGACCCACACTAGTAAATTGTTATTCAAGACTTAGGGTACTAAAACTGATACTAATAACAACATAAATGGTCTCAATTATCTGTTAATTAGGAAACCACTCCCATGGGACAGTTTCACAGGACCTGTTTCACCTGAATGATTATTGAAGGAGTGGCTTCATTATAAAGCTCTAGGACCAAAGCCCTTTCCCCCTCCAATATAGAAATATCTTTATCCATCTATGTGTCTCTCTCTCACTCTCTCTCTCTCTCTATTTATATATATGTATATATTATATTATATTCTTATTATATTATATATATAGACTATGTAAATATATGTATAATATGTGTATTATCTCATATAATTCTGTTAAGTATGCATGATTAATATATAGTAGTCATATAAAATATTTTAAAATATATATTATATTATACACAGTATAATGATATATGACTATACAGGATCAATTTCATTAATATCATTGATACATATAATAAAACTAATTTTAGCTCCCAATTTTTAACTCCCAATTCAAGTGAGAAACTATATATATATATATATATATATATATATATATATATATATATATATATATATATAATGTAAATACAAACAATGTGTGTTATCTCATATAATTATTTTATTACATTCAAAATTCATACTTACAATATATCTTATAGTTAACAATAGTAATATCAATCTATACTTTACATAATCACCTGACCCATACTAGTAAATTGTTATTCAAGACTTAGGGACTAAAACTGATACTAATAACAACATAAATGGTCTCAATTATCTGTTAATTAGGAAACCACTCCCATGGGACAGTTTCACACGACCTGTTTCACCTGAATGATTATTGAAGGAGTGGATTCATTACTTCAAGGGACTCAAAGTTACCTTTAATAGTTATTTAAAAAAACATTTTTTTTGGGGGGGGCTTTTGTCCTCTTTATCATTAAGGTAGGGGGGCTTTTGACCGGGGGGGGCTTTTGTCCGGGGGGCTTTCGACCGGGGGGGCTTTTGTCCGGGGGGCTTTTGTCCGTACCCCGTACCAATCACCCTCCCACTGTATTTCGATGGAACCAATATTACTAGTTGTACACAGTGCACAGTTAATGGAAGAGCCACCCCATATTCAGATAATACCTGGTCGGAAATGCTTGAATACTCTGTTTCAAGCTGAATCAGTTAAAAAACAGGAGGAAAGTGTCATGAATTACGCTGTGCAGTATAAGTACCAACCCCCTGTATTTTTATGGAACCAATGTTTCAAGTAGCACATGGTGCACAGTTAATGGAAGAGCCACCCTGAGTTCAGAGGGAAACTATGTTACCAACTGCACACCATGTAAAATAAATGGAACACCCACATGAAAAACCAGGGTGTCTGGTTCTGAGAGGCCCGCGCCAACAGATTCTTGTGGACAACTGCTAAATCTCCTGCTGTGATTCCCTGTAAGTTCTTATGTTGGTGCTCCAATTGTGGAGATTGCGCATTTGTGTGTGTCTTTTATTCCTATGGAATCTAAGTTTATTTCATAAACACAATCCGTGTACTGGTGATTTTTAGCTCAGCTGAATATAAGTCATCTGAGCTATAGTCGTGGTCCATTGTCTGTCCGTCTGTCCGTCCATCCGTCAGTAGAAGTGGCACGTTTTGAAACCGTAAGATTTAGGAATCCAAAATTTGACATAATGTTAGATGTCTCCAAGATCCCCTACCAAGCTGAAAACTGGGTCTTTGCGACTTCATTCCTTTGAGAAATTAAGGAAAAACCTCAATTTTTTATTTAACTCTCATGTGATCATTCGAGATTCTACGAGATGTGCATGCACATGCGCGGAGGTCAATGAGCGTTGGCCTTCTTGGAGTAAAGAAGTATTAGATTTGGACTTTATAACACTCTGCTTACGTGTTTTTGGTGTACAACTGTTTCCAATAGACATTTGGAAATGCCGAAGGGGCATCTACAACTGTGCAAAAGCACAGGATGGAGAACAGTGCCGCTGATTTAGTTGGCCAGATTCTGCAGCAAGCGCAAGTGAACACTGCTGCCGGGGGGTCAGCAAAGTAAGCTGGTCCCAAGTCTCCTGTCGCTGGTACAAGCACCCATCTTGCGAAAAGACATAAAGACTAATGGCAAATGCGTTTTCAATGGGAAATCACACAACAGCGCCATCCACAAGGAAAGTGGCGGCTCTGGTCAAAAAGGCCAGGGGTCAACACAAGGGTAACCACAGAATGGCGGCCATAATAAACACGCAGACACGCAAGCCAAATCTGGGTTACATGAGCTTTGCCAGAGATGCGATACCGAGGCAGCGGCTGGGTCACGTGACAAAGGAGACCACAACCGTGGGCAGAAGAGGTCACATGACGACCAAGATGGCCGTGCCCATGGCACTGACAGCTGTCAAAAAACCCGCGTCTGACGGACGAAACTCTTCAAAATCCAGCTCTCGCACTGACAAGGAGCATGGAAGCCATAACAAGAGGCACAGCTCTCGTGAGTATGATGATATTAAAAAGGATCTGAGGTCAGTTAAAGAACAAATGGGCAAAATTAATGAACTGTTGTCTACGTTTGCACCAGTGGTGACAGAATTGAAACGGGCCTACGATGCATGTAATGATCCTGATGAGGTTGAGTCGCAAGATGAGATGGAAATCCACTCTGACCATGAAAAAGGAATTCTGTCAGATGATGAACCTCAGGGTAAAAGACAAAAGATCAGTAACCATGATGCCACTCATGAGTCTGACAACATCTCTGTTCCTGGTGATAACAAAAACCTTCAGTGTCTCAACGACATTTTCGCCGCAGTTAGCAGTGAGGAAATTCGGGGACCAGAAATTCAGGACAAGGTGGCAAAAAACATAAATACTGTTCTAGAAACACACCGGTATGCCTAAAAAACTTCTAGAAGATAAGGCCAAGGCTTACCATACGCCAAAGAACTGTGAATTTATGACACAAATAAAATGCAATCACAAACACTGGGGCACGTTAGGGCCAGCGACAAAACACAATGACAAGGTCCTGCAAGGATGGCAAATGAACATGTTTCATCAATTTACACCTTTCCTCCAACTAGTAGACACATGTGCCAAGATATTGAAGGGGAAGGTGACATGCCTAGCCCAGTGGAGCTGCTTTCAAAAGTGAGTGATGGTATTACCATCATTGCAGGACAGACATGGGGTAATAGTAATAGATAATAGTAATAGGCATTAATTCAATTACTTTTCGTCAGTAATAGGTGATCATAGATAAAAGCCAGTCCAAAAATGTTGAATAATAGTAATAGTAATAAGCAGATGAGTAATAGATCAATAGCTATTACTTTAACTATTACCAGTCATGGAGTAATAAAGAATTTGTGGGTCTGAGTGCAAGTCAGCAGGAACACTGATGAGGGCCCCAGCTGAGGTGAACCTGCAAGCTTTCATGCTCATTAACAGGTGACACAGGCTTATCCTAGGCCATGACGTTCTCACTAACAACAATAGCACAGGATGACTGCATTGTTGGTACATCAATGAAGGTGTTTCCATGAATACTGAATAGCATGAAAAGCTCTTTACAATCAAAGCACAGTACAACCATTCCCTTTGATGTTTGTGTATAAGCAACTGATAGCTGGGGCAGAAGCCAGTCAGGCAGATTACCAAAGGTTAACTCATACCTGGTGATTGTTTCCCAACTAAAAATTGTGACTATAACTGTACCTTTTTAAACACAAATCTGTGACTATTTCCTTTCCAATCTTGTGGCTTTCTTCTGTGACTTTATTTCCTACCCAGAATTGTGACTTTTATTTCCTGTGTGTGACATATTTCTTGCAATCATATTGTCACCAGTCAGAAAGGAACACTCCATGAAAACCTTGTTGGCCTTATGTTATAAACATGACTCACCTCCCAGATGAAACTGGATGACAATAGTGTGGAAGTACATTTGCTTTCAGGCAGAAAATGAAATGTACATGTAATCTGAGTTAGTGTTTCTTTCACAGTAAACTATGCAACTGCATTCAGTTGCAATTTGAATTTTGTTAAATTACAAAGGATTTCAGTTATGTGAAACAGGTAAATTATAATAGTAACATTTTCAGATACCCACCCTGATACAATGAAGGCAACCATACTCTTATGATGAGGACAAAGTTTGCACATCGCCAAGGCTCACTGATTATTGCAGCATCTTAATAAACTAGGTATCTATGAGTAGGCAAAAGAGAAACCCCCTGAAACAGCCCTCAAGCCCTTATCTTGCCTCTCTTGCCTACTTCAGCCCCTGTCGAATGCGTCTTTAGGACTGCAGGAATAATCTTCAGACCAGATCGTTGCTGGGTGTAGGACATTCCCCCCTCCCCCTCTTTTGGATTACTCAATTAAAAATAACTCAAAATTAAAATTTACTATATATTTTATATTTTTGGTTAAATATACAAAAACAATATCAGTGTATACCTTACAAAATAAAAATAATAAGTCAAATGAAAATGCAAATAATCAGTATTTGACGAATAATCATTCATGATAATAAAGATGTATATATTATTGACGTTTATATTGTTGATAATCAATTGACAAAAGTGACTCATTAATTATCTATATATTCAATATTCTTACTACTGCACAGTTACTCTTGCACTGTGACAGGTTTCACTTTAAAGAATTTTAAATGTAGCCATACATTTTAAAAAATAATATAAAATTTAAAATAAAGCTTGCAAAATTTGGGAGGGGGGGGGGGTCTTGTCTGTACCACACTGTTGCCACCTGGGGGATTTAACAGCTTATGTTCATCAGGTGCAATGGACACTTCATTTAGTTATGAACTATTCATGCACCATTCCTTGTTTATTTTGTGGTTGGTAACATTTTAGTGTGGCCTAACGAGTGATCAGCATAGGATTCTTCAAGATTAAATGTTTTTACTTATTTTTATTTAACTAATAATAGTTAATAGTTAAGTAATAGGAATAAAGTAATAGTAATAGCCACCTATTACTTTTGGTGAAACACTGTAAATAATAGTTAATAGTAATAGGCAAACACCCAAAGTAATAGTAATAGGCCCTATTATTGAAATCAGTAATAGGCCCCATGTCTGTGGCAGGAGTAGCACATGAAATCTCCATGCACAGGAGAGAGCTTATTAAACCAGATCTCAATGACAGATTTAAGTTGCTTGCTTCTTCCCTTAACCCAGTCAACAGCTACTGTTTCGGGACCAACTTGAACAGAATGTTAAGGACATAGAAGAAGCTGCGAAACTCACAAACAAAACCCAGAAAAAGAGAGATGCCAAAAACTATGGCTACATGTCCAAGAGCAGCTACAGCTATGGCAACAAGGGCCACACCCCTATTTTAGGGGCAAAGAAGCACAACTTCAAATCAAATCAGGCTCCTGTCAAGACAGGGAAAAAATGGCCATGGAAAATGCCGCACAAGAAGGATCATTACTAAAAGATCATGTAAGTCAATGTCACTTCAATGCAGGAAACATTTAGAATCACATGCATGACTGGCAGAAGCTGACATCAGATCCAGTTATATTGTCATATGTGTCAGGAGCTCCTTTTGTTTTCACACAAACCCCCGTTAAAAAATCTGAACCAAAAATTTTGAACTTCAGTGATTCTGAAATGAAAATTGTTGATTCTGAGGTTAAAAAACTTTTAAGCAAAGGGGTTATTACCTCATCTCTTGATGAGCCTGGGCAGTTTGCCTCCCCTGTGTTTTTAAGACCTAAAAAAAGATGGAACACACAGGATGATACTAAATTTGAAACGGTTGAACAAATACATTACGTACCACCATTTAAAGATGGATACTATGCAAACATGTGTAAACCTAATGACAAATAACTGCTATATGACATCACTGGATCTGAAAGACGCGTATTACTCTGTCCCAATAGCATCAGATTTTCAAAAATACCTAAAATTTAGATGGCAGGGAAAACTTTACAAATATGTGGTTTTACCTAATGGACTTGCCCCAGCACCCAGGATTTTCACTAAATTACTTAAACCAGTCCTTGCTTTTTATGCCCCCGCCACAAAGTGGCCGAGGCATATAGTTTTACCCATGTCCGTCATTCCGTCCTTCTGTCATTCCGAAATCAAACAGTTGTACAGACTTTTTTTTCGCAATGCCTGCAGATATTGGCCTGATTTTTGGTGTGTGGGCAGATATAGACTAGTTACAGATCGAGTTCGCGTTTCGTCCCGGTTGACCTACTTATGACCGTTTTACGGCTCCTAAACTTAAAAAATTTCATGAAAAATAGAAATTTCATGACAAATACACATGTACGGACTTTTTTTCGCAATGCCTGCAGATATTGGCCTGATTTTTGGGGTACAGGCAGATAATGACCAGTTATAGATCGAGTTTGCGTTTCGTCCCAGTTGACCTACTTTTGATTGTTTTACAGCTCCTGAACATAGAAAATTTCCAGTTAAATATAAATTTTCATGACAAATACACTTGTACAGACTTTTCTTCGCGATGCCTGCAGATATTTGCCTGATTTTTGGTGTGTGGGCAGATAATGACCAGTTTCAGATCGAGTTCACGTTTTGTCCCAGTTGACCTATTTTTGACCATTTGACGGTGCTCTAACATAGAAAATTTCATAAAAAAGTGCACATGTATGGACTTTTTTTCGCAGTGCCTGCAGATACGGGCCTGATTTTTGGTGTGTAGGCAAATAATGACCAGTTACAGATCGAGTTCTTGTTTTGTCCCAGTTGACCTACTTTTGACCATTTGACTGCTCCTGAACATAGAAAGTTTCATGAAAAATAGAAATTTTCATAACAAATGCATATGTACTGACATTTTTTCCTAAATGCCTGCAGATACCACCCTGATTTTTTATGTGGGGGCAGATAATGACGGTTACAGATCGAGTTCGCGTTTCGTCCTGGTTGACCTACTTTTGATTGTTTTATGGCTCCTAAACATAAAAAATTTCATGAAAGACAGAATTTTTTATGGAAAATGCACATGTATGGACTTTTTTTCACAATGCCTGCATATACTGGCATGATTTTTGGTGTGTTGCTTGATAATGACCCGTTACAGATCGAGTTTGCATTTTGCCCGTGTTGACCTACTTTTGACCATACGACACCTCCTGAACTCAAAAAATTTTTCAAAATTTTACAAATGTTTCTAATTTGCCCCAGGCGGGGGCATTCGTGTCGTTCCGACACATCTAGTTTGAGATTGAAAGGACATATATCCAGCATATATCTAGATGACCTGTACCTCCAGGCTGACACATTTGAATCATGTGAGCAGAATATACTTGACACAGATGAGCTGTTGACAAGTTTGGGTTTCTTGGTTCATGACATAAAGTCAACACTAAAACCAGTTCAGGAAACAGAACATTTAGGATTTTTTCTAAATTCATGTTCAATGACTGTGTCTTTGACATCAGAAAAACAAAAAAGTTTTTTAGAAAGGGTGAAAATCAGAATGGCTCAGCCAAAATGTACAATAAGGCAAGGAGCCCAATTAATTGGGTCTCTCGTATCAGCATTGCCAGGAATTCAGCTTGGTGAGCTGCATTACAGGTCCCTAGAACTGAACAAAATACAAGCACTAAACAAAATAAAGGAAATTTTGACAGGCAATGGTATTTTGTAAAAAAGCCATGCAAGACCTTAATTGGTGGGTAGAAAACATAAATTCTCCCAAATACATACACGTAGAAAAACCACATGTTTTGCTTCCAACTGATGCCTCAAAAGAGGGGTGGGGTGCAGTATTGCAGGGTACGACTACTGGAGGTAGATGGCAGACAAATGAAAAGGACAACCACATTAACTATTTAGAACTTAAAGCAGCACAGCTTGGTTTACAGTCTTTTAAAACATTGTTTTCCGGCAAACATGTGCAGCTACAAATGGACAACAGCACAGCAGTGGCGTATATTCAAGATAAAGGGGGTACACTCTCTATTAAATGCAATGAAATCACAACAGAGATTTGGAAATGGGCAGTTCAAAACAAAACTTGGCTTAGTGCAACACATATCCCAGGTGTTGAAAATGTGGAAGCTGACAGACATAGCAGAAAATTTAATGATAGAACGGAATGGACTCTTAAAGCTGGAATCTTTAAAAAACTGACCTGTCTGTTTGGCAAACCCTCGATTGATCTATTTGCATCAAGAATGAACAACAAAACAAACAATTATTTTTCCTGGAAACCTGACCCAGGTGCTTGTGCAATAGATGCTTTTCAACATTATTCGTCTTATGACTTACACTATGCATTCCCTCCTTTCAACCTGCTAAACCAGGTGCTTCAGAAAATCCAAACGGACAGTGCAGATGTGTTAGTGATTGTTCCAGTTTGGGCCACACAGACATGTTTCCCAGTGCTCCTGAAGCTGTTATGCAGAGAACCAATTCTACTGCCTCCAATTAACAGGATCCTGACACTGCGGCACGAACAGGGGGAGACACTCCCACTCACACAAAAAATGAGACTGTTGGCATGTTTATTATTGGGGAAAGTCAACAAGAGAGGTTTTTCAGAAAAAAACTAAAAACATTATTATGCAGTCATGGGGTTCTTGGAACTAAAAAACAGTACAATACTTACATGAGAAAATGGATTAAATACTGTGCTAAATTCAGTTTTGATACCATTCAGCCAACATTACCCCAGGTCTTCGGGTTCCTCACATGAAAGGAAAACATCATTAGCCAGGGGTCTCTCACGGCGTACATCGGTGCGTAGCATCATTTGCGGTAAGAAAATGGGCTATTGTTTTGTAATAATTCATGGCAACATTTAATTCATTTATGAACATTATTGTATCCCCAGACAAAGTCGGGGGATACTATGTTTTCATACCGGTCCCGCCGCCGCCGCCGCCGCCGCCGCCGCCGCATATGAATCTTGTTGGCGCGATAACCCAAAAAATATTTCACGGAACATTACCAAACTTGGTATATGTATAGATATGGGTAAGAGGACGACGCCTATTTAAAATGAGGTCATGACCTTTACTAGGAGAGTGTCCTTGACCTTGAATAGGTCCAATTTTGGGGAAAATCCCACAAATTCTTTAATATCTCAAGAAATCTTGCATGGATTTATCCCAAAATCAAGTTGATGGAAGATCATGGATAGGGTTGTCATGTTCCAGAAACTGGTGGCGCCACCTATTATTCTTTACTTGTTTTCGTGCCGTTTAATACCCTAAAAATTGCCACCTTACAGCACTGTGAGCATTATAAGTCAAAAACTAATGGACAGATTTCTTTTAAATTATGCATATACATAGGTATGGGTTATGGGATGATGCTTATTTAAATTGGGGTCATGACCTTTCCTATGATAGTGGCCTTGACCTTGAATATTGCCATATATGGTGAAAATCACACACCTCTTATCATATCTCCAGTGTTGATAGCCATATGGATTTCAAACATGACTTATGTATGGCCCACCACTAAAGTAAGAACCCTATAGGTTCTAGGGTCATGAGGTCAAAGGTCAAGGTCACTGGACTGGCATTTTAAAAGATACTGTGGATGCATTTTAAGCCAAACTTTCATCCCAGGTCTTCCATCTTGAATATATAGCTCACTTGCCAATAATGGATGATCCATATAAATTTTGGGGTCACAAGGTCAAAGGTCAAGGCCACAGGAGCTATCTGTCCAAAAATTAGTTTCTGGATGATAATTCCTGCTTTTATTGATGTAATGATTTCAAAATTGACTTATATATGTCCCATTGAAATAGCAAGACCCAAATTGATTTTGGGGTCATGAGGTCAAAGGTCAAGGTCACAGGAAACCTCTTTAAAAAGATTGTGGATGCATTTTCTGCCAAACAAATCATCTCAGATCTTTCATCTTGCACATATAGTTCACCTGCCAAGAGTGGAAGACCCCTATCAATTTTGAGGTCACAAGGACAAAGGTGAAGGTCACAGGAGCCATATGTCAAAAAATTAGTTTCTGGATGATAATTCCTGCTTTTATTGATGTATGGATTTCAAACTTGACTTATATATGTCCCATTGGAAAAGCAAGACCCAAATTGATTTTGGGGTCATGAGGTCAAAGGTCAAGGTCACAGGACACATCTTTTTTAAAAAGATGCGGATGCATTTTCAGCCAAACATTTCATCTCAGATCTTTCATCTTGCACATATAGTTCATTGCCAAGAGAGGAAGAACCCTATCAATTTTGAGGTCACAAGGTCAAAGGTGAAGGTCACAGGAGCCATCTGTCCAAAAATTAGTTTCTGGATGATAATTCCTTCTTTTATTGATGTTTGGATTTCAAACTTGACTTGTATTTGACCTATTGGAAAAGCAAGACCGGAATTGAAATTGGGGTCATGAGGTCAAAGGTCAAGGTCACAGGAAACCTCTATAAAAAGATTGTGGATGCATTTTAAGCCAAACTTTCATCCCAGGTCTTCCATCTTGAATATATAGCTCACTTGCCAATAATGGATGATCCATATAAATTTTGGGGTCACAAGGTCAAAGGTCAAGGCCACAGGAGCTATCTGTCCAAAAATTAGTTTCTGGATGATAATTCCTGCTTTTATTGATGTAATGATTTCAAAATTGACTTATATATGTCCCATTGAAATAGCAAGACCCAAATTGATTTTGGGGTCATGAGGTCAAAGGTCAAGGTCACAGGAAACCTCATTAAAAAGATTGTGGATGTATTTTCAGCCAAACAATTCATCTCAGATCTTTCCTCTTGCACATATAGTTCACCTGCCAAGAGTGGAAGACCCCTATCAATTTTGAGGTCACAAGGTCAAAGATGAAGGTCACAGGAGCCATTTGTCCAAAAATTAGTTTCTGGATGATAATTCCTGCTTTTATTGATGTATGGGTTTCAAACTTGACTTATATATGTCCCATTGGAAAAGCAAGACCCAAATTGATTTTGGGGTCATGAGGTCAAAGGTCAAGGTCACATCTTTAAAAGGATGTGGATGCATTTTCAGCCAAACGTTTCATCTCAGATCTTTCATCTTGCACATATAGTTCACCTGCCAAGAGAGGAAGAACCCTATCAATTTTGAGGTCATAAGGTCAAATGTGAAGGTCACAGGAGCCATCTGTCCAAAAATTAGTTTCTGGATGATAATTCCATCTTTTACTGATGTATGGATTTCAAACTTGGCTTTGTTATTGACCCATTGAAATAGCAAGACCCAAATTGATTTTGGGGTCATGAGGTCAAAGGTCAAGGTCACAGGAAACCTCTTTAAAAAGATTGTGGATGCATTTTCTGCCAAACAATTCATCTCAGATCTTTCATCTTGCACATATAGTTCACCTGCCAAGAGTGGAAGACCCCTATCAATTTTGAGGTCACAAGGTCAAAGGTGAAGGTCACAGGAGCCATATGTCCAAAAATTAGTTTCTGGATGATAATTCCTGCTTTTATTGATGTATGGATTTCAAACTTGACTTGTATATGTCCCATTGGAAAAGCAAGACCCAAATTGATTTTGGGGTCATGAGGTCAAAGGTCAAGGTCACAGGACACATCTTTTTTAAAAAGATGTGGATGCATTTTCAGCCAAACATTTCATCTCAGATCTTTCATCTTGCACATATAGTTCATTGCCAAGAGAGGAAGAACCCTATCAATTTTGAGGTCACAAGGTCAAAGGTGAAGGTCACAGGAGCCATCTGTCCAAAAATTAGTTTCTGGATGATAATTCCTTCTTTTATTGATGTTTGGATTTCAAACTTGACTTGTATTTGACCCATTGGAAAAGCAAGACCGGAATTGAAATTGGGGTCATGAGGTCAAAGGTCAAGGTCACAGGAAACCTCTATAAAAAGATTGTGGATGCATTTTAAGCCAAACTTTCATCCCAGGTCTTCCATCTTGAATATATAGCTCACTTGCCAATAATGGATGATCCATATAAATTTTGGGGTCACAAGGTCAAAGGTCAAGGCCACAGGAGCTATCTGTCCAAAAATTAGTTTCTGGATGATAATTCCTGCTTTTATTGATGTAATGATTTCAAAATTGACTTATATATGTCCCATTGAAATAGCAAGACCCAAATTGATTTTGGGGTCATGAGGTCAAAGGTCAAGGTCACAGGAAACCTCTTTAAAAAGATTGTGGATGCATTTTCAGCCAAACAATTCATCTCAAATCTTTCCTCTTGCACATATAGTTCACCTGCCAAGAGTGGAAGACCCCTATCAATTTTGAGGTCACAAGGTCAAAGATGAAGGTCACAGGAGCCATATGTCCAAAAATTAGTTTCTGGATGATAATTCCTGCTTTTATTGATGTATGGATTTCAAACTTGACTTGTATATGTCCCATTGGAAAAGTAAGACCAAAATTGATTTTGTGGTCATGAGGTCAAAGGTCAAGGTCACAGGACACATCTTTAAAAAGATATGGATGCATTTTCAGCCAAACAATTCATCTCATATCTTTCATCTTGCACTTATAGTTCTCCTGCCAAGAGAGGAAGAACACTATCAATTTTGAGGTCACAAGGTCAAAGGTGAAGGTCACAGGAGCCATCTGTCCAAAAATAAGTTTCTGGATGATAATTCCTGCTTTATTGATGTATAGATTTCAAACTTGACTTGCATATGTCCGATTGGAAAAGCAAGACCCAAATTGATTTTGGGGTTATGAGATCAAAGGTCAAGGTCACAGGACACATCTTTAAAAAGATCAAGGTCACAGGACCAACATCTTCAACAAGATTGTGGATTGTTAGATGGAATAAACAATAAAAATGCCAAGTGTCAGTATATGCTGCTAAAAATGGGGGTCTGTTCTTGTAGGAGGGGGGCCTACTATGTCTGGGGATACTCTGGCACCTGCGGTGCCAAGAAATGTCTAGTTTGTATTGATTTCAGAATACGCCCTAAAAAAATGGTAATGGTGATTTTCTTAGGGCGTTAATGAAATTAATTTGTGGTGCCACCTGGTGGCAAGTGAACTTATTACAGCCGTGAATATGTAATCTCAGCAGATTTATTTATATATTTCAATCAATTAAATGTTATTTTACCCATTTGGTAATTTCAGTGGAAAGAAATAAATGAAAAATATATGTTTATCATAATTCTAAATTCGGACGGGGGGAGAAAAAAGGGAAAAAAAAACTGACAGGTTTGAACCAGGGAAACAAGGTTAACAGTTTAACTGTTCATGCGCCTCTAGCTAACCAAATGGCCACAGTTGCCCATGCAAATTGAAGTAGTTTTATTTGGGAGATTCTAATAAGATTCATACAGCGGGGGAAAAAATAAATGATTTCACGGACATTACTGGGATTTATCAAATGAAAACTCTTGAAGACAGCGGTATATCCTTTGTAGCTGCGGTTCAAAGCACTGACGATCTCCATCTAACCTATGATGTCTCATAGCATGCAGATCATGCCTGTGATCAGTGGTCTGTGCGAGATTTATCACAAGTGGATCGCTAGTATATTATCATCAGCTAATGTGATTATTGTCCCACTTAAAAATTCTTCTTATTCTGTTATTAAGTAAACAAAATATTATCGATTAAAACACATTTTTTACCTTGAGTTCTATTGTTCAAATCACATTCATGTTGTAACAAGTCTGAGGCAAAGATGGTCCATCGGTTCAGTTAAGTGACAGTTTTTCCTATTTACAAACATGAAGTCGCAAATCTGATAAAATTGTTCCGATAAATTATCATGTTACTGCCAGGCACTAGGACATAAAGATGTGTTGTTATCAGATGAACAGCGTCGACATTTGATTCATCTCCGCATGCAAATCCGTTTTAATCATAGCAACAATTATGGTTCATACGGACCGCTGGTGGTCACCAGCAATAGCCAATATCGGCACAGTACGTTGGTGTACGAATTCATATATGTATTATAGAAAAATATGTTTAAGAAAATTTATAGTGTGCGAACTTATGAAGGATACAAACTGATGTAGACATTACAGTAAATATGTTTTGCACTAGGACAGATCACATGATAGTAATTCATGTATTTTTATTAAAGTTCATATATGGTATATTGTTGTTCGTGTTCACACCTGCTTTGAAATCTCGTAGAATCCCGAATATTCAGGTGAGAGTTAAATTTTAAAATTAAACAAGACTTACCTCTTAAGTTGAAGTTTGATTGTAATTACCGTAATGTCTACATCAGTTCGTATCCTTCATTAGTTCGCACACTATAAATTTCCTGAATGATATTTTTCTATATTACATTTATGAATTCGTACACCAACATACTGTGCCGATATTAGCTATTGCCGGTGACCACCGGTGGTCCGTATGAACAGTAATTGTAGCTATGATTAAAACGGCTTTGCATGCGGAGATGAATCAAATGTCTACGCTGTTCACCTGATAACAACACATCTTTATGTCTTAGTGCGAGGAAGTAACATGATAATTTATCGGAACAATTTTATCAGATTTGCGACTTCATGTATGTAAATAGGAAAAACTGTCGCTTAAACTGATACCGATGGGCCATCTTTGCTTCAGACTTGTTACAGCATGAATGTGATTTGAACAATAGAACTCGAGGTAAAAAATGTGTCTTAATCGATAATATTTTGTTTACTTAATAATATAATAAGAAGGATTTGTAAGTGGGACAAAAATCACATTAGCTGATGATCATATACTAGTAATCCACTTGGGACAAACCTCGCACAGACCGCTGATCACAGGCATGACCTGGTGCTACAAGACATCAAAGGTTAAATGGAGATCGTCAGAGTGCTTTGAACCTCAGCTACAAAGGATATACCGCTGTCTTCAAGGGTTTTAATTTGATAAATCCCGGTTATGTCCGTGAAATATTTTTTTTTCCGCTGTATAAATCTGATTAGAATCTCCCAAATAATAACTTCCACATAACTCTTTGGTTACTGTGGCCATTTGGTTAAAGGCGCATGAACAGCTTTCGTGTGAACTATGTGCCACTGGTTCAAACCTACCAATTTTTTCCCCCTTTTATGTTACTCCCCGTCCCAGTTTAAAAATATGATAAACATATATTTTTTTTCATTTATTTCTTTCCACTGAAATTACCAAACGGGTAAAATAAACAATTTATTGAAATATATAAATAAATCTGCTGAGATTACATATTCACAGCTGTTATAAGTTCACTTGCCGCCAGGTGGCACCCCGAATAAATTTCATTAACACCCTAAGAGAATCACCATTACCATTTTATTAGGGCGTATTCTGCGATCCATACAAATAATGTTTGTAAATAAATTAAATGTTGCCATGAAGTATTACAAAACAATAGCCCATTTTCTTACCACTAAAGATGCTACGCTCCGCTGTAGGCCGTGAGAGACCCCTGGCTAATGATGTTTTCCTTTCATGTCCAAACTGTGAAACACTTTGTTGCTTGTTTGTTTACCAATAATTTATTTGATGTGTAATATTAAGGTGATCAGTGACTCCTGTCAATTTTGTTTCACCACAGCCGTGATCAAATAAATTTGTTAACATACTAATGAGGTACAAATTTAACAGTTTGGGGTAATGAATTACTGAAGTTCTATTGCCGGTAGCTGGATTTTTGACGATCTTTATGATCTTTTGTGCCGGTCTGTGGGTTACGAATGTTAAGTCTGTTACGGCCGGCAGTACAGGCCGTCCCGGTTACCCCCGACCGGCGCGGCTAAAACCCTGTATATTATACATATATACATATATACATATATATATATATATATATATATATATATAAAACACCGGTTTATAAAATGCCAGTTACGGGATAAACGGGATATCGTTTTCGTCACCAGCAGCGCTCACATATATTCCCGAACAAGTGTTAAATAATAATTAACATGGGAGTTGCCGTACATCATCTATTATCGCCCATCACCGGTTCTCAGGTGTCAAACGATCTTCTCTCCTGCAATATTCTAATTTTTCATATTTTACATATAATAATTCACACTCTGAGAAAAATAATTATTTTTTCCTGTACGAATTCAAGTAGACATTACGGTAAACTCTCATCTGGATCATTTTAGGGATTATATGCCCAGCCCTACAAGAAACCCATCCTAACTGTAGGCGTGAACACTCAGCTTCAACAATTGACCTCCACACATGTGCACGCACATCTCATATAATCCCTAAAAGTATCCAGATGAGAGTTAAACTACAATCAAACTTCAACTTAAGAGGTAAGTCTCATTTAATTTTAAAATTAAAAACCTATTTTCACACTTCAGGACTGCCTAATATCCGATCAAAACCAGTATTGTGTTTTCCCTCATATTTACCATAAATATTCCTCTATATAGTTCCTATGTACATGCCAGAAATTAAGTCTGTTAAGTATAATTTCTTTAAGTTATGGGCCCTAATAATGGACTTTGTAAAAAATCAGGAAAAATATTTACTCACTTAACATGAAAAATTTTGAAACTTGAGTCTATTTTCCCCAAGTATATAACTATGTTTAATTAAGATTCAATTGTTTACCTAAAATTAGATCTGAATTTTGTAAATTTTTTAAGTTATTAGTATAAAAAAAAAATCAGTACCTTAAATTTTGCCCAAATTTGACCATGGCACTTTTTTTTTCTGTAAGTACCATTGACTTAATTTTCACAGCATGTAGACACATATTTAATTTGTTTTAATCTGAAATTTGAAAATAAAATCTTGAAAATTAGGCTAGTTATTGATTTTTTTCTTGAGGCTCTTTTGTAGTCATTTGCTTGGATTACAGATTACTCCAAGTCACTGGAAGTCAGCTATGCCAGGGTTTCTGATTTGTTAAAGTCACTGGGGGAGATCCCCTGCTGTGACAGGTGTACAGTTATTCTCATATCACCATCCCAATCCACCCCATCCCCCCCCCCCCCCCTGAAACCCCACCCACCAAGTGTTATGCAGTAATTGTTATTGTTTTCACCATATCTCCTTAATTGTAATGCTGTTTCCACTCCAATATACAAAAACTTTCCTTGAAAAAGTAATTCAAGGTGTAATCCGGAAGATGCCATGTAGCATTTTTAAAGAAATCAATTTTCTTTTAAATGATTTTAACAAATATAATTAAACCCATCAGTATGGTTAAATTTATAAAATATGAAGCACCATATGGATAAATAAAGACACAATTTAAAATTGTGAAATCTAAATCAAGTATTATTTTTATATATTTATTGTTTTGCTGATTTAACTTGTGAAATCTAAATCAAGTATTATTTTTAGATATTTATTTTTTTGCTGATTTAAAAGATATATTTTTGAGGTAAAAAATAAATAAACATTTGTATGCATGATGTGGTGTTATCTGACAAGATTGAGATTTATAATGATGCAGTTGAGATTTATGAATCGACTTTTATATTCAGATATATGTTTTATTGGAAATGTAAAGAAATATAAACTTTATAATAAAAAAATTGATGTGATAAAAAAATGAGGATCTAATACAAACATTTGTTCATTATTTTCCTGCCTCAGCAGAATTGAAGATCAGGCTTTGTTTTCCATGCATGTATGTTGTTAATTAGTTATATTTCAAATGTATACATTTCATAAAATAAAAAATACATATATATTTAATAATTTATAATATATATAAAAAAAAACAAATTGAACAAATGTGTAAACTACTGAAATGTCAACAGTTAGTACAGATCATTTGTTCACAAACTGCTCACATGCTTCAGTTTCAACATTAGGAAACACATGGTCAGGTCACAAAATATTATTTGCAACAATTTCTTGCTCATCAATACAAACCAATCATATAAACCAACCATGGCTTATATTACACTTTATCTCCATTTGATATTATTTTAGATTTTTACCTTCAAGGTCAACTTCAGCTGAGCACAGTGACCCATGGGTCCCTTGTTTCAATTGTGTCCCCAAGTAGTGACCCGTGGGTTAATTGTTTTTTTTTTTTTATAATAATTTTTTTTGGTGGAGGTAACCGCCTCCATTTTTTTAAATGCTTGCTTTACTTAGTCTATATACAACCGCAGAATTTCCATTCCAGTTTCGGACTCCGTGACAGGGGCTTGCACACAATGCTCTAGCGTCAACCAGGCTCGGTGATTCACTCCTGCGGGTCCTGGGTGTGTCTCATCCCCATTGCTGGGTCATAAAACTGAGGAACCCCCGAAAAGCGCACTTGTCTGTGAGTGAAACCCGACTGTTGGGTACAGTCTCCCCATTGGGCCTGCAGAGCACCCACCCTGGGTAGGGGTCGACCGTGAAAAATCTCACAGGCTCAGCTGAGATTCGAACTCACGATCTCCCGGCTTTGAGCCCTGCGCTCTACCCCTGAGTCACAGAAGCCGGTTTTAATTGTTTTGACGTGTTCTTTTTAGCGAACCTGTGAGCTTATGCGATGGTGTGGCGTCGTCCAGCGTCCGTCGGCCGTCGTCTGTTGTCTATACGTTAACCCATACTATCTTGAAAATGGCAAGCGGTAGCATCACAAAATTTTATGCAAAATATTTGTCATCTAAAAAACTATATCGGATTTTGCTTACTTTTCGGCTAACTGCATTTTCTTAGATTTTATAGGGAAAAAGCTAAAAAAGCTTTAAAAATCTTCTTCTCCGAAACTGTTCAGCCAAATTGTCCAATATTTCACAGAAATGATTCCTGGAATAATCTTTCTCAAGTTTGTTCGAATGGTTTAAGTTCGGTGATTTTTGGCCGAGATACAGGAAGTTGAACTTAGTCATCTGTCCAAAAAAGCATAGTAAAATTACAATCTCAGAAAAGGCTGGAGCTATCATCACCAAATTTTATGCCAATGTTGTTCACATGAGACATATCTGAAATTGAGGTATTGGTGGCGCCACCTGCATCGACCTTTTTTGTATGGGGGTCATCAGTGCCCATATCACACTGACGGCTACAAAAAACTTCTTCTCTGAAACCATATGGCCAAATAGTTTAATATCGCACAGAAATGATCCTAGGGTAGTGCTTTCTGAAATTTGTTCAAATGGTCTAAGTTCAGTGACTTTTGGCTGAGTTATGGGAAGCTGAATTTAGTCATATGCTGTAACAGCCCATTTTAGCTCAGTGGCTACAAAGATCTTCTCCTCAAAAACCACTGGGCCAAATTCTTAAATCTCACACATTAATTATCCTTAGATGTTGATAATTCAAGTTTGTTCAAATGGTTTTGGTTCAGTGATTTTTGGCTGAGTTATGGGAAGCTTAACTTAGCCATTTTGCTGTATTTTCCCATATGAGTTATAAACCTGTAAAATTTTTTTTGACCGACCCTACTGAGGCCAATTTGTATAATATTTTACAAGAATAATCCCCTGAATAATTCTTATAATAATTGTCTTTTATGGTTTCAAAGAATGAATTTTGGCTGAATTATAAAGATTGAATTGAGTCATTTTACAATATATGTTAGCTGTGTGAAGCAGATACACAGATACATCTAGATACATCTAGACTGGCACCAGTTTATCAGCATTTATTACATCATGCCTCTAGACATTTAGATTTCAGGTTATCTATGGTTAATATTGACAAGAATGTTTTTTAAAAGCTTTTAAAAAATGTAGATTTATGATTTTTAGATATTCCTCATGCCAGGCAATGTTTACAATCACAGCTATACAGCTGGAATCCATAGTCAAATTAATTCAAGATTTTGCCATCAGTGAGATGTATCTGTATTACAGTTTTGCATTCAGTATGCATCTGTATTAATTTTTAGTGAACCTGTGAACTAATGCGATGGTGTGGCGGCGTTTGTCCTCTGTATGTTTACCCATACTATTTTGAAAATGATTGGAGCTAGCATCATGAAATTTAATGCAAAAAAATTAGCCATCTGAAAATTTTCTTAAATTTTATAGAGAAAAAGCTAAAAAAAACTTTAAAAATCTTCTCCCCCGAAACACTCAAGCCAAATTGCTCAATATTTCACAGAAATAATCTTTTATACCATCTCCCTCAATTTTGTTCAGGAAGTTGAACTTAGTCATCTGTCCAAAAAAGCATACTAAAATGACAGTCTCAGAAACAGCCAGAGCTATCATCACCAAATTTTTTGCCAGTGTTGGTCACATGAGTCATATATGAAATTCAGGTATTGGTGGCGCCACCTGAATTGACTTATTAGCTCAGCTGACTATAAGTCATCTGAGCTATAGTCATGGTCCATTGTCCGTCGTCCGTCCGTCTTTCTGTCTGTCCGTACGTCTGGATGTCCGTCCGTAAGACTGGCACGTTTCGACACCGTTGGACCTACGAACCTGAATTTCGGCATACAGTTAGATGTCCCCATAATCTCCAACCAAGCCGAAAACTGGGTCTTTGCGACTTCATTCCTTTAAGAAATTAAGGAAAAACCTCAATTTTTTATTAGAAATCTATTTTCACACTTCAGGACTGCTTAATATCAAAACCACTCATCTGGTTTTCTTCATATTTACCATAAATATTCCTCTATATAGTTCCTATGTACATGCCAGATATTAAGTCAGTATTATATAATTTAAAAAAGTTATGGGCCCAAACATAATGGACTTTGTAAAAAAATCAGGAAGATATTTGGTCACTTAAGACCAAAAGTGTTAAAGGTAGGGACTTTTTTTTCAGTAATACAACTTTAATTAATAAAAATTTAATTGTATACCAAAAATTAGATCAAAATTTGTTAAATTTTTTTAAATATTGGCAAAAATATAAAATTGGTACCTTAAATTTTGCCCAACTTTGGCCATGGCACGTTTTTTTCCTGTAAGTACTGTGGGTTTAATTTTCACACCATGTATACATAAGGATTTAATCTGTTAAAATCTGAAATTTGAAAATAAAAGCTGCAAAATTAGGCTAGTTATTGAATTTTTTTGGAGGCTCTTGTTGTATTCCCTTACATTGTCAGGCAGTCCACTTTGATGACTGTAGGTCATTCAGTGCACATCTCTATGCTCCCCAGGCTGTTGACATAATTTTAGATGTCCCCAAAATCTCCTACCATACCGAAAATTGGGTCATTAGGAGTTTGTTCCTTCGAGATATTAAGGAAAAAAACTCTGTTTACCATAAAAAAAAGCCATTGTTACACTTCAAGGCTGCCTAATATCAAAACCACTGATCTGTTTTTGATCTATTTAGTAATCACATTCTTTTATACATTTTCTATTAACATACCAAAAATTAGGTCAGTATTGGGTATTATTTTGAAGTTATGGGCCAAAACATAATGCAATTTTTTAAAAAATCAGGAAATATATTTACTCACTTAACATGAGAATTGCTGAACCTAGAGACTTTTTTTCAGGAATATAACTTTATTTAATCAAGATTCAATTGTTTACCCAAAATAAGATCTGAATTTTGCAAATTTTTCAAGTTATTAGCATAAATAAAAAATCAATACCCTTAAATTTTGTCCAACTTTGGCACTGTTGATTTAATTTTCCCAGCATATATGCATAAGGATTTAATCTTTTAAAATCTGAACATTCAAAAGAAATTGATTGGAATGAATAGCTTTTATTCATGTTTTCATACACCATGTCAAGTGTTGTTTACATCTAGCCCACCTAGTAGTACAGCCTTCACTTGCATTATGTAACCCACCCCAGGCAGTTTACCTTGGCCCAGCTTGGCCACTACTAGCAGGCTTCCTCTTTGCCCTGCACTTATCCCCCCCCCCCCAGCTGGTGCATAAACTAGATGAATGTTATAATTTTTCTGTATTTTATTTTATTCTTGGACATGCTACATTTTAGATTTTGTATTGTACCACCAGGGTTACAATGATTAAAGTGTACATTTAATTGTGTCCACAAAGTGGTGTATTGCTGTGAAAGTGTGGATGTTCATGAGATAAGTAATTCCTTACTTCAGAAGAGTAAAAACTTCACCAGGTGTGAAATTGACTATTAATTCCAGTAATTAATTAAAACTGGGATAGTAATTAGCACAATGATATTGTTTGTCCCTCATTCAACCAACAGTGTGTATACTTTATTTGAAAAGATGTTTTATTTTATCAAATTTACTTTTATTTTATTTTGGTGAATAAAATTAAGCATGTCCTGAAAACTCCAATGTGCAAAACTTGTTAATAGTGATTCAAGGAATATTCTTGTAGATGCCATGTTGTGGCATTATTTTCTTTTAAAATCAGTTTAAACATTTATGATTTAAAAATAATAAAATATATGTGTATGCATAATATGACCCAATGTTTTTTACTATGTATATATAATGATTGCAACTTTTGCAACAATTCTAATATTTTAACTTTTATTTTCAGGTTTTTTAATTAAAAATTTATAAACCCGTAAATAAAAAAAATGATTCAGATAAAAACTTCTTAATGGAAAAAGTGGATCTGCTTAAAAAAATAGGATTATATTTAAACTTA
This sequence comes from Sipunculus nudus, assembly GCA_026874595.1. Taxonomy (NCBI): domain Eukaryota; kingdom Metazoa; phylum Annelida; class Sipuncula; order Golfingiida; family Sipunculidae; genus Sipunculus; species Sipunculus nudus. The sequence goes on along the minus strand of CM049312.1, from coordinate 46,018,415 downwards.
AATGCATTATTCTCTTGAAAGTGAAATAAAGGTATTAGTCCATTCTGTCCACTTGCCTGTCCAACTATAAATTTTCGTATGCAACACAGTATCTCAAAACTTTTACTGTTTTTCTTCATGACAGTCTTGTCAGAGTATAGGTTGCAATCATATATTTAGAACTTTACTATAACCAAGTAGGAGGGCCCCTTTCCTCTTAGCTTTTCATATTCTTATATAAATGAAAAACATTACAATAGAATATTTCTACATCCACCTTCGTGCTGCCCTCACTTTTCCCTTCTCCGAACCCCATCCCAAAGTCAGCCTCAGTAAGCAAGAACAAGATGAATCAGATATATTCATACTTTGATATTTTGTATAACTATACAAAAGGTACCTTTGTACATGCCAGAAATTATGTCAATATTGTGTAATATGTAGACATAGTGGGCATCACAATAATGTACCTTGTCAAGACTAAAGAGATATTGTGTCATACAGTCACATATTCATAAATCACTTCATCAGCATAGTTAATCATAACATCATATCTGTCAAATTGAACGCTTGCAGACTACCATACACTTTAAATCCTTCAACAAATAGCCTTATCATCATTCTACTACTGCTTATTACTGCTGTCATTGCATTCATATTTGCTCAAATATATCACAATTTTCAACCCCTCCTAAATAAATAAAAAATAAACCACTTTATTTGACTCTATTAATCCATCAGTCAGGTAATTTCATTTATCATTTACTCACATATTACATTACATTCCTTTATAATAGCCTAACATGTACATGATATTCATAAGCTTTATCGACTCAATATAGTATCACAGTGGAGAAACATTTATAGTCCAATCACGATCAGCTGAGCGCCGTGACCCATGGGTCCCTTGTTTTTGTATGGGGGTCATTGGTCATCTGTACATTAATCCATAATTTCTCAGGAATAGCAGGAGCTACCATTTCCAGATTTTATGCAATAATCTGTCACATATCAAATTTTGTGGGATTCAGCTTATTTTTTTGCTATCTGCATTTACTTAGATTTTATAAGGAAAAAGCTGACAATATTTTAAAAGTTGTCTTCTTGTAGACGGTCCAGCCAAATTGTTAAATATTTTACATAAATGATCCCAGAGGCAAGCCCTCTCAAGTTTGTTCAAACGGTTTGCATTTGATGAATTTTAGTGGAGTTACACAAATTTGAACAGTCATTCGGCCAAGTAAGCATACTGACATAGTACTCTCAGAAATGACAGAAGCTAGCATTACCAGGTATTGTGCAAATGTTGGTCACATGACTCATATTTGAAGTTATAGATTTAGTGGTGCCACCTACATTGACCTGTTTTTTATGGGCAAAAAAACCTCATAATTTTAGCCTCTTTCAGCTTAATGATGAAACTGTCAAGTTGAATTGTTCAATTTTTTAAAAGAATTATCCTAGGACATGGTTCTTTCAATCATATCAGAATATACTGAGTTTGTTGATTTTTGGTTGAGTTGTGAAAAGCTTAAGTTGGTCTTATGGCCATTATTATGTCTTTTTTAAACTGAGGACTGCAATAGTGTTCTTCTACAAAATTATTATTTCAATTATATCTTCTGTAACATTGCACAAAAATTATTCTTAGGTGGCCTTTGTTCAAGTTTACTAGAATGATTTTTGGCAGAACTATTAGACCTTTAACAATGAAAGTACTGCATCTTTTATTATTCTAGATATTTTGATAAAAAGTTTATGAATATGTCGGCTTGAAAAAAGAAATTTTAACCAAAGTCTTTCAGTATGTGTAGACAGATTCACCAACAGGCCAAGATTGAATCTGTATCTTTAAATAGGTTGAGAAACTGCCAGCTGTTTCAGATTTGGGAACAGATCAAGAGTTCATTCAGTGCAGCCAGATATAGGTCAAGAGTTCAATCAGTGCAGCCAAGCACATGGCATGTGATCACCTCATGGGTGACATGTGAACACCTCATGGGCACCATGTGATCACTTCATGGGTGTCAAGCCCCTCAGGGCAGGGCCCCTGCATGAGCTTATGCAATGGTGTGGCTACTATTTCAGATTTGGCAACAGGCTAGAGGTCAGTCTGGATCTATTTATAGCTTTGGCAGACTGCCAACTGTATCAGATTAGGCAACAGGTCAAGAGTTCACTCAGTGCAGCCAGGTATGGGTCAGGAGTTTACTCAGTGCAGTAGCTGCATTCTATTTATAGCTTTGGCAGACTGCCAACTGTGTCAGATTATGCAACAGGTCAAGAGTTCACTCAGTGCAGCCAGGCACAGGTCAAAAGTTCACTCAGTCTAGCCAGGTGCAGGTCATGAGTTCACTCAGTGCAGTAGTCTGAGCAAGCAATTTGTCACAGTTCACTCGGGGCAACAGCCTTTCTCACCTAAGCCTGGTCAGCCCCATGCATCAGACTCAAGGTAAGTTTGATGTATTGGCCTAATATTTTGACCTGTCTATGTGTCTTTGATGGCTTTCTCGCTCACAAGACAGGTGTCGCCACCTACCATGACTTTTGCACACGTTTTTCTCAGGAGGGGTTTGATATATCAGTCTGAAATTGTATATATCTCTGATAGCTTCGTTGTATACAAGACTGGTGGTGCCAGCTACAATCTTTTTAGTGTTGTGTGCACCTATGCCAGAATTTTAGCAGTGATGTTTGTGTATTGTTTCTTATTCAAAATGTTTAGTACTTGCATAATTCATATACATGAAAAGTAATGGTCCAGCATTGAAGCATTATACCTGGTGTATTTCCCAGTGCACAGGTTCGCATTAGGCCTGTAGGCCTTGTTTAGTTTTGTCTGAAAAAACTGATTTACTGTATTTCCTTGAATAGACGCCCAGGCATTTATTTTTTTCAAATCCTGCTTTTACCTGGCATCTAAACAAGGCTGGCTTCTATTTAAGGCCGGCATTTATTAAAAAAATATATTATCAGGCTCATCAGACAAACTAAAAAATAGAACACACCGAAACAATAAACCTGCTGGTCACTGCTTTGGGACATATTTGAAAACACTGCCTGTACACGGATTGTGTTTACAAAATTTTGATAGAAGCCGAAGGGATATGGGACATGCGCAATCTCCACAATCACTCACCATAATAAGAATTAACGGGGAATCACAGTGAGAGATTGCAGTTGTCCACAAGAACCTGTCCGTGCGGGCCCCTAGAAACCAGTTACCCAGGTGTTTCATGTGGCTGTTACATTTATTTTACGCCACGTGCAGTTGGTAACATTGTTTTGCTCTGAACATGGGGTGTCTCTATTCCATCAACTGTTCTCTGCGTACAACTGGTAACATTGGTTTCATTGAAATACGGGGGGTTGGTACTTAAAACGGCACAGCATAATTCATTTTCATGACACTTTCCTCCCGTCAAATATTCAACTGATTCAGCTCGACACAGGGTATTCAGGTGTTTCTGACCTGGTTTATACTAAACATGGGTGGCTCTTCCATTAACTGTGCACTGTATACAACTGGTATAGTATTGGTTCCATCGAAAAACTGGGGCTGGTATGTATAACGGCAATGCTTAATTCAATTTCATGACACTTTAGGTCTGACTTTTAACTGATTCAGCATGACACAGCGTATTGAAGTGTTTCTGACCTGGTGTATACTGGTATGTGACATTTACTGCCTGGAATATATCTGAATATTTAGTTGTGGACAAGAGTAAATACTATTTTTAACTTTAAAGATTATCCCAGAAGTGTGGTTTTGGTTACAGTGGGGACACACTTAAAAGCACATAAAAAATGAAAGCAACAAAGGGTACTATTTTTATCTAACTTGACAGCAGTGATAGTGTTAGCATTCTCACTGTTGACGTATTTGTGTAGTGTGTATTGGGATCGATGATTGGCTTTAATCATAAAGGATGAATCGGAAATATTTGGTGTTCCTCATTGAAACAGGCATTCATGTACGATAAAAAATGATTAATAGAAGAATTAAACATATTATCAATACAACACAAACCAAATATATTCAACTTTCTATGGTCAATTTGACTGGTAAATGCACCAGTTATGTTGAAGGGATGAGACATCTGGCGGTAAACAAGGAAACTACTCTGACACCAGGCTTCTGAACAAGACCGGCGTCTATTAAAGGCCTGCTTTATTATTCTTGGACATTGTTTTGCCCTGGCGACTAAATAAGGCAGGAGACTATTTAAGGCCCAGCATCTGATCAAGGAAATATGGTATGTGTATTTTTTTTTTTAATAAACAGCAGCCTTAAATAGAAGCAGGTCTTGTTTAGACGCTGGGTCAAAGGAGGGTCTGCAAAAAATAAATGCCTGGGCACCTAATCAAGGAAATATGGTATGTTATTGTTTGTGTGTGTAAAGCACTATCCCACAAACACCATGGTCACCAACAGTAGAGTATTATACACTAAGACCACGGCATGTCCAGCATTGTTTTGATCAGTGAACAGTGTACAATGGACTCCTCACACTTATTGCAACAGAACACATCTTATGTGTTCCACTTATGCTTCAGCTTTCTTTGTAGAACTTCTGAGATGCAGGAAGTCAAAGAAAATGGTCCATATTTGGCCTGCTTAATTTCATCATTTTGGTTTATTTGTAGTTTGAAAAAGAAAAACTAGAGCGTTCACTTCAGAAGCTAGAAGCAGATCTGATAGTGGTCAATCAGGACAAGGACAAACTAGAAGCCAAAAACAAAACCTTGTTGGAAGAAAAGGAAACTATTCTTGCTCAGAAAGGATCATCTGAAGAAACAATACAGACACTGGAGCAGGCAAAGAAACTGCTCAGCCAAGAGAAAGAAAAGGTAGGTGTAACATGATAAACAAGAAGACACAGCATTCAGAGCAGGAAGAAGAAAAGTTTGGTGTGACATGATAAATAAGAAGACACAGCATTCAGGGCAAGAGAGAGAAAAGGTAGTTTTAACATGATAAATAAGATAACAACATTCAGAGCAAGAGAAAGAAAGGTTAGGTGTGACATGATGAAAAAGATGACAGGGCATTCAGAGCAAGAGAGAGAAAAGGTAGGATATATATGATAAACTAGCTGGTAAACCTAGTATACTGGGCTCTTATCGGGGTTGGGGAGATATTTTGACTGAGATGTGGTAGGTTGGCTCATTTTTATTCTATAAGTTAAAAGATACTGTGGGATACTGTCTCAATGAGATATGTACAAATATTTTTTTACATTTATTTTGTTACACTGTGCTTGTGGCAAAAAAATCATACGCCGGTGTGTTTACCTTGAAGACCTGGTCTGTGATGATGTTTACATTGCAAACCGGAATGAGACTCGGGGGCATTCAGCTTTCCGATGATATTTAACTTGTTTCTATCGTTGGACGTATAAAGAAATAGGTTGATGTGAGGAACACATGAAAGATTAATTAAATGTATGTTGCAAGGAAACTGTTCCTGAAGAAAGAAACAGAACTATGCGTACCTCGTAAGTAGCGGAAGCGGACCCAATAGGATTCCATGCAGAGGGTCCGTATCCCATGCATTTTAAGCCACCGCAACCTTATTTTTCATCATAATAGACCAATTTTGAGGCCTGAAACCCCAGCCACCACCCCATGCCTCCTGAAATTGGGACCTTGAATTAGGTTTGTCATTAATCCTCCTGGGTTGAACCCTTCCTTTCATAAAGCGAGAACCATGCATGTGTTTTTACTTTTACTGACCACACACGTGGGTGAGAGCCTAGGTCCAATGGAAGGCCAGACATGCTCAAATGATTAATCCCTCACTGAAAGCAAGCATTATTCATATAAACAATAGGCCTTAATCATGTTGTTGAGTGATCAGAATGCACACATTCCGGTCATTGCCGAAGGCAGTTTGGCTGTGCTTGGTCAAACCGCAGAAGTGAGAAAAAGCGGATAAATCACTCAAAATGATGTGTACATTAAAATTTTTTAAGGTAGGTATTATATGATAAATAAAATGACAGGATTCAGAGCAAGAGAAAGAAAAGTTAGGTATGACATGATAAATAAGATGACACAGCATTCAGAGCAAGAGAGAGAAAAGGTAGGTGTTAATGATAAATAAGATGACACAACATTCAGAGCAAGAGAGAGAAAAGGTAGGTGCTATATGATAAATAAGATGACACAACATTCAGAGCAAGAGAGAGAAAAGGTAGGTATTATATGATAAATAAGATAACACAACATTCAGAGCAAGAGAGAGAAAAGGTAGGTATTATATGATAAATAAAATGACAGGATTCAGAGCAAGAGAAAGAAAAGTTAGGTATGACATGATAAATAAGATGACACAGCATTCAGAGCAAGAGAGAGAAAAGGTAGGTGTTATATGACAAATAAGATGACACAACATTCAGAGCCAGAGAGAGAAAAGGTAGGTATTATATGATAAATAAGATGACTCAGCATTCAGAGCAAGAGAGAGAAAAGTTAGGTATTATATGATAAATAAAATGACAGGATTCAGAGCAAGAGAAAGAAAAGTTAGGTATGACATGATAAATAAGATGTCACAGCATTCAGAGCAAGAGAGAGAAAAGGTAGGTGTTATATGATAAATAAGATGATACAGCATTCAGATGACTACACTGGTTCACACCTCATTTATTTTACTTTTTTATTCCTTACCTTGAGACGCAGTTCTTTTTAAGTACCACATTCAAACATCAGATATCAGCAACTAAGGTTGAAAGAAGATGTACAAACAGATAAAACATTAATCTGCATTCAAATCTAGAGATAGATTTATATTTCATACATGTTACCTGCTAGTTTTCTTATAAAACAGTTTGAAGGACAGACAGATAAATATATAACCTTCTTCTAACTTTGTGGAGGAGGCAAAGTTATTTTTCTGATTAATAGATAATATATTTAAAGATATCTCTCTATGTTTATATTAAACATGATTTCTCTGGTCAAGATGGAACATCATATTTCAGGTTGAACAGGAGGCTAAGATAATGAAGCAGCAGGCGGAGCTGACAGCGGCAGAGAGAGACAGGCTCGTCCAGGAGAAGTCACAGTGGCAGACCACACAGTCACAGTGGGAGAGCAGTCTGGAGGAGACCAGCTGCCAGCTTACAGCCGCTCAGAAACAGGTCTGTGTAATGTGGATAATACAAACTTAATACTTGAGTATTCCTAGCTTGACAGTCTTGACAAGTTTAAAGGCTACAGTTATGGTTGTTCAAATTATAAATTACTTGATTTTTAGCAGCAGCAGTCACACCGGTCCAAACAGCTGTTCCTGGCCGGAAGTGTTGAGCGATGCGTCCAGTGCCACCTACATCTGAATACTTGCTTCATGTGTGTTTGCTTTAAGTATGTTCTGTGAACCTGTGCCTCCAACCTAGCAATTCATCCTTAACCTTTTATGTATGGTTCTTCTATGCAGATTACAGGGTAGTATGATTAAATCACTGAATATCAAAGAAACAGCTCTTACAATGAATAGGTCATTCTCCAAAGCAAGAACTTTCTCAGCTGTATATTGAGCTTAGTAATGCTCCTGTCTTGCATATTATAATGGGAAATAAGCTTTATGAATGCCATGGCAGGTTATATACTCCCAAAGAGAGGGGCTTCTTGTCTTCTCATCAGTTTCCTTTCTGCTGTATTCACAGGTAGAAGACTTGACCAGCGCTGTGACGGTTATGAAGGACAAACTAAATGTGGCTGAGCGACAGGCTGAGGAGCTGAATGCTACCCAGCATGAACTGTAAGTTTGATCTAAGAAGCACAGTTATCAGTTTTTCCTTGAAAATAATGTTAACAGTGATTATAGACTTACTACAAAACGTGGTGGATTTGAGCTTTATACTAGAAGGAACTGCCACAGTTTTAAGATTAGCTGAATGTAAGTCATCTGAGGTATAGGTATGGCGCCTGTCTAACTGGCCGTCAGGTAGTCTGGTCAACCATTAGCAGGCCACAAATTGTAACTGCTGACCCTAGTAGCCTGTGACTAAAAATCTAGGGAGATCCATAAAAAATCTCCATGGAAACCTGAAATTAGGTCACAGCGACCTACATCCTCCGAGCTATGGGACTTGTAAATACCCCCCAGAATAATAAAAATGCCTCAAATATTGACCATGACTAGTTTTGTCAGTTCTTGAAAAAAATTTTTTTTTTACTATAAAATAACAACAATCATGTCAGTTTCTCAGCTGTGATTACATCTAGTGTCCCAAAACCTGGTGTGTTCATTGATCACAAGTGGATGCCCTATAGTAATCACCCTGTCTGTTTGTCTCTCTGTCTTTCCTTCTGTCCATCCACACAATTTTTTTTCCAAATGATAACTCCAGGTTTGATTGACATATGGATTTCAAACATGACTAACACATTGCCAACCACTGAAGAAAGAATCTGTATGATTTTTGGGTCATGAGGTCAAAGGTCAAGGTCACAAAACTCACTTTTTTAAAAAGATTATGGCTGCATTTTAAGCCAAGTTTTTCATTCCATACTTTCAGTCTTGCATATTTAGTTGACATGCCAGTAAGGGGAGAGCATAAATGAATTTGGGGTTATGAGGTCAAAGGTCAAGGTCACAGGCCCATCCATTCACAAATTAGTTAATGATGATAATTCTGCTTTGGATAGATAGATTGGCTTCAAACTTGTTTTAATAATGACCCACCACTTAAGTAAGAAACATTTTGATTTTCAGGGTCCAGAGTTCAAAGCTGAAGGTCACATGAGCCACACCTTTAAAATGATTGTGGATGCACTGCAAATCAAATGTTTCATCCCAAACTTTCCATCTTTCACACATTGCTTACTTGCCCAAAGTGAGAAAATCTGTAGATTTTGAGGTTACCAGGTCAAGGTCAATGGACCCTTTTTGAAAAAGATTGTTATGATATTCTAAATGCTGCAAGTTCAAGGATAATAAGTTCTCAGATTTTTTGGTCACAAGGTCATTGGTTAAGTCACAGAACCTTCATTCTGAAAAATTTCATTAAAATATCCTTATAGACAAATTCAGCTGAGCGTCAAGACCCCTGGGACCCTAGTTAACACAAGAATGATATATTTAGTTAAAGACAATTTTTGTATGGATAAAAATATAACCTGAAAAGAAAACGCCAATGCCAGTTATCAGACACAGGTCATCTGTTTTTTGCTTATGGTATTTATAATATGTGAGGTTGAGCTGAGTACCAAGGATCATTGGTCAGTAGCTTCATTAAAGTGTAATACTTTTGTAGATAACAGAGTATCAACACTATTTGTTGTTAAAAGGATAAATTATACCTTTTATAGGGCTGAGTAATATATTTACTCATTCCCTATATGGTTAAGGTTCACATGCCACAATGTTGATTATCATAAATATACTTTCCTTGCAAGGGATTAAAAATTACATCGTATATTCTGCTTTCAGTGATTTCAGTCACAGGGAAACCACCAGCCTCAGTGTCTCTTTTTCACCTGTTTCACTAATTGTTTTTTTTCTGTATTTTGATCAGTTCAATCCAAATGTGTATCATCACTTTAACTAGACAATGTGTGCAGGATTGATACTGTGTACACATGAAAAATTCACAAATAAATTAGATGTTTTACTGTTGGTCAGCATTTTGACTTATGCAGGATGCTGTGTGAATGTTTTACTGTTGGTCAGCATCTTGACTTATGACAGTGGCGCAGGATGCTGTGTGAATGTTTTACTGTTGGTCAGCATCTTGACTTATGATAGTGGTGCAGGATGCTGTGTGAATGTTTTACTGTTGGTCAGCATCTTGACTTATGACAGTGATGCAGGATGCTGTGTGAATGTTTTACTGTTGGTCAGCATCTTGACTTATGATAGTGGTGCAGGATGCTGTGTGAATGTTTTACTGTTGGTCAGCATCTTGACTTATGACAGTGGCGCAGGATGCTGTGTGAATGTTTTACTGTTGGTCAGCATGTTGACTTATGATAGTGGTGCAGGATGCTGTGTGAATGTTTTACTGTTGGTCAGCATCTTGACTTATAATAGGGATCCCAGGATGCTGTTTGAATGTTTTACTGTTGGTCAGCATCTTGACTTATGATAGGGATCCCAGGATGCTGTGTGAATGTTTTACTGTTGGTCAGCATCTTGACTTATGATAGTGGTGCAGGATGCTATGTGAATGTTTTACTGTTGGTCAGCATCTTGACTTATGACAGTGATGCAGGATGCTGTGTGAATGTTTTACTGTTGGTCAGCATCTTGACTTATGATAGTGGTGCAGGATGCTGTGTGAATGTTTTACTGTTGGTCAGCATCTTGACTTATGATAGGGATCCCAGGATGCTGTGTGAATGTTTTACTGTTGGTCAGCATCTTGACTTATGATAGGGATCCCAGGATGCTGTGTGAATGTTTTACTGTTGGTCAGCATCTTGACTTATGATAGTGGTGCAGGATGCTGTGTGAATGTTTTACTGTTGGTCAGCATCTTGACTTATGACAGTGATGCAGGATGCTGTGTGAATGTTTTACTGTTGGTCAGCATCTTGACTTATGATAGTGGTGCAAAATGCTGTGTGAATGTTTTACTGTTGGTCAGCATCTTGACTTATGACAGTGGCGCAGGATGCTGTGTGAATGTTTTACTGTTGGTCAGCATCTTGACTTATGATAGTGGTGCAGGATGCTGTGTGAATGTTTTACTGTTGGTCAGCATCTTGACTTATGATAGTGGTGCAGGATGCTGTGTGAATGTTTTACTGTTGGTCAGCATCTTGACTTATGATAGGGATCCCAGGATGCTGTGTGAATGTTTTACTGTTGGTCAGCATCTTGACTTATAATAGGGATCCCAGGATGCTGTGTGAATGTTTTACTGTTGGTCAGCATCTTGACTTATGATAGGGATCCCAGGATGCTGTGTGAATGTTTTACTGTTGGTCAGCATCTTGACTTATGATAGTGGTGCAAAATGCTGTGTGAATGTTTTACTGTTGGTCAGCATCTTGACTTATGACAGTGGCACAGGATGCTGTGTGAATGTTTTACTGTTGGTCAGCATCTTGACTTATGATAGTGGTGCAGGATGCTGTGTGAATGTTTTACTGTTGGTCAGCATCTTGACTTATGATAGTGGTGCAGGATGCTGTGTGAATGTTTTACTGTTGGTCAGCATCTTGACTTATGATAGGGATCCCAGGATGCTGTGTGAATGTTTAACTGTTGGTCAGCATCTTGGCTTATGATAGTGGTGCAGGATGCTGTGTGAATGTTTTACTGTTGGTCAGCATCTTGACTTATGATAGTGGTGCAGGATGCTGTGTGAATGTTTTACTGTTGGTCAGCATCTTGACTTATGATAGTGGTGCAGGATGCTGTGTGAATGTTTTACTGTTGGTCAGCATCTTGACTTATGATAGTGGTGCAGGATGCTGTGTGAATGTTTTACTGTTGGTCAGCATCTTGACTTATGATAGGGATCCCAGGATGCTGTGTGAATGTTTTACTGTTGGTCAGCATCTTGACTTATGATAGTGGTGCAGGATGCTGTGTGAATGTTTTACTGTTGGTCAGCATCTTGACTTATGATAGTGGTGCAGGATGCTGTGTGAACGTTTTACTGTTGATCAGCATCTTGACTTATGATAGTGGTGCAGGATGCTGTGTGAATGTTTTACTATTGGTCAGCATCTTGACTTATGATAGGGATCCCAGGATGCTGTGTGAATGTTTTACTGTTGGTCAGCATCTTGACTTATGATAGGGATCCCAGGATGCTGTGTGAATGTTTTACTGTTGGTCAGCATCTTGACTTATGATAGTGGTGCAGGATGCTGTGTGAATGTTTTACTGTTGGTCAGCATCTTGACTGATGACAGTGGCGCAGGATGCTGTGTGAATGTTTTACTGTTGGTCAGCATCTTGACTTATGACAGTGGCGCAGGATGCTGTGTGAATGTTTTACTGTTGGTCAGCATCTTGACTTATGATAGTGGTGCAGGATGCTGTGTGAATGTTTTACTGTTGGTCAGCATCTTGACTTATGATAGTGGTGCAGGATGCTGTGTGAATGTTTTACTGTTGGTCAGTATCTTGACTTATGACAGTGGCGCAGGATGCTGTGTGAATGTTTTACTGTTGGTCAGCATCTTGACTTATGATAGTGTTGCAGGATGCTGTGTGAATGTTTTACTGTTGGTCAGCATCTTGACTTATGATAGTGGTGCAGGATGCTGTGTGAATGTTTTACTGTTGGTCAGCATCTTGACTTATGATAGGGATCCCAGGATGCTGTGTGAATGTTTTACTGTTGGTCAGCATCTTGGCTTATGATAGTGGTGCAGGATGCTGTGTGAATGTTTTCTTATGTGCCACTGATCATGCCCTGTGTAGGCATATTGTGTTTTCCAGAAGAGAACAGTATTTTATGTAACCCTACTCTACCTAGTAAAAGAATGGCACCTTTAATCTCAGTAACAAGAGTATATCATTTTCTACTTGGTACCTGCTAGGCCAATAGCAAGCTGCCAATTTCTTCAAAGTTATTTAAGAAAATTACTTTATCATTCTCAGGTCATCAGCACAAGAAGAGATTATTTTCCTGCAGAGCGAGCTGGAGACAGTACAAGAGGAACGGTCCAAACTGCAGCAAGATGTCACTGTGTTAAAGGAGGTCACAGCACAAAGAGATAAGGTCAGACCTGGCTCATCTAACACTCAGACTGTCATTGCTGGTCATACACTTCTAGCTCAGCTGCTGTAGGTCATCAGTCCTTGACCATTGTCTGTGTGCTGACCATTACAATTAGGCTTAGAATATTCCAGTATTTCTTGAGTCAGGTGTGCTATAATATTTCTGCACTGGGGAACTTGAGGAAATATGATATAGGACAATTGATATACAACTTAATCAGCATGGTTTTTGTCCTCACCAGTCAGTTCTAAAATGATTTATATACACACCTGTCTTCTCAGGCACCATTGCTGAAACCTGTACAGTAAATAATATGATTTAGTTATACCTGAATACTAAAGTTTCCTATACTAAAGTTATTTAAAAACTCAAAACTATTATGATACACAGCTATTACCAACCAATGGTGACCACACAATTTTGACCACACACAGCTGAGACCGCAGTCACATGTAACCACACAGCTTTTAACCCCCATGTTGTGACCACACATGTGTGAAGACAAATGCAGCTTTTACCCCCAGTTGTGACCACACATGTGATGACATACAGTTTTAACCCCCCAGTTGTGACCACACGTGTGATGACACAGCGTTTACCTCCCAGTTGTGACCACACATGTGATGACATAAAGCTTTTAAATCCCATTTTGTGACCACACATGTGACGACATGCAGCGTTTACCTCCAAGTTGTGACCACACGTGTGTTGGCATACAGTTTTTACCCCCCCCCCCCCATTGTGACCACACGTGACAACATACAGCTTTTACATACCAGTTGTTACCACACGTGTGATGACATACAGTTTTTACCCCCCAGTTGTGACTACACATGTGATGACATACAGTTTTTACCCCCCAGTTGTGACCACATGTGTGATGACACAGTTTTTACCCCCCATTGTGAACACACATGTGATGACATGCAGCTTTTAACCCGAGAAGTGACCACACGTGTGACAACATACAGCTTTTACCCCCCCCCCCTCCCGCCAGTTGTCAACACAGACAGATCTTATCATACACAGCCAGTGGATCCCATTTTGTGACCACACATGTGACGACATACAGCGTTTACCTCCAAGTTGTGACCACACGTGTGTTGGCTTACAGCTTTTACCCCCCCCTCCCCCCCCCCCCCATTGTGACCACACGTGACAATATACAGCTTTTACATCCCAGTTGTTACCACACATGTGATGACATACAGTTTTTACCCCCCAGTTGTGACTACACATGTGATGACATACAGTTTTTACCCCCCCAGTTGTGACCACATGTGTGATGACACAGTTTTTTACCCCCCATTGTGACCTCACGTGTGATGACATGCAGCTTTTAACCCGAGAAGTGACCACACGTGTGATGACGTGCAGCTTTTAACCCGAGAAATGACCAAATAATGTGTGACAACCCCCCCCCCCCCCCCCCCCCCCCCCAATTGTGACCACAGACAGATCTTATCATATACAGCCAGTGGATCCCATTTTGTGACCACACATGTGACGACATACAGCGTTTACCTCCAAGTTGTGACCACACGTGTGTTGGCATACAGTTTTTACCCCCCCCCCCCCCCCCCCATTGTGACCACACGTGACAACATACAGCTTTTACATCCCAGTTGTTACCACACGTGTGATGACATACAGTTTTTACCCCCCAGTTGTGACTACACATGTGATGACATACAGTTTTTACCCCCCAAGTTGTGACCACATGTGTGATGACACAGATTTTACCCCCCATTGTGACCACACGTGTGATGACGTGCAGCTTTTAACCCGAGAAGTGACCACACATGTGTGACAACATACAGCTTTTACCCCCTCCCTCCCCCCCCCCCACCCCCTGTTGTGACCACAGACAGATCTTATCATACACAGCCAGTGGAGGACCAGTGTAGAGATTGGATATGCAACTATTGCCACACAGCTGTTACCACACTGAACTGTTACCACACAACTGGTACCACACAGCTGTTACCACACACAACTTTACTTGACATATGTTTCCACATACAACTGTTACCATATACAGTCTAACCTCTTTCATTCGCCAGCCTTGTGTTTGGGGGAATTTTTGGCGGTAAGCAAGGGAGCATTTGGCCAGGGGTCTAGATGGGATGGGCAAGGTAGCTTAAATCAGGCCATGCATTTATAAGGCTTGTCTTTAACTAGTCATATTAAAAAAAAAAAAATTGAAACCGGTGTACAAATTTTAGTACTTTATTCACATAGAAAGAAAAATTTACAAATAACTACTGAAAAATACTGTGTGTACAATTATTTTACAAAGATATACATGTATTACATATCCAGTCAAAATATAAAATTCTCCATTGTCCTCCTTGTGCCGTCTCACTTTCATTGGAGTCTGCCCCCAAAGAATTCAATAATGGAGCATTGTTACTCAGCTTGTGACTGAAGAGCTGTTATTATTTGGTTTATTCTGTGAAATGAGTCATTATAGGACTATTTGCTGAAGTTGGAGCTCAGGAAATATTGCTAGATGGTCTTCATGGCTTGATGGACTTCGGCTGATATGGGTTTAGGTTGGGGAACTATTTCCTCGGGTTCAGTGGTCGGACTGGCTGTATCATTGCTGCCTGTCACTGTTTCCACGATATCTTGATTGCTCAAAGGCTGTGCCGTTCTGATGTTCTGGTCGGCATTGATGAATTCCTGAGGAGACATCTGTGCACCGTGGTCAATCCTGAGGCTATCTGTAACTCATCGTAGAAGCAGAAGGATACTGTTTGCTTCTGGACCGTCTTGCCGATCTCTTTCATTTGGCTGGTCACCCCTTGGTATAATGACTGTGTATTTCCAACATTTGCCGATTTGGCGCTGCTGATGGAATCCCAGGCATGCTTCGTCCAGTGATCTGCATCACTGAGGACCCCCAGTAGGTTCGCCATTGTATATACACGATATGATGTGATGAAGTTGCAGCGGGCAGTACTGTGCCAAACAACTCCAGGTGTGAAATCAACACCGTTCACTCAGCTGATGACAGCTGTCCTCAAACAACTCGGGTGTTAAGTCAATAATTAATTAGTGGCACCAGGTACTTGAGGGGTGAGGCTTGACTTGTTGTAAACACAGACGTGGCGAGGTCAGCTGAGCCCGAGATAACACATATTTGATGAAATATTCCCCGACTCGTCTTAAGTTGGATCCAGGAAGATGGTGAATGATCAAGGGAATGTGGCACATAGGGGTAAAAAATATCTGGCTGATGGCAGATAGCGAGGCTGGCAAATGACCAGGTAAATAAGTAGTTAGGAAATCAGGACCTGTCATTTGTTGGCGGATAAACAAGGGGTGAATGAAAGAGATTACTGTACAGCTATTGTCACACACAACTGTCACAAGACAGAGCTGTGACCATACATAACTATTATAATTCAGCTGGAAGTCCGTTCTGACAGTACAATTATACATTTTGTCTTTATAGCTGATTGAAGAACAAGCTGCTCTAACAAAACAGGTGGATGACCTCACCAGCAGGTTAGTCACATGATCATGATTCTCTTTCAACATTAGTTGTAGCCACACATGGCCACTGTAATAATTTGCTATGATTCAACTAACTTGAATCTTCAGTCACATTGAAGAAATTATCACAACCACAATTATGATAAACAAATATGTCATGTATGAA
This sequence comes from Sipunculus nudus, assembly GCA_026874595.1. Taxonomy (NCBI): domain Eukaryota; kingdom Metazoa; phylum Annelida; class Sipuncula; order Golfingiida; family Sipunculidae; genus Sipunculus; species Sipunculus nudus. Next base: position 46,002,080 of record CM049312.1, on the reverse strand, counting down.
TAAGCAGATGTTTTGAAATGGCTTTTATGGGACAAACTGTAAACTATGGTATACTGTAACATGGTACACTCGAGTATCAGCTGTACTCCACATAATACAAAAATCATCATATTGAATAGTTGTACTCCCATGTTTAGAATGGAACAAAGGTCACTCATTACATGAATTGCATATAGAAGTGACATCCTTTATTTCAGAATATTTATTGTCAGTTATCAATAAACCAATATGAAAAATAATTCAGGTTATAGCTTCATGTTACGTTGTCTGCTGTGTCCACCCTACTTTTTGCAGTTTTAAACATGTACATCATCAGACTTCATCTATGATACTATATATTGTGTGACACAGATATGTGTTACATAAGATTTATAAGTGAATATATAAATCAAGTGTTCCATGTTTTTTCATGAAAAGATAACCGGTTATCCCCTCATGAAATATATTTTTAAAGCATAGATAAAATTAATTTTCCAAACAGTATGCCAATCAGACGATGTTCAGCTCATTCCTAATCAGTGATGACCAATGACATTCCACCCACATACTACTGAGAGTCTGTTAATAAATTAATTACTATCCCTTAGGTGATCAGATATTGTAAAGTTTTCAGTGCAGGAACATCTTATGATATTGATATGATATGAGACTTAGCAATAGATATGTATTGGCATACTTGTATTTTATATAAGCCCTACAAGCCCTACCAAACAACTTGAAATTTGACTATTAATTAAAAATGCACTATGATGCCAAAATTTTAAAAAGATGAATCATTATTTTTGTTTTGTATGAGATGAAGAATAATTATAACAGGTTTGCCATATCAGAAAATTTGTAGCTGAACTGCTGGTGTCAAAACAGGTGTTGAAACTTCAGTTGTGTCTTACAAAATAAGGAGCTTAAAGATATGAAAAGTTTTTTTAGATACATATTTGTCAGGCCACTGCTGCTCAGGTTATACAGTGACAGGGATATGTTTTGCTGTGTGTCAAATTTCATGTTTGAATTTTGCCAGTGTGTTGATGAAAATATCATGTGAATAGGGAAATAGATGTAATTATGTATTGCTCTTGGCTATAAATGGTTCTGCTTCAAATAAAAAAAAACATGGGAGTTTTGCATAACCGAGCATAAATAGTATATTTATAACACTGCTGCACTTTGCATGTAAATTATAAATACACATGTACTAGGACAGAATTTATTGTGATTGGGTGTGTGACAGGGACAGTAAGTCAGGTAATATACAAGAGTTTAGACACGTATTAACATACTGAATTCAGGAGTTTGCAATCTATATCATGTTAATGTATGTGTACATGCTGATATGTGTTTGTGTGGCTGTGTGTAACTGAATTAAACAAAGTTAATCCAGATGTTCTTTGCCTCAGCAGCTCTGATGGGTAAGATGCCTGGTGTTGTCAGTAGAACATGCATCTGTAGAGCAGTGTGTTCCCTCTGTATATGCATTCATGTTTTGTATGTTTTAACTCCATGGAGAACCCTTTTCTATTTAACAGTTATGACAGAGCAGCCATGGTTCTATTTCTTTCCAAAAATTCTCGAGTAAAAAAGAAACAATGTCTCAATACTTGTCACAGTTGGATACAGATTCAGTCAGGTGTTTCAGTATTTATGGTATTAGTATTTAAACAAAAAAAATTGAATGTGTGTCTTCCTTGTCCAGTTGATAACTGTGGTATATTTGCCATATTTATTTTGTACTTTAGATTGCATATCTTTTTAGCTCAGCTGACTGAAAGTCAACTGAGGTATAGGTAAAGCCCTTTGCCCTTCGTCCATACGGCTGTCCGGGCATCCGGTCGTCCATTAGCAGGGCAAAATTCATAACCACTGGAGCTGGAAATTTCTAAGTGTACATCCCGGGAGGTCTATAAAAAATCTGCTTGGACACCTGAAATTAGGTCAGTGCGACCTATATCCTTGGGTCTATGGGGCTTGTAAGTACTCCCAAGAATAATTAAAAATTTAATACAAAACCTCCAGTATCTTGATAATTAATGCATGAATTGCCATGAATCTTGCCTTGAATATTGACCATGACTAGTTTTGTCAGTTCCCGAACACAGATGGCACTACCTGTATTCTTTTCTAATTTTTACAATTTTTTTCTGTTTTTGAGACTCAAATGACAGCAATTATGCCAGTTTCTCAGCTGTGGTTTCTGAAACCAAGTATGTTTATGGATTATGATTGGTTACTTCAGTTCCTGAAGACTGGTGGTGCCACCTGTATTTATTTCTGATTTTGATGCATTTTTTCCTGTATTTTGAGACTGCCAAATTAATTTGGCACTATCAGATTTGCAGCTGTGGTTTCATCTGTGTCCTGAAACCTTGTGTTGTTTATTAGGGCCCTGCTCTAATAAGCTGATGCCCTATATTAACCACTCTGTCTGTCTGTTCATATGTTCGTCTGTCTGTGCCAGTATGTCCGTCAAATTTGTTTCCTGATGATAACTCAAGTTTAGATTGATCTATGGATTTCAAACTTGACATATATTGCCCGTCTCTGAGGCAAGAATTTGGGGTCATGAGATCAAATGTCGGATTACAGGACCCATGTATATTAAGAAAGACTGTGGATGCATTTGTAGCCAAAATTCTCATCCAAGACCTACCATCTTGCACATATAGTTGCCCTGACAATAGTAAAAGAACCTAATTGATTTTGGGGTCAAAGATCAAGGTCACAGGGGCCATCTGTCCGCATATTTGTGTTTACAGATGATAACTTGATTCAGTTTGGATTGACCTATTGGTTTCAAACTTGACTTATATATGACCCACCAATAATGTAAGAACCCTTTTAATTTACAGGTCATGAGGCCAAAGGTCAAGGTCACAGGACTCACTTCTTTTAAAAAGATTGTGAATGTATTTTAAGCCAAACTTTTCATTCCTAACCTTCCATCATCCAGATATTGCTCACCTGCCAGTAGTGGAAGAACTTCGATGGATTTAGGGGTCATGAGGTCAAAGGTTAAGGTCACAGGGCACATCCATTCACAAATAAGTTTATGGATGATAACTCCAGTTTGAGTATAGACAGGTTGGCATCCAACTTATCACAGGACCCATATTTTGAAAAAGCCCATAAACCTGTATTTTTAGACAAATTCAGCTGAGCATCAAGACCCATGGGTCCCTAGTTAAATTGTTGTGTTGATTTGATTGATATTCCTGGCACTAACCAGTTTTAAGTTTCAATGTCAACTTGTTAAGCCTTTCGTCTGAAGTTTAGCAGTGGTGATGTCTTTATTAAACCGTGTGTGTAGACTGTGTCCAAGGAGTAAGAAAGTGATATTTGCATGTTATTTCATTGTGAACAAAGGCAATAGCAAATACATTAAACTAGACGACCATAGGTCGAACGCTTGCCGGAAATCGGAAGTGAAACACAGACGGACAGACAGAACATATTGTCGGTTTTCTATTAATGGAATGACTCTCAGGGACATTGCTGAGAATATGTGGCCTGTAGAATGACATATGAGACAAAAGAACAGGCAAGCAGACAAAGCTGACAACAAAAGACGAACAGACAGACATACTGACTTTGTGAGACAAGATTGACACCAGATGACTTACCTAGTTATGGAGAAGATTCAAAGGAAGAAAATGAGTTATAATTTATGTAATTTAGATTTATAGTTTTGGAGGTATGGCGAATGAATGATATACTTGGGAGGCTCGACTGTAGCGCCCTCTAGCGGACATATTCTGAAGATGACAAATTTGTTTCGTATTATTAGTGAATGACATGAGATGTCCCAGTTTCAAAAGGATTCTGTCAAATCTGTGGCCTGTAGAATGCTATATGTAAGGCGTAAGAACCAGCAAGCAGGCGACTTTGAGGATAACGTACAAACAGATGGACACACTGACAAAGTGACAGAAGATTGAAACCAGATGCCTTAATCGGGCTATGCAGAAGACTCAAAGGAAGAAAATAAGCTATAGTTTATGTAACTGAGGCTTTGGGTGTAGAGATATGGCCAATACATTGGTATGTGTGTGAGGGTCGTGTGCAGCGCCCACTAGTGGCCATATCCGGAAAATGAAAAATTTATTTCTAGATATTAGTGTAAGACATAAGGTGTAATAGTTTCAAAAGGATTCCGTCAAAACTGTGGCCTATAGAATGCTATATGTGAGACGCAAGAACCAGCAAGCAGGCGAATTTGAGGACAACTGACAAACAGACGGACACACTGACAAAGTGACTCAAGATTGAGTCCAGATGACTACTCCAGGTTATGGAGAAGACTCAAAGGAAGAAAAAAGCTACAGTTTATTTAACTGAGGTTTATAGTTTTGGAGATATTGCCAAAGCATGATATGGTGGGAGAGGTTCGAGTTCAGCGCCCCCTAGTGGCCATATCCGGAAAATGGAAAATTTGTTTCGAGATATTAGTGTAAGACTTAAGATGTAATAGTTTCAAAAGGATTCTTTCAAAACTGTGGCCTGTAGAATGCTATATGTGAGACGCAAGAGCAAGCAGGCGAATTTGAGGACAACTGACAAACAGACGGACACACTGACAAAGTGGCACAAGATTACATATCAGTTTATGGAGAAGACTCAGAGGGAAAAAATAAGCTATAGTTTATGTAATTGAGGCTTTGGGTTTTAGAGATATGGCCAATGTAATGATATGTGTGAGGGTCGTGTGCAGCGCCCCCTAGCAGCCATATTCAAAAAATGAAAAAACAATTTCGAGATACATGTGTAGGACTTATGATATGTCAGTTTCAAAAAGATTCCTGCAATAATGTGGCCTTTGCTGCAAGATGAATGAAATCTCGAAATATCTCTATTCACGAGATATTTTACGAGATACTGCAAGACTTGTTATAAAATCTTGTAGTACTAGTTGAATGCTACCTGATGCAATAAATTAGATCACTCTAGCTGTAAAACTGACAAAGTTAGAAAAATAGACCCCTTATTTTCAAATATCATGACTTTTCCCCCAAAATTTGTAACCATGGTTACGGCAAATTTGAGTCAGCTACACACCAGATGACAGGCCTTGGAATGACGATTAAAATGAGCTATTGTTGAAGTAGATACGACTAATAGTCACAAAGATATGAAGAAAAACCGTTTTGAGAAGTTTTGACGACCTTGACCTTGACCTTTGACCTATTTTGGCCAAAAACAATAGGGCACCTAGAAATTATGTTTTTCATAATCCCTGTAAGTTTCAAGGTTATTGTGGCAAAATTGTGGCCAGGAGAGTGATGACAAACAAACAAACAAACAGACAGACAGACAGACAAACAGACATACGCAACTGACCGATATGCTTGCCGAAATCTTTGATTCCGGCAAGCAATAAACATAAGAATATCTCATTAAGTGCATTGTTGCTACTTTCACAGCAGTATATTATATGTCACAATTCCTGATAATATAAGACTTGTACCAGTAGCAGCCATCTACTGGGTAATTTAGTGACTTGGACTTTATATATATAGATTTTGAGTTACAGTTATCCAAAATTACATATTTCTTAGAAGATACTTCATAGAATGATCTGAAAGCTTTTACACCCATAGTAATGCTAGACATATGACATCACATACAATCTTTTCTTTTCCAGAACCTTTAAAGTCCTCTATTCACCTGCCTATTCAGTAGAATATTTGTGATTTCTGGCTTACTTTGTATACTTATTAATGAACTGTAGATAACTCCTCATAATAAAATTTCTTTTAATTCCCCTGTGATACATTTATGAGCTTGTTCATTTACAAGCTGTGAGCAAATACGGTACATGCTCCAGTTTTGACAAACAGAAAAAAAAATGTAGCCTAGGGTGGTTGGATGGTACAGAAGTTAAGGGTCTCTAGTTGCAAAATGCCCTTTGTAAAACTCTAGTTCGTCCTCTTTCCACCAGATGTACTTGTTGAATGTGTATGGATTATTTTGGCAAACCCCACATGTTATAAACACATGGATATAAACAGAAAGAACAACCTATGTGTGGTGGGATTGGTGTTTTCTTGCCTATTTTTAAAAAAAGGTTTTAAGGAATTATCTTTAGTCAATAGCCGTCAGATATTGGAATAGGACCCTTTAATGATAAAATTTCTCAGGATTAACTTGATGGATTGTTCTGAAATTTTGTAAACAATGACCAAAATTGTATCTACCAAAACGGTTTTATGCTGGATATTATGCTTTCATGCGGATTCTACCGCAATGTTCATTTCAAAAGAACTCCTCTGAGACCCTTAGACCAATCTTTCTGAAACCCAGTATAATTATTTGGTCATGTGAACTGGTGCCTAACAGACTGGTGGTGCCACCTGCAATCCTTTTCATGCAGTATGAATCTGGGTGTTTCAGGAATAACAGCCCATTTCTCAGGAGTGGTTCAATGTATTGGGCTGAAATTGTGCATGTCCATAGATCTTGGATAACTCCATTTTGTACTCAAGACTGATGGTGCCATCTGCAATTGTTTTTGTATGGCTTCAATCAGTCCAGTTGCTTTGGATGAAAATCACTCATAACTCAGGAGTGGATGAAGGTATTCACCTTAAATTTAGCATGTCCATCTGTCTTGGAAAGCTTTCTTGTAGACCAGACAGATGGAGCCACCTGCCATTTGTTTTTGTAGAATACATTGATGCCTTTTTCTCAGGAGTTGTTTGCTGTATTGGCCTGTAATTTGGCATGTCTATAGATCTGAGATATCTCCATCAAATACTCAAGAGTGGTGCCGCCATCTGCAATTGTTTTTGAATGGCATCCATCTGTCCTTTTGCTTTGGGTGTAAATTGCTCATATCTCAGGATTAGATGCATATATCAGCCTGAAATTTTTCATGTTTATCTGTTTTAGATAGCACCACCTGCCATTCTGTTTTGGTAGAATACATTGAAGCATTTTTAGCTCAGCTGACTATAAGTGATTCGAGCTAAAGTCGTGGTCCATTGTCTGCTGTCTGTCCTTTAGTCCTACAAATCCTAAATTCGGAACTGTTAGATGTCCCCAAGATCTCCTACCAGACTGAAAACTGGGTCACTGCGACTTTGTCCCTTCAAGAATTTAAGGAAAAGCCTCAATATTCCATTAAAAACCTATATCATACTTCATGACTGCCTAATATCAAAACAACTTGTATGTTTTTCTTCATATTTACCATAAATATTTCCCTATATAGTTCTATATACATGCCAGAAATTAGGTCAGTATTTCATTATTTATGAAAGAAATGGGCCCAAACAAAGTGCACTTGTCAAAAATCAGGAAAGATATTTACCTTAACATGATAATTGTTGAAGCTAGAGACTTTATTTAATCAAGATTCAGTTGTATACCCAAGATTAGATCTGAATTTTGTAAATTTTTTAAGTTATTAGCATAAATATTAAATCAGTAACTTAAATTTCATCAAGTGTTATGCAGTAATTGTTATTGTTTACACTGTATTTCCTTAATTGAAATGCTGTTTCCACTCCAATATAGAATTTTTTTCTTAAAATAGTAATTGAAGGAGTAATCCAGAAGATGCAATGTTGTGATAGTATAGCATTTTTAAAGAAATCAATTTTCTGTTAAATAATTTTAACAAATTAAAATATAACTGAAAACATCAGTATGCATGAATTGATAATATATGAGCCAAATTATGTATAAATAAAGGCACAATTTAAAATTGTGAAATCTGAATCATGAATTATTTCCATATATTTATTGTTTTGCAAATTAAAACATATTATTTTTTGGTAAAAAATAAATACATTTATAATTTTATATCCTTAATGTGTTGCTGTATAACAAAATTGAGATAAATGATGCAGTTATAATTATAAATCACCTTTAATATTCAGATATATATAAATGTTATATTGGGAATGTATCTCCATTTGATATTATTTTAGAATTTTACCTACAAGGTCAACTTCAGCTGAGTACAGTGACCCAAGGGTCCCTTGTTGTTTCTGTGTATGTCATAATTGGAGGCTTTTGCACTTTTTAAGGGATTATTTCTCCTTAAGTTCAATTTTTAAAATGATAGTTTCAGACTCAAAATATTCAAAATGCTTAAAGAGAGTTATCACTAACTTTTATAACTTTCTTGATAGTAAGGAACATATGCTTTTTTAGGAAAGTTTTTGTAGATAATAATATTGCATTGATATGTAGGGGTTCCCTGTGGAGTTTAAACATTATATGGTGTATCTGCATCATCAGTTTGTAATATCCATTACCATATAGTGTATGAGAGCATGACGTTGATGGTTGTGTACAGTAGATGGCACCACTGCATGTACTAAACCAGAAGTGTGGAGCAGCTTTATATTTGGCATGCAAGTTGAGATAACTAGGGAACATGTATATATTGTCATATTTATGTTGTGTCAGTGTTTGAGCTAAGAAGCCATGCTTTGAGTATCAGTGGTCATATCAGTCTTGTTTGTATAGCTTACCCTTGTTTAATTTGAATGTGTGTGGTTTTCTTTGCACTGGTGTAGTTCATGTTTTGGGATAAATGTGAGATGAAGGGAGGCCTATATGAAATTGAACTGTCAGGTTCTGTCAGCATGGTGTATCAAAAACTGCTCTCTCTGGCAAGATAATTTAGGTCAGAATTAATAACCAAGATTTTCTTGATTTTATATTATCATAAGTTAAACAGCAACTTCCTCATAAAGGGCCTCTGAATGCCACAGGCACCACTACATAAAGGGTATTCATTTGCATGCAAACACCCACATCAGGGCGAAACATTCAAGTAAAAATACCTGACCAGACACCGGTACTGGGCAAGCTTTATACACCCTTAATAATCTTTAAAAAAATCATGAAATTACGAAACTGAAATTTAATCACTTTAAGTCACAAAATTGTCATGGTCATTAAGAAGTCATGATATTTTATTTTCTTGCATTTCTAGAATGATTTCATCATACATCCAGGATTTTTTAGATTGACGTTTAAGTTTACTAACATTTTACACCAAGGGACTTATTCTGTAAGAAAAGCTCCACATCTCCAAGCAGGGGTTAAGGTTTAAACATTTGTTGAAGTAACCGCAAAAAAAAGGTAATTGCTCCCAGTAAAGTTTGTTGGGGAGGTATTCAGTCTTGACTCAATGCCTTTGAGGGTGTTGACTCCGTCCACTAGACCAGCCAGCTGATATAAAAAAACGCCTTTAAAAAATAAATATTGAAGTGAACTACAAGAACTGATTGATGTTTTCAAATCAGGAACCAGATCTTCTTAGGCCAGACACAAACATATTCTGCAGACTGTGGGACCAAAAAATAATAAGGGTTTGAAGGTTTTTTTAGGTCAGCTGACTATAAATTATCTGAACTATAGTCATGATCCTTTGTCTGTCATCCGTCCGTCCTGCCATCCGTCTGTCCTGCAACAGGGCACATTTTGTAACTGTAGAATCTACAAATCCAAAATTTTGCAAACTGTTAGATGTCCCCAAAATCTCCTACTATACAAAAAAATGGGTCACTTAGACTTCTTTCCTTCGAGATATTAATAAAAAACCTCTGTTTTCCATTTAAACCCCATTGTTAGACTGCCTAATATCAAAACCACTGATCTGTTTTTTATCATATATAGTATGCCTATTCTTCCATACATTTTCTATGTACATACCAAAAATTAGGTCAGTATTGCATAATTTGTTGAAGTTACAGGCCCGAACATAATTCACTTTGTAAAAAAAATCAAGAAATATATTTACTCACTTGACATGAAAATTATTGGAAGCTGGAGACTTTTTTTCAGGGGTGTAACTTTATATAATCAAGATTCAATTGTATAACCAAAATTAGATCTGAATTTTGTCAATCTTTTAAGTTATTAGCATAAACATAAAATCAGTACCTTAAATTTTGTCTAACTTTGGCCATGGCACTTTTTTTTCTGTATGCACTGTTGATTTAATTATCACAGCATGTTTATATATGGATTTAATCTTTTAAAAACTCAAATTTCAAAGGAATTGATTGAAAAGAGTAGCTTTTATTCAAGTTTTTAGACACCATGTCAAGTGTTGTTTACATCAAGCCACTGGCCAGCTCAGTGAGTTATGCAGCCCCTACTGTGTTATGTAACCCACTCCAGGCAGCTGCCTTGGCTCAGCTTGGCTTATCTTCAGCTCAGCCCTGCATTCTTTTCACAAGGTGTGAAATAAAAATTTAGTTTCAGTATTATTAGCTCAGCTGAGCTATAGTCGTGGTCCTTTGTCCGTTGGCTGCCCGTCCGTCCGTCCGTCCATTAAACAGGCATGCTTTGAAACCGTAAGACCTAGGAATCCAAAATTCGGCACAATGTTAGATGTCCCCACGATCTCCAACCAAGCCGAAAACTGGGTCTTTGCAACTTCATTCCTTTAAGAAATTAAGGAAAAACCTCAATTTTTTATTAAAAACCTATTTTCACACTTCAGGACTGCCTAATATCAAAACCACTCATCTGTTTTTCCTCATATTTACCATAAATATTCCTCTATATAGTTCCTATGTACATGCCAGAAATTAGGTCTGTATTATATAATTTAAAGAAAAGTTATGGGCCCAAACAATGCATTTTGTAAAAAAATAAGAAAGATATTTGATCACTTAACACAAAACATGTTAAAGCTAAAGACTTTTTTCCAGTAATATAACTTTAATTAATCAAAATTAAATTGTATATCCAAAATTAGATCAAAAACTTTTAAATTTTTTAAAATATTAGCAAAATAAAAAATTGGTACCTTAAATTTTGCCCAACTTTGACCATGGCACATTTTTTTCCTGTAACTGCTGTGGATTTAATTTTCACAGCATGTTTTTGTAAGCATTTTTTATCTGTTAACACCAAAAATTTGAAACCAGTTGATCAAAAACTGTAGGTTTTATTCAAGTTTTCAAGCACCATGTCACATATTGTTTACATCAAGCTAGTGTTATGCAGTTTGCCAGAGCTCAGCTCCCCAGCTTCAGCTCTCAGTTTCTAAAATTTGGCATACAGTTAGATGTCTCCAAAATCCCCTACCATGCCAAGAATTTGGTCACTAGGACTTAATTCCTTTTAGATATTAATGAAAAACTTCATTTTTCCAGTAAAAACCCATTGTTACACTTCAAGACTGCCTAATATCAAAACCACTGATCTGACTTTGATCATATATAATATACATATTTTTCTATACATTCGCTATGCACATGCCAGAAATTATGTCAGTATTGTGTAATTGTTTTCAGTTATGGGCCCAAACATAATGCACTTTGTAAAAAATCAAGAAATATATTTACTCCCTTAACAAGAGGATTGCTGAAGCTAGAGATATTTTGTCAGGGATGTAACATTATTTAATCAAGATTCAATTGAATACCTAAAATTAGTTCTGATTTTTTCAAATTTTATAAGTTATTAGTATAAATATAAAATTAGTACCTTAAATTTTGCCCAACTTTGACCATGGCACGTTTGTTTCCTGTGAGCACTTTTGATATAATTTTCATATCATGCACACATAAGGATTTCAGCTTTTTAGTTTAGAAAGCTGAAAGAAATTGGCCAAAAATTGTTGCTTTTATTAATGATTTTATGAGACCATGTCAGACCCAGGCTCTCCCAAGCCCCTCTTCGTTCACCTGTATGATAACCTTGTTGACCTTTCAGCAAATTATGCACGCCTGAGGCAAGGCACTGGGGCAGCCAGGCAGCTTATGGCCAGCCACAGTTGATCCAGGTGTCTAACCCAACTTATCTAGTGGTTGTTTTGACCAACAACATGACAATAAACTATAAATTAATAAATTTCTATTGGTTTTTAATAATAAATTGAAGAAAAATTAATAGAAACGGAATTTGTTAGTTGATGAGTAACAGGGAATTAACTTGCAGTTACCGACGATGTAAGAATCTTGTATGGATGGATTGAATGTAGAGTATTCCAATAACACAACAAAGTCACCTATGGTATTTTTCAGTTCAATTTTGATGATAACAAAAATAAATCATATTATTCATTACTAATCATTAGGAATCATAAGAAGGAAATTAATGATAGACAAAGATGCAGTTGATAATATTAATCTAGATTCCTACTGTGTCAAGTGTGTAGATTGATGTGAAAGTAGTCCAAAGTGAATATATTACATTTATTTTTTTTAATATAAATAAAAGCCATAAAACCAGGTACTAATGATCATTATTTAAATTTGTGAATTTTGTATATTCTGGATTCTCAACATCATGGCTTAGCTAAAACTGAATAAACACTAGACATGGTGCAAATACTTTGCAAATGTATTTGAATACAGATATGAATCATTATATAATTTCTTGCATAAGAATGGGAATTCAGGTAAAAATGAAGGTAATTGAATACTAGTGCAAATACTTTCAGTGAATAAATGCATTCATGAATATATTTTATAATATTATTGTAATAATCATTTCAGTTATATTTTATTTTAAAAATCATATGATTCTCTTATTATTTTTAATAAAAATTATATTGGGCACAATATTTGTTATTAAATTTTAATAAATATTAAACTCTCATATTATATGTGCTGCTTATAAGTTATATGGCCAAGTCAAAATCTGTGTGACAATAGCACTCCATTTGTCAATAAAATAAATGAATTCAATCCTCTTCCCTGTCTCCAAAAATACTATCAAAATCATACATAAGCTTAACACCAACAACTCATAATACAGCTTTTATTTATTACAACACAAAACCAGCATGTGCCTCATTTCCAAATCATATTTTTTAGCTCAGCTGACTTTCAGTCATGCTGGGCTATAGCGATGGGTCTTTGTCCGTCGTCCCTCCGTCTGTCCGTCCGGCCGGCCGTCCGTCCGTTAGCAGGGCACAAATCGTAACCGTAGGGGCTAGGGCCATGAACCCTATGCAGTCTTAGAGGTTATAAAAAAATCTCCTTGCAAACCTGAAATTAGGTCACTGCGACCTATATTCTCGAAGTTATGGGGTGTGTTTGCACCCCCCAGAAATAACTCTTTGAGACAAAATTTTCATCCCAAACCTTCCATCTTTCACATACAGCTCACCTACCAACAGGGGAAGAACCATAATTTTTTTGAGGTCAAAAGGTCAAAGGTCAAGGTCACAGGAGCCTCTTCTTTGAAAAGCCTGTGGATGCATTTTAAGCCAACCCTTTCATCCCAATTCTTTGATCTTTCACATATAGCTCACCTAATAAGTTGGAGAAGAATCCTATAGATTTTGAGGTCACAAGGTCAAAGGTCAGGGTCACAGGATCCACTTCTTTGAAAAAGTTGTGGACACATTTCAAGCTAGACTTTTCATTCCAAACCTTCCAGCACTGATATCGCTTCTCTGCCAACAGGGGAAAAGACCTGTTGATTTTGAGGTCAAAGGTCAAGTTCACAGCACCCACTTCTTGCGTGGAGTCTTTTCCAGGCAAACTTTTCAATCTGTACCTTCCATCTGTCATATATGGCTTACCTACCAATAAGGGAAGAAGCCTATTGATGTTGAGGTCAAAAAGTCAAAGGTCAAGGTCACAATATTTAATTGTTCTTAATGCTTGTGAGCATATTTCAAGTGTAACTGTTCAACCCAAACCTTCAGTCTTTCACATATGCCACATCTATGCATCACTCAGTTTGACTCAAACTTCATATTTATGGGTCTTTTTGCTTGAATAAATAACTTATTGATTTTGGGGTCAGCTGGTCAGCAGGTTAAAGGTTGCAGGTCAAAGTTATTCACCCATTGGTTGCCAAGTAATTACACCAGATTTAAGTGGTTAGTATTTACCCATCATTTAAAAAGAATCCAGTTGATATATGGGCAAAAGGCCAAGGTCATAGGTCAGGGATGTTCACAATTACTTATTTTATAGACCATCTCTATTTTTCTTGTATATATAACCATCCCACTCCAGCTGGTACATCTCCCTGTGTGGCTGTAATTGTGAGTGACACTGGTGACATATGACTCCCTTTTGTATCAGCCTATTAAGTGATAAGGCTCAGTGATAAGTACCTCGTTACTTCATAACAAAAACACTGTTGTCAGAATGCTTCAGCCAGGCATTAAGACTATGAGAGTATAGTATTAAGGTTTAGCTACTGATTTATAAGATGATGGGAACATTTTGCAGTTTATTTTATGGAATCCTAGCAATAAACTTAGTTTCCTAGATATCTGAATATTTTAATATATATCACCACATATAAAAGCAAGTGTTTGTTCTCATAATATGTGGATTTGTACCTTGATTTAGGATGGCTTTTTGTTTTATTTCAAGACTCTTAGTCATGCTTTCTGCATTTCTTTTCTTTCAAGTTTGGCAGTTTTCCTACCCTGCTGACCCCGTTGAAAAGCAGAGTGATAATAAAAAATATTGGACTTGCACTTTTTACAATTGCATATCTATAAATCTGATATGAGGGCCTGGACATGCCTTTTGAATTATTTTGGGCATTCATTACTGGATAATTTGCCCCAAGTTTGGTCTCTTATTGGAGAATATGGGATATCAAATGTCATACTTGTCAGAAATCCATTATGTCTGCCAGTTAGCCACCTTAGAAATTCTTTCTTCAGTGCAGTTTCAGTAATTTTTCTTTAATGTTTGGTCCAATTTGGAGAATGTTTGTTGTCTGATTTCAGGCTTGTCAGAAGTCCAATATGGACACCAGGCAACCATCTTTTAATTCCTTTTGATCATTTTATCTCAAGATCAGTTAAAGTGAATGCAGTTGGATGTATATTTATGTAATCTTGTAAAGGATTGGTTCAAATATTTCTGAATAAATATTACCATCATTTATAAAAGTGCAGTACAGTTGGCTTGTATTGAATAAAAATTCACACAGAAGCACCTGTTTCTCAATAATTCTTGCATGTATTTCCTTGATTTTTGCTATATATTTTGATCTTATATTTGCCCTTTGTGGTGTTCCTTTTGAGACTGACAGGTTTCAAGCAAGCTGTTGGAATAGTTCCTGATAGCTTAACAATCATGCATTTACCTCAGACCATCAATTCACTGTGTTTTAACCAGACATAGGTGATATATATTTCTGTTGTCATAGAAAATTTTCAACAATTTGGCTAATTGGTTCTTCAAAATTTGACTGGAAGTTGTGAATCTCAGTCCATGATGTCACAGGTCATGCTTGGCAGCTGAGCGTCATGACCCATGGGTCACTTGTTTATCATATACACTAGCTGAGTGCCGTAACCCATGGGTCCCTTGTATTATAGCTGAGATAGTAATTAGCATAAATATATTGTTTCTCCCTCATCGAACCAACAGTGTTTACACCTGATTTGAACAGGGGTCTTTTTAATCAAATTTACTGAATCTTTTATTCTAGTTAATCAAATTAAGCATGTACTGGAAACTCCAATGTACAATACTTTTGTTAATAGTGATTCAAGGAATAATCTCAAAGATGCCATTTTGTGGCATTATGTTCTTTTAAGTGATACTATCTTATAAAAATAATTTTCTTTTAAATTCAGTTAAAACGTTTTGTGACATAAAAATTATAAAATAGATATGTGTATGCATAATTTGACATGATGTGAGCCAAACTATGGATAATTAATGATGCAACTTACAATGCTGAATGAACATATATTTTCAGATTTTTTATTGCAAATTTTTAAAAATTAAAAAATTTAATCTTATAAAAACTATTAAGGCCAAAAATGGATATGCTAAAAAATAGGGTTTAAAATAAACTTAAAAGCATTATCCTCCTGAAAGTGAAATAAAGGTATCAGTCCTTTCTGTCCACCTGTCTGTCTATCTGTCAATATTTTATATGCAACACAGTATCTCAAAGCGGTTACTGTTTTTTTATGGCAGTCTTCTCAGAGAATTAGTTTTGAAATCATTTTTTTAGAACTTTTTGCATTTGCTTAAATTTTTCAAACTTCAGCTGAGTGCAATGACCCATAGGTCCCTTGTTTTAATTTACAGATGCAGATACAAATATGTGCTAAATTCCTCAATGGTGCATTTGAACAGCACAAAGTGTAATCCATTTTCACTGTTACCTTTATGAATAAAACATTTGCATTATAAATACATGCAATAATCTCTATTCTGGGATTAAGGACTTAACAGTCACAGTAATATGGAGGACTAGAGCCCATTCACAGACAAAAATAATTGATTCCTACAAAATATTGAGTGCTGATTGTGTGGCCCAGCTATCTATACCAGGATTGTTGTCACAGGTGAATCATTCAGCAACAGTTAAAAAAACTGACCCTTTGTCAGCAGTACAACATTTGTGGTTGGCAACTAGTTGGTTGGAACTTTCTGGTCTTAACGTTCTGGTCTAAACGTACACAATTTACAAACCGTCATTGTAAACTTGATTGCCTAGGAAGTGCATATGATATAAATTTACCCTACATCAAGAAAACTCAGGGAGCTTTATTGTAATGTTTACAGTATAACTATATCAATACTATAAATATGACATGTGACTAATTTGATGTGCAGAGTGATGGCTGTAAAATTTTGAGCAAGAACTTTTGTTTTATTTAAATGTGACCAGGATTTTAATTGCCATCTTCCCCCACAGATAATCCACATTTTTTCTTCATAAAATCTTAACTAAAAACCTTGGTGCGTATTATACAAGGGGACACAATTCCCCACCTATCTTCCTGCTGCATTGAACAATGTTTGTGGGGCGTAAGACAGTGAAAATGTCAGCGAGTATTAAGTGATAATATGTGATTTTGAACTGTATTAGTTTACTTTTCAATTTGATATCTAAAAATTTGATCGATCTATTGCATTGTAAAATTCTTCATATATACCTTTAAATAAATATTGCTTGCAACCCCAAAGAACTAATGATATGTCAACTGAAAAATGCATGACCCAGCCACGTGTTGACATGGTTTGATACCATTACTTGTTGGTAGATGGCGCTATATGTGCTAGCTGTGGGGAGAGTAAGGACAGGGCACTTCTTTCCCAGGGAAATGATCCATGACAAACAAATTACTTTCAGACCAACTTGATCCAAGTGAGAAATACTGGTCTGAATATGATTGAAACCTTAGCTTAATTAGCCTACTGTTGACAGGGTCATGGTCAGATTGATCAGTAATGTAATTACTGCTATGCCTAGCTCCAGCTGCCCTGCTCTCTCCCTACAGGGTCCTTTATTTGTAGACCACACAAATGCCACACAAAGGTGCAGGTGACTCTCATCACAGCTTTCAGGTTATGTCAGTGCACCCTGCCACTTTTAGGTTTTATCTTACATCAAACAATTCCGTTCAGGCCTGATTGAGCACCTTTCTTAACACTTGACTACTAAAGGAAAACAGACTATTTTATATGATTTCAATTGTAATGATCTGATGGCTGTGCTAGATTTTAGAAACTTTGGTAAGTTGGCCCGACTGTCATTCTCAAAAGTTCACTGCCACGGAACCAGTAAATTTTCCAATGACTTTTGGAAATACAATATAGGTCATCCAGGATATTGGTCAGGAATAGGGTGGGTATTATACACAGGGTTATTGGTTTTTCCATCAAAATTGTGACTCTAAATGGGGGTGTGGATTATCTACGGTAGCAGAGTATCTTTGGTGAAAGACGGTGATTTAAAACTTTCTATCCATGTATTTAATTTTATTTTCTCTTTGTTTTACAGACAAGATAGGTATGTAATTTGTAACATATATCTTGTAAATTGACATTTATGGTATTTCTCACTATCCTATGCTTCTGTCTTCTTTATCTTCGGATGACCTTCAGTTCTGCTTATTTTATTACTTCACGATAGGTTTAAAATAATAGTAATAAATGTTCCTGGCTGCTATTTAATTTTGTGCAGTTAATACTGTTATTAAACATCCACCAGGAAGGTATTATGATTTCCCTTCATTGGTTGGTTTGTCTATTAGCAACTTATTGCATAATATTGTAAACAGATTTTAATGAAATTGTGATGAGGGTTAGGGTAACACCAAAAGAACAATCCATTGAATTTTGTAGGTAATCTGAATTATCATAATATATATTTGATTCAAAGGATTATTTTGCAGTGTGACACAGGACAGTTATATTATCCACAGGGAGAGTGCTCCATTTAAAGCTATTAGGGCCAGAATTTGTGAAGCAGCTGACCAGCAGAACTGTTTTACTGAAGTGTGACATTGTGCACATTAAAGCTTGATAAGGGGTCCTGGTTCGGTATCAAGTAGTCATACAATAACCCATATCTAGTTGCTTGTAATTTTCATCAAGAATTCTTATTTCAGTGTAATTGTATCCGCCAAAACAGAGTTTTGCAGATACTATGTTTTCAGCCCACCGCCGCCGCCGCCACGTAGGTGTGCGGAGAACTCCTCCGTAACCGCTGGGCGGAATTTTACGAAACCTGGGATTATGTTCGGGTCACATGTGAACTGCTGCGCTCTGATTTTGTTTTGACCTCTGACCTTTCCTTTGCGCTCTGCGTCCGTTTGTGCGTCTGTTTCCACACATAAACCCACATATCTTGGGAACCGTTTGACGGATCATGAAAATTTTTTTGCACAAATTTAGCCCTTGGAGAGCTTTATAACATACACAAAAAATGGTGGCGCCACCTGCAACCATGTTTGCACAGTGTCCATCTGTTCGTCTGCCTTGGGTTAAAATCACTCATATCTCTGCAGTGATTTGACTAATTCACCTGAAATTCGGCATGCGTATACATCCTGGATAGCTTTTTAGCCCTCAGCCCTTAGGCTGATGGGCTATTGTCGTCACCCAAGCTGTCCGTCCGTCTGTCCGTCCGTCCGTCCGTCCGGCGTCCGTTAACTTTTACCTTGTGAGCGGGATCGGTAAAGATGTATATCGACAAAATCTCGGTCAAGTTCGAAGATGGGTGACCTTGACCTATTTTTCTACATTTTAGAGCTGATTAAAGAAAAACACTTAGATGCTTATTACTCAGGAACCATTTGATGGATTTTCACCAAACTTACTATGATTATTGGGACTGATAATCTGTACCTGCTACACAAGTTTGATGGCGCCACCTACAATATCTGATTTTTAATGAATTTTTATCTGATTTTTCAACTTTGGGCTTGTGAGCAGGATATCTCTAAAAGGATTCACCGTAGGAATTTTATTTTTTCGGTGAAAATGTATATTGATCTCGGTCAAGTTCCAAGATGGGTGACCTTGACCTATTTTTCTACGTTTTAGAGCTGATTATAGAAAAAGACATTTAGAAGCTTATTTCTCAGGAAACAATGGCTGGATTTTCACAATACTTACTATGGTCATAGGGCGTGATGGTCTGTAACTGCTGCAAAAGTTTGGGGGCGCCACCTGCAATATCTGATTTTTAATGAATTTTTCTTGGATTTTTCAACTTTGGCCTAGTGAGCGGGATATCTCTAAAAGGATTCACAATAGGAATTTTATTTCTTTGGTGAAGATGTATATCGACAAAATCTCGGTCAAGTTCGAAGATGGGTGACCTTGACCTTCTTTTCAAGGTCACAGAGCTAATAATATCATAAAACTTAGAAGCTTATTTTTCAGGAAGCATTTGGTGGATTGTTATGAATCATGGTTCATACCTCTCCATTTTAAATTTATAACTGAGACATGTACAGAAATACATCCATGTGAGAACAGATATTTAGTACTTGTTACTGTTACCACCTCTAAACACTGTTCTTTTGGCTGAGGGCTTTTGTCAGCTTCTGCTGATATTCTAGTTTGATTTTATGACAGGTGGCGCCACCTACATTCACGTTTACGCTGCAGACATCCAAGCTCATATCTCGGGAACCGTTTGACAGATTGGGCCAAAATTTTGCATTTGTATAGATCTCACATAGCTCTTTATCATACGCAATACTGGTGGCGCCACCTGCAGCCATTTTTGCACAGCTCCCGTCTGTTTGTCTGCCATGGGATAAAATCACTCATATCTGGGCAGTGGTTTGACATATCTGCCTAAAATTTTGCAGGTTTATACATCCCCGACAGCTCTCTTGATTTTATGACAGGTGGCGCCACCTGTATTCTAGTTTATGCAGCAGACATCCAAGCTCATATCTTGGGAACCGTTTGACCGATTGGGCCAAAGTTTTGCATGTGTATAGTTCTCACATAGCTCTTTATCATACGCAGGACTGGTGGCGCCACCTTCAACCATTTTTGCACAGAGTCCATCTGTTTGTCTGCCACGGGCTAAAATCACTCATAAACATGTAGTGGTTTGACTTATCTGCCTCAAATTTTGCATATGTATACAACTTGGACGGCTTTCTGGATTTTGTGGTAGGTGGCGCAACCTACATACACCATTTGACTGCAGACATCCATGCTAATATGCAACACTTCACTCTATTTCCCCTTGCCACTCAATCCATGCCTCACTTCACCCGTTCCACTCTGATTTAGGCAGATACACGTAGTCGCTTGTAGACTACCCGTATTCTAGTTTCACTTTAAAAAAAACTTTTGACTTTGGTTGCTGACAAAGTATTTTGATAAGTAATATTTTTTTAAAATTTTGTTCACATACAGAATTGTTCAATTCATCAAAGCAGATAGACCTTTGTGAAAATTGTACATTTCCCATTTTTTTTAATTGATGTGAATGGCATTTTATTTTTTATTTTTTTATTACTGTGAAAAATATCAGTGCATATTATTATTTTTAATGCATTGACATATAAATGACAACCAATGATCGAAATATGAGATAAATTATGTACATGTATAGGTTAAATCAGTCCAAAGTTTGAAAGGATCCTCAAAATATGTGTCAAACACCCCATATTTATTGGGAAATTCTATGTCAGATCAACAGATTTTGAAAATGTTTAGACATTTTCAGAATTTTGTTTAATTTCCACAGAATGTCCTGATGACAAAACAGAAAACAAAAATGGTCATGATATATGTTGATACATGCTGTACATCAGGGATTTAGATACTCAGTTATATCAGGAGAATCTGACAGTGTTTTACCCATTGGTGGTCCAGTTACTTTAACTAAGCAGTTGACACACTGACACTCTTTGCCAGCCTTTTTAAATAAAGGGCAGCTCTTGACGCAGTCTGACGGGAGAGCTATATATATATTGTTATGGAACCTAATATCAACAGATCACGTATATAAAGAAGTCAGTGGTTTTTTGTTTACAAATAATTGTATCCCCAGACAAAGTCGGGATACTGTGGTTTCATGACGGTCACGCCGCCGCCGCCGCAGAAAAACCTTGTGAGCGGGATAACTCAAAAAATATTTCACTGATCTTTTTAAAACTTTACATTTGTATAGATATAGGTAAGGGGACGAAGCCTATTTAAAATGGGGTCATGACCTATGCTAGGTGAGTGACCTTGACCTTGAATAGGTCCATTTTTGCTGAAAATAACACAAATTCTTGTGGATGCATTTTCAGCCAAACATTTCATCTCAGATCTTTCATCTTGCACATATAGTTCACCTGCCAAGAGAGGAAGAACCCTATCAATTTTGAGGTCACAAGGTCAAAGGTGAAGGTCACAGGAGCCACTGTCCAAAAATTAGTTTCTGGATACTAATTCCTGCTTTTATTGATGTATAGATTTCAAACTTGACTTTTATATGTCCCATTGGAAAAGCAAGACCCGAATTGATTTTGGGGTCATGAGGTCAAAGGTCAAGGTCATAGGACCCATCTTTAAAAAGGTAAAGGTCACAGGACCAACATCTTAAAAAAGATTGTGGATTGATAGATGGAAGAAACAATAATTGCTTGCCAAGTGTCAGTATATGCTGCTAAAAATAGGGGCCTAGTCTTAAAGGGGGGGGGCCTACTATGTCTGGGGATACTCTGGCACCTGCGGTGCCAAGAAATGTCTAGTTATAATTTAATCTTAAAACAACCCTAACATTACAATACACTAAATCAATACAATTATAAAGTATAACAACAGTACAACAGTAAATCAATACAAGTATATAAATAAAGTGTACAGTAGCTGGATACCACCACTGTCACAGTAACAACAAGTCCTTTATAACGTACAACCCAGATGAACAGTTCACATAAATCTTCTCAGAGAATAACAGTTCAGTTCATTCACAAAATCAATCTGTTGTAATCCAAAAGTGAAGTTCTGATAGTGATCCAAACTGAAGACTAATTAAAATCTGTTACAAATTCGAAAAAAAGCTATAACTGTCACAATTATAGGAAAAAGGTCAACAAACTGACTTCACTCTTCTGTGTCCGCTGGAATATATCTCTCCTCTCTCCCGGCTCTAAAACACAGCCTCTTATTTATAACTTTTCACCTCAAGCCGAGAACTTTCCATTTCTCGAACAATCCAAAGAACCCAGTAGTACACACATTACAGGAAACATATAGAACAATGAATGCTGTGGTTCTACATATCAGAGTTCACACGTGGGCCAGCCCGGCTCTGCCAGGCGAGAAAGCCCCAGACTAGCATTTTGCTGAAAATCACCCAAATTCTTAAATATCTCAAGAAAACTTGCATGGATTGGTAAAAAAAATCAAGGTGACCATGATCTTGGATAGCCTTGTGATATACCGGAAACTGGTGGCGCCACGTATTATCCTTTTCTTGTTTTTACACCTTTTAATACCCCCATCATTGCCACTTGACAGTATTGTGAGCATTAAAAGTAAAAACTAAAAGATTTCTTTCATATAATGAACATGTAGAGAGATTAGTTATGGGATAAGGTCTATTTAAATTTGGGTCATGATCTTTACCATGAGAGTAACCTTGACCTTGAATATTTCCATATTTGGTGAAAATCACACATCTCTTATGATATATCCAGTTTTGATAGCCATATGGATTTCAAATTGACTTATGTATGGCCCACCACTAAAGTAAGAACCCTGTAGGTTCTAGGGTTCATGAGGTCAAAGGTCAAAGTCACAGGACTCCCATCTTTCAAAATATTATGGATGCGTTTTAAGCCAAACTTTTCATCTCAGACCTTTCATCTTGGACATATTGCTCACCTGCCAAAACAGGAAAATCCCAATCAATTTTGGGGTCACAAGGTCAAAGGTGAAGGTCACAGGAGCCATCTGTCAAAAAAATAGTTTCCAGATGATAAATCCAGCTTGGATTGAACAATGGATTTCAATCTTGACTCACATATGGCCCATCAATAAAGCAAGAATTCTATTGATTTTGAGGTCATAAGGTCAAAGGGCAAGGTCACAGGACCACATCTTTAAAAAGATTGTGGATGCATTTTAAGCCAAACTTTTCATCTCAGACCTTTCATCTTGCACATATAGCTCACCTACCAATAGAGGAAGATTCATAACAATTTTGGGGTCACTGGGTCAAAGGTCAGTGTCACAGGAGCCATCTGTCCTTAAAGTTGTGGAAACAGGATTTTGGTCAACCCCATTATTTGAAGTACATAATCTGTTTCCTTCAAATTTGACACAACAATCTCCACCAAGATGTCGAACAAGTTCAAACATTTGTGACCTTTGCCCTGTCACGTGTCAATATATACAGTAGAGCGCCATTTTTCCGAAAGCATCGGGAGACAAGCTTTTTGTTTGTAAAAACGAACATTCGGAAATGCGGACAAGGGTCTAGCGGCTAGTTAGTACGAAAATTAATGATAAACTTATTGTCATTTTACCCGAGGACAACGGTGTTTCTTTCGATATTCGTAATTGACGACCTGGACTTATAAAAGATATTGGATTATTACTGAGCATAATTGGCAAAAATCAGTCTAACCTGCTTTAAGGAAACGTGCGTGTTCTTTTTTTCATCAAATGACATCGCCAAGCAACACGGTGTTTCTAATCGATCTACATAAATGAAGACCGGTACATATAAAAGCTGCTCAAGCACAAACGTTTAATAAATTAGACCTCACCAATGCTCATGCAAGTAAACTGCTCAGTTATTTGGCATGACATCCTGTCCCAAGTTGACGAACTATGCTTGCTTGAGTACAAACGAGATATGGTTGATAACACACAAGTGCTCTGATAAACTGCTTAGTCGCTTGCTAAGGGTAAAGGGGGCCGAGCATTGCGGGGCTAGCTGTAGTTTTCACACCTTTGCACCGGCGACAACATCAGCCCAGGAATAATTAATTAGGGTCACCACTGGGCTTAACACATGACTGCAGGCCTTCTGACTCGTCATTACAATACTCATTTTAGGTTTTGACATATATTTTGGAAATACGAATAAATTTTCGGTTCCCCATTTAAGTTTTCGGAAAAACAAATTTTCGGAAATTTGGCATTCAGAAATACGGCGCTCTACTGTACTACAGAAGAAGGGTGCCAATTTTTGAAGAGGGTATGCTTTATTTGTCTTGGGATAAATACTACAGCGTCTCCAATGCCAGAAATTTCTAGTTTACTTCCTGTGCACAGAGCAGAGTTTGTGTTCATGCTATTCTGCAAAATATATTAAGATTGTACCCCCAGGTACATCGTAACTGCTCCTAGTCATGTCAGGGTTTTTCTGCAATCAGCGAATATTTGCCCGTTAAGCCTTTGTCACAACCGGGATACGGTCGCCGTACAGCGAGTGTTTTGGGCTATTCCATTCGGTAGACGCACAGCAACCATGCGTCTTTCAAAGGCCGCAGGGACTCCACAACGACTGTAACTGACATTAGCGCAAGCGCTTAACTTGATGCGGCCGCTGGGCATCAGGCAGCCACCTACGGGCTCCGTACAGGCACCGTACAGTAGACGTATGGATGTCGTAGAATACCTGTGCGATTTTTAACGTCAACTGGACTACCCCAGAGACATACGGCGTACTTGCGGCTGTCGTAAAGGGTTTTTGGGGATTCCGCAGGGTTGTTTACTTTACCGTGCGAAGGCCGTGAGAATGAAGAAGAAACCGTGCCGTTCGCATAAGTATTCCTGTGGTTTCAAAAATGGAAAGGTGACCTACGTTGTGCGGTGACCGCAGCGGTTGTGACCAAGGCTTCAGTATTCCTGCGGTCCCCAAAAACCGTGCGGTACTCTATGGTGTGCAGTGACCAAGGCTTTAGCTAGCCTGAGTTTCCATGGTATTTAAGTTTTGCAATATTGTATAGATAGCAGTCAGCAGTTGAATGTGTCAGCCTTCATGCACTTCTAATTGCTATGGTTCACTAACATATTTTGGTGAAATGCTTTTCACTTTTGCATGCTGCACTCTTTATGTGAGTTGTCAGGCACTTTTATTTACATTTATATTATTAGTAAATGTTCCCAACCAGCTGATGTATATACCAGCTGATTCATGGAGCCGTAGGAGTGTGAATACCTTAGGTGAAATTTCTTATTCGGATACACTCAGTCACATACATACACATTGTCTGTATGTGGCTTTTCCTCTTATTGACTATCAGTATCACCAGTTCTTTATTATTATGTGAAATACCAATAAAACGATCATTTTTTCTAGATGAATGAGGTACATCAGACTAATGTATGAGTTTAGACATCAGGACATTGGTTGTGTTTTCATGGGTTTGTCCTTGTTTGGCATATACCTACAGGTTTGTCACAACCATAAGAAATTTCATAAATGTACCTGATATTAATTCCAACTACTGTTCCTCGATGTAATATGCACCATAAGTTACTCCAGATGAGATGTTTTACATGCTTTTGAAGGATTTCTCTAAGCCCTTTAGGACTAACAGAAACACATTCATATGCACATATCTATTTGTGTGCATCCTTGATAATGAACTGCCTTTAAGTCATCAGTGGTCTGCATTAACATCATCATCAGTATTCATGGTTATGATGACAGAAGCATTTATCTTCATTTTGCCTCTAAATCTGTATGTAAATTGAGAAGTATACTAAACCATGACATTTTGGATCAATTTTTGGGTTTATTGAACTTTTCTTTCCTTAGATGGATGCTATCCTAATTTTTACTTACAGTGTTTGTCATTAAAATAATATTTGACAAATGTATGATTTGCTTCTTATCACAGAGGATGAACATGTATTGGTTCTGTGGTCTTTGAATTGTAAGTAGGGTAAGGTTGCTGTTGTGATCTGTAGATACGCTGTATATAAGATCAACAGTTTGTACTAGGCTCCAGTACAGATGTTGACTGAAATGATTGTTCTGTTAATCAGAGAGAAGCAGCTGGAGAGTGAGTTTGCGACGGAGAAGGCATCGTTACAGACCAGCCTAGATGCTGCCAATAAACAGCTCAAACAGAAGGACAAGGAAATGGGCTCACAGAGACAGCACGTAAGTTTGTCTGATGGGCGTGTGTCTGCCTGAAATCTAATGTCACCTCCCTAAATATAAATAATAGTCTGTTCC
This sequence comes from Sipunculus nudus, assembly GCA_026874595.1. Classification (NCBI taxonomy): domain Eukaryota; kingdom Metazoa; phylum Annelida; class Sipuncula; order Golfingiida; family Sipunculidae; genus Sipunculus; species Sipunculus nudus. Next base: position 45,975,725 of record CM049312.1, on the reverse strand, counting down.
ATCATTCCTGTCTGTTTTCTTTTCCTGATTTCATTTTACATTTGCATTTAAGATAGGACAATTTTGCTCAAAGCAGAAAGTGAAAAATGTGTCATTAACTGGAGTGAAAATATAATTTGAACTTGTTTGAAGTTCCCCCAAAGAGAATAAAATGAAGCATGGTATATCTTTGAATATTTTATAATTCATTGTGATAGATACTGCCCAGGCCTGAACTTCATATTAGAATGTCCATCACCTCGAAAGTGTCATGTGGTCTCTGTCATGTCACTCAAACTTCATCCTACAAAAATGTTCTGCTGAAGACAGCCTTTTCTTAGGATGTTATAACACAGACTAAGTGATAGAATTACAAGATACCAGGCCACTAAGTAAATATTATGTATATTTCAGTCATCCATTGAAACAAAAATTACTAATTGTTTGTCCCCCGCAATCACCAAAGGTGCTGTTGGCAGGGGATGGTGTGTCCTTCGGCTGTCCATCCAAGATATGGTATCAGGACAATAACTCAAAAACAGTTAGAGCCACAGTTATACGACTCATATCATTAGTGAAGGGCTGAGTCAAGATCAAATATGGATGACCTCAACACATTTTCCAGGTCACAGATGTGATTAAATTGTTAAAATGATGTAAGCACAATAACTTGAAATAAATTAAAGCCACGTTCACCAAACTCCCACCGTTGATGCATCAATAGTCATGGCACATTGTGGACTGTAGAGGAATTTGATAAACACGGGCAGCCTGGAGGAGTGATGGTGTGATGTTGCAGTGTTGGTTGTTGGATAGTCATGATCTTCCCTCCACCATGTCCGTCTAATTGTTATACTTAATATCTATCCCTTTTTTAAGCAACTATGAAAATTATTCATTTGCTACAATAGTTTAAATTGTATACATAATTTGAATAAAAAAAGTGTTCATATACATAGGATGATAAGATGTAAATGACATTCTGTGATAAGCAGAACATCTGTGATACTTGATGAGGGTTTGTGATCCTTGATATGTATCAGAAATTTTAACTTTTATATTTAACCTTGTAATTTTGTATACGTTACAATCAAACTTAAATGGCCACAAATTTAACATAGTTTGTAAACTGATTGAGGTTTCTTAAGAGGAGTACATGAATAGAAGGTTCATATTTTTGTTATTGAAGATCACAGCACTGGAAAAGGAAACAGCTCATGTTACAAAGTTAAAACAGAATGTGGATGATCTAAAACAGGATAAGGCTTCCCTCAAGGACCAGATCAGGCAGCTTCAAGAAGCACTGACAGAATCACAAGCAAATGCCAACGTAATTGATAATATTGACGTATCAGAAAATACGATCCTAGCTACACTAAAAGCTGACAAAGAGGCTGCCGAGGGACAGGTGAGCATTCCATTTGCGGTTTGAGGGGATTGATGGTAATGAAGTCTGTAATTAGATTTATAATTTCACTGCATTATGTTAATCTGTTGAGAGAGTAATGTTTTCAGAGATTATGTCAATCACCTGTACATGGCAGTGTCAGTGACCTGAACACGACCATGTCCAGGGCCTGTACATGACAGTGTCAGTGACCTGTACATTGAAGTGTCCATTACCTGCACATTGCGGTGTCAATCACCTGTACATGGCAGTGTCCATGACCTGAACATGGCAGTGTCAATGACCTGTACATTGAAGAGTCCATGACCTGTACATGGCAGTGTCAATGAGCTGTACATGGCAGTGTAAATGACCTGTACATGGCAGTGTCAGTGACCTGTACATGGCAATGTCAATGACCTGTACATGGCAGTGTCCAGGACCTGTACATGGCAGTGTCCAGGACCTGTACATGGCAGTGTCCAGGACCTGTACATGGAAGTTTCAATGACCTGTACATGGCATTATCCATGACTTGTACATTACGGTTTCACTGACCTGCACATTTTGGTGTCCATGGCTTGTACATGGCTGAGTCTGTAGATTTAGGATGAAACTAATCATAACCATAATGTATTTTTAGCTAAGCTGACTGTAAGTCAGCTGAGCTATAGTGATAGGTCAGCGTCCCTAGTCTTTCCATCGGTCTGTCTGTCTGTCTGTCTGTTAGACTGGAATGTTTTGACACTGTTGGACCTACGAAATTTGGCATACTGTTAGATATCCCTAAGATCTCCTACCAAACCCAAAATTAGGTCACTGTGATTTTGTTCCGTTGAGATATTAAGGAAAGACCTCCGTATTCCATTAAAAACCTATAGTTACACTTCAAAACTACAAATTACACATGTTTTTTTAGCTCAGCTGACTATAAGTCATCTGAGCTATAGTCGTGGTCCATTGTCCGTCGTCCGTCCGTCTGTCCGTCCGTCCATCCGTCCGTCCGTCCATCCATCCGTAGATGTGGCACGTTTTGAAACCTAAGACCTAGGAATCCAAAATTCAGCATAATGTTAGATGTCCCCAAGATCTCCTACCAAGCCGAAAACTGGGTCTTTGCGACTTTGTTCATTTTAGAAATTAAGGAAAAACCTCAATTTTTTATTAAAATCCTATTTTCACTCTTCAGGACTGCCTAATATCAAAACCACTCATCTGTTTTATCTCATATTTACCATAAATATTCTTCTATATAGTTCCTATGTACATGCCAGAAATTAAGTCTGTTAAGTATAAATTCTTTTAGTTATGGGCCCAAACATAATGGACTTTGTAAAAAATCAGGAAAAATATTTACTCACTTAACATGAAAAATTTTGAAACTAGAGTCTGTTTTCCCAAGTATATAACTATGTTTAATTAAGATTCAATTGTTTACCCAAAATTAGATCTGAATTTTGTAAATTTTTTAAGTAATTAGCATAAAACTAAAATCAGTACCTTAAATTTTGCCCAACTTTGACCATGGCACGTTTTTTTCCTGTAAGTACCATTGATTTAATTTTCACAGCATGTAAACATAAATATTTAATTTGTTTAAATCTGAAATTTGGAAGTAAAAGCTTGAAAATTAAGCTAGTTATTGATTTTTTTTCTTGAGGCTCTATTATAGTCATTTGCTTTGTTGACAGATTACAGATGCAGGGTCCCACTCCAGGTCACTGGAAGTCAGCTATGCCAGGGTTTCTGATTTGTTACAGTCACTGGGGGAGATCCCCTGCTGTGAAAGGTGTACAGTTATTCTCATATCACCACCGCAATGACCCCCCCCCCCCCCGCAAACCCAACCCACCAAGTGTTTTGCAGTATTGTTATTGTTTTCACTGTATCTCCTTAATTGTAATGCTGTTTCCACTCTGATATGCAAAAACTTTCCTTGAAAAAGTAATTCAAGGTGTAATCCAGAAGATGCAATGTTGTGTAATGTAGCATTTTAAAAGAAAATTATTTTTCTTTTAAATGATTTTACCAATCATAATGGAACCCATCAGTATGCTTAAATTATGATAAAATATAAAGCACATTATGGATAAATAAAGACACAATTAAAAATTGTGAAATCTAAATCGAGTATTTTTTTTAGATATTTATTGTTTTGCAGATTTAAAAGATATATTTTTGTGGTAAAAAAATAAATAAACATTTGTATGCATGATGTGGTGTTATCTGACAAGACTGAGATTTATGATGATGCAATTGAGAATTATGAATCAACTTTTATATTCAGATATATATGTTATATTGAAAATGTATAGAAATATAAACTTAAATTAAAAAAAAAATTGATGTGATAAAAAAATGAGGATTTATTACAAACATTTGTTCATTATTTTCCTGCATCAGCAGAATTTGAGATCAGGCTTTGTTTGCTATGTTTTATGTTGTTAATTAGTTATATTTCAACTGTATACATTTCATAAAAAAAATACATATATTTAATAATATATATTATACAAAAAAAAGATTCGATTGAACAAATGTGTAAACTACTGAAATGTCAACAGTTAATCGAAAAGCCAACTAATGATCATGGTAATTGTACAGATCATTTGTTCACAAACTGCTCACATGCTTCAGTTTCAACATTAGGAAACAAATGGTCAGGTCACAAAATATTATTTGCAACAATTTCTTGCTCATCAATACAAACCAATCATATAAACCAACCATGGCCTTTATTACCTCTTCCTCTTACACTTTATCTCCATTTGATATTATTTTAGATTTCTACCTTCAAGGTCAACGTCAGCTGAGCACAGTGACCCTTAGGTCCCTTGTTGTTCATATTTGGCATAACTATTAATCAATATGTTTCCTATAGACATGCCAAAAATTAGGTCAATAGTGTGTAATTTGTTGGAATTATGGCCCAAATATAATGTATTGGCTGTTGCTACAGGTCCAGACCCGGACACCGATCATGCAGGCTAAAGTTCTGGCACATCCCATGAGCATGTGCACTGACACTGCCAGACACATCTATGGGAGCTATTTTCCATCACCAAATAACAGACCTACCGAACATTTGCTATTGTTCTGGCATTTAGTAATAAATATAAATTTTATTTAGTTAACCAGGCACAAATCTTAACCACTAAACCTGGAATCTTCTTATTTGACATCCAAGGAGGTCCATGAAAACTGTTCATGGAAACTTGAAATAAGGTCTCTGTTACTCATATCTTTTGAGCTATAGGGCTTGTAAGTACTCCTCAGTATAATTAAACATTTTATATAAAACCTCCAGTTCCTGAACAACTAATGAATTCATCACCATGATTCTTTGCATGCACATTCATCATGCAGTAATTTATCGGTTCCTGCAGACTGGTGGCACCACCTTGATTTTTTTTCAAATTTTTTATGCATTTCTTTTAATTTTTAGCTCAGCTGACTGTAAGTCATCTGAGCTATAGCGATCACTCTTTGTCCGTCGTCCGTCCGGCCGTCCGGCCATCCGGCCGTCTGTCCGTTAACAAGGCACAAATTGTAACCACTGGACCTGGAATCTTCTTACTTTACATTCAGAGAGGTCCATGAAAAATTTCCTTGGAAACCTGGAATTAGGTTTCTGTTACCCATATCCTTCGAGCTATGGGGCCCCAAAGTACCCCCCAGAATAGTAAAAAATTTCATACAAAAACATCAATATCTCATTAACTACATCACTGATAGTCATGATTTTTGGCATACATATTGATCATGACATGTTCCATCAGTTTTAGCAGACTGGATGTGCTCTATTTTTTTTCAAATATTTACAATTTTTTTCTCAAAATTGTAGCTTTTATTAATGTTTTAATGAGACCATGTCAGACCTTAACTCTCTCCAGCCCCTCTTGAGTCACCTGTATGTTGACCTTGTTGAACTTTCAGCAAATTATGCATGCTTGAGGTGAGCCATACACTGGGGCAGGTAGGCAGCTTATGGCCAGCCAAAGTTGATCCAGGTGTCCAACCCAACTCATCTAGTAGTTTTAACCAACAACATAACAGTTAACAATAAATTAATAAATTGTTATTGTTTTTTAATAACAAATTAAAGAAAAATAAAAAGGTATTTGTTAGTTTATAATAACAGGAAATCAACTTGCAGTTACTGATGATATAAGAATCTTGTATCGATGGATAGAATGTCACGTACTCCAAATAACACCATGCAGTATTTTTCAGTTCAATTTTAAAAAAGTAAATCATATTATTCATTACTAATCATTAGGGATCATATGATGGAAATTAATGATAGACAAAGATGCAGTTGATATTATAAATCTAGATTCCTGCTGTGTCTAGTGTGTATATTGATGTGAAATTAGTCCAAAATGAATATATAACATTTTTTTTTAATATAAATAAAAGCCATAAAATCAGGTACTTTTGATCATAATTTAAATGTGTGGATTTTGTAAATTCTGGATTCTAAACATCATTGTTAGGTGAAAACTGAATAAATGCCAGTAATGGTGGGAATACTTTGCAATTGTATTTAAATACGAATATGAATATGTACTCCATTATAAAATTTCTTGCATAAAGAATTGGAATTCGGGTAAAAATGAAAGTATATGAATACCATTCATGAATATATTCTTTGATATTATTTTAATAATCATTTCAGTTATATTTCATTTTAAAAAATCATAAGATTCTCTTATTATTTTTAATAAAAATTATATTTGGGACAATATTTGTAATTTTTTTAAATAAATAGTTAAACTCTTATATCATATGTTCTGCTTATAAGTTATATGGCCAAGTCAAAATCTGTGTGACAATAGTACTCCATTTGTTAATAAAATAAATGAAATCAATCCTTTTCCCTGTCTCCAAAGATAATATCATAATCATACATAAGCTAAACACCAACAACTCATAATAAAGCTTATATTTATTACCACACCAAACCAGCATGTGCCTCATTCCTAAATCATATTTTTTATCATATATAACAGCTGAGCGCCGTGACCCATAGGTCCCTTGTTTCTCTATTTTTAGACCTTTAAAAATGTGGACATCTGTTAACAGGGCACAAATTGTAAAGACTGAACCTAGAATCTTCATTCTTGACATTCTGAGAGGCCTATGAAAAGTCTCCATGGAAACCAGAAATTAGGTCTCTGTTACCCATATCCTTCGAGCTATGGGGCTCCAAAGTATCCCCCAGAATAGTCAAAAATTTCATACAAAAAAACTTCAATATCTCATTAACTACATCACTGATTGTCATGATTTTTGGCATACATATTGATCATGAGATGTTTCATCAGTTTCTGCAGACTGGTGGTGCCACCTGTATTTTTCGATTTTTTATGAATTATTTTCTCTATTTTTGAGACCTTCAAAAATGTGAACATCTGTTAACAGGGCACAAATCGTAAAGACTGGACCTAGAATCTTCATTCTTGACCTTCTGAGAGACCTTTAAAAAGTCTCCATGGAAACCAGAAATTAGGTCTCTGTTACCCATATCCTTTGAGCTATGGGGCCCCAAAGTACCACCCAGAATAGTCAAAAATTTCATAAAAAAACTTCAATATCTGATTAACCACATCACTGATAGTCATGATTTTTGGCATACATATTGATCATGACATGTTCCATCAGTTTTAGCAGACTGGATGTGCTCTATTTTTTTTCAAATATTTACAATTTTTTTCTCAATTTTTGAGACCTTTAAAGATGTGGTTATCTGTCAACAGGGTACAAATTGTAACAACTGGACCTAGAATCTTCATTCTTGTCATGCAAGAAGGCCCATGAAAAGTGTCTATGGAAACCTGAAATTAGGTCTCTGTTACCCATATCCTTCAAGCTATAGGACTCCAAAGTATCCCTCAGAATAATGGAAAATTTGATACAAAAGCTGAAGTATCTGAACAACTAATCCAGAGACCACCATGTTTCTTTGCATGGATATTGACCATTAAGTGTTTTTATTAGTTTCTGCAGACTGGTGGAGCCACCTGTATTTTTTTTACACACCTGTATCAAGTTTACGCATTTTTTCTCTATTTTTGAGATATATTAATACAGACACAATCTCAGCCTGTTGGTTAATCTGTTTGATGCTTCAGTTGAATGGTTATATACTACCATTCAGATGATAAAATTTCCTTTTGCAAATCTCTTCCCAGTCAGCTGAGCGTCATGACCCATGGGTCACTTGTTATTTTTGAGACCTTCAAGATGTGGTTGTCTGTTAACAGGGCACAAATCATACCCATTGCACCTAGAATCTTCTAACTTTACAGCCAGGGAGGTCCATGAAAAATCTCCTTGGAAACTAGAAATTAGGCCTCTGTTACCCATGTCCTTCGAGCTATGCCTAAGTTGAATGGGAATACCATCTACAGAATTTGGCATTAATAAAATTTCCTAATCAGCTAAGCGTCATGACCCCTGGGTCACTTGTTTCTCTGTTTTTTAGTCCTTCAAAGTTGTGGTTGTTCGTTAACAGGGCACAAAACATTACCATTGGTCTTGGAATCTTCTAACACCCAGCTAGGTCCATAAAAAATCTCCTTGGAAACCTGTAATTAGGTCTCTGTTACCCATATCCTTGGAGTAATGGGGCTAAAAAGAAACCCCCACCCCCACCCCACCCCCCTACCCCAAAAACAAAATTAAAAATTTGATACAAAAGCTCCAGTATCGAACAACTAATGCATTGATCACCATGATTCTTTGCGAGCATATTCATCATGGAGTGAATAATCAATTCCTGCAGACTGGTGGCACCTCCTTGATTTATTCAAATTTTTACACATTTTTTTCTCTATATTTAAGACCTTCAAAGATGTGGTTGTTTGTTAACAGGGCACAAAACATTACCAATGGACCTAGAATCTTCTAACACCCAAGGAGGTCAAAAAAAAATCTCCTTGGGAACCTAAAATTTGGTCTTTGTTAACCAATATCCTCCTAGCTATGGGGCTTAGAAGTACCTACCAGAATAATTAAAAATTTGATACAAAAGCTCCAGTATCTGAACAACTGATGGACTGTTTCATCAGTTCCTGCAGACTGGCTGCACCACCTGGAAAATTTTGAATTTTTACGCATGTTTTCCTCTGTTTTTGAGACCTTCAAATATGTTCATATATCTGTTAACAGGGTACAAATTGTACCCATTTAACCTAGAATTTTCTAACATCCATGGAGGTCCATAAAAAATCTCCTTGGAAACCTGAAATTAGGTCCTAGTTTCCCATATCCTCCGAGCTTTGCTTCGTTTGAATGGAGATAATACAAAATTTGGTGTTCAGATAATAAAATTCCTTTTGTGAATGTCTTCCAAGACAGCTGAGTGTCATGACCCATGGGTCACTTGTTCTTAATAATAGGAATTTTGGTTTTAGCTTACCCTGGCTACACACTTGTGTGAAGTCTACATGAACCCCTAATATTTTCAGGGGCTAATCAACTTGTACATTTATACCGTAATGTTTACCTGAATTCGTACAGGAAAAAATAAATTATTTTTCTCAGTGTGTGAATTATTATATGTAAAATATGAAAAATTAGAATATTGCAGGAGAGAAGATCGTTTGACACCTGAGAACCGGCGATAGGCGATAAAAGAGGATGTACGGCAACTCTCATGTTAATTATTATTTAACACTTGTGCTTGTGACCAAAAAGATATCCAATATGTCCCGTAACTGGAATTTTATAAACCGGTGTTTTATATATATATATAATATACAGGGTTTTAGCTGCGCCAGATAGGGGTTGACGGGAAGGGCCTGTACTACCGGCCGGAACAAACTAAACATTCGTAACCCACAGACTGGCACTAAAGATCGTCAAAAATCCAGCTACCGGCAATAGAACTTCAGTAATTTATTACCCCAAACTGTTAAATTTGTACCTCATTAGTATGTTAACAAATTTATTTGATCACGGCTGTGGTGCAAACAAAATTGACAGGAGTCACTGATCACCCCAATATTACACATCAAATAAATTACTGGTAAACAAACAAGCAACGAAGTGTTTCACAGTTTGGACATGAAAGGAAAACATCTTTAGCCAGGGGTCTCTCACGGCGTACACCGGTGCGTAGCATCATTAGCGGTAAGAAAATGGACTATTGTTTTGTAATACTTCATGGCAACATTTAATTCATTTACAAACATTATTTGTATGGATTGCAGAATACGCCCTAAAAAAATGGTAATGGTGATTTTCTTAGGGCGTTAATTAAATTTATTCGGGGTGCCACCTGGCAGCAAGTGAACTTATTACACCCATGAATATGTAATCTCACCAGATTTATTTATATATTTAAATAAATTAATTATTTTACCCGTTTGGCAATTTCAGTGGAAAGAAATAAATGAAAAAAAATATAAGTTTATCATATTTTTAAACTGGGACGGGGGAATAACGTAAAAGGGGGCAAAAACTGATAGGTTTGAACCAGGGGCACATAGTTCACACTATAACCATTCATGCGCCTCTAACCAAATGGCCACGTTAACCAACAAATTATGCGGCAGTTTTTATTTGGCAGATTCTAAAACCATTTATACAGCGGGAAAAAAATAAATTATTTCACGGATATTACCAGGATTTATAAAAAAAAACGCTTGAAGACAGCGGTATATCCTTTGTAGCTGCGGTTCAAAGCACTCTGACGATATCCATTTAACCTTTGATGTCTTGTAGCACCAGGTCATGCCTGTGATCAGTGGTCCGTGTAAGGTTTGTTCCAAGTGGATTACTAGTAGTAGTATATGATCATCAGCTAATGTGATTTTTGTCCCGCTTACAAATCCTTCTTATTCTATAATTAAGTAAACAAAATATTATTGATTAAAACACATTTTTTATCTCGAGTTCTATTGTTCAAATTTATCATGCTGTAACAAGTCTGATAAAAAAATGGCCCATCGGTATCAGTTAAGCGACAGTTTTTTGCCCTTAGGCTGATGGGCTATTGTCGTCACCCAAGCTGTCCGTCCCTCCGTCCGTCCGGCGTCCGTTAACTTTTACCTTGTGAGCAGGATATCTGAAAAAGGATTCACCGTCAGAATTTTATTTCCTCGGTACAGATGTATATCGACAAAATCTCGGTCAAGTTCAAAGATGGGTGACCTTGACCTATTTTTCTACATTTTAGAGCTGATTATAGAAAAACACTAAGATGCTTATTACTCAGGATCTATTTGGTGGATTTTCACAAAACTTACTATGATTATTTGGACTGATAGTACCTGCTACACAAGTTTGGTGGCGCCACCTACAATTTCTGATTTTTAATGAATTTTTATCTGATTTTTCAACTTTGGGCTTGTGAGCAGGATATCTCTAAAAGGATTCACCGTAGGAATTTTATTTTTATGGTGAAGATGTATATTGACAAAATCTCGGTCAAGTTCGAAGATGGGTGACCTTGACCTATTTTTCTACGTTTCAGAGCTGATTATAGAAAAAACATTTAGAAGCTTATTTCTCAGGAACCATTGGGTGGATTTTCACAATACATACTTTGATCATAGGGACTGATGGTCTGTAACTGCTGCACAAATTTGGGGGCGCCACCTACAATTTCTGATTTTTAATGAATTTTCTTGGATTTTTCAACTTTGGCCTTGTGAGCGAGATATCTCTAAAAGGATTCACAATAGGAATTTTATTTCTTTGGTGAAGATGTATATCGACAAAATCTCGGTCAAGTTCGAAGATGGGTGACCTTGACCTACTTTTCAAGGTCACAGAGCTTATAATAGAATAAAATTTAGAAGCTTATTTTTCAGGAAGCATTTGGTGGATTAATTATGAATCATGGTACATACCTCTCCAGTTTAAATTTATAACTGAGACATGTACAGATATACATCCATGTGAGAACAGATATTTAGTACTTGTTACTGTTACCACCTTTAAACACTGTTCTTTTGGCTGAGGGCTTTTGTCAGCTTCTGCTGATATTCTAGTTCTGTTTACATACATGAAGTCACAAATCTGATAAACTTGTTCCGATAAATTATCATGTTACTGCGACGCACTAAGACATAAAGATATGTTGTTATAAGGTGAACAGCGTAGACATTTGATTCATCTCCGCATGCAAAGCCGTTTTAATCATAGTTACAATTACTGTTCATACAGACCGCCGGTGGTCACCGGCAAAAGCTAATATTGGCACAGTATGTTGGTGTACTAATTCATATATGTAATATAGAAAAATATGATTCAGGAAATTTATAGTGTGCGAACTAATGAAGGATACGAACTGATGTAGACATTACGGTACTCTGGTTATAAACATGACCCTCAATGCCGTGTTAACAAACTAGATGACTGTGAAGCCTCCCTGAGCATGCAGAGAGTTGCAAAAGTTTCATAAGCACCTTGTGAAACAATGGCTAACAAATAATAACCAAGACATTTTGTTATCTTTTAAAACCTGCAGACAGATCAGTACTGCTAGAGGCCATGCAGGCATCAAATTACAATTAAGTTAACAAAGTGTGGACACCATAGTGAGGGAACTAGATTTATCATCAAATGTGGTTGAAAACACCTTAAGTGGGCGTGTTCATGTCTCTCAGCCGATGGGATACACAAAGGGACCAGGCTTTTGGTTGCTTCCTGCTTATTTTCAGAAGATATTTAAGACATTGGATCACTTGATAAACATAGATTAACGGGCACCTTTAACTAGGGGCCATTAGCTGTGAAAGGCAAGTCTACAAGGCATCCAACAAAAGACAGGTATATTATCTCAGAATTGTGATACTAAAGCTTAGGAGCTGGAGAAACTCCAGTTTTACATGAATAAACATTTATATTTTCAGATTGACTTTTTGAATTCTGTGATTGTTGATATGCAGCAGAAGAATGAGGAATTACGCAAAAAGTTGGACCTGTTTACTGTTGGGGCTGTAAATGGCACAGAGGATGTGTCCTTAGATACAAGGTACTGACGAATAATTGTCTTATTTTTGCCATTCATTACTGACATCAAACTAGAGTCCTTCAGTTGGTGTGTCAGATCAACCTTTGTTTCACCTGTAAAAAGATTATGAGATTGCTATTTGATTCTTGTAGATAATCCGCAATAAAATAAACAACAAAGTAACAGTACAGCTTAATCTGTCACTAGGACAGTCCCTTAGTACAGGTACTCAGATTTTAGGACTTTTATAAACGTATGGTGCAGAAATGAGTGTGGAGTCCAAGTATTTGGTTTTGGAGTGTCTGTCTGAAAATTTATATTATAAGCTCCAAAACAAAAATTATTGTTCCCTTTTGTTCCCAATTCACAACAAAATTGTGACATCTTCGGGAGACATTGAAAACTAAAACACAGGTACTATCACATGTGGAGACATTTTTAGGGGAAAATAAAAAGTAAAACATATTCAGAAGGCAAGCATCAAAATAACAGGAAGCTAAAATAACAAGAGGCGGAAGCGATGGGCATAAATTCCCCAATGACTTGTTTAAATATGTGAAATTTGTATATCCTGGATTCTCAACTATTTTCTTTCACTGAAACTGAATAAATACCAGACATGGGGTGAATACTTTACAAATGTATTTGAATATGAATATGAATACTAAATAATTCCTTGAATATGAATATGGATACAAATACAGGTAAAATGAAAGTATTTGAATGCATTCATGAATACATTTTATAATATTAATATAATAATAATAATTGATTTCAGTTATATTATTAAAATAAATCTTTTCAGATGATACTGTTAGGACTTTTAATGAAAATTATATTTGGCACAAAAATTGTAATTAATTTTAATAAATAGTTAAACTCATATCATTTTTGCTAGTGCTACTCTTGGGTAGGGATAACCTGTAATTACTGAATAACAGTTAACTAGTTTGTAAAAAGCATGATGATTAACATGACTTAAAGTGGACATTTTTTTCAAATTCTTTAAGGCCAAGTCAGACCTGTGTGACAATAGCACTCCATTTTCCAATTGTAAATAAAATAAATGACATCAATCCTCTTCTCTATATCCCAGGATTTTATCCAAGTATTACATAACTTGAGTTAAACACCACCATCTCATAATATAGCTTATATTACCACACAAAACTAGCATTTGTCTACCCCCTCTTCCATATCCTATTATGTGATCATATATAACAGCTAAGCACCGTGACCCAATGGTCCTTTGTTAGCTCAGCTGACTATAAGTCATCTGAGCTATAGTCGTGGTCCATTGTCCGTCGTCCGTCCGTCTGTCCGTCCGTCCGTCAGTCCGTCCGTCCGTCCGTCCGTCCGTAGATGTGGCACGTTTTGAAACCGTAAGACCTAGGAATCCAAAATTCGGCATAATGTTAGATGTCCCCAAGATCTCCTACCAAGCCGAAAACTGGGTGTTTGCAACTTCGTTCCTTTGAGAAATTAAGGAAAAACCTCAATTTTTTATTAAAAACCTATTTTCACACTTCAGGACTGCCTAATATCAAAACCACTCATCTGTTTTACCTCATATTTACCATAAATATTCCTCTATATAGTTCCTATGTACATGCCAGAAATTATGTCTGTATTATTTAATTTAAAAAAGTTATGGGCCCAAACATAATGCATTTTGTAAAAAATCAGAAAAGATATTTGATCACTTAACACAAAAAATGTTAATGCTATGGACCTTTTTCCAGTAATATAACTTTAATTAATCAAAATTAAATTGTATACCCAAAATTAGATGAAAATCTTTTAAATTCTTTAAAATATTAATAAAAATAAAAAATTTGTACCTTAAATTTTGCCCAACTTTGACCATGGCACGTTTATTTCCTGTAAGTACTGTGGATTTAATTTTCACAGCATGTTTTTGTTAGCATTTCAACTGTTAACACCAAAAATTTGAAACCAGTTGATGAAAAATTGTAGATTTTATTCAAGTTTTCATGCACCATGTAACATATTGTTTACATCAAGCTAGTGTTATGCAGTTTGCAAGAGCTCAGCTCCCCAGCTTCAGCTCTTAGTTCCTTAAATTCGGCATACAGTTAGATGTCTCCAAAATGCCCTACCATGCCAAGAATTTGGTCACTAGGACATTCGAGATATTAATGAAAAACTTCATTTTTCCATTAAAAACCCATTGTTACACTTCAAGACTGCCTAATATCAAAACCACTGATCTGACTTTAATCATAAATAATATACATATTTTTCATTCTCTATGCACATGCCAGAATGATGTCAGTACTGTGTAATTGTTTTAAGTTATGGGCCCAAACATAATGCACTTTGTAAAAAATCAAGAAATATATTTACTCCCTTAACAAGAGCATTGCTGAAGCTAGAGATTTTTTTGTCAGGGATGTAACATTATTTAATCAAGATTCAATTGAATACCCAAAATTAGTTCTGAATTTTTCAAATTTTATTTAGTATAAATATAAAATTAGTACCTTAAATTTTGCCCAACTGTGACCATGGCACGTTTGTTTCCCGTGAGCACTGTTGATATAATTTTCATATCATGCACACATAAGCATTTCAGCTTTTTAGTTTAGAAAGCTGAAAGAAATTGGCCAAAAATTGTAGCTTTTATTAATGTTTTTTATGAGACCCTGTCAGACTTTGGCTCTCTCCAGCCCCTCTTGAGTCACCTGTATGTTGACCTTGTTGACCTTTCATCAAATTATGCACGCTTGAGGCGAGGTATACATGGAATCCAGGCAGCTTATGGCAAGCCACAGTTGATCCAGGTGTCCAACCCAACTCATCTAGTAGTTTTAACCAAGAACATAACAAAAAACAATAAATTAATAAATTTTTATTGGTTTTTAATAACAAATTAAAGAAAAGTAGAAAAGGAATTTGTTAGTTTATAATAACAGGAAATTAACTTGCAGTTACTGATGATGTAAGAATCTTGTATCGATGGGTAGAATGTCACATATTCCAAATAACACCATGCAGTCACCTATGGCATTTTTCAGTTCAATTTTAATGATAAAGAAGTAAATCATATTATTCATTACTAATCATTAGGGATCATATGAAGGAAATTAGACAAAGATGCAGTTGATAATATTAATCTAGATTCCTGCTGTGTCTAGTGTGTACATTGATGTGAAATTAGTCCAAAATGAATTTTTTACAGTTATTTTTTAATATAAATAAAAGCCATAAAACCAGGTACTTATGATCATTATTTAAATGTGTGAATTTTGTATATTCTGGATTCTCAACATCATTGTTTGGTGAAAACTGAATAAATTCCAGACATGGTGCAAATACTTTGTAATTGTATTTAAATACAAATATGATTTTGTACTCCATTATAAAATTTCTTGCATAAAGAATGGGAATTCAGGTAAAAATGAAAATATATGAATACTCGTGCAAATACTTTCAAAATGTATTCATGAATGCATTCATGAATATATTCTTTAATATTATTTTAATAATCATATCAGTTATATTTCATTTTGAAAAAATCATATGATTCTCTTATTATTTTTAATAAAAATTATATTTAGGACAATATTTGTATTTTTTTTAATAAATAGTTCAACTCTTATATTATATGTTCTGCTTATAAGTTATATGGCCAAGTCAAAATCTGTGTGACAATAGTACTCCATTTGTTAATAAATAAATGAAATCAATCCTCTTCCCTGTCTCCAAAGGTACTATCAAAATCATACATAAGCTAAACAACAACAACTCATAATACAGCTTATATTTATTACCACACAAAACCAGCATGTGCCTCATTTCTAAATAATATTTTTTTATCATATATAACAGCTGAGCGTCGTGACCCATAGGTCCCTTGTTTAAATATTCAGTAAATGTGAATTAACTTTCAGTAGGTATATTGCAACTGGATACATTTATAACATTTTTAAAATATATATTTAAAAATATATGGAAAAAAAAGATGTAATTGATCAAATGTGTACTCTGCCGAATTGTCAACAATTTATCAGAAAGTCCAACCAATAACCATGATAATACCTATCTTATACATATCTTGTATTTGCAACAATTTCTTACTCATTGATACAAACCAATCATAGCAACCAACCATGGCCTATTTTGCCTCTGCCTCTCAAACTTTATCTCCATTTGATATTATTTTCAATTTTTACCTTCAAGGTCAACTTCACAGTAACCCATAGGTCCCATCTGTGCCGCTTATGACCACCGTTCAGTGATTTTCAAACCAAAAATACTGAAATGTATTTTACATATGCTTTCATTAAAAACTGTATTTGTGATTTATGATGTATACAACACTTTTTAGCTGAGATATCATAATGTTATTGTTAAATGGAATGTTTTTAGTTTTCTCAAAGGATCTTCCAGGGCTCTCACATACTGTATGATTTGTCATAGGTTACCCGGTAAGCTATGAAATCCTATTTGGAAACTTTCATGCAAGTTGGCAAGAAAGTACAGCTAGAACAAAGGAAAAACAGACCACATGTTGGACAAATAATGTATGTCTCTTTATACACCCATCCCTTCTTAGACGGGACATATATGGCACTGTCTGTCTGTTAACTTTTAATAAGTTAACAGGGCTTTGATGGATTTTCAAGAAACTCCAAAAAGATTATCTTGCCTAAGTCCGATTTTAGGGAAAATCCATGTATATTTAATGAGTTTAGAGGTCACCAGACTTTTTGTGTTTTTGCTGTGAAAGCATAACAGGAATTCTGATGAAACTCAATTGGAATAATAATCAGTATAATAAATCATCTGGGTTTTAATCTCAGCAAAGTCCTTACATATCTAATGAGGTCAGAGGTCACCAGGCTTTTTTGTGGTGGCATCACAACAGCTTATCATGAATATAATGGATTTTGATGAAATTCAACAGAATTTTTAACTCTTGCAGTGCTCTTGTAAAGTACCGTAAAATCTCCACTTAAAACCGCGGTTTAATCAAGAAATTCAAAATCTTGAAATCAGGTTGATTTCCTGAAAGTACTGTGCGGTTTATACTAGAAGGGTTTCCTGAATATCTTCCTGACAGACATCGTTTTTGGGCCGGCGAGTGGGCAATAATATTGCAACTTTCGAAGGCCGTTCCTAGCAGCAGTCTCGCATGCATGGGAGCCGTGTGTAAATGTATTATTTACGATTATTTGTTATTTATAAATTAAATATTGCTGATTAGTTTTTGTGTGATATATAACTTGTTATAAAATTTTGGTAATTGTCACAAAATAATACGTTTACAACAACCCTGCTGTAACACACAGCGGCCCACTTCGTTGGGCATGATCAAGCTAAATTGAAATAAAAGCCTACTTTAAACCCATTTGTGGTATTATTTTGCAATGATTATTTGTTTAAAACATAAAATGAATAAAAAGCTGACATTGTAAAGAGTCACACAATGGCAGACGATCATTTTTAAATCAAGTTTGAGTGCCGCCATGTGCCGAAACGCCCCGGTATTCTGCTAAGAATATTTTGAACGGCTGTACGCGGTGGGTGGTAAACAGAACAGCCCCCTATTTCGTCCCAGCGTGCCTTGCGCGAACACTGCCTTGACAAAATGGCTCCCCACACGGAAACTTTCTTCAGGAAAAAAACTTGCTTACCCGGACTGGCCGATTTAATTTTACCTTAAAATCACTCGTTTTCAAGCGTCATGTTTCGTATACCTGCGTATCTTGACAAGGTAACTTCAGTTACTTTGATATTTAGTTAAGTTGACCAGCGATGTTTTCAAACACACCAGCAAAACGTGACATGGAGCGATGTCAACGTACGATGTGACGATGATAATACCGAAGTAACCGGTATGAAAATGATTTGAATCTTCCGAGTAATTCCAGAAAATGGAATTTCCATCAAAAATTAAGATTTCAAAATATTAATTTTAGAATTAAAATATACAGTGACTTGAAATGGATCAGCAGAATATTTTTTTCTAAAATATAATGACAAATCAGTAGCAAACAAGAATACGGCACGGAATATAAAATCTTTATAAACAGGCAGTGATTCACCGGCCCTTGCGTCTTCCCAAACTTCATGCTTAAGTGACCCTGCAAAAAAGTGTTATGATGTGTTTAAATAAAATGCCCAAGTAATTTTAAAGTGGACAAGAATGGCCGAGTCGCAACCTACGGGTGTTCATTTCTAGATGATAGCTTGATTGTGTCTTTTGTCAAATCATTCCGTAGCGAAAGTTGGTGCGGTTTTAAAGGGGGGTTCTTAGTATTTGAGCCCCTTGCAGTGTCTCACCTGGAATTTCGGCGATGTCTGGGTGCGGTTTTAATCGGAAGTGCGGTTTTAAGTGGAGATTTTACGGTACTCAAATACTTGAGTCTGAGATGGCTTTTACTTATTGAGAGCCTGAGTCAGAAATTTTTATCCATGTCAGCCACTAACATGGCAGCTGGGCCAGTGGAGAGCATGTATAACAGCCAATGTTTATTTTGTAATTTGTCAAAATATATATGTTTAAACCAATCATTACTATACATAACATATTGTCCTTTCCTAATTACTGAGAGCCTTGTTCTACACCAAACATGTCAGTCTCATGTGTGTGTGTCTGGGGTGTACCTGCACATCACCCCTGTCAACATCACCCCTGTCAACATCACCCCTGTTAAAGTGCCATCCTCACTGTCATCTTCTGTCACTCATTGCTAATAATTAAATGTGCCCACTGTCTCTATCTGTTCTTCCTCACTGTTAGTATTACTGTATGGTGTTGATGTATTGTAGTGGTATGTTGCGAAGTCAGCCTGCTCCCCGTCTGTTCTGTGATATATGTGATGTGTTTGACCTCCATGACACTGATGACTGCCCGAAGCAAGCTATGTCTGATAGTCCCCCTCCATCACAGTATCACGGCAGTCGCACTCAGGAGAGGGCATATTGTGACATCTGTGAAGGTATGTATCACACCCCCAACATGTACACACATTTATTAAGACCAAGCAGGTTATCATTGGCCCATGTGATGTGATGTAAGATGCCTTATATCACTGCCCAGTTAAAACAGGGTATATCATCCTGGCATGTCTGTATCAGGCCCCTTCAGTGCATTTGGATAAAATACACAGAGCCCTGGGATGAAACTGACAAGCTTCATCAGAAATGCCTGAGGAACATGTTTGCAGGTGTTGCAGGTGTGTGTTGCATGTACATGATGATTATAATGGGACATATTACATACAAATATTGAGTTAAAAATGGAAAGACCATCAGTATATACAAATATGAATAACCTTTGTTATTGTGCCTTCATATTGGCCTGAGTGCATCAGTGTAAGAACTACATACTTATAAGGCAGGGTTTGGGTGTGTTCTTAATAACCTTAAGTATTCTTGAACACATTCCTTTCCATATTAAATGATAGAAATTTCATCTAGAACAGACTTTCTTGGTCCACAAAATTGCTGTGGTTCTAATAGTTTGACATTTAAAATTCTTATGTATTATAACTTTATGATGAATATATTTTAGACTTATTTTCTTTAATGTTTACCTTTAAAAAGGAAAAGAAATATGAGCATTCTTTAAGTGAGAGTGCACCTGAGTTCTTTCCTGCCTGATTTGTGTTACTGTCCTTGGTGCTTACAATGCTTGTAGATTATAGAAATGCTTAGTATAAGCTTTCTGTGCTGAACTTTATATACTGTATTGTCTTTCAGTGTTTGGTCACTGGACAGAAGAATGTGATGATGAACAGACATTTTGATATTGGCAACTCAGGGAGATAATGTTTATGTCTGTACATACACAAGCATACCTTATCAGTGTAAGGTAGATACATGTACATACACCCATACATGCCTGAAAGGTAGTTGTTAAAACATGTATATACACTTAACACCAACATGGACATCTGCTTGACAAATCCCTGAATAGCACTGTGTGATAAACTAATTGTATGTTTTAAATGAACCTCTGTGTTATGAATGAAGTCATTAATAATTTGTGTTTGAAACAGACCTGGGGATAATTGGGTCGTCAGTTGTAAATTTTGCAAATGACCTGGATAGGACCAGTACCTGTTATGTGCACAGCAGGGATGTAGGAGGGTTTCCATAGATGGACTTTTTCTGGATGATGTCCATCCTACCATAACAACTACAATTAATTGGAGTTATAATCATTAAATCTGGCAGCCTGTTTATAATTTACTCTGCAACAGAAGATGTAACAAAACCTAATATTGAGCCTGGGTAGGAATCATTATGCAGCAAATTTTAAATTTAAAGCAGCAGATCATGACTGGATCTTTGGTAAAGCTTAAATGTGTCCATGTTAAGCACTCTTAGTTCTGCTGATAGGTGGCAGGGGGCACAGTCTCACCACCTCATACTATACGCAGTGTGTCTACCTGTGTCATTCCTGAATGTAAAACCAGGTTTAACAAAATTAAAAATCTTAAAGGCATATATCATTTAATGTCACTGTTCACAAAAACAATGCTGAAAAATTGGAGCAAAAAGCCTTGAGAGACATGTGACACAGTTGGTTAAGAACAAAATGACATCTTGTTGTATTGTGCAATATCTTCATCTGATGAATAAAGCCCCTGTATTTTCAGGTTTTGAAGATAAATTTGTAGTTTAGGAATGTGATATTCATACCATATTCTTGCAAACATAGTTAGCTATGAGATACAATTATGTTGAAACTTTAATTGCATAATACGCATTTCTGTGTTACTTAAAGGTACTTTATTCAAGATTAATTTCATACATGCATGTATGAGTTGAAACTCATACATTGGTTTGTGATATATCATGATGGCCACTCCAGATTTATGCATTAATGCATGTTTAATGAAATTGTGTAATGGAATCAGATGTTGTAAATTTTATCCTTATTGATAGCAGAAGTAGGGCTTTTACAGTGTTACAGATTTGTTCCAGGTACTTTGATCTAGGTGCTTAACAACCAGCATTAGAACAGGAACATTCTAAACCTTGACATTAGTGAAGTATCCATGTCAGTAGGTATTCAGTTGTATTTTAAATACTGTGTTATGAACAGTAAGTTGGGTAACTACATAAAATGGGTAAAACTAATAAAAGACATCATCTTTAATTGCATGGCATTGTAGTCTCACATAACCGTAAGTCTCAACATATATCTTTATTAATGTTTCATAAAATTTGTCTCAATATCTGAGTTTTGAATATTACCAACCTGTCACAATCTGTACCATGGGTACATCATTGTTATTTTATAATTTTTTCATATGCCCTGCAACTAACTCAATCTACAAATAACTGAGCTTGTCCATTTTGAGAAAAATAAACTTTAATATTTGGTGCCTTTTGGATTGGTCATATTTAATGCATATATCTGTTAATTGTTTGTTAATAGATTTGAGATTAAATGATTATTCTTACATTTTTTATTTGTTTGCCTTATGACTTCCTGGATGACCCCTGTCATTAGTAAGCAAAAAGCACTGTCAGTACCAGAGTACCATACAAAATGTTAAGTTTAAGTTATAAGTTTGATGCATCATTTGTTTATTATATATCTTTTCTCTGTAGGCTAATAAGAGTTAACGGTATTGGTTTTTGGATATTTACTTGACATTTAGTTCATGCCTTGTCTTTTTCTGTCTAACCGCTAAAAGGTGCATGAATAGCCATGACCAAGAACATGTAGATACATGAATAGCCATGGTGGAAAAACATGCAGATATATAAATAGCCATGGTCCAAGAACATGCAGATACATAAATAACCATGGTCCAAGAACATGCAGATACATAAATAACCATGGTCCAAGAACATGCAGATACATAAATAGCCATGGTCCAAGAACATGCAAATACATAAATAGCCATGGTCCAAGAACATGCAGATACATAAATAGCCATGGTCCAAGAACATGCAGATACATAAATAACCATGGTCCAAGAACATGCAGATACATAAATAGCCATGGTCCAAGAACATGCAGATACATAAATAACCATGGTCCAAGAACATGCAGATACATAAATAGCCATGGTCCAAGAACATGCAGATACATAAATAGCCATGGTCCAATAACATGCAGATACATAAATAGCCATGGTCAAAGAACATGCAGATGTAGCATCGGGTTTAACTGTAGCTCTCTCTGCCTCAGAACTGGAGGTTACTGGGTTAACTATAAATATAAATAACCTGTCCCATTGAAGTACATCCTTTAGAACAGTTGTATAGTCACACCACATACTACTTTATGCAGTCACTTGGTCAGCATAATGCCATTATCACAGATTTACATAATCATGGTCTCCAGTTAAATATTAGTGTTTCCTTCATTATGATCAGGTTTTCTAAGTTGGGTTACTTTAATAATTAAACAAGCATAATTGATTAATAATGAAACAAGCATTGTACCAACGGTCCATGATTAATTGCAAACACATTTTACCAGATCAAAAAAGAGGATACTGTAACAGCAGGAAAGGGAGTAAAATATCTCAGAATCATCAGAGGTTAAGCCCAGCTAAATCCAGGTAAAATGACATAATCTGTGTCCAGTGCAGATTGAAAGGATTTGTGAGGCCTCCTCTAGGCAAGGTTAATTATTACAAACACTGTCTGCTTATGTTATGCAGATTTGAATATCCATCTTAAAGGGAATAAAAACTCCTGCAGTTCCCATTCTGTATGTAAGAAAGTGATGGAATGAGTCACTGATCCTAGTCAAGACAGGTTTATACTTGGAGCACAAAGGGTTTGATGTATATCCAATTATCCATACTAGTCAGCAGGATGGACTTGAGGTTTCAGTGTGAGCTTTTATGACCAGGGGACACATTAAAAAGAAAAGGTTTGCAGAATTGTTTATTGTAAATGTTATCAACAGTTAGTCATGTCAACACTGGGGTTATGTTTATTAATACAGGTGAAGGTTAACAATGCAGTGACCACATTGAGATCACAGGACAGTCTTATATAATCTGATTAATCACAGGGTGATAAAATATCAATAAACATTGGTTTCTAAAATTGCTAAATCTTGAAGTATGTACAGTTAGTTGAGGAGCTTGTGCGTGAAGGATCAGCATGTGAGATATTACTGGTAAAGCATAGTGTAAAAAGAGTTGTTCAAACAGTGACTTTTCAAGATGACAAAGAGTTCAGACTGATAACAATCTTAATCATAGCTTGATTATATTTCCGATAAGTTAGTGCTTCCTGAGAATTCTGCAAAATAATGGTCCAGAATAGTGGACCACTGAATATATTAGGGCAAGTCTGTGTTTTTGTCAGCACCAAAGTATTTCAAACATGTCTGTTAATCATCTATATCAATTTTCTTGATATTCATGTTGTAACATATCTGTGTAATATGTAATTTCATAGGATGCCTAAGACTTATCTGTTCAACCAGCACTACCTGTATTGATTTTTAGCGAACCTGTGAGCTTATGCGATGGTGCGGCATCGTCCGTCGTGTGTCGTCCGTTGTGCGTCGTGCATGGTCCGTACATTAACCATAGCTATCTCAAAAACGGCAGGAGCCAGCATCACCAAATTTTTTGCAAATAATCAGTCATCCAAAAAACTATATCGGATTTTGTTTATTTTTTTTCTAACTGCATTTTCTTAGATTTTATAGGGAAAAAGCTAAAAAAAAGCTTTAAAAATCTTCTTCTCCGACACTGTCCAGCCAAATTGTCCAATATTTCACAGAAATGATCCCTGGAACAATCTTTCTCAAGTTTGTTCGAATGGTTCCAGTTAGGAGATTTTTGGCCGAGTTACAGGAGGTTGAACTTTGTTAACTGTGCAAAAAAGCATATTAAAATTTAAATATCAGAAACGGCTGTAGCTATCATCACCAAATTTTATGCCAATGTTGGTCACATAGGTCATATCTGAAATTGAGGTATTGGTGGCGCCACCTGCATTGGCCTTTTTTGTACGGGGTTATCAGTGCCTGTATCACACTGAGGGCTACAAAAAACTTCTTCTCTGAAACCATATGACCAAAATGTTTAATATCACACAGAAATGATCCTAGGGTAGTGCTTTCTGATGTTTGTTCAAATGGTCTCTTTTCATTGACTTTTGGCTTAGTTATGGGAAGCTGAATTTAGTCATATGCCATAACAGCCCATTTAAGCTCAGTGGCTACAAAGATCTTCTTCTCAAAAACCACAGGGCCAAATTCTTAAATCTCACACATTAATAATCCTCAGATGTTGATAATTCAAGTTTGTTCAAATGGTTTTGGTTCAGTGCTTTTTGGCTGAGTTACGGGAAGCTGAACTTAGCCAGTTTGTTGTATCTTCCTATATGAGTTATAAACCTGCGAAACGTTTCTTGACTAATGCCACTGAAGCCAGTTTGTTAAATATTTTCCAAGAATAATTCCTCCAATAATTCTTATAATAATTGTCATTAATGGTTCCACATTAATGATTTTTGGCTGAATTATGGAAATTGAATTGAGTCATTTTACCATATATGTTAGCTGTGTGATGCTGTTACATCTAGCCTGGCACCAGTTATCAGCATCTATTACATCATGCCACTAGACATTTAGATTTCAGGTTATTTTTGGTTAATATTGCCAAGAAAGTTTTTTAAGGGAACCTGTGAGCTTATGCGATGGTGTGGCGTTGTCCATCGTCCGTCGTCTGTATGTTAACCCATACTATCTTGAAAACGGCATGAGTTAGCATTACAAAATTTTATGCAAAAAATTAGTCATCTAAAAAACTCTATCGGATTTTGCTTATTTTTTGGCTAACTGCATTTTCTTAGATTTTATAGGGAAAAAGCTTAAAAACCTTTAAAAATCTTCTTCTCTGAAACTGTTCAGCCAAATTGTCCAATATTTTACAAAAATGTTCCCTGGAACAATCTCTCTCAAGTTTGTTCGAATGGTTTAAGTTCGGTAATTTTTGGCTGAGTTACAAGAAGTTAAACTTAGTCATCTGTCCAAAAAAGCATACTTAAATTACAATCTCAGAAACGGCTGGAGCTATCATTACCAAATTATATGTGAATGTTTGTCACATGAGTCATATATGAAATTGAGGTATTGGTGGCTCCACCTGCATCAGCCTTTTTTGTATGGGGTCATCAGTGCCTTTATCACACTGAGGGCTACAAAAAACTTCTTCTCTGAAACCACATGGCCAAATTGTTTAATATCACACAGAAATGATCTTAGGGTACTGCTTTCTGAATTTTGTCAAATGATCTCAGTTCAGTGACTTTTGGCTGAGTTATGGGAAGCTGAATTTAGTCAGATGCCATGACAGCCCATTTTAGCTCAGTGGCTACAAAGATCTTCTCCTCAAAAACCACCAGGCAGAATTCTTAAATCTCACACATTAATTATCCTTAGATATTGAAAATTCAAGTTTGTTTAAATGGTTTTGGTTCAGTGATTTTTGGCCGAGTTATGGGAAGCTTAACTTAGCCATTTTTCTGTATTTTCCTATATGAGTTATAAACCTGCAAAACATTTTTGACTGACACAAATGAGGTTAATTTGTTTAATATTTTACAATGACTGGAGCTAGCATCATGAAATTAAATGCAAAAAATTAGCCATCTGAGAAACTCTGCATTTTCTTAGATTTTATAGAGAAAAAGCTAAAAAACTGTTTAAAATCTTCTTCTCCGAAATGGTCAAGCCAAATTGTTCAATATTTCACAGAAATAATCTCTTTTACCATCTCTCTCAAGTTTATTCAAATGGTTAAATTTTGGTGAATTGTGGCCGAGTTACAGGAAGTTGAACTAAGTCATCTGTCCAAAAAGGCATACTAAAATGACAATCTCAGAAACAGCCTGAGCTATCATCACCAAATTTTATGCCAGTGTTGGTCACATGAGTCATATATGAAATTCAGGTATTGGTCGCGCCACTTGCATTGACCTTTTTTAGCTCAGCTGACTATAAGTCATCTGAGCTATAGTCGTGGTCCATTGTCCGACTGTCCGTCCGTCCGTCCGTAGATGTGGCACGTTTTGAAACCGTAAGACCTAGGAATCCAAAATTCAGCATAATGTTAGATGTCCCCAAGATCTCCTACCAAGCCAAAAACTGGGTCTTTGCGACTTTGCTCATTTTAGAAATTAAGGAAAAACCTCAATTTTTTATTAAAATCCTATTTTCACTCTTAAGGACTGCCTAATATCAAAACAACTCATCTGTTTTTCCTCATATTTACCATAAATATTCTTCTATATAGTTCCTATGTACATGCCAGAAATTAAGTCTGTTAAGTATAAATTCTTTAAGTTATGGGCCCAAACATAATGGACTTTGTAAAAAATCAGGAAAAATATTTACTCACTTAACATGAAAAATTTTGAAACTAGAGTCTGTTTTCCCAAGTATATAACTATGTTTAATTAAGATTCAATTGTTTACCCAAAATTAGATCTGAATTTTTTAAATTTTTTAAGTAATTAGCATAAAAATAAAATCAGTACCTTAAATTTTGCCCAACTTTGACCATGGCACGTTTTTTTCCTGTAAGTACCATTGATTTAATTTTCACAGCAT
Organism: Sipunculus nudus; assembly: GCA_026874595.1. Taxonomy (NCBI): domain Eukaryota; kingdom Metazoa; phylum Annelida; class Sipuncula; order Golfingiida; family Sipunculidae; genus Sipunculus; species Sipunculus nudus. Next base: position 45,948,818 of record CM049312.1, on the reverse strand, counting down.
GTAAACATAAATATTTAATTTGTTTAAATCTGAAATTTGGAAGTAAAAGCTTGAAAATTAAGCTAGTTATTGATTTTTTTTCTTGAGGCTCTATTATAGTCATTTGCTTTGTTGACAGATTACAGATGCAGGGTCCCACTCCAGGTCACTGGAAGTCAGCTATGCCAGGGTTTCTGATTTGTTACAGTCACTGGGGGAGATCCCATGCTGTGACAGGTGTACAGTTATTCTCATATCACCACCGCAATGACCCCTCCCCCCCCCCCCCCTGCAAACCCAACCCACCAAGTGTTATGCAGTATTGTTATTGTTTTCACTGTATCTCCTTAATTGTAATGCTGTTTCCACTCTGATATGCAAAAACTTTCCTAGAAAATGTAATTCAAGGTGTAATCCAGAAGATGCAATGTTGTGTAATGTAGCATTTTTAAAGAAGTCATTTTTCTTTTAAATGATTTTACCAATCATAATGGAACCCATCAGTATGCTTAAATTATGATAAAATATGAAGCACATTATGGATAAATAAAGACACAATTAAAAATTGTGAAATCTAAATCAAGTATTTTTTTTAGATATTTATTGTTTTGCAGATTTAAAAGATATATTTTTGTGGTAAAAAATAAATAAACATTTGTATGCATGGCATCAGCAGAATTTGAGATCAGGCTTTGTTTGCCATGTTTCATGTTGTTAATTAGTTATATTTCAACTGTATACATTTCATAAAAAAAAAACATATATTTAAAAATATATATTATACCAAAAAAAGATTCGATTGAACAAATGTGTAAACTACTGAAATGTCAACAGTTAATCGAAAAGCCAACTAATGATCATGATAATTGTACAGATCATTTGTTCACAAACTGCTCACATGCTTCAGTTTCATCATTAGGAAACACATGGTCAGGTCACAAAATATTATTTGCAACAATTTCTTGCTCATCAATGCAAAGCAATCATATAAACCAACCATGGCCTTTATTACCTCTTCCTCTTACACTTTATCTCCATTTGATATTATTTTAGATTTTTACCTTCAAGGTTAACGTCAGCTGAGCACAGTGACCCATAGGTCCCTTGTTTGTACTGGGGTCATTGGTCATCTGTATATTAACCCATGATTTCTCAGTAATAGCAGGAGCTACTAGATTTTATGCAATAATTTGTCAGATATTATATGTTGTGAGATTCAGCTTATTTTTTTGTTGTCTGCATTAACTTGAATTTTATAGGGAAAAGGCTGAAAAACCTCTAAAAGTCTTCTTCTTGTAAACAGTCCAGCCAAATTGTTCAATATTTTACAGAAATGATCCCAGAGGCAAGCTTTCTCAAGTTTGTTCAAATGGTTTGCATTTGATGAATATTAGCAGAGTTACACAATTTTGAACTTAGTTAATTAGCCAAGTAAGCATACTGACATAGTAATCTCAGAAATGACAGAACCTAGCATTACCAAGTATTGTGCAAATGTTGGTCACATGACTCATATTTGAAGTTGCAGATTTCATGGTGCCACCTACATTGACCTGTTTTTTATGGGCAAAAACGTCATAACTTTAGCCTCTTTCAGCTTATAATGTTTAAGATGAAACTGTCAAGTTGAATCGTTCAATTTTTCAAAAGAATTATTCTAGGACATGGTTCTTTCAATCATATAAGAATAGATTGAGTTTGTTGATTTTTGGTTGAGTCATGAAAAGCTTAAGTTGGTCTTATGGCCATTATCATGTTTATTTCAAACTGAGGACTGCAATAGTGTTCTTATACAAAATTGTTTAGGTGGCCTTTGTTCAAGTTTACTTGAATGATTTTTGGCAGAATTATTGGATCTTTAACAATGAAAGGACTGCATCTTTTATTATTATAGATATTTTTGGTAAAAAGTTTATGAATATGTCAGCTTGAAAAAAAAGCATTTTAGCCAAAGTCTTTCAGTATGTGTAAACAGATTTACCAACAGGCAAAGATTGTGTCTTTATCATTAAATAGGTTGAAAAAATGCCGACTGTTTCAGATTTTGCAACAGATCAAGAGTTCATCCAGTGCAGCCAGATATAGGTCAAGAGTTCATTCAGTGTAGCCAAGCACAAGGCATGTGATCACCGCATGGGTGTCATGTGAACACCTCATGGGCAGCATGTGATCACCTCATGGGTAGCATGTGATCATCTCATGAATATCATGTGATCACCTCATGGGTGTCATGCCCCTCAGGGCTGCATGTGGAGCCAATCTGTGAGCTTAAGCAATGATGTGGCTACTATTTTAGTTTTGCAACAGGCCAAAGGTCAGTCTGGATCTATTTATAGCTTTGGCAGACTGCCAACTGTATCAGATTAGGTAACTGGTCAAGAGTTCACTCAGTGCAGCCAGGTATAGGTCAGGAGTTCACTCAATGCAGTAGCTGCATTCTATTTATAGCATTGGCAGACTGCCCACTGTGTCAGATTATGCAATAGGTCAGGAGTTCATGCAGTGCAGCCAGGTACAGGTCAAAAGTTCACTAAGTCTAGCCAGATGCAGGTTATGAGTTCACTCAGTGCAGTAGCCTGAGCTAGCAATTTGTCACAGTTCACTTGGGGCAACTGACTTTCTCACCTAAGCCTGGTCAGCCCCATGCATCAGACTCAAGGTAAGTTTAATGTAGTGGCCTGATATTTTGGCCTGTCTATGTGTCTTTGATGGCTTTCTCGTTCACAAGACAGGTGTCGCCACCTACAGTGACTTTTGCACAATGTATGTGCCTCCTTATTTCTACAGAGGAATTTGATATAATCAACCTGAAATTGGGCTTAGTTATACATATCGAATAGCTTTGTCATATACAAGACTGGTGGTGCCACCTACAATAATTTTTGCACAGTGTGTGTCCCTGCTTATTTCTCAGGAGGGGTTTGATATATCAGTCTGAAATTGGGCATATGTATATATCTCTGATAGCTTTGTTGTATACAAGACTGGTGGTGCCAACTACAATCATATTTGTGTTGTGTGCACCCATGCCAAAATTTCAGCAGTGATTTTGTGTAATTGTTTCTTATTCAAAATGTTTAGTACTTGCATTGTTCATGAAAAGTAATGGGCCAGTATTGAAGCATTATAGCTAGTGTATTTCCCAATGCACAGGTTCGCATTAGGCCTGCAGGCCTTGTTGTGTGATGATCTTTAGATACCATGTTAACCATATTGGTAACCTAACAGTCTTCATACCCGTTTGTTCCATTTCTAAGTTATATGTGTCAGGGTTGTCAGCTTCTGCATGAAGTATTATTTAGTAGCTGATGTAAGAAGACATTAAACTTACATCTCTCAGAAACCTGACAACATTGATGAGGAATCTGTAGTTGTGACAGTAGCCTGCCGAGGGCCAAGCTACACTCCTTTCCCAGTGCTTATGCACTCTCCTTCTGCTTAACTACTGCTTGCTGTAGCAGGGTGTGCTGGTTGTCACCACCAGGCAGCTGGTACAGGGATAAGAATGCAATCAAACCAATGGGGGCAGGCTATTGTGAGATTCAGACCTTGAAGGAGATGCACAATACAATACCCACACTCATTGGTTGATAACATTCTTAGCCTTGGGCCATCCACCTGGTGTTGAAATCAAGCAAAACCGACTAAAGCAAGCAGTGGATCAGCATGAGGAGTATGCAGCATACAGCCACTGTTTCAGGAGTGTATATCTCAGGCTTTGTTCAATACCTCTAGATGATGATGATGATGATTAGGAGGAAGTATGTTAACACTGGTACAGCTGTTGATTGACAGTAAGGAATCATGGGTCCAGGTCATAATGCTGAGAAATTTTAAGTTGTCCAGACAGTGCATGGAAGTGTATAAATTAATTGCTTTTATTGTATTCACTGTGTATGTGCCATGTAAAATAATTCAGACTTTCTGCTGTGTTATACTAACCTGCACTTTCAATGTTCTGTATTTTTGTACATAGTGTATAAACCTTTAGTATGAGCATGTTAAAATGGCATAAGGGCATTGTTTCAATATAGAGCTAAAGCATGCCCAATATGTATGTAATTATATTTATATGTATCCCATACAGTGTAAATAGCTTTATGGCCATAACCAGCTGAATATGTTAAAAGAACTATAAAGAGTTAATCAGACTTCATTTGTATCAACAGAGAGGATATATATATATATATATATATATATATATATATATATATATAAATATATTTATATATAATATATATATATATATATATATATATATATATATATATATATGATTGATTTGGAGGGATTTTGTCTGCAATCTAAGAAATTATCAGAAATTAGGAGCAAAGAGGAAGAGTTCTGATATGTTAGAGATTGCAGATTTTTGCTTTCCTTCGGATTATGAAGAGATAAATTGATAGTCTGTATATGTTTCTCAATAATAGAATGGACTCATTACATTACACACCAGTGAATATGTACTACAGATAAGATATGATGAATTCAGAATTATTTTGTAAGGAATATTCAGCTTTTATTGTCAGAGGTTTATTTCTGTGATTCATCAAAGAGTGGTGGAAATCATAAATTTATTGTAATATCTTATTTCATTAACACATGACTGTACCTGATTGATCACAAAATAATGAGTATTCACTATCAGAAAATATCTGTGTATTGTAACATCAGACCTATTTTAGAACATAAATGTTACCTCTTCCCTAATTTAACAAAGTGGTGATCTTCTCTGTCAGACTGAGGTAATCTGAAAAAACAACCTCGAACTGCCCTTAAAGATAAAACCAGATTTCAATCCGTTTCAGTCAGATTAATGATTAGTTATATCCAGGTAGAGTCTTTGGATGGGAATAGACCTTTTCCTCAAGCGACATCTGTTGGTGATACCAGACAGTAATTGGTAGGTCTGTTATAGCGACAAAGAAAAAATTGCGTTTGTCTTATCTCACATGATAAAAATAAACCCTATCTTATCGTTAAACATGAAAATTCATGTCTGAGCAGCTGACGTGTTTCTTGGTTCATTTAACAAAACCTGCCATACTGGCTCACAAGACGCCAGAACACACCAGACGACTGTTACACGTATTGCGCATGCTCGTGGAAAAGGTCTAACATTGCGCTTTTATTGGGCTTCGTGTGATATGCATAAGCGCTAACCTGTCACTTTCTTACTGTGAACTAAGTATAGTATATGCTTGCTCTGAAATTGGTGCTAAGTAATGATTACTTTCAATGTGGAGAGAAAATACCTGCGGTGAGAATAATTGTGTAGTTACTTATTGCTGTAAAGTTGAGGCCTTTATATTTATTGTCTCTGTGATTAAATTTATATTACTGAACGTTGCTCCATGTAAATAGCCAATTCCACGTGGTGAGATATGCAGCATCTGTTGGTGAATAGTATGAATCATGCTTAAGTACATGGCAATTGCATACAAGATGCCTGATGTATAATTAATAACCTGTGGCGTGTAACATTCATGATCAAGATACGCTCAGAGACGTAGGAAACTAAACACTCAACCATATGAAACGAGTTATTTCTATTTTTATTTTTTGTTTAATTTATGCGAATGAAAAATCGAAGACATATATGTATAAACTCTTCTAAAACAATAAGTTAATAATTGTATTTTATAGATCGAACATGACTTTATCGTATTGTCTAAAGAAAAAAGCAGTACACTATCATATATAAATAAGGAAACCTGGCGTGATCAATTTCATATATACATACACTACTATAAATATATATATGCCGGTAAGCACTGGTGATTTCCAGGCACCATTCAGGAAGATATTTTTGGATCAACTGCAGGTCGTCATCTGACGATTATCTATGGATTGGAAACAATGTGTTAAATATTCTCAAGTTTTCATGTAACAGTTAGACAATCAATTGATCCATGCATTCATGGATCGTACAATTACCATTTCACATTATAAAAATAAATGACTGTTTTATTTCATTTCTCATCAATACACTTGTGAACAGTTGGCTATGTACCATTATCTATAATCAGTGTTCAACTTGACACTTTGACACTAGATTCTTTGTCCTTTATGGTATGAGCATTATTTTTTGGTCAGATTATGGGTTTCTGGATGTCATTATGGATGGACCATGAGTTGGTCTATGCGCAAACATTAGGCTAAGTGTTACTGGTGAAATATCTTGTAATTTAAAGTGTCATTATATAAAATTCATAATGAAAATGTGGACGCTTTTCTTTTGGCTCCAGTTGATTGTACCAGAATAAGAATGCTTGCAATAATGACATTAGATTTAATACAACGGGCTTCCTTTACAGACGCTGCATGCTCTATGTTTGCTGAATATTGATAATTTCATTAAAATCATTTGAAATTAATGCACATTCTGTTGTATATTGCACTTTGGCGTTTGTTGAAGGGTGGTATATTTTAGGAGATAAAGCAATTTAAAGAGACTACTTTAGTGGCACGTTATTTGTTAAACCATGAGAGCAGTTGGGCATTTCCTTTTCAATAAAGTACTTGCACCTTTCCGGTTTAATATATGGATCATTATTTTTGCATTGGTGTAAACGAATGGAAGCAATGTTTCCCAGATGTTTTTAATGCTGATGACTTTCATTCATGAACGTTTGACATACCACCTGTCCGTCCATTAGCAAGACAGAACGTTACCGTCAGTTAAACAACTTTGTAACATCTATATTATATATATAGAGAGAGAGAGAGAGACAGAGAGGACCAATTGACCCTCATTGGGGAGGGTGTCCCACACTGGAGAAAATGATAAATTATATACACAAAATTAAGAATTCTGGGCACTTCTTTGGAACATATACAGAATTCCGCTCCTGATTTCACCAACCTTCCATAGCGTTTTTAGCTGACCTGACAGAAAGTGGACTGAGGTATAGATATGGCGCTTTGTCCTTCCGTCTGTCCGGTTGTCCGACTGTCTGGACGTTCGGCCGTCCACTAGCAGGGCACAAACCGTAAACGCTGACTACAGAAACCTGTAACTAAATATCCAAGGTGGTCATTGAAAAATCTCCTTGGAAACCTGAAATCTGGTCGATGCGACCTATATCATCCGAGCGATAAGATTTGTAAGTACCCCCCCCCCCCCCCTCCACCAGAATAATTAAAAAATTGATACAAAACCTCTAGCATCATGATAATTAATGCAATGATTGTCATGAATTGTTCTATGAATATTGACGTTGACTAGTTTTGTCAGTTTCTGAAAACTGGTGGCGCCACATGTAATAAGCTCAGCTGACTATAAGTCATCTGAGCTATAGTCGTGGTCCATTTTCCGTTGTCCGTCCGTCTGTCTGCCCGTCTGTCCGGATGTCCGTCCGTAAGACTGGCACGTTTCGACACCATTGGACCTACGAATCTGAAATTTGCCATACAGTTAGATGTCCCAAAAATCTCCTACCATGCCGAAAATTGGGTCAATAGGACTTCGTTCCTTCGAGATGTTAAGGAAAAACCTCAATTTTTTATTAGAAATCTATTTTTACACTTCAGGACTGCCTAATATCAAAACCACTCTTCTGGTTTTCTTCATATTTACCATAAATATTCCTCTATATAGTTCCTATGTACATGCCAGAAATTAAGTCAGTATTATTTAATTTAAAAAAGTTATGGGCCCAAACATTATGGAATTTGTAAAAAAATCAGGAAAGATATTTGGTCACTTAAGACCAAAAGTGTTAAAAGTAGGGACTTTTTTACAGTAATACAACTTTAATTGATCAAAATTTAATTGTTTACCAAAAAATAGATCAAAATCTGTTAAATTTTTTTTTAAATATTGGCAAAAATATAAAATTGGTACCTTAAATTTTGCCCAAGTTTGAACATTGCACGTTTTTTTCCTGTAAGTACTGTGGATTTAATTTTCACAGCATTTTTTTGTTAGCATTTTGTCTGTTAACACAAAAAATTTGAAACCAGTTGATCAAAAACTGTAGATTTTATTCAAGTTTTCAAGCACCATGTCACATCAAGTTTACATCAAGCTGGTGTTATGCAGTTTGCTAGAGCTCAGCTTCCCAGCTTCAGCTCTAAGTTCCTTATATTTAGCATACAGTTAGATGTCTCCAAAATTTCCTACCATGCCAAGAATTTGATCACTAGGACTTAATTCCTTCGAAATATTAATGAAAAACTTCATTTTTCCATTAAAAACCCATTGTTACACTGAAAGACTGCCTAATATCAAAACCACTGACCTGACATTGATCATATATAATATACATATTTTTCTATACATTCGCTATGCACATGCCAGAAATGATGTCAGTATTGCGTAATTGTTTTAAGTTATGGGCCCAAACATAATGCACTTTTTAAAAAAATCAAGAAATATATTTACTCCCTTAACAAGAGGATTGCTGAAGCTAGAGATTTTTTGTAACATTATTTCAATCAAGATTCAATTGAATACCAAAAATTAGTTCTGAATTTTTCAAATTTTATAAGTTATTAGTATAAATATAAAATTAGTACCTTAAATTTTGCCCAACTTTGACCATGGCACGTTTGTTTCCTGAGAGCACTGTTGATATAATTTTCATATCATGCATACATAAGGATTTCATCTTTGTAGTTTAGAATGCTGAAAGAAATTGGCCAAATATTGTAGCTTTTATTAATGTTTGTATGAGACCATGTCAGCCCCTTAATCCAGCCCCTCTTCAGTCACCTGTATGTTGACCTTGTTGACCTTTCATCAGATTATGCATGCTTGAGCGAAGCATACACTGGGGCAGCCAGGCAGCTAATGCCCAGCCACAGTTGATCCAGGTGTCCAACCCAACTCATCTAGTAGTTGTTTTGAAAAACAACATAACAATAAACAATAAATTAATAATTTTGCATTGGTTTTTATAACAAATTACAGAAAAATTAATAGAAAAGGAATTACTTAGTTGATGAGTAACAGAAAATTAACTTGCAGTTACTGATGATGTAAGAATCTTGTATGGATGGATAGAATGTCAATGTCAATGTTATTCCAAATAACACCATGCAGTCACCTATGGTATTTTTCAGTGAAATTTTAATGATAAAAAAATAAATCATATTATTCATTACAAATCATTAGGGATCATATGACGGAAATTAATGATAGACAAAGATGCAGTTGATAATATTAATCTAGATTCCTACTGTGTCTAGTGTGTAGATTGATGTGAAAGTAGTCCAAAGTGAATATATTACATTTATTTTTTTAATATAAATAAAAGCCATAAAACAAGGAACTTATGATCATTATTTAAATTTGTGAATTTTGTATATTCTGGATTCTCAACATCTTTGTTTGGCTAAAACTGAAAAAATACTAGACATGGTGCGAATGCTTTGCAAATGTATTTGAATACGAATATGAATATGTACTGCATTAAAAAATTTTATTGCATAAGAATGGGAATTCAGGTAAAAATGAAAGTATTTGAATACCAGTGCAGATACTTTCAAAATGTATTCATGAATGCATTCATGAATATATTCTATAATATTATTTCAATAATCATTTCAGTTATATTTTATTTTAAAAAAATCATATGATTTTCTTATTATTTTTTTAAATAAAAATTATATTGGCACAATATTTGTTATTAAATTTTAATAAATTGTTAAACTTTTATAATATGTGCTGCTTATAAGTTATATGGCCAAGTCAAAATCTGTGTGACAATAGCACTCCATTTGTTTATAAAATAAATGATATCAGTCCTCTTCCCTGTCTCCAAAGATACTATCAAAATCATACATAAGCTAAACACTAACAACTCATAATAAAGCTTATATTTATTACCACACAAAACAAGCATGTGCCTCTTTCCCAAATCATATTTTTTATTATATATAACAGCTGAGCCCCGTGACCCAGGGGTCCCTTGTTTTTCTTATTTTACGAATATATTTCTCTTTTTTTTTTTACTATAAAAAGACGGCAATCATTTCAGTGTCTCAGCTGTGGTTTCATCTAGTGTTCCAAAACATGGTCTGTTTATTGATCGCATGTGGATGCCCTATAGTAATCACACTGTCCATCCTTCTGTTTTTCTGCCTGTCCATCCACACAAATTTGTTTCCAGATAATAACTACAGGTTGGATCGATATATGGATTTCAAACTTAACTTATGTATGGGCCACTATAAAGCAAGAACCCTTACGATTTTTTGGTCATGAGGGCAAGGTCGCAGGACCCACTCATTTAAAAAGATTATGGCTGTATTTTAAGCCAAGCTTTTCATCCCAAACCTTCCATCTTGAGCATGTAGCTGACCTGCCAACATCAATGAATTTGGGTCACAAGGTCAAAGATCAAGGTGACAGTGGCCATCTGTCCACAAATTAGTTTCTAGATGATAACACCAGTTTGGTTTGACATACTGATTTCAAACTTATGTATGGCCCACCACTAAAGCAAGACCCTTATGATTTTTTGGTCGTGGGGTCAAGGTCACAGGGTCCATAAATTCACAAATTAGTTTGGGGACGATAACTCTTGTTGGGATAGACAGGTTGACTTCTTACTTGATTTATTTATGACCCACGACTTAAGTGAGAAACATATTGATTTTCGGGGTCCTGAGGTCAAGGTGAAGGACACTGGAGCAACATCTTTAAAAAGATTGTCGATGCACTGTAAATCAAACTTTTCATCCCAAACTGTTCATCTTTCACACATGCCTTACTTGCCCAAAGTGGAAGACATCTGTAGATTTTGAGGTTACCTGGTCAGAAGTCAAGGTCGCTGGACCCATTATTTTAGCTCAGCTGACTATCAAGTCACCTGAGCTATATATAATGATGGTCCTTTGTCCGTCTTCCGTCCGTTAACAGGGCACGTTCTGAAACCGTTGGACCTACGGATCCAAAATTCTACATACAGTTAGATGTCCCCAGGTTCTCGTACCAAACCAAAAAATGTGTCACTGCGACTTCATTCCTTCGACAAATTTAGCGACAACCTCCGTTTTCAAGTAAAAACCTATTGTTACAATTCAAAACTGCTCACAATGAAAACCACTTGTGTTATTGTATTATTAATAATAATAATAATCTTTATTTATAATGCGCAAATTCCTTTGCATAAAAGATCAAATGCGCTGCATAGTTAAAACAAATAGATGTAAGTAAAATAAAAGTTGTTGATGCTTATAGTCTCTTGAGTTAAAAGTAATATTTCCTAAAAAAAAAGTAAGTTTTCAAATGACTAGTAAAAGATTTAGGATCACACAGTCTTGGATTAGCAGGTAGTTCATCCCAGATACGTGGGACAGATACACTAAAACTACGAGCACCATAAAGTTTAGTCCTGTATTTTGTTTCTACAAGGAGACCAGTGTCGCTTGAGCGCAGTGTCCGAGGTGGAGAATAGGGAGACAACATTTCTTTGATATACTCTGGAGCTTGGTTGTGCAGAGCTTTGGGGACTAGATATGCCACCATGTATTCAGTCGGTGTCTGGATGGGGAGCCAGTGCAAAGTTTTGAGAATTGGTGTGGTTTGCTCCCATCGATTCAATCAGGTAAAAACGGAAATAGGCTACATGGGTACTGGTATAGTATTTACAGACTACACGTGTTCTGTTTGACAGAGCTCTGCCAAATTATGCAAAATTTTGTTTTTGTCAGATGATTGACGCTTTACAATGTTTTCAGTTGCCGATCAGGCTGAAAATTTTTATCATCTGCCTTGGGATAAAATCATTCATATCTCTGCATTGGTTGGACTTATCCACCTGAAATTTTGCATGTGTATACATCCTGGATAGCTTTCTTGATTTTATGACAGGTGGCGCATATCCTTTTGAAATTTTGCCTGTGTATAGATCCTTTTGATAAAATTATGAATATTTGGCCATATACACTTGAATGTGTTTATTGACTTTAATAATAAGAACAGCCCTCATATATAAACAATTTACTTACTGTGAAACTTAGTGCATTAGACCCGTATACAGTCTAAGTAGCGTCTTGTACCACAATATAAACACAAGGTTTCAAGTCATGCCAAAAGGAGAAAGAACTGGAAGGCATATGCAACAGTTTCAATTATAATACAAAATAAAAAATCACGGCGTATATACAGCTTAATAACATTATTTGATGTCGCTCGATTTTTTCTATGTATTTATTGATATGATTTGCATACTTTTGTTACAATTATATTATGTCTGAGTCATAAGTTGCCTCGTTATATTTAAATGCCTTACCATTTCGCTTTCAAATTTTCTTGCAAGGAAACATACTTGATAGTTTAAACAAATCACATATTCTAATCTAAATGTATATTGATGGATCAGAGTGAACACTTTTTATGATTTTTAGCTCAGCTGACTATAAGTCAACTGAGCTATAGTCGTGGTCCATTGTCCGTCGTCCGTCCGTCCGTCCGTCCGTAGATGTGACACGTTTTGAAACCGTAAGACCTAGGAATCCAAAATTCAGCATAATGTTAGATGTCCCCAAGATCTCCTACCAAGCCGAAAACTGGGTCTTTGCGACTTCGTTCCTATGAGAAATTAAGGAAAAACCTCAATTTTTTATTAAAAACCTATTTTCACACTTCAGGACTGCCTAATATCAAAACCACTCAACTGTTTTTCCTCATATTTACCATAAATATCCTCTATATAGTTCCTATGTACATGCCAGAAATTAGGTCTGTATTGTATAATTGAAAAAAGTTATATGCTCAAACATAATGCATTTTGTAAAAAATCAGGAAAGCTTTTTGATCACTTAACACAAAACGTGTTAAAGCTAAGGACTTTTTTTCCAGTAATATAACTTGAATTAATCAAAATTAAATTCTGTACCCAAAATTAGTTTAAAATCTTTTAAATTTTTTAAAATATTAGCAAAAATAAAAAAATTGGTACCTTAAATTTTGCCCAACTTTGACCATGGCACGTTTTTTTTCTTGTAAGTACAGATGATTTAATTTTGACAGTCAGTTTACATATGGATTTAATCTGATGAATTTTGAAATTTGATAGTATAAGCTTAAAAAATAGTCTAGCTATTTGAGTTTTTTAGAGGCCTTGATGTATTTGTATTTTCCAGCATCATGACCCCACTTTTGTTTACTACAACTTTGCCTGGTAATCCAAAAATTGGCATAATGTTAGATGTCCCTAAGATCTCCTTCCAAGCCAAAACTGGGTCTCTGTGACTTTTTTTCTTTGAGAAATTAAGGAAAACCTCAATTTTTATTTAAACCATTTTTACACTTCAGGAATGCCTAATATCAAAACCACTCATCTGAATTTGATCATAGTGAAAATGCATATTCTTTCATACATTTCCTATGTACATTCCAAAAATTAGGTCAGTATTGCGTAATTTGTTGAACTTATGGGCCCAAACATAATGCAACTTGAAAAAAAATAAGGAAATATATTTACTCACTCAACATAATAATTCTTGAAGCTAGAGACTTTTTTTTCAGGGATATAACTTCATTTAATCAAGATTCAATTGTACACCGAAAATTAGATCTGAATTTTGCAATTTTTTCAAGTTATTAGCATAAATATAAAATCGGTACCTTAAATTTGCCCAACTTTGGCCACGGCACGTTTTTTTCCCAGCATGTACTGTGGATTTTATTTTTACAACATGTACACACAAGGATTTCATCTGTTAAAATCTTAAAATTTTAAAATCCCACTTAGGGGTCACTGTAGGTCATTCAGTATAGCTCTCTGTGCCCAGGGTGTTGTAATGTAATCCCATCACTCCTGCAAGCCCTCTCTCTTTGTTGAGCTAATTCAGGCTGTCTGCAGTTAATACCACAGGGAGTCTCCCTCTCTCTCTCTCTCTCTCTCTCTCCCCCCCCCCCAACCACGCCCAATTCTGTTGACAGACCTGTACTATAAACAAGATGAATCTTATAATTTCCCATTTTTCAGGAACCAGCAGTAACAACAGATACTCCTCCCCCACCGACCCCTTCAAAACACAGGACTCATAAACAAGATGAATCTTATAATTTTAATGTTAATGTTAAAAATTTTTGTTGAGACTTTTTTTAAGACTAATTTTAATTTTTTAAGATAAAAATGTTCAGGAATTGAATTCTAACATTCAAATGTGATAAAATATTATGCTCTAACGTAAGTGCTAATTGACTAGATTTAAGAAGATATAAATACTTTGTAGCATTTGTCTCTCTTAAAGTTGGCCGGGCCTAGGTGTGAATAATACTATTAAACTTAGTTTTAAAATCAGAAATATTGGTCAAACTTGGTGGGAATAATTTTTAAATCATATGGCCATATATTTAACTATTGAAAACCTAATTTCTTCTCACATTCTTTGTTTATGAAATGTAACTTTCATATAACACTTATCGTTGGCCCATTTTTCCCTTGGTGCATCATAAAATGGTTTCAGGCCACAAGTTTATTACACAGTGCATATGTTTTAGCTTATGTCCATTATTCTATAATCTACAGAGTTTAATTTTAGCAGCTCCATTTTCTCTTTGCTTTTGAAATGCTAATATACATAAACCAAAAGAAATAAGAATATTTCGTATTTGCTAATATTTTCCAAAAATTCAGCTGAGGGACGTGACCCATGGGTCCCTTGTTTTTCAATGCGATCGTAAGTAGTGGAAGGACATGGTATAGGAGTACATGTATTAACAGCAGCGAGAAAGCAGAGGAGCGGGTATCCGGGGGGGGGGGGCATATATGTGCTATTCATTGGGAAATATATAATTTCAAAAATTACGTATGATTTCTGATTGTAAAAATTACGAAAATTGACGGAGTAAACAGAGAGAAGCTATGAGTTCTAAACAGAAATAGACAAAGCCTGTGCCCATGTACCCGACACAGTATAAGGGCACAGATACCATTGAGATTACTAAATATACAATCTCTGACGTCTGCATCCATGTGTAGTATATATTTTTGTTTTATATACTTTATTTTATATCGGTACAACTCAGCTTCTGTAAAATGATGTTTTAGACGTATAAAATTGGCGTTTGATTTCACCTGTTTATGGCACCTTTTCAAAAGAAATTGGGTTTATATATATCCCCTAGAAAATTCGAGAGGATTCATCCTCTAGCTCCTAAGCATTTAAGTCTTCAATAATTCGTTATTTATGATGAGGCCTTCTTCAATTTCAATGCTTAGTTCTGAAATTATAAAACGGAAGACCATGGACATCATATTGCCTTTAGAAGGTAGATTAAGAAAAATTAGTCGTTCGCGTTTAGACTCAAGACAGACTTTAAGACCTTTAACCTCAGTACGAATCAATATGAATATCGGAGTTGTCATTGGAACCATGCAGCGAGATTAAAGTGTCTGCTAACAATTTGGTAAAATATCCTTAACCTTAAAAGTACAAATAAGCGTGAGTATGACACAAATTCATTTCACTCAATTAATCCTGTACACCCGCCTTCCCATGCCTGTCCTCAAAATACGTGTTTTTATGAAGTATCAATAAGATTCCTGTCCTTAATTCTGGAATTATAAAAATTCAACGACCATGCATTTTTTCGTCAAGTTAATGAAAAATTGACCCCTTATTCCCCGGGAGAGGTCGAGGTTATAGAACTCCCAATCTAAAATTCAATGCTCAATCATTCAAGGCTATATATACAAGTAAGAAGTTAAAGCCTAACATTTTTAAAGCATTCCATTCGACTGTCAGGAGACATTGTTGAGAATCCGCTTTCTAGCTTATGGTGTAGTTTAATATTATTTAACAGATAGGTGATATAAAAATGCCAATTTCTCCTTACAGTCCTTGCATAAACATCCGCTAATACGCACACAACGGCTTCTGGGGAGTACTTAATCTTATATATTTAGATCCTCTCCTGAAGTATCATTACAATTTTTCATTCAAAATAATATTCAACGCTGATAAAATTACTTTGATGAAATAATATATATGGTCACTGCCGGGAATTCATCTTTGGCTAATCAGTAAAATGTTACCAACAAGTCAGGTCATTCTTTTTTTTTAAGGTTTTCTGACGATTTTAATGTTTATGTTCAGCTGTAAACGCATAAAACGGCCATAAAATCTCTCAGAAAATTCTCCTTGGATTCTCCGGCTCTTCGTGGATTTTCCGACATTTAGACAGACCCTAATAAAGTCGGTCTCGCTTACCCTGAGCCCATTAGTTTGCAGTTAGGGGCCGGTGGCCGCTGTTACCTCATGATTGCACACATTAATTTAGGTGGTCAAACGACATGTAAATCAGGACCGAAACGGTCAGGTTTGTTTATTTGGAAATTGAACGGAATGAATGTTTAGAAATGTAAATAAAAAAACATGTTGACTGTATGCAGAGATACGGTTACAAAGCTTGCAGTGTGGTCCTCATTTTGGCTTGTGTCAGGACTCAAGTAGGAGGGCCTACTGAGGCGTGTTTATCACAGGGGGGGGGGGGGGGGGGGCGGGAGTAACTTTTTTTTATTATTATTATTAATATAGATATTTTACAATAGTCACATATTTCTATAACAACATTCCTGTTCATATAAAAGCTCTTAATTTGCATGTCTGCCATATTTGAATCTACTTATGCAGACTTTAGCTAAACAGATAAACTTCTGCACCTTGTCTGGCACATTTATACCAAACAAAATATTCTCTGGAGCTAATGTTACATTAAATTGTTTCTCTATTCTTCTCCATAAACAACCTACTGATTTACAAGAGATAAAGAAATGTTCTTATGTATCTCGAACTTGACAAAATTTACACATATCATTATTACAGATACCCATTTTACACAGCCAGATCCCTGTTGGGTATATATTGTGTACAATCTTCCACATCAATGAAAATACTCTTGCTTCCATTAAAGCAAGACAATGTTTGGTCCATACCATTTCCCAGTCAAATTCCACAGAAGGAAACTTTGCTTCCCACGTAGTTTGACAAATCGGCACAGTATATAACATTTTAACTAATAGCCTAATGTCTCTTGGTTAAAAAACAAATATATTCGTATCTCTATTCTCGACCACCGTTACATTCTTCATCGCATTATGCAGTGCCATATATTGAAAGTATATTCCTCCGTGTATCTTAATCATTGTTTTAATTTCCTTGAAAGAATAGAGTTTTAAATGATGCCCAATTTGACCAACGTGTAAAACACCTTGTTTTATCCAATCATCATAATACAACATTTTTCCTTATATTTTATACAACTATTATTCCAGACAACATCATTCAGACCTACTTGAGTTTTAATTTCTTTTACTTCAAGCACTGTTTTTATCATTTGCTTATAAAAAGTGGAAAATTTATTCAGTATTTCTAAACATTTATTATTCAACTCATTATATCTGCAATTTGATTTAAATATAAGTAAATTTGAACCAGTTTTATTCAGTAGCCATAGAGGTATAATTGCCCATTTTGGTATTTTCTCCATAGTTTTCGCATTTGCTAGGCGCTTTATCCAAGCACCAATGGCTGCTTTATTCACACTGTTTACTTCCACCATGTTAATACCACCATTTTTTACTTCCTGTACCAATACTTTCCTTTTAACTTTTTCTATACCTTTACCATTATTTTTCCAAATAAATTTTAAAATGAGATGATTCAACTTACTCACTATATCCTCTGGTGCATATATATTCATAAATAAATGCATAAATTGTGACATAATTAAACGTTTAACAATGAATACCTTTCCAATCAAGGACAAACTACGACGTTACCAATGCTTCACAACTCTCTGAGCCTTGCATAACCTTTGATTGAAATTATCATTCATCAACTTTTGATCATAAGATAATATTATGCCCAGTATTTTCATTTCTTTTTCACACCTAAAACTTCCAATATTAAGCATTTTTGACCAAGCACCAATACCCATCACTTTTGTTTTTGATTGATTTATTCGTAAACCTGAGACATTTTTAAAGTTCTCTAAAATATCCATACAGCTATTAAGAGAAGCATAGTCACCTACAAAAAAGTTTATATCATCCGCATACTGACTTATTTTTGTTTGTATATTTGAATCAGGAAGTTTGATACCTTTAATAGTATTAGTTTGGCGGACTTTACAGGCTAAAATTTCACAGGCGAGAACAAATAGAACTGCAATGAGTGGACAACCTTGACGTATTCCGCGCTCCATAGTAAACCATCGAGTGTGCCAACCCGCATTCGACACACAACATTGATGTTCAGTGTTAAACACGGTGACCAATGTTCTAAATTGAGGACCAAAATTATATACTTTTAACACACGAGCTATCAACTGTAATGAAATCGAATCAAAAGCCTTAGAATGATCCACTGATAAAATAGCAGCATCTATTTTTTGTTCTTTTGTATACCACATAATATCTAGTATCTGTCTAATATTTTGGAACACCCCTCTGCCTTTTATATAAGCAGTTTGATCACAATCGATCAACACTGAAACAACTTTGTGTAGTCTGCTGGCCAAGACCCCTGCTCCAATTTTATTATCACAACAGGTAAGCATTATTGGCCGATAATTCTTAATTTCATCCTCACCTAAATTATCACCTTTTGGGATAAGTTTAATGACACCCTTTCTTTGGGAACATGACAATTTTCCCTTTACCAAAGATTCATTTAACGAATTTACTACCAGATGCTTTGTTCTGAACCAAAATGTTTTATAAAACTCTGGTCCAAGACCATCTAGTCCAGGACTTGTGTTATTTCTCATATTTTTAACCGTTTGCCAACACTCATCTTTTGTAAAATTTCCTTCACAGATATTTTGTTCATCCTGTAAGAGTATGGGCATTTTAGTATTTCCAATAAAAGTATTTATGTCATTACATATTTCACTCTCTGTATTAAGTTTTCTGAAATAATTATAAATTTCATTTAAAACACCTTCTAACGAGTTTGCTATTTTTCCCTTATTATTTCTAAGTTTGTTAATTACTTTCAATCTAGCCCTTTGTTTTTCCAGAGAAAGAAAGAAGGAAGTATTCTTCTCTCCTTCCTCAATCCACTGTAGTCTTGAGCGAACCAAAGCCTCTCTTGCCTTAACAACCTGAATCATCTCTAACTGCATAATTTTATTTTCATAAGTCCTTAATAAATTTTCATCTGCCGGGTTGGTTGCAATTTTTTTATGTAGCGTTATTAATTCTCGTTCTAATATAAATTCCTCTGATTTACGCTGGCGTGATATTTCTTTGCTATACTCAATGATAATATGCTTAATACTTAATTTACAAAAGTTCCAATAAAACCTGATGCCCAACGTTTTTATAATTCTTTTCCGTTTCGTCTATCACCGCAACAATTCTCTTTCTAAGACACTCGTGGTTTAATAGCGAGACGTTTAGTTTCCAATAACCCGGTCCAATAGTATAGCTGTCAGTTTTTATAGTAACTCCCACCATACTATGATCAGATTTTGTATAATCCTTAATATACACATTGCTACATTTATCAACGATTGATTCACTAACCAAAATATAGTCTAAATGTTTTGCCTTAAAAGGGAACATTTTTTTCCATGTAAACATTTTCAGATTCTTGTTGTCTACTCTCCAGATATCTTTAATGTTCATCCAACTAACAAATTCATTAAAAGCTCCAGTTGCCTTTCTACTATGTGGTTCTCCAGCTATAACATCCAAGTTAGAATCCAAAATAGTATTCATATCACCTGCTACAACAAGGTTTACTGATACGGCATCAATATTTTCATAAATTGTATTGTATAGCTGTGTATAAAATATACATTTTTCACGGTCATTATTTGGGGCATACACATTAATTAAAGCATATTCATCATCATTTATCTTACATTTTATGATTTGAATTCTGTCATTTAATGTGACACTACATACATTTATATCTTTAACATCACAGGTGTTTCCAAACATAATTATATTACCTCTACTGTTGCTTGTATGACAACAAGCGATCAGCTTAGAATTCCATTCTCTTGTCCACTTACTAACATCGGAAGAAATTATATAAGTCTCTTGTAGAAATATAAGGTCTATTTTATTTTTCCGTACAAATCCAAACAGTTCCATACGTTTGTTCCTGTTTCGTAAACCACGCACATTTAACGTAATTATCTACATAGCACGCACTCAGTATGACTGTATTCTATAAACTATGTACCAGTTTGTTTCAACCAACTAGTTATAGTCTTCTGTTTGGTATTCTTTTCACCGCTCGGTGGAGTATCCGGCGCCACCCGTTTGCCCCTATTGCTTGTAATTTCATCCTGTCCTGTATAGGTGTCGCCTCCTGTTCATGCAACACGTCACACCGCATCCCTTGCTCCTGTGTCTTTTTGGCTACTGAGCCCTCAGATACAGCTGCATCTCTATGAAAATCACCTGGCAAGACATCTTCATCACCGCTAACATCCGCTAGCCTTACAGTGCTTACTATATCTTGTGCCTGTTGTGTCCTGTCCTCTGTGTTTTGGGCTGTTTACCTGTGGCTAAATTGAAAGGCTTCCCGTCATATCAGGTCATTCTTTTCAATGCAAACACGCTTATACATTGTTAGGTTTATTTTCTTAATGGGAATTGAAATTTTCCTAAATATTAAGATTGGCGTTCTACTTTATAATAATGGCAACTTTAATGCTGCATTAGGTCTCAGCTCTATCCATGTACCAGAATCGAGGTGTCACAATGGTCATTTCTTCCATGATATTAAATGTATTTACTATTAGAGAATCACCATCTTTTACTTGAATGACTTTTTTCACGAGTAGTTATTCACCCTCTTCATCGCAACAACCCCATCATATGTCTTTATTTGATGTCCGCCAGAAATATTAACTGGTTACCATGATCAACATAATATGATTTTGTTATTCGGTATTAAATGTTCGGTATTAAATGATAATATTTTTGTCCTAAGAGGGGAAGAGACCATCGTCAGTCAAAGGTACTAATAGAAAAGTGCAAATTTCTGAATATGGGGAAAGTTTATCCCACTCGCATAGACAGATGTGACTTATTTGAGCCGCTTATGTTCTGGTAATCTGAGTTCACCTGTGATGCAAGCATCCAGTTGGTGAAGCGTGAACCAACCTCAGCTAAAATTAATGTAGTGCCTTGGTTCACGGACCTCACAAAATTTTGACCAGGATCTATCACTGGTGATCCTTGTCATTGGCAGAGGTATGCGTGTTATTTTAAGTGCTATTTATATACACTTTATACGAATTAATACTTAAAAATAGTAAACGAATAGAAAATATGCAATAAAGACAGACGCTTCCATATTAGGTATTACAAAATGCACATAACCCCATTTTGAAATTGGCCAAAGGATGTATGTCACAATATGACAGAAAGGAATACAAGGTATTGAACTTTTACGTTAATAATCCACAGAAAAATAAAGCTTAGGGACCCAAGGCAAGAGATGGTCACTAGAAAACATTCAGGCCACCGTTGATATGTGCATTACAGAAAAGAAGCAAACTTACTCCCACCACATATCTTACAGATGTATTTATTCTATCTTATAAATCAAAAATGAAATATCTCCTTCTGAGAACACGACTGGGAAAGTGTTGCTCGGGAATATGTTGCTCGGTAATACTATGTATGTAATAAGAGATCGTTAACTAAAATAAAATAAAACAATCAAGCAGTAGAAGCTAGGTAATTATGCATGATAATTGAAACTTGCCTAAAAATTGTGGCGGACACTTCTCCTTATTGATTACTTTACAGGCCTGGTGCAGACTTTTCATGAATCCAAAAGTAATTGAATTATCTGGTTATAAAAGACAAATAAGGTAATGAGGAAAAAAATCACAACATTTAAGAGGGATTAACATAACACTGGTTAAACTTATATATTCAAAATGATCTGGATAAAGAGTTTAATAGTGTTTATACCCTTAGTTTTAAAACAATGACAATTTATGGTATTATTAGGGAAACGCCACGGTGAGGTACATCGAGAGAGGAGCATGATCACCTCTTATATACATGTCATAAAAACGATGATCAAAACTGAATAACACTATATCATTCATTGATTTATACATAATTTTATTTTTTTATGTTTTCAGGATTGGCAAGGGCTTATAAATTCATAAACTATAACTTCAGAAATGTCAACATTATCTTGTAAAATCTTCAACAGCGAAGGGTTTGAATAAAAATCTGTGAAATTTCTTCAGGGTGTTTTATTAATATCATAATTAATTGCTTCTTTCCTCCCCCCCCCCCAAATATAATACATATGTATGATTATATCTATCAGTGACTTTTTCCGACTGTTTGCAAATCCAAAACAGTTTATTTGAAGTTAACATGTCAACCCTCTAATCAAGGCTACCTGTCGCGGTCGTTGTGCGTAATGAAGCGGTTGTCGCTCTCTTAGTTCCATAAAAGGGAAGTGTGTACTAAAATAATCAATTTTAATAGCCTAATTCATTAACTGAATATATTTGGGTATCTAAAAATGCCTATATAATAAAATTCCAGAATGGTTGAACAGTGACCCTTCCTATTTAAGGCTAAAATATGATTATTTTTGTATAATTATTATATATTATAAATGGCTCAAGGAAAGGTTTCCATTATTTTTAAAACCAACAAACCCCTTCAGGTTCAGACATATAACAATTCATAGTATCAAGGAAGCATCACAGTCAAAATCAATGCATCTGGAGAGGAACAAATAACACCACATCCGTCTTTTAAACAAGGGATACCATAAACAGAATTAACAATGGGTCATTCATTGTAGGTTTATATGGTCAAATATTCATAATTTTATCAACAGAATGTGTAATAATGGCAGGAACTTATGTATTAATGCACTAGAATTTTAAAAAGACAACATCATCTCGAAAACAAACTACTGTTGGGAAAAAGTAAAGAAAAAGCTGTTGAATTCAATTTTCTGTTTGGATATTTTATATGTATAGTAATTAATTGTTTAATCAACAAAAAATACATAAAACATTCATATGATAGTGACTTATCCCCACTATTTGCAATCAAAATGCAGTTTATTTGAAGTGAATATGTCAAATATTAAGCGAGCTATAAGCATTTACATACCCTTACCCCTTAATCAAGGTTACATGTCCGCGGGTGCCTTTGCTTAAAAACGCGGTTATCTTTAAATGGCCTAAAAACGTAGTGTATCCCAAAATAATCAATGTTTACATCTTAATTCATTAATTGAATATACTTGGGGATCTAAAGATACCTTTGTCATAAAATTCCAGAGGGGGTGCACGGTGACCCCTCCTAGCCCATGGACTATAGTCGCTTGTCGACTACCCGTATTCTAGTTAAATAACTGACTTATAGTCAGCTGAGCTATAGCCATGGTCCTTTGTCCGTCCGGCCGTCCGTTAACAGGGCACGTTTTGAAACCGTTGGACCTACGAATCCAAAATTTTGCATACATTTTTAAAAATAAAAACCAACTATTAAACTTCAAGGGTGCCTAAAATCAAAACCAATGATCTGTTTTTGATCATATTTCATATATATATTCCTCTATATATATCCTATATAGATGCAAGAAATTATGTCAGTATTGTAGAATTTTTTAAGTTATTGCCCGGAACATTTTGCACTTTGTAAAAAATCAGGAAATTTATTTAATCATGAGAATCGCTGAAGCTAGAGACTTTTTTTCAGGGATATTACTTAATTTAATCCAGATTTGATTTTATAATGAAAATTAGATCTGAATTTTGTTATTAGTAGTATAAAAGTTAGTATAAATATAAAATCAGTACCTTATATTTTGCCCGAATGTGAACATGGCACGTTTTTTAGCGAACCTGTGAGCTTATGCGATGTTGTAGCTTCGTCCGGCGTCCCTCGCCTGTACGTTAACGCATACTATCTTGAAAACGGCAGGAGTTATCATCACCAATTTTATGCAAAAAATTAGTCATCTAAAAATCTATATCGGATTTTGGTGATTCTTTTGCTATCTGCATTTACTTAGATTTTATAGGGAAACAACTCTAAAAATCTTCTCTCCGAAACTGCCAAGTCAAATTGTTTAATATTTCACAGGAAAAATCCCCGGAAGAATCTCTCTCAAGTTTGTTTGAAAAGTTCCAGTTTGGTAAATTTTGACTGAGCTACAGGAAGCTGAACTTAGTCATTTGGCCGAAAAAGGATACTAAAATTAAAATTTCAGAAACGGCTGGAGCTATCGTCACCAAATTTTATGCCAATGTTGGTCACATGACATTAGTATTGGTGGCGCTACCTGCATCAACGTGCATCATCGGTCATTAGTACATTAACCCATAATTTCTCAGGAATAGCAGGAACAAGCATCCCCAAAATTAATGCAAAATATCACATATCAAATGTTGTGGGATTGAGCGTTTTGTGGCGCTACCTGCATACACTTACATTTCATGGAGAAAAAGCTCAAAAAAACGTTTAAAATCTTCTTCTCTAAAATCATTCAGCCAATCACGGTTCAATATTTCACAGAAATGGTCCCAGAGATAAGCTCTCTCAAGTTTGTTCAAATGGTTAGGGTTTAATAAAATTTGGCGGAGTTACAGGAATTTGAACTTAGTCATTTGGCCAATTACATACAATTACAATTTGGCATATTGACATAATAATCTCAGAATCGATAGCAGCAAGCATCACCAAATTTTGTGAAAATATTGGTCACATTACTCATATTTGAAATTGCAGTTTTTGTGGTGCCATTGACATCAACTTTTTTTCGGACAAAAACCTCATAATTTTAGCGTCTTTCAGTTTAAAAATGGTTTATGATGAAACTGTCAAGCTGAATCATTTAATTTTTCACATGAATTATCTTAGGGTAGAGTTCTTTCAATTGTATAAGAATTGGTTAATTTATTTTTGGTAGAATCATTGAAAGCTGCATGAAATGGTCTTGTGGCCATTAGGAAGCCTATTTCAAACTGAGTACTGCAATTGTCTTCTTCTGCAAAACTGTTGTTTCAACTTCTGTAACACTGCACACAAAATTTCCTAGGAGACCTTTGTTCAAGTTTACTGAAATGATTATTGGCAGAATCATTGGACCTTTAACATTAAAAAGACTATATATATCTTTAATTATACTAAACATTTTGATAAAACAATCTTATGGATATGTCGGCTTGAAATAAAAAGCACTGTAGCCAAAGTCTTTCATAATGTGTAAACAGGTTTACCAACAGGCCAAGATCGTGTCTGTATCTGTTAATAGCTTGGCAGACTGCTAACTATTTCAGATTTTGTAACAGGCTAAAGGTCACTCTGGATCTATTTATAGCTTTGACAGACTGTCAGTTGTGTCAGATTATGTAACAGGTCATGAGTTCAGTCAGTGCAGTAGTTGCAGAGAGCAATTCGTACCGGTTCACTCAAGTCAACTGCCTTCATCACATAAGCCTGGCCAGCCCAGTGCCTCTAACTCAAAGTTTGATATATTGGCCTGAAATTTTGACCTGTCCATACATCTTTGATGGCTTTCTCGATCACAAGACGGGTGGTGCCACCTACAATCATTTTTGCACAGTGTATGTCCCTGCTTATTTCTCACGAGGGGTTTGATATATATAAGCCAGGAATAGGGCACATGTACACATCTTGGATAGCCTAGACGTATACAAGACTGATGGTGCCACCTACTCTCATTTTGTGTTGTGTGCACCCATGCCAGTATTTCAGCAGTGGTGTTTTTGTAATTGGTTCTTGTACAAATTGTGTAGTACTAGCATTGTTCATATACATGTTACACATGTACTTGAAAAGTAATGGTTCAGCATTGAAACTTTACACCTGGTGCATAAATCATTGCACATGTTCGCATCAGGCCTGTAGGCCTCGTTTGAAATATATTTCCTTAATTGTGAAGCTGTTACCACTACATTGTCGAAAACTGTTCTAAATCAAGGAGTAATCCACAATGCCATGTTGTGGTCATGTAACATGTATAGCGAACCTGTGAGCTTATGCGATGGCGCAGCGTTGGCCGTCCACCATCAGCCGTCCGCCGTCCACCGCGTCCGTACGTTAACCCATGTATTCTCAGAAATTGTCAGAGCTAGCAGCTCCAAATTGCGTGTAAGAATCAGTTACATGTAAAACTTCATCGGATTGAGCTTAATATTTGGGTATCTGTACTAACTTTGATTTTACAGGGAAAAAGCTTAATAACCTTTAAAAATTTTCTTCTCCGAAACTGTCCAGCCAAATTGTCCAATAATTCACAGAAATGATCCCTGGAAAATCTCTCTCAAGTTTATTTGAATGGTTCCAGTTCGGAGATTTTTGGCCGAGTTACAGGAGGTTGAACTTAATCATCTGTCCAAAAAGCACAGTTAAATTAAAGTCTCAGAAACGGCTGGAGCTATCATCACCAAATTTTAAGCCAATGTTTGTCACATAAGTCATATCTGAAATTGAGGTATTGGTGGCGCCACCTACATTGATCTATTTTTTGTGATTTTAGACTCTTCTAGCTTGTACACTGTTTTATGATGAAACTGATTGGCTTAAACTTTACAAGAATTATTCTATGGTAGGGTTCTGCCAGTTTTATAAGAATATATTGGGTAAATGCAGCATTAAAAAAGCAGTGTAGCCAATTGAAAAAGACTTCAGTGTTTGAAAACAGATTTGACAACATGCCAAGTTTCAACATGCCGAATCAAGAGGTCACCCAGCTCAACCAGGTGAGGTCCAGACATCACCATGGCAACTGACCTGGCTCTGTCTGGTGTCTAGACAATGTGTCTAGACGTCAAGACTCATCGTCTAGATGCAGAATGCCATGATTAGAACTAGTGGAACTATATCTTTCAACTGTTTGAAAAAAACTTGGTTTACATTTTTAGCGAATCTGTGAGCTTATGCGATGGTGTGACGTCGTCCGTTATGCGTCATAGCTATCTCAAAAAGGGCAGGAGCTAGCATCACCAATTTCTTTGCAAAAAGTCATCTAAAAAATTCTATCGGACTTGGCTTATTTTTTGGCTGACTTCATTTTCTAAGATTTTATAGGGGAAAAGCTAAAAAAGTATTTAAAAATGTTCTTCTCCGAAACCATGCTGCAAAATTGTCCGTTCATCTGTCCCAGTAATCCCCATGGCAAAAACAACATATCCGAAATATCCTGACTGATACATCCTAGTTTTAAAATGTCCTAGTCCGAAACGTGCAGGTCCGAAACGTCCATTTGGCTGAAATCATAATATAATGACGAAGGTAGATGCAGATGCAGGACATAAGAGGATCAAAATTAAATTTTTAAAACTAATCCTCCATTCATACTCCAAAACTTTGCACAGGTTCGCATTAGCCCTGTAGGCCTTGTTTAAAGAAACTAATATCATTTTTGATAATATTAACAAATTAAAATATATATAAACCCACCAGGAAGCATTCTTTGACAATATATGAGTCAAATTATGGATAAATAAAGGTGCAATTTAAAATTGGAAATTCTGAATAAAGATAAATTCTCAGATATTTATTGTTTTGCAAATATATATATTTCTGTGATTAAAAAATAAATACATTTGTATATGCATAATGCATTGCTATCTTACCAAATTAGGGATAAATGGTGATGCAATTAAGAATTGTGAATCAGCTGATATATTCAGATATATATATATAATATTGCAAATGTATAAATTTATAAACTTAAAAAAATGATGTCATGAAGAGAATGAGGATCTTATGTAAACACTTGTTCATTATTTTCCTGCCTCAGCAAAATATGATATACATTAATTGGCTTTGTTCGTCCATATCTCTGTCTCTGTTTAAAATGTTTAATAATTATGAATAAACTTTTCCTGCTGTCAGCAGTGTTGCCTTAAATTTCATAACCTGTGTGTTAATGCAGACGTGTTGTAACTCTTACCATTAAATTAACCAAAGTGATCAGCTTTGTCTGTCCATCTCTGTTAATCATTATTTATATAATAATTATTAATCAACTTTTTTCCTATAAGCACTATTTATGCCGCTCTCTCTCTCTCTCTCTCTCTCTCTCTCTCTCTATCTCTCTCTCTGTTAATAATTACTTATATAATAATTATTAATCAACTTTTTCCCCATTAGCACTGTTGAATGCTCTCTCTCTCTCTCTCTCTCTCTCTCTCTCTCTCTCTCTCTGTTAATCAATACTTATATAATAATTAATAATCAACTTTTTTCCTATAAGCACTATTCATGCCGCTCTCTCTCTGTCTTTCTCTCCCCCTTCTCCTCCCTCCCTTATTTACAACATTAACACATCTTTTGTTGGTCAAATGTGTCCTTTCATATAACTCTTAGGCACATATTTTTTTTCCTTATTGCATTATGTGAATAGGTTCAGGCCACACTTTTCAAGTTTACACAGAACAATATATACTTATCAGATTTAGTTTGTGCTCATTTGAAAATAATTGTTTTTTAAATGTTTACAGCATTTTATTTCAGTAATTTAAATGTGTATAATTATTCTTAAGCTAATCTCCACTTTCTGCCTTATTCTATAATTGATAGGGTATTCATACATTACAATGGTTATTTTATGCACATATTTCAGTCGGATAGCTGAAATAATGATACTTCACGAAATATTTGATCATGAGAGACCCCTGCTCCTTTGATATAGTCCATAAAAAGTGCACAGTTTTAGTTCGCCAAATATAAATTTAATATTTAATTATCACCAGTTAGCAGGACAATTTCCTCTTAGCTTTTAAATGCTAATATATATATACATATATATAAATTAAGTATATTTTGCATTTGCTTAAATGTTCTAAAATTCACCTGAGCGGCGTGACCCATGGGTCCCTTGTTTAAATGATTGTTACGATAATCTTAATGCTGTACGTTCGAGGATAGTAAGTTCTTAGATTTCCTGGTCTCAAGGTCATTGGAAAAGGTTACAAGACACACATTTGGAAAAAGTATATCCTTATATAAAAATATCCTTACAGATAAATTAAGCTGAGCGTCGAGACCCATCTGTCCCTAATTAAGGCCTGTCACCTATTTTTTTATCTGACACTAGCCATAGAATTTGGGGTTGATTCAACTGAACACTGATGTCAAGAAAATAACACTCAATCCTTTACCTGAACTAAACACGAATTATTTGATGTTTAAGGTGTTAAATCTAATTGTAATTAATACAGCTATTATATATAGGCCCTCTGTCATGACCGCTACATGCCGCACTATATGATACTGCTGTACAGACAGTCAAATCGTGTAAAAAAACAACATTGGTATGTCATCTGAATTAATGTGATTGATTAAAATCTACTAAATAATTCTGCGCGAAATGCAGATAAAATAATCTCTGAATATAAACATACTATTTGTCTGATATTCTTTTTTTTTGGAGGGGGCAGCTACTGCCCTGAATTTCTGTATATATGATCAGTTTTAATATAAATGCCTATAAAATAAGTCCAGTAGCTCATCCAGGCATATCTGACAGGGGTTCCATCAAAATATTCAGTCCTTGTCTAGGTCCCATCCCCCTTCTACAATAGGCTCTGGCCAACATCGACTGATATACTTAACTAGTGGCGTCACGTGTCTTGTTCTTTTGATTAACATCTAGGACATCGAGAATCTAACCAATCAAATAAAGGTTAGTCAGCTTTCCCTTTGTGGTACACGTTTCCTTGTTCAGACAGCTTTGATTACTGCAGTTTACATTTGATAATGTTAGGATATATTGGTCTTTAGGTTTTCGAGCCCCCATCACGAGCGGAACCCGGAAAATAGAACAATACAAGTTAAATACCGAAAAAAAAGCACCGGGGTTACCGAATCGCACAATTTTGAAGGGACCTATTCACATACTAAGTATACTTTATGTACTTGACGTATAGTGTTTATAAAATAACTTGTTTTTTTTCACTATTTTGTTCTTAACCCGTTTCCTTTTTCCTGTACACGAGGGAAAATAAACTGATATCGGGCGCAAAACAAACAGCGCACACTTCACCTGGTGGCCGCAACTTCACAAATCAATATACTTATAGCTTTCAATTCGAGTTTCTTCTGTGTCTTCTTTCACGTTTCTGCTCCTTGATTAGGCGTTTACGCATATGTGCAGGTTGAGATCTCAAAACGTCTTGCTATGGAAACATACTCACACACAACAACATAAAAAGGTAAATAGGAGGTAGTAAGTCCGTGTGTCTGCATGGTTTGATCGGGATACTTTTGTGTTCAGCTAAAATCAACGAGTACCTCACTGTGCGATATGTATCACGATACTTCACTCATAATACCATACACGATGTGTGTATAAGTAGTGTGAAAGTGTAGATTCAATGTCAGTTAGATCAGCAGTTTATGAAATTATTAGCCATATACCCCATACT
Source organism: Sipunculus nudus (assembly GCA_026874595.1). Lineage (NCBI taxonomy): Eukaryota > Metazoa > Annelida > Sipuncula > Golfingiida > Sipunculidae > Sipunculus > Sipunculus nudus. Next base: position 45,918,463 of record CM049312.1, on the reverse strand, counting down.
CACTTCAGTAATAACGAATAATGAAACATTCCATTTGGACGGTTTAACCACGCGGTGAATAACCTTCAGATGCCGAATCACTGATTTCTGGCCAATGATGCTTTCCTTGCGCTGGGCCGCTGGCTGTAATTAAATGCCGGTGGTCGGTAATTAACAGGTCTTCTCCAGGAGAGCACTGCTCCAGAGGAGCACACAGGTCTGCCCCAGGAGCTAGAGCACACGGGTCTGCCCGAGGAGAGCATTGCTTGTATAGTGGTGCTGCATTAACCGGTGTTATCATTGCAGTCCTACTAAACACAATCATAACATAGGAAATAAAACTGTCGTGCTCATCCTCATTTGTATCATGTGTGGGTTCTACCCTGGCCAAATGTAAACACGTGTATCTTTCCAATTTAGGAATGGAATTGTTACCACTAGACCACAACCTTCACAACTAGGTTGATTCATAAGCAGTACATACACAGGCAGACAGCTGCATTTGGCGATAAATTTCATAATGTCATTATTATGGTGTGGGACCTATAATTTCTCTTAACTTGTGATTTAAACGAAACTTTTCGCATTGCTTTCATATTATAAGGGCAGCCACCTTGCGGTAGGCTTTAGATTTTACCCTTAGAAGAATTGTTTAATCATAACTGGAAATGCTGTGGCTGAAATAAGACACAATTAAGGCATGACATTATTGTTCATATATTTGATGTTCCTGATTTAACGTCTACGTACAGCCTGTTTATCAATTAATACATGGGTAAGACCTGTTATCATTTTAGTGAATTCATACTGACTATGGGATATTAAGCAATAAGAAACAGCCGTCATGGCTTTATGGACATATGGGTATATGTATATCGTTATGGGTACATCGGTGCCAGGAAAAATTTAACTCGCTGAATATAGAATGTTATATGGCAGGCTTTTCGTAACACTGATATTACTTAGCACTGTCACGTCAAATACTACCTTGAAATCTGAATAACAAAAACTTTTTTGATAGATGATAAGATAAGCTTTACCCTATGTGCCAAAGATTGAGTTCGATTGCTTATCATATGTCATGCGCGTTTTGTGGTAACTATTATCAGATAAAAAAATACAAAATAATGCCCTGGATTTAATATATCCGTAAGTAAGTTTAATTATATGTTGTCAGAGCATAAATGCTACACTCACCGCTGTTACATATAACCCACCAGATGCGCATATTAATGAAAATGATGTCAAGGAAAGAGTTATTTCTTCTACAGCTGCTGTTCCTCGCGGCTACAGCAGCTAAATGGAAAGTTAGTCCTGCTAACATGACGTTCTTTGTCCGTACGCTGTACCAGACGGTCAGCTCAGCTGATATACCGCATGAACAAGCTCAAGATGTCATGCAAGCCGTCCAGAACCTGACCACTGATATGAACATGGCGGACGAGATTATGTACGCACAGCTTGGAAAACCCTTGACCAACTCCACAGAAACAATGAGGAAATGAAATCAATGCTTGAGCGACGTTGTTCTTTAAAGGATGTCCTCCACCGAGAAAACATAATGGCGGCTCTACGGAACATCGGGAACAAACAGAATCAACTACATGAGGAAAACCAAGACTTGAAAGTTCAGCTCTTGGAGCGCTGCTCGTCGGCTGAAGGGCTAGATCCCAATGTTACAAGACAGGATTTAAGGGGCATCTTGAAGACACTGCGGGAACTCCTGAATGAGAGAGAGTCCCTCAAAGTCCGAGTCATGGAAATGGGTCACCCAAACAAGACCTTGGAAACTTTGGCTGACATCGTAAGCAAGGTGACGGAGTTGGCTGACGATGTGAAATTTTTGAAATCTTTGCACCATGCCCCTGAGAAAAATAGCACCGGTATGTTACTCACTTGAAAAATGTATAGACTATATTTTTAAGTTTCAGTGTACCATTACTTCGCTGCACATTTCAAGTCTTCCCATATATGTTTCTCATTCCGATAGCCGGAGATATCCGGAGCAGTGTGCTCTAGTTCCTGGGGCAGACCTTTGTGCTCCCCTGGAGCAGTGCTTTCCTGGAGCAGCAATGTGTGCTCTCCTGGAGCAGTTCTTTAGCAGACCTGTGTGCTTTCCTGGAGCAGTGCTCTCCATGAGCTGACCTGGATGCTCTCCATGAGCAGACTGTGTGCTGTCCTGGAGCGGACCTGTGTGTTAAAAGTCGCTCACATCACATTCCCGCTTTCAATCTCCTTATTTGTGTATTTTGTTGATTACAGCCCAAACATCGGCATTCTCTGCTAAACCAATGTCAGAAGGAATGAAAAACACATACCTTTCAATGTGTATAATAGACCTTTATTAATTATATACTGGCTTATATTTTTCCATGTCCCAGGGAGGTAAGGATATACATGATGGCATTTTTCATTCTCCCAGGTTTGCCACTTGCATGCATAAGACAGAAGCCTGATAAAAAAAAGAAAATGATCAAAACAGCAAATCATATTAATAGTGAGCGACCATGTAAATTTATGAGAAAAATGCCATGGACACAATATTTGGAAGATGCTTTAAATACTGTTCTTACTGTTAGAATGTATATTGTATGACATAATCACTGTTTAAAATAATTACATGTGAAATAGATCTAATTTTGAAAATGGGAGAGGTTGGTATTGCACATAGAAGTGTTTAAACAGGATATCTTCCCTCTGGTTTGTAAGGCCGACACAAATTGTTTGTAGGCTGACTGCAACATTTAATTTCTAGCCCTAAGGTTTTTGTGCCCTGCAAACAGAAAAGAAGCCTTATTTTATTGAACTGTCAGATTGTATAATTCAGATCAGTTTTGTTCAATCTTTAAATCAGACCTTGAAGTTGGAGCTGAAGGCCCTTTTTCCTGAATAAAGCTATGTTCTGTACCCCCCCCCCCCTCCACACCCCACCCACTTGATACAATGTTTTAATCGAGTGCACTGGCGATACATGCACCAATGGATTTTCAGTATATCTGCTGCAAATATACTGAGATTCAGCAATAATAGAGCATATGCTGTAAAACTGTTTATTCTCGCAGCAGAGGTGAGCAGAATGGACCTGCAGGTAGTAACATCTGCTGATCTTCTGTTCCTGTTGTCAACATTATATAAGTATAATCACAGCAGCAATACGGCTGCTGCTCCAAATGCAGCATATGCTGAACTTTGGTAGGAGTGGAAACACGCTTGTGTTGTATTTATGAGTAGTGTTTTAATTAGTAATTGACTAAGATTGTTAGCCGGTTCTTATTTTCCATAATAGCAATAAGGTCAAGAGGATATATATATACAAGTTATTTATGTTTAAAGATATGTGTTCACGAAGCGATGGGATACTTTGCGAATACGTGTTTTATATATATATATATATATATATATATATATATATATATATGTATATAATATATATATATATATATATATATATATATATATATATATATATATATATATATACACGTAAAGCGCATACGAAATTAAAAGGAATAAAATCCAGTGCGTTAGCGCGTATACGCAAACGTATCCCATCGCTTCGTGATCATATATCTTTAAACCTTAATAACTTTGAATACATTTATCTGAATTATAAGAATGAAGTAACCTCTTCTATGCATAATTCCACAGTTTTACCAGGATTTTGTTATTCTTTCTGTTAAACCAGAGTCAGTTTGCGGGGACAGAGGTTTGTACTATAGTGATGGGCCAGGACACTGCGGCTCCTGCTACAGTTATGACTTCACTTTACGGACCTGGCAGGAGGCGAGGAACAATTGTAAACGTCACGCCAGAGATCTCGTCAGCATCGAGACAGCAGGGGAAAATCAGTTCTTGAAGGAAATTATAAAGAGACAGAACTCGACCATTTTCCCAGGTGATATATAGATCTCTAAGCTGCTTGTTAGCAAACGCCTATTAGTCAGGTGGCCTAGCGTCAGATTTTGGCCATATCGTTACAGACCGGATAAAAACACCAAAGTTTGTATATGGGTAGGGTATACGAAAACGGATGATTTCAGAGGGATAAGTTTTAGAGCCTGAAAACCATCTGCGCCTTGCGTATCACACTACCCTCTTTTCGCATGAAAATGAAGAGGGGTAGGGAAGGAAAACTGACATTAGATCAAGTACGGTTTAATGAAATATAGTAAATTATATACCGAAAGAAAGCCAAGGAAATGTTCTTTCTATCATTACCATTAACATTGTTTTAATATACACCTGTAGCCCAAAAATTGTAGAATGGTTACATGACCATACTTTTTCTCGAATTCGGGACTGGGAAAGCTACATGCAAACATTAAACCAAGATATTAAGTGTATGTACGAAAAATGTGCAAATATTTTTCTTGCTTACTATTGTTGAGTTTATGATTCAGTTTTTGGGAAAGTATTAAACGTTTAAAATAATGGATAGTTGCCTTAGCGGCAACTGTTGTTTGAACTTAATATGACCGATAAACCATATTACCGATCAAGATCTACCAAACATATCTACCAAATATTTTTTTTGTTCGTGTTATTTATTGCAACTGATCTCTGTAAATCACTGCCAATTCAAAATTCTGGGCCAGCACAATGAATTTTTATTAGAATTATTTTATTAACGATCATATATAGCCTCCATGTTACAAGAGTGCGAGCACATTCCTGATAATATGATGACAAATTTCTACTTATACATCACCTGTTTCAAAATTCACTACAAATTGAAATATAACATAAAAATTTAAATATTTCAGACTGCTTTATCAATAAACCGGTCATTTTGTTAAAGCCAAAAGGTTACAATGCGATATATTAGCTGTACTGGCACATCTGGAACACAACTTGGGTAGTTACATTTGCAAAGGGGTGTAAAATCAAAATTGGCTTTTAGTCAGGTGGCTAAGCGTGAAATTTGGACCATATCGTTAAACATCGGATAAAAGCACCAAACTTTGTAGGTGGATGGAGTACATCCAGGGAGTTGATTTTAGAGGAGGTCCCTAGTTGAAGTACAGACTAGTTTCGTTTTAGCGCCTAAAACCTATTTGGACCTTGCTCACCGAAATAACAAAATTTAGCATAAAATATGAAGGGTCAGGGAAAGGAAAAATCACTGTAGATCCGCTATAACTGGATAGAATATTGCAAATGATATATCAAATTAAAGACAAAGAAAAATACGTTCCAGTCTATTATATTTATTTTTTTAATGTGCACAAGAAGCAAACATAACACGTGTAACAACATGTCACATGTTCATGCCAGATCTTGAAATGGCGGTCATCAATCATGATGAAATTGTGACACAAAATGTTCTAGTGAAGATGAACATTTATTAACATAGTTTTGTTTGATAAATCCTTATATCTTTTGTCTGAGTTGGAGAGTATTGTCTATTAGGAATTATTTATAACTATCTTTGCGGTCATTGTAGTTGACTTAAATTTGGGATCCAGACTTCGCATATGGTCACGTTATACGCTTAAATACCATAGCAAAATATAAACGTTTTCAGTCTACAATTATCCTGCCATGTTCTTTATGAGCCGGAAAATTAGCGTTCTAAATTTTCCAGATTTAATTGCAGATGATACAATATATCCCGTCTTTTAGTCGTCTTGGTATATTGTCGTACTTTTTACAATAAATCTGTCTTGCATTTTGTAATGTATGGCAAACCATCTTGTTTATATATTGGTTTTCTATACAATGGTTTAATAAATATAGTTTTTCTTAGTTATTTATTGTTTCATTTAGAGATCATGTCCTGTAGAATATAAACCTACATTTCTTATTCCTTTCTTATTCCTGCATCCCATTATTCAGACCTGTTTTCTATTTTATTATGAGAATGTAAAAATAAATACCATAGATACATGATTCATTTTTCTATATTATATGCAAGCCGGCGGTTTAATCAATTTCACAGGCCATTCTTTTTCCCGTATAAGGTATCAAATATCTTTATGAAATGATTTAATTGCAAACAAGATGTCTATAAATAAATGAACGCTTGAAAAATATGTCTGAATAACAAAATCGACCAGTTATATTCCAAATACAATGTATGTGTTATCTGCATCTCCAAACGCTCTCTAAAATTTACCCTTAAGGTTCTTAGGTTTAGGAATCCAACATTGACAAACACCTCTGTGAACAACAAAATGTGTAGGTAAACTTAAGACAAAGCCCCCTTTTCCAGATAGATATATCGTATTTGCTTCTACAGAACTTTAGACTTGCACTAAAATGGCGGTCTCAGCATTATAATACAACTTTAGCATATTTATATTCACTTTCATAACTTTATAATTATAAACAATTACAGTTAACTCAGTCGGACATTTCCTCCTATGTCTAAACAATTTAGAATATAAAACTTTGTCTAACAACGCAAATGGATAATAATACTGACTTTTATTTTTATAGAGACATATTTATTATAAACGAATTAATCACCCAGCTGAGAATTGTCTCACTTGCCTGTATATCATTTATTGTGACTGAGATGCATTAATGCACAGTTCCTCAATTATCAAACATTTAGGCAGCTAAAAAAATTGTTTCAATAACCTGTCTTCTTTGTAACTACGTATTCAGACACAGCATTTAAACATGGTCTTGCTGGAATAGACGACGAGTGTAAGATATGATACACATTAAATTCTTAATCAAAATCTGCGGCCGCTAAAATTACTATATATTCAGGTGCTGTCCAGTAAAAATATTGGTCCAGTCCATATAGACTGCGAATGAAAATTTCAATCATACACAGAGCTATACTAGCTATACTAGCTAGAGCTAGCACCTATACTAGTATGATCTTTATCACTCAAACAATTATGCAGTGTTGATATATATATTCCTTAAAAGCTGAGCTCCAATATTTTAACTTTATAAAGCGTGGGGCCAGTTAAAGGATGAACGGATGACGTGACCTTTTGACCAGAAGCTGGCTACATTTAACTTTTAAACTGAATATGGTAATTTTTACTGCAATAGTTGTTTAATATATTTAGGTGTTCTTAATATTTATATTTATTAAATAAAAATGAAATATAGAATCAACCGACTTTACTGCGTTCCCTTCATTGTTGTAAAGGTCTGAACGTTTTGTTGTCCTGCTATAGTGGAATCTAGCCTGCTGAATGGGCACTTGAAGGACTGACCTGAAGATACTTCTTACAAAATTTGGTGTTTTTATTCGATATGAAGCAAATATTCCGTTAAGTAAGCTGACTAATTGGACATTGGAACATATGATATTTACCTACAAAACTTTAGACTCACGCTAACTTGGCGGTCTAATCACCATTATACATCATCAGCATATTCAGTATGAACTAGTGTTTTATGTGAATAAATACCGAATTCTTTGATGAAGTCTTTTCCTAGTAAAATTAGGAATTAGGTAGTTATATAAAATTATCAGCGATGTAAGTATTTATTTAATTTATGTACAAACCATAATCCACTCTCAACCAATAAAAATACAACAACAGATGACTAAACGCCACTGGAAGCTCCGTCGTATTGAAACTTGATCTAAATAGCTACCATCGATAATTCTACTGCAATTTATTAATTTCTTGGAAATGTTATTATTCCAAACATATATAATACCCAACGGATGTTCAAGAACCACCCATTAGCGTATTATATAAGTCCATATATAAGACTCAATAAGTCCATGGATTTGCTTGTAGCCCTTTTCTCTCCAGATATATATTATTTTTGATATGTGTTAACAAATATTGCTTCATGACACATTTTCATTAGAGCATTTACCATATTTTATAATCGAGATGTATTTGTGCCCAGATAATTAATGATCAAAGGTGTGGACAATTAAAAAAAATGTTTCAATCACCGGGGTTCTTCGTCAATACAACTTCAGATATAGTTTTCGAAAGGGATGATTTTACTTGAAAAGTGTATATATATATATATATACTACTATATTCCCTATATATTTTAATATAATAGGTGTGAATCTTTATAATCCTGACCATTTTCCATTTTTAATTTTTTTATTGAAATGATATATTTCTAAACTTCTCCATTATTTTCACTTCAGCACATGAGGGCATTTAAACACACAGGATACAGTTTCACATCAATAGATGCCGTGACCTTTTGACCTCCTGCGACCTACAATTGTACTTCAACATGGTTTTCGTCACAATTTCTGCGATAACTGTTCATGCTATTTTATACTAGTGTTCTTATTATGTATATTGATTAATTTAAATGAGTTTTAGAGTCAATTGGGTTAACAACATTCCGTTTATTGTTGTAAACTTGAGAATTTTACGTAAAATCCTGTTATTTTGGACTAGGGCCTGCTGAAAGAATCAGAAACCGAGTTCGGGTGGGCACCCCCTCCAGAATGATGAGGATTGACCTGTAGATACTTCTTACCAAATTTGGTGCTTTTATCCGGCCTGTAACGATAATTCCGTTACGCCACCTGACTATATACATAAGGATTTTAAAATAAAGATAAAAATTGAAGCAACGCTGCAAACAGCAAAGAAGACGTTAATACTGAATTCTAGTTGAAATTGGATTAGCTATCAGTTCAAAGTATCAACAAGTATCTTAACCAATTATATGTTCATCTGACCATACCACTATTCTGCGGTAGCGTGGATTAATACCTTCACTAATATATTGAGTTATACATATATAATACTGTTACCTGTAACAAATCCCGATTTCACGTATGCGTGAACTTAAATATGATATCTGGTATATTTAATATGTTAGTCTTTGAAGCATCGTTGTATAGTTCTTGTATGTTTATTGATATCTTTTACTTATGTTTAGTGATAAGGAGCAGATCTCCATATTTCGGGTTCTGGACATCCGGTTCTGACCAAAACAAAGAAGGGACGTGGCTATGGAAGGCTACTGGGGCGCCTATCGGTTATAGAAACTGGTTACCGGGTCAGCCATCCAACGCCGGCGAGGCCGAGCACGTCCTGGAGATCATGGCGGACGGCGGGAAATGGAACGATGAACGTGAAACGTCCTACATGTACGCCTTTTGCGAAGAGGTTCTTCAGTGTTGATCAGCTGAGGAAAGGTTCTTCAGTGTTGATCAGCTGAGGAAAGGTTCTTCAGTGTTGATCAGCTAGGGAAAGGTTCTTCAGTGTTGATCAGCTGAGGAAAGGTTCTTCAGTGTTGATCAACTGCATGAGAAAATGTATAATCTTATATATCGTATCACCTTTTGAACCTGCCAAAGAATTTTTTTCTAGTCCTGGATTACAAAGGATAGGAACTTCATTTGAACACATGCATGTTTGTACTTGTAGTAATGCAGCGATCTGACACATGGAGACAGTGTATGCATCTTCTAAAAATAAATTCTTCAAGCCTTGTCATTATCACTAATGTTGATTTCTGTTCCATTGTAGAATAATGTGTTTGGATGAAATTACTGACTGAGCTATTAGTGTAAGAGAGAGATACAGCTGATAGAATTTAAGGAGAAAGTGAGGCCTTACCATTCACCCGTACATATGATGGCATATTGAATGATCTTTGATTTATTAAGCCATTATGATAGGCCTGATGTTTAGTTAATACAGCTTGGACCTGTCCCTGGTTGCTTCTGAAAGATAATAGTATATTACGCTTCACCGTAATGATTAGATGGAAATGACTGAAAAAAAACTTTAATTGAACAAACAGATAACATCAACAACGTCAACACAAGTTTCTTACAGATCTGGCCCTGGAATTGTTCGGACATGAATAAGTTCACTGTGCTCCCGAATTCTGTAGAAATTAACCTTTTCCTTTAATAATTGTTACGGCAACCATAACGGGTGTCAGAATACGTTCTAGGTTACTGGCTGACGCTGTTGTTGTCACGAAGATGACGTCTTAGTTTGGACCTTAGCATATTCTAATATATGGCATATATGGATTCTAACAAATTGAGGCAGAGAATCTTCTTATCTGGAATAGAGATGTATTCATATTTCTTTGACACGCTTCTTACAACTCCGACTGTTGCCTAGCGGTAAGGTTTATACTGTCATACAGTATATAACACTAAAAATTCATTTTGGCGAAATAAAACGTGACGTTGCCAACGTGTTATTTATTTCGATATACATGTAACATGCCGTACCGCCTACAGACTACGTTACACTACAGACTACAACACTTCAGACTTCGTAAGTAAATATCATTTAGATATTTCACCAAACACCAGAGACAACACAGGAACAATCTACAGAAAGCACAAATCTAAATTTTCATAAGATCCCTGGTGTAGTTTAGCTTGCTCTGTACCAGGATGGACGCAAATTAAAGCTGTTTTAGTATGAGGCATCATGTTTCTTTGTATCCTGCTTCAACGGTTGACCACATTTCCCAGGACTCTTTTAATATCAGATTAAACTGTTAAAGTGAGCTTCTGTTATATTGAAATGTCATGCGTCTACAAGTACTAATTGTCATTTATCTATGATTACAAACCACAAACTTTCACAAGTTGTAAACAAGTTACGGATGCAGCGAAACAAAATGTTCCCTTTACAGAATCTGATATTACCGCCCGGATGTAATATGTTTTGCTGCCGTGGGTTGTTTGGTTTGTTTGTTGGTTGCTGGGAAGATTTCTGCAAGCATGTTGGTTGGTAACTGTTGCGTATGGCTGTTTGTGTGTCCCAACCTTACTGGTCACAATTTTGTGGCAATCGATCTGAAACCTACAGTGTTGATTGATAAGCAAAAGTCTTGGAAGCCTATTTTGTTGTCGTCAAAATAGGCCAAAGGTCAAAGTCAGCGAAAGCCGTCAAAATTGTATTTTCCCCTTAACTCTGATGCGTCTGTGTCTTCCTCATCACCTGGTCTAGTCATCTGATCTTAACTTTGTGTCACTTTGTCAGTATGTCTGTCTGTTTGTCAGTTGTCCTCAATTCACCTGCTTCCTAGTTCTTGCGTTTGACATATATAGAGCATTCTACAGGCCACAGTTTGGCAGGAATCACTTTTGTAACTTACATATATCATATATTGGAACGATTTCTGGCAGTTGTATGTGTATTTTTTATATAGGTTAAAGTTCATGGTCAAGTTCATCAAAACACGTTAAAATCGTATTTTTCTCATAACTTTGTCAATATTGGTCCTATATTCTCACAAAATATGGCTCATTTTCTTCCTCTTCGTCTTCTTTATGAAATGATCTAGTTATCTGTCTTACACTCTGTCAGTTTGTCAGTATGTCTGTCCGTTTGTCAGTTGTCCTCCATTTCGCCTGCTTGCTTGTTCTGTGAGACAGGCAACATTCTACAGGCCACAGTTTTAAAGGAATCACTTTATAACTTACACATCTGCAATATGTCAATGATTTCTTGAAGAGCAAGATTTTGTTTGGTAAAAATAGGCAAACGGTCAAGAACATTAAACTTCAAAACCAGTTTTTTCTTCACATCTTTGTCAAAAACAATCATAGCCACATAAACTGTACCTTATTTTTCGTCATACTGCCGTGACTGACCTTGACCTTAGTATTACTGTTTGTCTGAATTATGGCAAGCGCTCGCCCTCTGGTCATCTAGTTTGTTTGTTTAATAATTAGCAAAAACGATTTGAACTGATATTGATGAATTTATGGTAGATAGGTTATTGGATGGTATGAAGGATTCTTTATACCGGCGTCACATATCCAACGGCCTCCGGCCGAATTTGCGGATCGCCAGAAAGTCACCGAATATATATCTGATGTCTAAGAGAATGAAGAGCACTGCACAGCTACTAAGTACTAAGTGGCTAGCTAAGATGCCGCCAAAGAAGAATAAGGGGGCAACGAAACCCGTTCCTTAGAAGTAGGTGGCACGAGAGCCTGAGTCCGCTTCATCGAATGTTGAAGGCATCTCAAAATGCAGGGGATATATACCCCAGGGGTCAAATTCCTGAGTTGACATTTGACGGCCGGGGCCCGTAGAAGCCGCCTGAAGACGGCCCGACACCAGCAAGGAGCGCGCTCGAAGTACATTCGACTTTGTAAAAGTCGGGCGGGATACGGGAGGGGGTCGTTCGAATATCATAGGGAGCCCACGCGGCGGCCGCGCAGCTCTGCCGATCTCCGTCCGAATTTTGAAGAAAAAATATGGTCTAAAATCGTCGGATTGCTGCCCGAATATCGATCGTATGTTGGCCGATGCCCGAGCTATCTATGGGTCACCTGTTTACGAGCTCTGCAAACTCAAAAATTCGCCATTGGAAAATCGCTGAATTCGGAACAGGTTTCGTTGCCCTGGCCGACCCCTAAAAATCGCGGCGGAGCCCGCAGTGATCGAGCAAAAACCGGCCGTATTTCAGCCAAATATACTCTATTTGAAGTCGGACGGGCTCCGTTTTGTATATGTGACGGCCCCTTTATCATTGAAAAATAGAGTACCTTTTTTTCCCAGCCGAGTGCGAGGCCGTCGTTTTTCACTCGTATTAAGGGGATATTTTAGTGTACAATTACGGACAGGATCAAAGTTCCCCCGCAACAGGCACCGGTGTTACTTAATTGAAGCCGTCTCCATTCCTATGGGTATAGCTGACCTGTGATGGAACTATTGAATGAGTGACCCGTCACCCACAGTTCTCTTAAAATGGTAATATTCCGGATCTAATGATTCAGAAAGTTGGCGGAGGTTTGCGGCCTGTGAGTGCTTTCCAGTTATTCCTTGGATATTTTCATGATATCTGAATAGTGAACATTTACATATAAAAAGGGTGTCTCAATCTATTCTCATCCATTCATTATTTTTTCTATGTTACCTTTATTGAAATGTGTGCGATTATTTAACTAGTATTTCATGTTTGGTTCAAGAGCAATTTTATTTCTTCATTATCAACCCTTTTTATGTCATACCGAAAACAGTATAAAACCCTACTTAGCTTAAGTATATTATTAATAATAACTACCAATGTTAAAGTTTAACTACCGATGTCAGACCGGGAATGGAGGAGCAATAACAGATTGACTTAAAACACAAACAGACGTTTAAAAACCTCCACAGACGTCTAAAAAAACCCACAGACGTTTAAAAAACCCACAGACGTTCAACCACATACTAGAGGCTATAACATTTCACACGATTCTATGAGGAAATATATGCATACCGTGTCTAAACTTTTCTCGATATTAGATTCATAAATGTAAGATTTTTGAGGAAATAAAGATATTATAAGCTGGATAACGGCAAAATCGCTCGAAAGCGAAGGGGACAAAGTGATTAAAACAAGGCTCTTGACTTTCAAATTTGATATTATTTGCACTTTCGGTTATATGGAAATGACGTTCACCTCACGTTTCACCGTGTGAGCTGATATGCTGAACAACGCTCCGCCCACGATAAGCTCGTTTTTTTTTAAACACCACGTGCATAACAGGAACTGGCATATATACAGTCTGTAATATAGATATAAGGGGTCATTGTATTTTGATTCGTATATAGAATAGACCAAGCTCTCACTCCTGGTATATTTCGTTCCGATCCGTTTGTCATCAAAACGTAACAGCTGCAGATTAAAGGGTTTAAGATGATGGCCGTGTGAGTTACACTATCCTTGTAGAAGTTTTATTTACTCGTCATCAAAGCATAGATTTGATAACGTAACATTATACACACAAACAAAAAGCATACACGCACACATACACATAATATCCATTAGAGTGAATGGCTGACCTCATGTCGTAGGACATGAGTATTTATAGAGAGAGGGCGTAATTATAGAAGTAATGGAGAAATTAAGTTAGCATGGTTTTAAGAGAAGGGCTGTTAATGGAAATTCTCTCTTTCGGGGACACGAATGAGGTAAATCGATGAGTTGAACAGAGAATGGGGAGGAGACAGGAATCCGCACATGTTGAAATGATGTGTTTGTGATCTTCTGGAGTACAAAGCGGACGGCACTGATGCATTAAGGCATACAAAGGAACCACATAAATGAATTGCACATTTTTTATTCACCTTGACACTTTGCAACTTTTGTACTTTCTGTCTGGACTGTTAAATTGAAAAATATTTTAATCGACAGTTCGCTCCATAATTTTGTCCCCGAAGTCAGTATAACATTTCTATTGTTGTTGATAGGCGGAGATATCGTGACAGTAATGGCCCTGTACTTAAGTACGATGAAGCGGGTAATTCCTGAGGTAACACAGATTCCTGATGACACCTGTTCAATTTATTTATTTATTTTTTATAAGAAGGAAACGATGGCGCTCGAGCGCCGTAGTTTAGGAAGTCAGGAACCCCCGCCCTAGGCGCTCCTTCAGCAACGATAATGATGATATCTGAGTAAATGTTTGATTATTATCTATGTACTATTGGGCCAAAAGATTAGGAGAAAGTCAGAGGATATAGAGATGAAAAGCTAAGGTCTATAAATATCCAACTTGGTGCAAGGTAAGATCAAGCTGACTTGACAAGGCTGCTTGCTTTGTGGATATGATGTTAGTCTCTTTCTACATAGGATGTGGTAGGAATATATCTAGATGATATATGAATTTATTTTGACTAATGTATGCTTATGGTCATTTGTTTAGACGTTAAGTGTTGACGGATTGTTCTATCATGTAATCTTTAACAGTCGGTGTGTTTGTGCGTGCTCTTAATTCTGATGTTTTAGTGAACCTACTAACTCTTAAGGCTGTTCTGAGCGCTATATTTTTTTTAACTTCTAGTTTATATAAGTGTATCTTAGCTGCACCTAAGAAAGCTATGGATCCGTATATCCCTATAGGCATATATAGGTGTGTAGCTGTGTCCAGTTAAGGTCCGTCCTTCTTATAGCATACAGCCCTTAGAGCATTAATCCTACTCCACATTCGTTGACTGATATGCTCTATGCGAGGGTGCCAAGTGGCTTATTTTTGTCAAAAATTACACCTAAGAATCTGGCAGCGTCAAAATCTTTTAATGCTCACCTAACAGTTTTAAGGGTTCTAAATATTTTGGTTTGTACGCTTCACTAAACAAAGCCGTTTGTGTTTTCGTTGGAGTTAGTTAGATTCTCCAGGTGTTTCACCAGATGCTAATGTGGTCGAGCTGGGATTAGACTTCGTTGCGTGAAAAGCAAACGTTGGAACCAATGGCCCATATGGCCATATCGTCAATATATTGTTAAACGCTGACCATTTGTCCCGTCTTCGGAAGGTCGTTAACATATACATCATAAAAAGTAAAGGGCTCAGCACTAAGCCCTGGGGAATCCCAGCTTCAAGTGTAATCTTCAAGGATTTTGTACCTTTATGATCAACCATAAAATCTATCTTTCAGGAATGAGGAGATAAATCTCACCGGTTTATGTGGCAGATGGGATCTCAAAGCTTTAAAGGGGAGACAGTTAGACCATACTGCATCAAAGGCCTTTTCCACGTCGAGAAATGTGGCTAAGGTGTGCTGTCTTCGCTCCATACCATTCATGATGGCCTGACTGAGCCGGAATATATGATCACATGTTGATCTCCCAAAGCGAAAGCCTGATTGGTCGTCATTAAAAATGGGCCACCCAGCTCGGCCGATCTAGTCTATAAGAAGTAATTCGGTTTTTAATATTTTTCAAATAGCTTGCCCAAACGGGGTAGCAAGCATATAGGCCTGGAATTTGTCGATTTGTCAGTTTTCTTGCCAGGTTTGAGGATCATGGTTACTAATGCTCTTTTCCCTTTAATCGGAAATACACAGCGTGTATAGGTTTGCAAATCTCCCTAGACATGGGTTTGGGATTTTCTTTAGTATCTTGTATGTGAGTTTGTCCAGATCAGGAGCTGATTTGCCTTTTGATTTAGCAAGAGCGCCCTAGAATTCCTCACTGTCTTACGTGGTCGGGTTTTCTAGAGGGTTAAATAGTGTTTCATTTTCATCAATAATTTGTTGAGCTGTGCTTAAGAAATCATTCCTGAAGTCAGGGTATGACGGGGTTTTGTGTATTTGTTTTAAAGTATTCGAAAATAGATCTGCACGATACTTTGCCATAGTAGCGACTGTGTCGTCAGGACATGAAAGGTTTAGCCTGTCCTGTATTTGGGTTTAATTAACAGTTAGAGCAACGCTTGAATTGTTTCCAAAATTCACATGAGATTGTTTTATGACTTAGACTGAGAATATATTCTGCCCATTGACATCGTTTTTGCGCCAAGATAGCTCGATCTACTAATCTAATCATTCTATTAAACAAAGCTTTGGCTTCCGTGGTACGTGTGTGTTGGTGGTAGCGCCTGACTCGTCGCCTTAAGGCTACCATCTCTTTTATATCTGGGGTGAACTTCCAACAGTTTCTAATTTTAAATTCTGGATCGACCGCATTGACGGCCTGAGTGATAATATATGTTATGTTTGTTGCGGTGCAATCTTACTTTGATAATATCAATTTTAGAAGGATCTAACATATTATTTATGAGGATTTCCTGGAAACGACCCCAATCAGCTTAAGCTAGACCCGGAAAAAATTTGGCGGGGAATCCTGTGGTTTCCAACCTATGTCTACATGAATCAGGACATGGTCCGATCCGATACACTTCCCTATATAGAACTCAGAGGAGACAGGGATGCTTGAAGTGGCAAGAGCGAGATCTAAAATGCTAAGCGCCGTTAGTCGCACTGTAGAACGTTGGCTTATCATCGTTTAACAAAACTAAATTACGATATGTAAGTTCATCTATAAGTATTTTACCAGAGGCATAACTATATCTAGCATCGTATAGTCTGTATGTGGGGCGTTTAGATCACCTAGGATTAAATAATAATAACATTTTGATCTAATTTTTCTGAAAATCTATTTTTTGCAATTTTGTTGATGGGGGTATATTAATTCCCCATCTGCTCCTATTATTCTTGAGATGGCTTCGGCTTTAAAATTACCGAACCACTTGTTTGACATTATAGTCAAATTTTCTGTCAACAGCGATACCCACACCCCCTGCATGACCTTTCTCTCTATCCGAGCGATTCAGGTCATAGTTACGTAGCGTGAATTGTCTACCTGGCATTAGTTGTTCAATTTATGATAATAATGCAATCAGATAATTTTGTGTTGTGTCCTTTTTATGCCCCATTTTGGTTTATTTTATTTTTAGGGTTACAGACCAGTGATAATCTTAGAAACCTCTTTTTATGTTATGAGATATCGTGGTAGTTTATGTTACTGGTGGATTGTGCTTTGTGAACATGACACATAACTTGGTACTATGTGTACTTCAGGGAGAGAAGAGTGTGGGTTCTCAGAGTGTCTCTTTTGGTGGTGCTGGTTGTGGTTTCCCTGCAGACAAGTGGTGCCTTTTATACAAAGGATATCCAAGAGACACCTGCCCTCTTCAGCGATTTGAAAGATTTGCTTCTTTCTCGAGAAACTCGAGGGAGCGATGTCAGCCAGGATGGAACAGAACTTGTAGCGGAAGGATTCTACCAGAGAAGAAAGCAGTGGAGAACACGAAACACCTTATACTCTGGACTCCTGGATCGCCAGGGAAGGGCTCCAAAGCGAGGCCATCATGTAATTAACAATAATGTCCTCAAACTCTTCAAGAACATTATCGATCGTTTCCTTGCAGACAACAAATTATCCCAGTTTCAAGAGCTAGAGCCCCTACTTGTAAACACGGCGGTATTCAAAGCGTATCATCATCCCATGAGCGATGATGATACAGAGGCAATCCGCAAGACCATGCTTTATCATGGGGAAATAGCTGGACCGACAGAAATGCGGAACTATATGGCCAGGAAATAGGGTACTTATCCGAAGTTGTCGAAAACTACATGAGCGACATAATGAAAAAAAGACCAACCCACGCAATCGAACGCAACATTGTAGACATGGTGGACAATATGAACCGTTATCAGTACTATGTTGATGAAAAGGCCCTGAAGGAATGGGAAAAGCAACGAGGCGACATGAAACTTTATCAAAGGGTAAAGGAGAACGTCGCTGAAATGCTGAGCCGCCTCAAGTACCATAACGGACAGGAGGTCTCCGAGTGGACGACCCAACTTCTGCGTGCAGAAAATATACTGCACAAATATTAACTCTGGTGGAACCATTGTTTAGTTCTAGTACACTTTATGTAGTGCGTTTATGGACTTACAGCTGTCAAATATTTACCAATTAACATCTGACCTTATTAATCTAAGGACAGCTGAAGAGTGACAAGTCTGTTGTAACTCTTTGTAGCAATAAACTATAAAACATATTTTGAAGGCCCTACATTTTTTCAGTTGCTTGAAGTGTCATCAAAATATTTCCTCTTTCTCTTGTATGTAGCTTTAACCCCGATCTTGTTGCATTTTATGATGATGTACGGTTGAGAAAGAGGTGGAGCCATCTCGAAAAAGTAGAAAGTCTGAAGCTACAAGTGTCCCCCCGCAAGGACCACAATCAAACTTTCTTGTGTTCTACCAAAACGTGTGGGTGACGGTGCACCATCTTCAACGTTGTGGGTGACGGTCACCGACTTGAGGTTGTGGATCACGGTGCACCAACTTCAAGGATGTAACACGGTGCACCGACTTGAGGTCGTGGGTCACTGTGCACCAACTTTAAGGTTGTGGGTCACGGGACACCAACTTCAAGGTTGTGGAGGACGGTGCACCAACTTCAAGGTTGTGGTTGACGGTGCATCAACTTCAAGGTTTGGGGTGACGGTGCACCAACTTCATGGTTGTGGGTGTTGGTACACCAACTTTAATGATGTGGGTGACGGTGCACCAACTTCAAGGTTGTGGGTCACGGTGCACTTACTTCAAGGTTGTGGGTCACAGTGCATCAACTTCAAGGTTGTGGTTCACGGTGCACATACTTCAGATTGCGAGTGACGGTACACCAACATCAAGGTTGTGGGTGATGGTGCACCAACTTCAAGGTTGTGGGTCACAGTTCACCGACTTGAGGTTGTGGGTCACGGTGCACTTACTTCAAGGTTGTGGGTCACAGTGCATCAACTTCAAGGTTGTGGTTCACGGTGCACATACTTCAGATTGCGAGTGACGGTACACCAACATCAAGGTTGTGGGTGATGGTGCACCAACTTCAAGGTTGTGGGTCACAGTTCACCGACTTGAGGTTGTGGGTCACGGTGCACCAACTTCAAGGTTGTGAGTGACGGTGCACCAACTTCAAGGTTGTGTGTGATGGTGCACCAACTTCAAGGTTTTGGGCAACAGTGCACTAACTTCAAGGTTGTGGGTCACGGTGTTCCAACTTCATTATCATGGTGCACCAACTTCAAGGTTGGGTCACAGAACAAATGCGGCCTCTTATACCAGTGAATGGCCCAGTTCCTGGACCGGGATACAGGAATTGCCCAATCTCACAAAAGAAAAAAATCCTTTAATTCAAAGACATATTATGGTTATCCAGATCACCTTTACAACTCATCTGATTATTTGTTAGGTGTTTTCCTAGCCCTCCACTTTTTGAGTTAAGTAACTAAGTGATAAACCAACCATGGGAAAAACATAATACCTATAGCCACCTGGAGAAGTATAATTATACAGAAATAACAGTTTCCAGTATCGGGGTATCTATGGATTTCCTATAGTGCAAGTATTTTTTATGGAATTTTAATGGTAGGAGTCCACTGATATTTATGAGATTGATAGTCCTCAGGGCGACCTCGGACAATGAAGGACCGACACGGGAAGAACCCAAGAAACACCTAACGTTCCTCTTAGTTCTCCTTGGGTTATATGAAAACCAAATATTTAAAGAACGTTCCATGAAAGTTTTCAAAAACTTATCAGTAACGTTCTTTATACACATTTTTATAACGATACTCGAACGTTCCAGAGCATACCACATGCACCTTAATTGATTCATGATCGGGCTGTATGGGCTATGTGTATGTGTAACGGTGGCATGCATTTTTCCCCGCCGTCGCCGAAGGCACCGTTGGCTTGGGACATAGAAATGGTGAGCGTCCATCCGTCTTTCCCTCCGTCCGTCCTTCCGTCAAACATTTGTTAACGCAATAATTCGAAAAGAATTTGAGGTACATTCATCAAACCTGTAGCACCTCATCAAAAGCTAGGTCAAGGTTATTTTTTTAAAGGCACAAACATTTAACGCAGAACTTTTTTTTCTGAGAACAATGAATATTATACATTATATTATATTATATTTTTTTTTAAATTTCAATTCATTATAATTTATAATTTGATTTTCGATGTGCCATATTTTAAGGATGCATTGCAGCTCCCCATAAATCTGGCAGTGACAGTGCTATTGACAATCGCTATTGAAAATTATAATACGCACATACTGTACACAAAAACGCGCGCGCACACGTACACATGTATATTCATGTACAGTAAGGGCTATATAAATATAAACATTTGTAAAATGTGTTCACAATGTATTAAAACTTTGTATCAATACATATTTGTTCAAGCGTACAAGTCATTTAACGTCCTGTGTTACATATTCAAGGATGTGGCTTCATGAAGTATAAAGTTATCTTTAACTTTTATATTGAAAATTAACCATGCATAAATCATCTGACCCTTTTTAGGCTAAGACGGCATTCCATTTATTTTTCAATCCAAAAAGCCTTAAGAATAATTGACAGTTTTTCGATGGTGCACGGCCGATTGTGCCAGATTACGAGTGTAGATTCTCTTGGCACATAAATGATCACTAGTAAACAATCATACATTACACATACATGTATGACATAATATTAACAGTGTTTTCGATTTTTAGTTATACAAATATTTTAATATTTAAAATAAATACTCATCTTATTATATGATATTGGTACAACATCGTTTTCTAATGCCAACCCAGTCAACATTGATACAGCGGGCCGACGTATAGGTATTAGATCGGTATACGTCGGCAAGCGGCTTTCCTACTTTGGGCCGACCTCGGCCAGATAAAACAGTTGGATGGCCACAATTGTATTAAATTGTATATCGGCTTAAAATTGGGCCGATTTTATCAATATAGTCAATTAAAGAAACACAAATGCCCACCAATAAAACTAATTTTCTTAGGCCATAGGATCCCAAGACAATTAAGGCATACCTCCTTATGAGCAGGCCCCTTTTTTATAGATGAATTCTATCGAGTGTTGATAAGGGCAAGGCCACCAGGGTCAAGGTAACAAATGTTTGAACATGTACGGCATCTAAGTAGAGACAGTTGGTGTATCAAATTTGAACAAAAAGAAAAGCAGTTATAATATATTCAAAAGTTATAGGCTCAAAAATAATCCTACGTTTATTCAGATTTGACCTTGAAAGCCGAGATCAAGATCAAGGGTTGGGGCTTCTCCGCTGGCGACCCGGGTTCGATCCCCGGTGTGGCTATGAGAGTGGGTTGTAGTGGCCCGTCTAAGGCCGATGGTTTTCTAAGGGTCCTCCGGTTTCCTCCACCCTTACCGACTACCGAGCGCCAATATCCGAGCCATGGAGAGTGCCTCGTATTAGTTATTACAACTAGTTGTACAATCCATGTAAAATAAATAAAGTTTATATACGAAAACAACCCTAACATTACAATACACTTAATCAATACAATTATACAGTAGAACAGCGGTATAACAAAAAATCAATACAATCACACAGTGAAATACACAAAGTGCACAGTACCTCGATACCACCACCGTCACAACGATAAGTTCTTTAAATGTTCACTCTCGGAGAATGACAGACCAGTGTAAAGCTCTTGTAACAATCAAGAAAGTAAACTGAAGTCCAAAAGAAAATCTATAATTGCCGTACTCGTCGGATAAGGTCCCAGAAACTGACACACGCTTCTGCGTTCGCTGGAAATCTTCTCTGCTCTCTCTGTCGGCTCTAAAACACAGCCCCTTTATATACTCTTCACCCCAAGCTGAGAATTTTTCACTTCTCGAACAGTCTAAAAGATCTTACACAATACAATAAAAACCCGCGTTACAGGAATCATCTAGAAAAATGTCGCTGTGTCTGTACACACTAGAGTGTACACGTGAACTCGCCCCAAGCTAGCATGACAACAAGAGTTCAACCAGTACGGATTAAACCGAGAATGTAACAAACGGCCCGGCGAGGGTGTTACAACACGAGCTACGCCCGTGTCACACAATGAAAAGAGCACCTGTAACAGAAGTAAAGGTCTGAATGCATTGGCTAAAGCAAACTTGTCAATATCCATCACGGAATTGTTATTCACGTTAAAAATATTGCAAACGTAACGAACATAGACAAAGGAAAACTGTATATTGAGCATGAGTGTGGAACAAATTAAACACTCCAAGATGAATATGCATGCAAAGAATCATAGTGATCAATGCATTAGTTGCTCAGATACTGAAGTCTTTGTATCAATTTTTTAATTATTCTGGGAGGGTACGATCAACCGATTGACATATTGACCATAGGTCCTAGCTTGCACAAGGAACTATAAGCCCCATAGCTCAGAGGATTTGGGTTACAGAGACCACATTTCAAGCTTTCAATGGAACTCCCAGGATGTCACGTTTGAAGATTCCTGGTTAAGCGGTTACGATTTGTGCCAGATTAACGGACAGACAAAGATTAATCGCTTTCAGTCAGCTGAGCTAAAAATCAATGAACCAACTCTATTCATTTTTCATCGTAGAGTTGTAATTTTGGTTTCTACTTCTAGGTTTTTTTGGGGTCCAGACGTCCATTGGAACCAACAGAAACATCATTACGTATTAATGTCATTGACACATCCAAGTCCTTTTTCACCATAGAGTTATCATTTATGTATCTACTATTACATCTATCGGTTTTTGAAAAAGTTGAAATAAATCATCGCTGTGTAGTCATGTGACGGGCAAATCAAAGATGGCGTCAAAATGGCTGTCTATTAGGTCATTTACATTTAATATTCATAAGTCACTCTTTATATTATTGCCTTATTTTTAGGGTTTACTGTTTGCGCAGTGGTAAAAACTTAGCGAATAAACTTTAACATGCAGGTAACCTATACTTCCAAGATAGCTAGCATCCAAGATGTCAGCTGAATAATTTAACACTAGTATGGTTAAGAGGAGTTACTGTTCTATCGTTGATCACAGTTTGATGTCTGCCATTAGGCTTAGTTCTAAAATTGAAAGCCTTTACGTTTCCGGTATTATAAAATATCAAACATTGGATTAAGATGGCTACCTGTAAACTGAAACCACCATAAACTGTTGCATTTCGATCGATCGGTTCAATTAAATCGGTAATAAAGGAGATCCCCTGCTCTGACAGGTGTACAGTTCTCATATCATCCCCCCCCCCCGGACCCACCCCTCAGTGAATATATAAATATATATTTGTATGAATGATGTGGTGTTATATGACAAGATTGAGATTTATGATGATGCAATTTTGAATTATGAATCAACTTTTATATTCAGATATATATGTTATATTGTATATATGTATAGAAATATAAACTTAAATAAAAAAAAATTGGATCTAATACAAAAATGTGTTCATTATTTTCAGCCTCAGCAGAATTGGAGATCAGGCTTTGTTGCCCTGAATGTATATGCAGACGTGTTGTTATTCCCGCCATCCCCCCCCCCCCCCCGCTGCCATTGATTCCGTTGCACCTGTGCACTGGAACATTAGCTTTCATTGCCAATATGTACGATTTATTTAATTTAAAAAATAAATGGATAGGAAATATATATATATATACATTAATTTAAAAATTTGTCCTGTAAGCATTGTTGAAATAACTTTTTGTATGTGTATTGATTTAACTTACTTAAATCTGAATTTTGAAAGCGTAATATTGCAGATGTTAACATTTAAAAAATTCGATATAATAAAAGACATTAAGAAATAAATGAAACTTCATATATTATCAGCTTTGTTTGTCTACAAGTCTGTCTTTTTTATAATATTAAGTTATTGTGAATTAACTATTTTGTATAAACACGATAATAATACAGAGATGTTGTAACTCCCATCATTCCATGCATGTCCTCCCTCCCCCCCCCCCCCCCCCCACCGCCAAACTAAGTCCTTGCAACTGCGGACTGGGGACATTAGTTATTTTTAAACAGTAAATACAGTAAATAAGACAATAAATACATATATTTTATCTTATATATTATAAAAAATAGATCGAATTGAGCAAATGTGTAAACTACTGAACTATTAACAATTTATCAAAAAGCCAACCAATGATCATGGTAATAATATACATCTTATGTTCACAAACTGCTCACAAGCTTCAATTTTAACAGCAGAGAATGCATGGTTTGGTCACAAAATATAATTTTTGCAACAATTTCTTAGTCATTAATACAAAACAATCATGTCAACCAACCATATTACCTTTTTCCATCTAAGACTTTATCTCCGTTTGATATTATTTTAGATTTTTACCTTCAAGGTCAGCTTCAGCTGAGCACAGTGACCCATGGGTCCCTTGTTTAGGAATTGGAGGCCATTTTGGACGCCATCTTGGATTTGCAGTAACGTAAATACGGAATGTTTTAATTGTTCCAGTGGATTTCCTGACCCCAAAAACCTGGCAGTAGATACCAAAATTACAACTCCATGATGAAAGTAAATGATTTATGGTCAGTTTTAAGGACTTTGTGGCTTTTTGGACGCCAATTTGGATTTGTCAGTAATGTAAATACGTAATGATGTTATTATTGGTTCCAGTGGAACCCTGGACACCATAAAACTAGTGGTAGATACCAAATTTACAAATCTGTGATGAATACTAAATGATTTATGGCCATCTGAGGGGTTTAGCGGCCATCTTGGACGTCAATTTGAAAATGGCCATCTTGAACGTCATTTAGAAAAAAAAAATGGGTAAACTTTTGATATATAGTTTAACTAGTCCTTTAGTACAGGAGATCACCATAAACAATTTTTTTGTTATTTTTTGGGTTTTTTTTATATATTTTAATCCAGGTAGGCCTTTGTAAAATCACCTTTAAAACCCGGAAATGGATCACTGTGGAGTAGGTTCCACGAACCTGAGTTAGAAACATGATTTGAACATCTTGACCGCTTTAAACTTCTCATGTAACATCCAGACGGGTCCCGGGTCAGTTTACTTTGAAACCCGAAATTAAGTCATTGCGACCTATAGTCTGACCTATGCCTATACCTATACTTTGACATTAGATTCCTGTGATCTATCTTCTGCAGGAGAGGGCACATATCGTCGTCATAGAACCTTCAATCTTAACCTCCACTCAGGGAGGTCTTTGTGAAGTCTTTTTATTCATATCTCATGTAAATTCCCTATCGCCGAGGCATTCGTGAAGTCTCCATTGAAACATGAGATTAGGTAACAGTAACCTATATTCTGCGAGCTATGGCTAAAAAATTAATATTATCACCCTGAATGTCAGAACTGCACAATTTATATGGCTTTAACCATCAAACATCTTACTTAAAATCTAGGAAGGGCCAAGTGAGCTCTCCATGGGTATATTGTAATTAGGTCACCGTGACTTGTGTTCTGTGAGAAATGGGATTAAATATGATTGAACAAATATGTTATGCTATGTTTCAAAGAGAATAATTTTTAAGGAAAACAAATTTGCAATGAAGTTATATTTCAAGGAATTCGTGTTTTTGAGACATGTCACATATCATGTCGCACATCAAAATAGGGGGTATTTGAAAAGGTATGAGGTTTACAAAGTATATATTTTCCTATATTAAGGATATATGTTGCATTCACAATGAGTTTTGTTTTCAATGTCAAGCATTGGGTGACACATGTTACAAAATTGGGACAATTTAAAGCTCCATATAGAAACATCAAAAATGTCATAAACGTGCCCTAAACATGAACTAAACATGCCCTAAACATATTCTCATTGATGATTGGAATAAATTCTACAAATATCAAATCAAAATTGACAATGTTAAGAAAAAAGCTTTATGTTTTTTTTTTGTGAGTGCTCTAGTGATAAAGAACATTAGAAATAGCTTCTATACACTGCTGAAAAAGAAATGTTTGATTCTGATGTATTTATATCAGTGTTGATGTTCCAATTAAATATCATATTCATACAGATGTATACTGAAAGCGATATCAGAGCCTTTTCAGTAGGTTCTTGGCAAAAACGGTGATATGAGATGTATGATATCAGGTGATATCAGCTTGTTTAAGAAACTTATTGTGGCTACTTTGTAGTGTTCACTGATTCCTACATTCCTGGTCAAGCAATGATCAGTGATGGTCACCTTGACAGACCTGGTTCAAAGGCAGATGATATAGATACCATTAGTTGAGTAAACCCCAGAGAACAGTTGTCTAGCTGGATATGAAAAAAAAAGAATCACAGATTGTCAAACAAACCAACAGGCACTCCAATATTGTTTCAACGGTAGATGGTGGAACCATCATTTATGGTGGACTGTTGCTGTTCCTTATATAATAATGAATGAAATCTATGTATATAATGATATTTAAAGTAAAGGTTTTAAGCTCAGCGTACTGAAAGTCATCTGAGCTATAGATATGGGTCTTTGTTTGTAGTCTGTCTGCCCGTTCCTCTGTCTGCACGGAAATAATGCTCAAATCGTAGGCGTGTGTTCCAGGAAAATCAAACTCTACATGCTGACAGGTCCTGGAAGGTTCCCTGTGGTAACCAAAACGTATCTAAATGTGACCTATATTCTCGGAGTTACGCTCCGAATCCGTCAGTCGGTTAACAGATAACAAATTGTAAGCATCAGACCCAGCTTACTGGTCCACTTAGATACTGCCCGCGAGGTAGCTATGTCTGGTGAATGATATGGAACCAATTTACATACGTGTTTGTAGTAATGGGCTAAGGTGAAATTTAGCAATGGCGCAGTGGAGAACGGTGTGACCAACAAACCTGCGATGTGATGCTGTCAGGCATTCAGTTGTGTGCACGTGGAAGGGCCAAAGTTGTGTGCATCTGTATGTTGGGGCATCTGACTAACGCTGACAGCGAAACTAGCCCTCTGTCATGGCCCGTTTTTGTGGGATATCTGGGACAAATAGACAGGATGATTTCATTAGTATATAGATGAAGCGAAAACCTCGTAAGCCAACATCTATCTTTAACACAGCACAAATTGAACCACATGACCCAAGAAGTTCAAATGTCACATAGTGATTGGTCCTCAAATTGAACCGAAAAGTAGGTCAATGTGACCTGAATTCTCAGCATTATGAAGCCAAAGCATCGTAAAAATTGAAATCGAAAGTCCCAGAAACTTCAAACTACACATGTAACTGTTAGGGATATGTCCTCTGTGGAAAGAGCATAAGACTATGTCATTGGGAGTTATTGAGCGAAAGCCATCATCCATTTGTAAACCACACATAAATCTGATAATGATATCACATTATGTCAAATTAAGCTGAGCATCATGGCCCATGGGCCACTAGTAAATGTCAATAGTAAATACGCATACGATAGTTCATAGTGTCAAAATTACTTCCAGTTATATCTCCGATTTATCAGGCGAAACAGTTTCTCGTTATAAGGACGAAAGAATGCTCTCATCTTTTCTCGCAGACTCTCACTCACGTTAACATGAGGAATACCTTTGAACCTACTCATACATTTTACCACGGTGTCTTTGACATAACAATAGAATCCATTTTTTCTCACGCCACGTACGAACATACTGCGGTTTAATTTATGCGGTATTCCCAAATGTGTCTCAATCCGCGAAAGCTCGACGTACGGGTCTTTTACAAACATTTCCGAATCCAATAGAAGAATTTGCCCAATAGAGAACCATTTTAAATACGGCAGTAAACAGTTGTAGTAAATGCTGTATTTTACGAACCTCCTGTCCGGGTCAATTTTGTTTGTTCCGTTTTCCTGTATACATATGGATTCTTCTATAGTTTTATTTCTCCAGATATCACTAATTGTAAACTCCATTGTAAAATGTGATATAGTTCTCTCTACTGGATCCCTCAATATCAGGATAAACTTCATGTTGGGGTTTATCTTATGCAGTCCCTCCGCTAAACGATCTGCATCCGCAAAACAAAATCCACCCTTAGCCGTCATTAACACCTGGTCATCCCTTGTCAGAGGTAGCATTGATCTAAACCAGTCTACACCTTTATCGAGCGCCTCACTGTATGATTTGACCAATGGCGTGGCACGTATTATATCAGGGTGGAGCTGAAGAAAGTATTCCAGTGTGGTGCCGCCGGCCTTTTCTACGCCTAGAATATGTGCTCTCGGAAGATGTTTCTTCAGGTAGTCATTAGACTGAGCACTTGTTATATCAATTGGTCCGGTAACAAGAAAATCTTCCACAGGGCTGTCTTTCGGCTGTACCGTGACTGAATCAGGATTTCTGTGTACCGAGGTGGGAACGACGATATTCTCTGACGATATGTTTATCTTTCCTTTATCAGGATTTAAAAAATACAGAATAATCACCAACGTTAGTACTAATAGATAGATAAATAATCTGCGGATCATTATGCCTAGAGCTCCAAGACACCCGGTCTTTTGTTGTTAAAGTTTCAACTTGTAGCCCTTTCAGCTTGTTCAACAAAATAGGTGCTCAACAGATGCAGGTGTTTTCACTAAATCAACTTTATGAACCAAGTTACAATACACGTGATATGTCGTGTTATATACTAAATATATACATCGACAAGTAACAATATAGGTGATGTATCGTGCTATATATCAAATATATATTTCATAAAAAAATAAGTTCGTGTAACTGATATGTAGTATGCAGTCTAACCTCAAGACCGTGCGCAGTAAAAGTAGTATAAACAGTACAGGAAATACTTAATATATGGATGAGTTGTTTTCACTTCTTATCACTATATTCTTTTTATCGAGCGCCTTAATTTTGATTTGAAATGAGCTGGTATGGACTGAATGTCCATTTTTTTATCCTGTGCTTTTCACAGGAAGTGTTGTCATGATATAAAGATCACTTGTGCTAGGATTCTACAGGAAACCTCCTCCCCTAAAAATTATGCTATTCCATAACTCAAACAAAGATGTAGACGTTTGGCAGATAAAGCTAGGATACAGTGAACCCTCTACAATGTGGGTACCCTTGGTACTGGGGCAAACTGCCCACTTTATGGATGTGCCCACTATATAGAGGACGTGATATACATTTTAAGAACGAGAAAAATTTGGACTTTCAAAAAGTGCCCACTATTTAGAGGTTAATTACCACTTTATGGTGGTGCCCGAGAGGGTTCACTGTATACGAATTTTTCTTCCGATAAACAACATGGGCGCGACATCATCATTACCAGAGTGATGGCGATTGTATATATAAGCCATCTATTATGTGAAAATTATTCGAAGAAATTATATGACTGTATATAGAAAATTGAAAGTTTATGAAAGATAATTTGTATATATTGAAGCTCATAGGACATCGAGGAAAACGATGTTTTTACTTGACAGTTGATTGAAGTCTTGGCTATGATAACAAACACATATGTCATTAAAGGTGCCCATTCACTTACCTTTTGAAAAAGAATTTATGTGATTTCTGGCTTCCTCTGTGTATATATTACTGATCTAAGGGTAGATTTGGTTGTGAAAAGTTCTTATTAGGCCTTCGTGATGGATGAATGAACTTGTTTATCAACAACATGTTTGTAAACACAGCATTGTTGACAAATGGAAAAAACATGTAACCTAAGGTGGTAGGTTGCATATATGTGGAGGTAGAAGGGTCACTTGTTGCAAAATGCCATTTGCAAAGTTCTGGCTTATCTGACTTGCTGCCAGATGCCCTTGTTTAATTTGTTTTGATTATTTTGGCAGGCCCCCTTGTGTGTGTGGTGATATCCATGTTTTCTAGCCTATTTTTGTTAAAGCTCCAAGTTTTAGTTTATAAAGGTCAGATAGGTGATTGGGCCCCTTTAAGGGCCCTTGCACGCAACTAAACGCTGCCAATGTTGAAAGACAGTCTCAGGGAAATAGACTCCAACAGTATTAATGCTTGTCCTGAGATGAGTTCACTGTCATCAGGTTGATTGGAAACTGATGATGCTCAAAGAAAAACGACAGCCTACTCCGGAGAATGCGATGGAAGGCTTCCATCACGAAAACCCTGGTCAAATTTCAGCTTAACAAAACTATAGTTTCAATACCACATATTCACCCTCTCAAAGTGAACACCTCAGAGCACTTGAAAGTGATATATATGAAATGGTCTGGAACACAGACTTCCAACACTCGCACAATGCATTCCATCGATAATTGGCCAAATACATCAAGACAATCAGACAGTCTGATAAGCTCCTAGTCCAGGCAGATAAAACCACTAACCTGTACAGTATGCCGAAAGAATACTACAATTTACTCCTAACAGAAAATATAACTAAGACATAAAAAGAAACAGACATTTATATCTGTAAAAATATCTATACAGACGCCAAAGAAAATGTCGTTTCTCTTAACCTAGCGGACCGCATGGAAGTCATGGCCAAAGTCCACAAGGATAATTTTGAACGAAACCTTAAGTGCAGACTGATAAACCCAGCACAATCCGAAATAGATATAATAATAATAATTTATTTTATAAAGCGTAAAATCCATGATGATACATGCTCTAAAACGCTATTACATAACTAGAATACAATCAGCAATCATTAAACATACCATTGTAAGAATATGAAATTAAAGTCCAGTTGACTAAAATATTACATTCAGAAGCTTACAGTATTAAATAAGACATATAAAAGTATATGTATATTGGAAAAAATAAATAGCCAACTGAGACTTTAAACCAAATTAAACCAGTGGCAAAATACCACACAGGTAATTTCTTGGTTCAAGAAATTGAAACTAAAACAAACATAAAAAGCTCATAAAGTTCGATTACGTTGATTTTTACCCTTCGATCACAGATCTTCTCATGAACGCCCCTCAAATTTGCAAAAAAAAACCATTGAAGTATGCGACATTGTTGGTTTATACCTCTAGATATGTTGAAAAAGGAATTTGGTGAAAATGCTCTAGACCTGTATCGAGATGACGATTTAATTTGCTTCCCTATGACATTTCTGGACCCAAAGCGGACAGCACCTGTAAAAAAAAGATCAAACTCTTTTCCCATGTTGGGTTAAAAATAACCATTGAAACTAACCTGACCTGCACAGATTTCTTAGACGGAACACTTGACCTCCAAAGAGAGTGTTTATATATGAAACGTGTACACCTGAATACGTGACTGATAAGGAGTTTCTGGTGGAAGGTTTATAGGAACCTGCAGAATCTAGTTTGTTTATAGAATCTCTATCAGTTTAAAGATGTACAGGTAATTTATTTTCATGTTTCGAAGTCCATGGAGATTGGGGATCCTGAAAACCTATATGTGCATCCCCCCCAACCGACCTGTATTTATGTTGTAAGGCTTGAACAACCTTTCTTTTCCTAATTTACCCATTCATTGGACGAACTATTTAAACCATGATTATAATGGAAAGATATTTATGAAAGTATAGAAATCAACGTACCTTTAAATACCCATAAAAGTCAAACTGTGGTCATGTAACTTGTCATAGCGTTAACACATAGCGTTAACTGAAAAGCTTTCGCATTGAAAACCCAGTTATGTGGTCTTTGTTTTGAATTAAACAGCTTTATATTTGGGGAGGGGGGACGACAAACAGTCGTTTCAAGTTATTGCAAAAATTTACTTTTTGGTATCACATTAAAACTTAGGTTCTTATCGACAACTTTAGTCCGAGTGGACATCAGTTCAATAGGGGGCGCTTGGGGATTTGAGCTTAAAGCCTCTCTGATGACTATAATGAAAAGAATAACGGTTCATATCGTATGAATATGAATTGATATACTTATTTTTGGTCATACTTTGGTCCAACTAGGGGGAGCTGGGGCCTTTAATATCGGAGAAAAATGAAATCAATGGTTATAATTTTGCAACTGGTGGTAAACGAGTAACCAACGTTGTATGTATTTGATCTTAAAGCCTCCTATTCAATAAAAGAAAAACATTAGCCACCAGTTTGCTACTATTTTTGCTTTCAAGATGTTTTACAAAATGCCTTTGGTTTTATTTATTATAAAGAAAACTGATTATTGATTATTATCTCAATGATGTTGTTGGCAACATGTTCCGTGTTACATGCTTTCAGGTGTGCTTAAACTCATTTTTATACCGATGCATGCATTACGTTTTCTATTTGTAAAGGGAAAATAATAAGAGAAATCCACTTTGACGGGGTCATTTTTCATTTTTACTTGAACCATACACACAAAAAAATCTAAGAAATATAAAATTAGAACACGCTAAGATATATCGCCGGTGAGACTATATTTAATAATAAATCACAGAGTCAATCTAATATCAGACTCTTTCAAAGATTGCACCAACATTGTACACAATATACATAATAATAGTCATGGACCTTGTTTCCTAAGAAGATGTGAGGGGCATAATTCCTGAAGTACAGATCTACAGGCGCACATAATCCAGGAAATAAGGATCCCCAGGTAAGAAAAAGATTACCTTTGGGCAAAATCTTCCCAGGACAGACATCTCAAATATGGTATTTTTTTTCTCACACACACAGCTATATATCATATTAAAGGTATAAATATTATGGTTATATTAGTAATTTTGATCAGTTCTTAATACAAATATTAACCATCACAAAACATTACCAACATTAATCTTGGTACTTTGTTTTAATATCTTCAGTTCAAATTTATATACCAAGTCTCACATACGTCCACATTGTCCACATAATTTAAAGAAACAGCGATATGTATAAAGGAAAATACAAAGAAACTATGTTTGTTAAAACATGTTTTATTCCCCTATTTAAAGGGACGGCGGATCGAGGTATTTTGCCCCTCCTTAAAAGTCCCCCCCCCCTTGAAACAAGCCCCCCTGTCAATGATGTTATAGAAAAGTTAAAAGTTAAAAGTTGCAGGTTTGGGAGAAATTGTCAGACATGCAAAATAAAAGGTCTGGACAGACAATAATTACCTAGACGTGTTTTGGCTTAGAACATCGATATACAGTACAAATGGGAATGCAGTTTCTCAATGTAAAGCTATTTGGATAATATGTATTTTTATTGCTTGCCGGAATCAAATATTTCGGCAAGTATGTTGGTCAGTTCCGTATGTTCGTTGCTTGCCGGAAATCTTCGATTTCGGCAAGCAGGTTGGTCAGTTGCGTATGACTGTCTGTCTGTTTGTTTGTCTGTGGACTCTCTACAGGCCACAGTTTTACAGGAATTGCTTTTAAAACTCACACAGCTGGTCAAAAATCAAAATTCTAGGAAGCCTATTGTTTTTGGTCAATATAGGTCAAAGGTCAAGTTCAAGGTCATCGAAATTTTCAAAAGGGTTTTTTCTTCATATCTTTGTTACTATTAGTCGTATCTACTTCAACCATAGCTCATTTTAATCGTCATTCCAAGGCCTTTCTTCTGACACTCTCAGTTACATTATGTGATTATATTGCAATTCTCGTCTTATCTCGCCTCGTTTTTCATCAAATGATGAAGATACATCCAATTGCCGTGAGCACAAGTGGCTTCAGGGTTGACCGGTAAGTGCCGGAAAGGCCTAGTTGGCGTGCGCGGTCGTCCATGAATCTCACAAAGCAGCATTGAATAAAGGACAAAAGGCGCTAAATGTGAAGAGAACACACCTGTGATTTTTTTGTCCCCATGTGCCGCCACTTGTGTTGCCAGGAACCACTGGCAAATCTTTCAAACCAGGGACGGATCCCATATTTCGTAGTTGGGTGTGTCAAAATATGGGCGGATCCCTGGTTTAGCATTTGGGGGCAGGGGATATATATCAATTATACATCAAATATATATTATAAAAATAAAATGTTTCGAAACTTATGTTCTTCCTTTTAGAAAATAGCCGCCAGATGGCGCTGCAGCAATCATTATTGTGCCATATCTCTAAAACTATAGACAGTGTCACAACATTGATTGCAGCATGTGAAACTAGATATAATTCGTTTATCCTCGTTCGGACTCTTCAATTACCATGGTGACCTAATATAGGTTACAATTCTTGAAATCAATATATGGAAATTAATTCCTATAGACTGTGGCTTATTTTGTTTATGCTTTCCATACTCTATGGCATGATTACATAGCCCTCACTTGGAGTTTTTCCGTCTGTCTGTCTGTCTGTTCGTCTGTCTACTCATCTGCGACTTTTGAAAATCAGCCAAACCACATAAATATGTGTTTCGATTTCCCCCATGAAAGGGATTTTTCATTCGATCAGATCCAAATGTTCCCTGTCTGTCTGCCTTGTAACCCTCGGTCCTATTGTTTTTTGTCATGATCCGTCAAAGGTCAAGGTCAGGGTCACCAAAAAAACCTAAAAACGGTTTTATCTGCATATCTTCGTCAATAAAAAAAAGCCAAACAAACTGTAGCTCATTCTATTTGCGACAAGATGGCGACTAGCGCCACTGCAAAATTGTTCCATTCTGCCGTAACCATGGGTATCCATTTTTGGGGAAAATATAAGGAAATTTGAATATTGTTTTAACTTTGCCATTTTTAAAGCAAGAGACGTCCCTTTTTCTGCATTAGGTAGTTTTCAATGAGGTGGTTATCATACAATAGCAAGTCTCGTAAAATCTCGTACCACTTCTCGTCAAACGAGATCTTTCGAGATTTCATTAATATGACCTAGAGGTTGCAATTTTAGAAAAATGGCTTTGAAAGTGGTGTATTTTATTGTAATTTATAAATATCAAAAAATCTTTTTTTTTTTTTGTTTTTTTTTCGGATATAGCCATCAGGGGGCGTGGTATGTGAAACACTGTAACATATCATTTTTCTGCAATATCTAAAAAATATTTAACTTGTCACAATTTTTATTATCGTATCTAAAACAAGGATCATTTTCTTATTCCTCTACACATGTAGCTTTGTGCTGCGGTTACCATGGTTACCTAATTTTTTTGTTAAACTTGGCAATCTGAATATATATGGAGGTTTATGCTTCGATCTCTGTTAAAATTTATACTACAGAGGTCTAGTATTTTACACGAGGTAGCATTCCCTTGATTCTAAGTCATTCATTTGCAAATCTCGTCAAATCTAGCTTGATTTTCCGAAAAAAATGATAAAATACGAGATCTCACAGAAATGCTTATAACTCAATCACGGTTTATGATAAAGAGGAGTAATTTTCAGCATTTGGTAGTATTTCAGAAGCTGAACATGGTTAAACCGCAAATCTCACCACATCTCGTATCATCTCCCGCTAAACGAGAATATTCGTGATTTCGAACGAATGTCTATATCTCGGTCATTTAAATGCTAGATTTTTTTCTGTTGTTCAAGAATCACTCGACCAGTTTAAAGTGACAATAGATTTTATTTTTCTAATGTTCAAGAATCAATTGACTAGTTTAAAGTGACAAAAGTGAATATCTCGTCATATCTCGCACCATGTCTTGTCAAACGAGAACATGGGACCATTCAAAGAAACGCCTATAATTTTGTTGTTTTGATAGCGCATTTGATAGCGCCTTACACTCTCAGTCAAATTATGTGATTATATTTTAAGTTTCTTAAAATCTTGCATCGTTTTTCTTCAAATAAAGAAAGTACATCCCATTACCATGACAATAAGTGGCGGCAGGATGTGATAGTAAATGTCGGCAGTTGACAGTTGGAGCATTGTTCATGGGTGTGCGATCGTCCGTGAAACGACACAATTGGGATTGGTTTTGGTCCTTTTCCTGCATTGTATGGACGCACTTTGAGGATTTCCCTGCATTGAGAGTTCTAAAGGGTAATCCCTTTAAACAAACAAGAGAGGGGCTCCCCCAAAATGTTACTAAATGTAGAGATTGTGTTGCTGGTAAACACAATCACAACTATATAATCAGGGACGGATTCCCGGTTTTGCAGTTGGGTGTGTCAAATCAGGGACGGATAACCGGTTTGCAAATCGGGGGTAGGGGTTAAATATAAATAATATATATATATATATATATATAATAATTAATAACATAAAAAATATAAACAAATTAATAATATATCTGGAAGCTTACTTTTATCATTTTGGAAAATAACCAACAGAGGGGTTCAGTAATCATTATTTTGAAATATCTCGAAAACTATAAACTGTGTCACAATTTTAATTGCAGCATCTGAAACTAGATATAATGTGTTTATCCCCTTGGCGACTCTGCCATATTCTTCCCTTACCATGGTGACCTAACATAGGTGACAATTCTTGAAATTCAAAATATCTTGATTTATTCGAATAGACTCTGGCTTATTTTATTCATGCTTTCAATTCTCTATGGCATGAGTACACGACCTTCACCTTGAATTTTTTTCCGTCTCTCTGTCTCTTTGTCCGTCTACTCGTCTGCGACTTGTCTGTGACTTTTGAAAATCAACATAACCACATGAAGATATTCATCTTTAACCCAAACAATAGGGGTTGTTCAATTGATCAGTTCCAAATGTTCCCTGCCTTTCTGCTGCTTGTCATTCCTAGGCCTTTCTTCTGGTGGGTACCTGACTCAAATTTGCCGTTTCCATGGTAACGCATTTTCAGGGAAAAATGATCATATTTGAACATCAAAGGACTAATTTGTCAGTTTTAATGCTAGAGATGTCTAGTTTTTTGCAATAGGTAGCATTCAAATTGTACTACAATATTTTATTAAAATTCTCGCAATATCTCGAAAAATATCTCGTAAAACGAGATATTTCGAGATTTCATTCATCTTGCCCTAGAGGCCTCAGTATTGCAGGAATCCTTTTGAAACTGATATATGGTACGCCTAACAGTACTATCTCAAAATTTTCTTTTCATTTTTTTAATATGGCCGCTAGGGGACGCTGCATATGACCCTTACACACATATCATATTATAAGCCATATCTCTAAAACCCGAAGCCTCAGTTAAATAAACTATAGCTTATTTTCTTCCTCTGAGTCTTTTCAATAACCTGGTGTAGTCATCTGGTCACAATTTTGTGTCACTTTGTCAGTGTGTCTGTCTGTTTGTCAGTTGTCCTCAAATTCGCCTGCTTGCTCTTGCGTCTCACATATAGCATTCTACAGGCCAGTGTTTTGAAAGAATCCTTTTGAAACTATTACATCTTATGTCTTACACTAATATCTTGAAATCAATTTTTCATTTTCCAGATATGGCCGCTAGGGGGCGCTGAACTCGAACCTCCCCCAACATATCATGCTTTGGCAATATCTCCAAAACTATAAACCTCAGTTACATAAACTGTAGCTTTTTTCTTCCTTTGAGTCTTCTCCATAACCTGGTCTAGTCATCTGAACTCAATCTTGAGTCACTTTGTCAGTGTGTCCGTCTGTTTGTCAGTTGTCCTCAAATTCGCCTGCTTGCTGGTTCAAGCGTCTTACGTATTGCATTCTACTGGCCACTGTTTTGACGGAATCCTTTTGAAACTATAACATCTTATGTCTTACACTAATATCACGAAATCAATTTTTCATTTTCCGGATATGGCCAGTAGTGGGCGCTGCACATTGTATTGGCCATATCTCTACACCCAAAGCCTCAGTTACAAAAGCTAAGCTTATTTTATTCCTTTGAGTCTTCTCCATAACCTGATTAAGTCATCTTGTTTCAATCTTCTGTCACTTTGTCAATGTGTCCATCTATTTGTCCGTTATCCTCGAAGTCGCCTGCTTGCTGGTTCTTACGCCTTACATAAAGCATTCTGCAGGCCACAGTTTTGACGGAATCCTTTTGAAACTGGTCCATCTTATGTCTTATACAAATATCTCAAAGGGATTATTTTATTTTGCTTATATGGTCACTAGGGGGCGCTCCACTCGACCATCCCCAACATATCATCTTCTAGCTATATCTCAAAACTATAAATCTCAGTTACATAAACTATGACTTATTTTCTTCTTCTGTAACTTCTCCATAACCAGGTATAGTCATCTGGTGTCCATTTGTCAGTATGTTTGTTTTTTGTCAGTTATCCTCAAATTCCTCTGCTTGCTGGTTCTTTCATTTCACATAGAGCATTCAACAGGCCAGAGATTTGGAGGAATCCTTTTGAAAATGGGACATCTTATGTCATACACTTTTATCACGAAATACATTTGTCGCCTTCCGGATATATCCGCTAGAGGGCGCTACATTCGAAACTCCCCAATATATCATTATTTGGCCATATCTCCAAAACTATAAACCTCAATTACATAAATTATAAGTTATATTTTCATCCTCTGAATCTTCTTCATAACAAGGTAAAGTCCCTTGGTGTCAATCTTGTCTCACATTGTCCGTATGTTTGTCTGTTCGTCTTTTGTTGTCAGCTTAGTTTGCTTGCCTGTTTTTTTGTCTCATGTCATTCCACGGGCCACAACTTCTCAGCAATCGGCCTAAGAGTCATTCCATTGATAGAAGACCAACAATATGTTGTGTATGTCCGTCTGTCTTTCACTTTCGATGTCCGGGTAAGCGTTCGACCTATGGTCGTCTAGTTGCTTGCCGGAATCAGAGATTTCGACAAGTATGTTGATCAGTCCCGTATGTTTGTTTGTTTGTTTGCATATAAAGTTGTCCGTGCACTACAGGCCACAATTTTGCTGCAGTTGCCTTTAAACTTATACAGATGTAATATGATCGTCCAGAATGGAAGCCTATTGTTTTTGGTCATAATCGGTCAAAGGTCAAATTCAAGGTCATCAATAGGCCTCAAAATTGTCTATCCTTCATATCTTTGTTAAAAATAACCGTAGCCACTCAAACTGTAGCCCGTTTTATTTGCCACTGCATGGCCACTTCCAGCATTGCAAAATTGCCTCTTTTCGCTGTTACCATGGTTACGCAATTTTGGGGAGAAATCATGGAATTTCCTGATATTTCAAATTTGCAGCGATCGTACTGATTCTGAGATATTTTATGTAACATAAGAATATCTCGAATTTTTTTTCAGATTTTGGAAATGGCCGCCAGGGGGCGTTGCAGATGAAAAAACATGAAAATTTGTTTTGGTGCTATACCTCCAGAACTATTAAACATTGGGCCATTTCCACCACAGCACCTTAAACTAGGGTCCATGGGCTTATTTTTGCGCATAGGTGCCAAAGTGCGCTATTGCCAGATTTCTCTATTTTTGGGGTAAAACTTTTGAATTTTCAAAATATGCAGTTTTGAGCTTCTAACTCTGTCAGTTTTTATGCTAGAGAGGTCAAACTTTTTGCATCTTGTAGCCCTTGGTGAGTTCTCGGTGATCCAATCAAAAATCTGGCGAAATCTTGCACCGTTTCTCGTCGAATGAGATATTCGCGATTTCACGGTGACATGCCCTATAGGCCACAGATATGCAGGCATAGTTTTGAAACTGACACAAACCACGAGGACACGTGCCATACCCGCAATTGGCGACCGGGTCCTTACAGTGGGCGGCCGGCGTGTGCAGCGGTCCGTGACGGCCTTTCCGGGCCTTATCTATGATCATACATGTTGAGGCACAGTCCTAACTTTATTGCTTGCCGGAAATCTTCGAATTTCGCAAGCATGTTCGTCACCCGCGTATGTTTGTTCCTTCATCTTATGTTTTACACTAATATCTCAAAACTTATTTTTCATTTTCCGGATATGGCTGCTAGGGGGCGCTGCACTAGACCCATCCAAACAAATCAGTTTTTGGACATATTTCCGTAAGAGTAAACCTATATTACACAAACTGTAACTTATTTTCTTTCTCTTGGCCTTATGCAAAACATGGTAACGTCATCTAGTGTCCATCTTGTGTTACTTTGTCAGTATGTCTGTCTGTTTGTCAGTTATCTTCAAATTCGCCTATTTGCTGGTTCTTGCATCTCACATAAAGCAATCAACAAGCCAGATATTTGGAGGAATCCTTTTGAAACGATTACATCTCATGCCATTCACTAATATCACGAAACGCATTTGTCGTCTTCAGGATATGTCCACTAGAGGGCGCTGCAGTCGAACATCCCCAATATATCATTATTTGGCCACATCTCCAAAACTAGAAACCTCAATTACATAAATTATACCTTGTTTTCTTCCTCTGGGTCTTCCCCATAACCTGGTTAAGTCATCTTGTCTTCATCTTGTGTCCCTTTGTCAGTATGTCTGTTTGTTTGTCAGTTGTCCTCAAATTCGCCTGCTTGTTTGTTCTTTCGTCT
Organism: Sipunculus nudus; assembly: GCA_026874595.1. NCBI lineage: Eukaryota > Metazoa > Annelida > Sipuncula > Golfingiida > Sipunculidae > Sipunculus > Sipunculus nudus. Next base: position 45,878,347 of record CM049312.1, on the reverse strand, counting down.
CACTAATAGAATTCTACAGGCCACAGTTTTGAAAGAATCTTTTTTAAACTAATAAATCTTATCTCTTACAGTTATATCTCGAAACAAATTATCAGCGAATCTGTGAGCTTATGCTATGGTGCAGCGTCGTCCGTCGTCTGTATGTTAACCAAAAGCTAACTCAAAAACGGCAGGAACTAGCACTACCAATTTTTTTTTGTAAATAAACAGTCATCTGAAAAGCTCTATCGTATTTTGTTTATTTTTTGGCCTTCTGCATTTACTGAGATTTTATTGGAAAAAAGTTAAAAAAAGCTTTAAAAATTTTCTTCTGGGAAACTGTCTGCCAAATTGAACAATATTTCTAAGAAATGATCTCTTGAGCAATCTTTCTCAAGTTTGTTCGAATGGTTTCAGTTCGGAGATTGAACAGGAGGTTGAACTTGTCTCATATGTCATATCTGAAATTGAGGTATTGGTGGCGCCACTTACATTGATTTGTTTTTTACCAGGAAAATGTAATTTTAGACTCTCCAGCTTATACTCTGTTTTATGATGAAACTGTTAAGCTGATTGGTTAAAACTTTACAAGGATTGTTTTATGGTAGGTTTCTGCCAGTTGTATAAGAAGAAATTTGGTAAATGCAACTTTAAAAAAGCAGTGTAGCCAATTGAAAACTATGATTTATTTTCTTCCTCTGAATCTACTCGATAATCTGAGTAGGTCATCTGGTCTTATTCTTGTGTCATTTTTTGAGTATGTCTGTCTGTTTGTCAGTGATCCTAAATTTTGCCTGCTTGCTGGACCTTGCTTCTTGCAATTAGCAATTTTCAGGACACAGTTTTGCGGGAATCCTTTTAGAACTGGAACAACATCTTATTTCTTACATTAAATTCTCAAAAGAATTTTTTAATGTTTGGGATATGGCCGCAGCCATATATTGGCCATACCTCCGACACTATAAACTCTACCTACTAAAACTATAGCTCATTTTGCTTCTCTTTACGTTCTAAACTTTTTTCTGGTAGTCTGTTGTCTCAGGTGTGTCAGTATATCTGTCTGTTTTGAGCTATGTCTGCTTTCATGATCTTTAGTGTGATATATGTCATTCAACAGGCATAACTTTCCAGTAATCACTCTGAAAGTCATTCAATTCATAGAAAACCGACAGTTTGTCCTGTTTGTTTCGCTGTCTTATTTCCGGCCATTTCCGGCAAGCGTTCGACCTCTGGTCGTCTGGTTTGTTGCTTGCCGGAAATCTTCGATTTCGGCAAGCATGTTCGTCAGTTGCGTATGTCTGTTTGTCTTTTTGTTTGTTTGTTTGTCACGACTCTCTAGGTCACACTTTTGCATCAATCAACTTGAAACTTACAGGCTTGATTGAGAAATTGATTTCTAGGTGCCCTATTGTTTTTGGTCAACATTGCTCCAAGGTCAAGGGTCAAGGTCACGACAGGTATGGTTAACGGTTTTTGCACCATAACTTCGCCATAAATAGGCTTATCCACTTCTGCAATAGCTCATTTTTTTCGTCATCACCTGGCCTTTCTTTTGACATGTAGCTTACTTGAATTTGCTGTTACCATGGTTACGCAATTTTGGGGAGAAATCATGGAATTTCGTGATATTTTTCAAATTTGCAGCAATCGTACTGATTCTGAGATATTTAATGTAACACAAGAATATCTCGAAATTGTTTTTTCAGATTTTGGAAATGGCCGCCAGGGGGCGTTGCAGATGAAAAAACATGAAAATTTGTTTTGGTGCTATACCTCCAGAACTATTAAACATTGGGCCATTTCCATCACAGCACCTTCAAGTGGGGTCCATGGGCTTATTTTTGCGCATAGGTGCCAAACTGCGCTATTGCCAGATTTCTCTATTTTTGGGGTAAAACTTTTGAATTTTGAAAATATGCAGTTTTCAGCTTCTAACTCTGTCAGTTTTTATGCTGGAGAGGTCAATTTTTTTGCATCTTGTAGCCCTTGGTGAGTTCTCGGTGATCCAATCAAAAATCTTGCAAAATCTCGCACCGTTTCTCGTCAAACGAGAGTCTTCGAGATTTCATTAAATATGACCTACAGGTTGTATTTTTTTAACAATGGCTTTGAAATTGATATATTTTGTGTTATTTATAAATATCTCGAAATCAGTTTTTCATTTTTTGGAAATAGCCACCAGGGGGCGTGGTACCTGAAACACTGTAAGATATCATTTTTCTGCAATATCTAAAATAATTTTAAACATGGCACAATTTTAATCGTTGTATCTTAAACTAGGAACATTGGCTTATTCCTCCGCACATGTAGCTTTGTGCTGCCGTTACCATGGTTACCAAATTTGTGGGTTAAACTTGACGATCTGATAATATGCAGTTTTTGGCTTCTATCTCGGTTAATATTTATGTTTCAAGGGTCTAGTTTTTTGCATAAGGCTGCTTCCCCTTGGTTCTAAGTCATTCAATTGCAAGTCTCGTCAAATTTCGCTCGGTTTATCGTCAAACGAGAAAAAACGAGATTTCACGGAAATGCTTATAACTCGGCGACTTTTACAGCTACACAGGTCTAGTTTTCGGCATTTCATAACATATGACCAGCTTGACACGCCAGAAAAGAAATCAGGCCAAATCTCGCACCATATCTCGTCAAGCGAGAAAAAAAACGAGATATCATGGAAATGCTTATAACTAGGCGACTTTTACAGCTACTCAGGTCTAGTTTTTGGCATTTGGTAACATTTGGCCAACTTGACATAGTAAAACTGCGATACTTGGCGAAATTTCGCACTACATCTGGTCAAATGTGGAAAAACGAGAATTCACAGAAATCCATATAAGTCGGCGACTTTCACGGCTAGACAGGTCTAGTTTTTGGCATTCATTAACATTTGGACGGCTTGACATGACAAACCTGCAAGACTGGCCAAATCTCGCACCATATCTCGTCAAACGATAAAAAAGGAGATTTCACAGAAATGCTAATAACTCGGCGACTTTTACAGCTAGACAGATGTAGTTTTCGCCATTTCATAACATTTAGAGAGTTTGATATGACAAATCTACAAGACTGGCCAAATCCTGCACCATATCTCGTCAAACGAGAAAACACGAGAGTACACGGAAATGCTTATAACTCGGCGACTTTTACAGCTAGACGGATCTAGTTTTCGCATTTCGTAACGTTTGGCCGTCTTGACATAATAGAACTGCTCGTCTTGCCAAATCTCGTACTATATCTCGTCAAGCGAGAAAAAAAACATTATTTCACGTAAATGCTGATAACACGGCGACTTTTGCAGCTAGACAGGTCTAGTTTCCGGCATTTTGTAATATTTGACAAACCTGACATGACAAAACTGGAAATCTCGCCAAAGCTCGCACCATTTCACGTCAAACGAGAAAACACGAGATTTCAGGCAAATGCTTATAACTCAGCGGCTTTTATAGCTAGACAGGTCTAATTTTCGGCATTTCATATCATGTGGCCAGCTTGACATGACAAACCTGAAAACGTCTCACTGCTTCTTGTCAAACGAGATTAACGGGATTTCATGAAAAAATTTTGAACTTGGTCCCTTTTACACTAGAAAGATATGCAGCTGTTAAAGGTCAGCATGCATAAATAAACATATTATCCGTTTCTGCTGCCCCCACAATGTTGCTCATTCATATGACTGTTTCTACATGCACTCTCTGTCTATCTGTCTGTATCATTTCCATTTCCGGCAAGCGCGTGACCTCTGGTCATCTTGTTGCTTGCCGGAAATCTTCGATTTCCGCAAGCATATTGGTCAGTTGCGTATGTCTGTTTGTCTGTCTGTCTGTTTGTTTGTTTGTTTGTCACCACTCTTCTGGCCACAATTTTGCCACAATAACCTTGAAACTTACAGGGATGTTCGAAAACGGTATTTCTAGGTGCCCTATTGTTTTTGGTCAACATTGCTCCAAGGTCAAGGGTCAAGGTCACGACAGGTATGGTTAACGGTTTTTGCACTATAACTTCGCCATAAATAGGCTTATCTACTTCTGCAATAGCTCATTTTTTTCGTCATCACCTGGCCTTTCTTTTGACATGTAGCTTACTTAAATTTGCCGTTACCATGGTTACATTTTTTGGGCAAAAATCATGGAAATTGGAAATAACACGACCATTTTTTGTAACTTTGTCAATTTTTAAGCTACAGACGTCTGGTTTTGGTCATTATGTACCTTATGGGCAGCTTGACATGATAAAACTGAAAGTCTCGCCAAATCTCGCACCATTTCTCGTCAAACGAGAGTCTTCGAGATTTCATTAAATATGACCTACAGGTTGCATTTTTTTAACAATGGCTTTGAAATTGATATATTTTTGTGTTATTTATAAATATCTCGAAATCAGTTTTCCTTTTTTTTGGAAATAGCCACCAGGGGGCGTGGTACATGAAACACTGTAACATGTCATTTTTCTGCAATATCTAAAAAAATATTAAACGTGACACCATTTTTTTTTGTCGTATCTGAAACTAGGAACATTGGCTTATCTCTTCGCACATGTTGCTTTGTGCTGCCGTTACCATGGTTACCAAATTTTCGGGTAAAACTTGACAATCTGAAAATTCGGAGTTTTCCAGATTCTATCTCTGTTGATATTTGCGATAGAAAGGTCTGGTTTTTGGCGTTAGACAGCATCCCTCTAGTTCTAAGCCGTTCAATCGCAAGTCTCGTCATATCTCGCACCGTTTCTCGTGAAACGAGAACACGTGACCATTCAAAGAAATGCCTATAATTCTGTCATTTTTCACGCTACAGACACATGGTTTGCAGCGCTGGATAGCGGCTGACACTCGCAGTCACATTCAGGGGTCACATTGTTAGTCTCGTCAAATCTCGCGCCGTTTTTCGCCATACCACGAAGACACTCGCCGTCGCCGCAAGTGGCGGCAGGGTCCTTACGGTGGGCGGCCGGCGTGTGCAGCGGTCCGTGACGGCCTCTCCGGGCCCCATCTATGATCATACATGTTGGAGGCACAGTCCATACTTTATTGCTTGCCGGAAATCTTCGATTTCCGCAAGCATATTGGTCAGTTGCGTATGTCTGTTTGTCTGTCTGTCTGTTTGTTGCTTGCCGGAATCAAAGATTTCGGCAAGCATATTGGTCAGTTGCGTATGTCTGTTTGTCTGTCTGTCTGTTTGTTGCTTGCCGGAATCAAAGATTCGGCAAGCATGTTGATCACTTGCGTATGTTTGTTTGTCTGTTTGTCTGTTTGTCTGTTTGTCTGTTTGTCTGTTTGTCTGTCTGTCTGTGCTCTACAGGTCACAATTTTGCAACAATCGTCCTGAAACTTATAGATAAAGTGTAAGATCTTTTCTCCTCGGAGCCTATTGTTTTTGGTCATGATCGGTCAAAGGTCAAGGTCAGTGTCACCAAAAAACCTAAAATCTTTATTTTCTTCATATCTTCGTCAATAATAATCGCAGCCGCATAATCTGTAGCTCATTTTATTCCTCTTAATGTTAGCTTTCCAAGTGCTAGCACATTTTCCCCGTCAATGGTTACCATGGTAACGTATTTTTGGGGGAAAATCAGAAAATTCGAAAATTTCCTTCCAAATTTCTCATTTTTTAAGATAGAGAGGTCTAGTTTTCTGCATTGTGTAGCGTTTTATAGGTTCTATGCAAAATTAATGCAAGTCTCGCAAAATCTCGTGCCATTTGTCGTCAAATGAGACTTTTCGAGATTTTATTAAATACGATTTAGAGGTGGCAGTTTTACAGCTAAGATTCTGAAAGTGACATATTTTCTGTTTTTCTGTATTATCTCAAACTTGTTTTTTCATTTTTCGAAAAAAGCCACCAGGGGGCGTGGTACTGGAAACACCAGAACCTATCATTTTTCCGCAATATCTAAAAAAATATTAAGCATATAACAATTTTTTTGGTCGCATCTTAAACTAGGATCATTGCCTTATTCCTTCGTACATATAGCCTTGTGCTGCGGTTACCATGGTTACCAAATTTTGGGGTAAAACTTGACAATCTGAAAACATGATGTTTTTGGCTTTTATCTCTGTAAATATTTATGCTACAAGGGTCAAGTGTTTTGCATAAGGCAACATTCCCTTGGTTCTAAGTCATTCAGTTGCAAATCTCGTCAAATCTCGCTCGGTTTTTCGTCAAACGAGAAATTACGAGATTTCACAGAAATGCTTATAACCTGATCACCTTTTAAGCTAAAGAGCAGTTGTTTTCTGCATTTGGTAGCTATTTTAGAGCTTAATATGAATGAATTGCAAATCTCGCCCAATCTCGCATCATCTCCCACCAAACGAGAAATTCGAGATTTTTAACGAATATCTGTATCTCGGCTATTTATATGCTACAAGAGTCTAGTTTGTTATTGTTCCAGGATGTTTAAGTAGATTAAAGTGACACAAGTGAATATTTCGTCAAATCTCGCACCATCTGTCGTCAAACGAGAACAGGGGACCATTTAAACAAATGCCTATAATGCTGTCATATTTTACACTACAGACATATAGTTTTCAGCATGTGACAGCGTCTCACACTTTCAGTCACATTATGTGTTTATATAGCATTTCTCGTCAAATATCGCCTCGTTTTTAGCTCAGCTGACTATAAGTCATCCGAGCTATAGTCGTGGTCCATTGTCCGTCGTCCGTCCGTCCGTAGATGTGGCACGTTTTGAAACCGTAAGACCTAGGAATCCAAAATTCACCATAATGTTAGATGTCCCCAAGATCTCCTACCAAGCCGAAAACTGGGTCTTTGGGACTTCGTTCCTTTGAGAAATTAAGGAAAAACCTCAATTTTTTATTAAAATCCTATTTTCACACTTCAGGACTGCCTCATATCAAAACCACTCATCTGTTTTTCCTCATATTTACCATAAATATTCCTCTATATAGTTCCTATGTACATGCCAGAAATTAAGTCTCTAAAGTATAAATTCTTTAAGTTGTGGGCCCAAACATATTGGACTTTGTAAAAAATCAGGAAAAATAATAACTCACTTAACATAAAAAATTTTGAAACTAGAGTCTACTTTTTCAAGTATATAACTATGTTTAATTAAGATTCAATTGTTTACCCAAAATTAGATCTGAATTTTGTAAATTTTTTAAGTTATTAGTATAAAAAAAAATCAGTACCTTAAATTTTGCCCAACTTTGACCATGGCACGTTTTTTTCCTGTAAGCACCATTGATTTAATTTTCACAGCATGTTAACATAAATATTTAGTTTGTCTAAATCTGAAATTTGGAAATAAAAGCTTGAAAATTAAGATAGTTATTGATTTTTTTTCTGTAGTCACTTGCTTTGATTACAGATGCAGGGTCCCACTCCAGGTCACTGGAAGTCAGCTATGCCAGGGTTTCTGATTTGTTACAGTCACTGGGGGAGATCCCCTGCTGTGCTGTTACAGGTGTACAGTTATTCTCATATCGACACCCCAATCACCCCCCCCCCCCCCCAGAAAACCCAACCCACCAAGTGTTATGCAGTAATTGTTATTGTTTTCACTGTATCTCCTTAATTGTAATGCTGTTTCCACTCCGATATGCAAAAACTTTCCTTGAAAAAATAATTCAAGGTGTAATCCAGAAGATGTAATGTTGTGTAATGTAGCATTTTTAAAGAAATCAATTTTCTTTTAAATGATTTTAACAAATATAAAGGAACCCATCAGTATGCTTAAATTATTATAAAATATGAAGTACATTATGGATAAATAAAGACACAATTAAAAATTGTGAAATCTAAATCAAGTATTATTTTTAGATATTTATTGTTTTGCAGATTTAAAAGATATATTTTTGTGGTAAAAAATAAATAAACATTTGTATGCATGATGTGGTGTTATCTGACAAGATTGAGATTTATGATGATGCAATTGAGAATTATGAATCAACTTTTATATTCAGATATATATGTTAAATTGGAAATGTATAGAAATATAAACTTAAATTAGAAAATAATTGATGTGATAAAAAAAATTAGGATTTAATACAAACATTTCTTCATTATTTTCCTGCCTCAGCAGAATTTGAGATCAGGCTTTGTTTGCCCTGTTTTATGTTGTTAATTAGCTATATTTCAACTGTATACATTTCATAAATAAAATACATATATATTCAATAATATATATTATACAAAAAAATAGATTCAATTGAACAAATGTGTAAACTACTGAAATGTCAACAGTTAATTGAAAAACCAACTAATGATCATGGTAATAGTACAGGTCATTTGTTCACAAACTGCTCTCATGCTTTAGTTTCAACATTAGGAAACACATGGTCAGGTCACAAAATATTTTTTGCAACAATTTCTTGCTCATCAATACAAACCAATCATATAAACCAACCATGGCCTTTATTACCTCTTACACTTTATCTCCATTAGATATTATTTTAGATTTTCACCTTCAAGGTTAACGTCAGCTGAGCACAGTGACCCATAGGTCCCTTGTTTATCAAATGATGAAGATACATCCAATTGCCGTGAGCAGAAGTGGCTTCAGGGTTGACCGGTAAGTGCCGGCAAGGCCATTACAGTTGCAAGTTGGCGTGGGCGGTCGTCCATGAATTTCACAAAGCAGCATTGAATAGAGGACAAAAGCCGCTACATTTAAATTGAACACACCTGTTATTTTCATTGTGTCCCCTTGTGCGGCTACTTGTGTTACCAGTTACCACTGGCAAATCTTTCAAACCAGGGACGGATCCCCGATTTTGAAGTTGGGTGTGTCAAAATATGGGCGGATCCATGGTTTAGCAGTTTGGGGGCAGGGGTTAAATTTTAATTATACAGGCGAGATTTGACGGGAATTGCTATATAATCACATTATATGACTGAGAGTGTCAGACGCTGTCACATGCTGAAAACTATATGTCTGTAGTGTAAAAAATGACAGCATTATAGGCATTTGTTTAAATGATCCTCTGTTCTCGTTTGACGACAAATGGTGCGAGATTTGACGAGATATTCACTTGTGTCACTTTGATCTACTAAAAAATCCTAGAACAATAAAAACTAGACCCTTGTAGCATTAAAATAGCTGAGATACAGATATTTGTTTAAAATCTCGTAATTTCTCGTTTGACGATAAACGGAACCAAGAGAATGCTGCCTTATACAAAAAACTTCACCCTTGTAGCATAAATATTAACAGAGATAAAAGCCAAAAACATCATGTTTTCAGATTGTCAAATTTAACCCTAAGATTTGGTAACAAGCGGCACAAGCCTATATGTACAAAGGAATAAGCCAATGATCCTAGTTTAGGATGCGACAAAAAAAAATGTTATATGCTTAATATTTTTTTAGATATTGCGGAAAAATGAAAAGTTGTAGTGTTTCCTGTACCACGCCCCCTGGTGGCTTTTTTCGAAAAATGAAAAAACAAGTTCGAGATAATACAGAAAAACAGAAAATATGTCACTTTCAGAACCTTAGCTGTAAAAGTGCCACCTCTAAATCGTATTTAATGAAATCTCGAAAAGTCTCATTTGACGACAAATGGCACGAGATTTTGCGAGACTTCTATTAATTTTCCATAGGGCATATCAAATGCTACACAATGCAAAAAATTAAACCTCTCTAACTTAAAAAATGAGAAATTTGGAGGGAATTTTTCGAATTTTCTGATTTCCCCCCAAAAATACGTTACCATGGTAACCATTGACCGGAAAAATTTGCTAGCACTTGGAAAGCTAACATAAAGAGTCATATTCTGCAGGGGTTAAATATAATTATACATCAAATACATATAATAAAAAAAATATCTGGGAACTTATTTTTTTCCTTTTAGAAAATAGCCGCTAGATGAGGCTGAAGCAATCATTATTGTGCCATAATGTGTTATCTTTAAAACCATAAACAGTGTCACAACATTCATTGCAGCATCTGAAACTAGATTAATGCGTTTATCCTCGTGGGGACACTGTCATATTCTTCAATTACAATGGTGACTTAATATACGTTACAATTATATTCTTCTTTTTCTTGAAATTCAAAATATGGAGTTTTATTCTAATAGACTGTTTTCTATTCTCCATGACAGGAGTACATGGCCTTCACATGGAGTTTTTTTTTCCCGTCTGCCTGTCTGTTTGTCTGTCTACTCATCTGCGACTTTTGAAAATCAGCATAACCACACAAAATTGTGCTTCTGTTTCCGCCATAATTGGGGTAATTCATTTGACCAGTTCCAAATGTAACCTGACTGTCTGCTGTATGTTGTCTACTAGTTTGACTTTCTTATTTCCGCTTCCGGCAAGCGTTCGACCTCTGGTCGTCTAGTTTGTTTGTTTGTTTGTTTGTTTGTCACGACTCTCCAGGTCACACTTTTGCATCAATCAACTTGAAACTTACAGGCTTGATTGACAAACCGATTTCTAGGTGCCCTATTGTTTTTGGTCAACATTGCTCCAAGGTCAAGGGTCAAGGTCACGACAGGTATGGTTAACGGTTTTTGCACTAAAACTTCGCCATAAATAGGCGTATCCACTTCTGCAATAGCTCATTTTTTTCGTCATCACCTGGCCTTTCTTTTGACATGTAGCTTACTTAAATTGGCCGTTACCATGGTTACATTTTTTGGGCAAAAATCATGGAAATTTGAAATAACACGACCGTTTTTTGTAACTTTGTCAGTTTTTAAGCTAGGCAGATCTAGTTTTCGGCATTTTGTTCCACATGACCAGCTTGACACGACAGAACTGAAAGTCACGCCAAATCTCGCGCCATATCTCGTCAAACGAGAAAAAACGAGACTTCGCGGAAATGCTCATAACTCGGCGACTTTTACAGCTGGACAGGTCTGGTTTTCGGCATTTCGTTCCACCAATCAAGCTTGACACGACAGAGCTGCAAGACAGGCCAAATCTCGCACCGTATCTCGTCAAACGAGAAAACACGGGATTTCACGGAAATGCTTATAACTGGGCCAGTTTTACAGCTAGACACGTCTGGTTTTCGGCATTTAGTTCCACTAGACCAGCTTGACACGACAGATATGCAAGTGCCGTTACCATGGTTACATTTTTTGGGCAAAAATCATGGAAATTGGAAATAACACGACCATTTTTTGTAACTTTGTCAGTTTTTAAGCTAGGCAGATCTAGTTTTCGGCATTTTGTTCCACATGACCAGCTTGACACGACAGAACTGAAAGTCACGCCAAATCTCGCGCCATATCTCGTGAAACGAGAAAAAACGAGACTTCGCGGAAATGCTTATAACTCGGCGACTTTTACAGCTAGACAGGTCTGGTTATCGGCATTTCGTTCCACCAAACAAGCTTGACACGACAGAGCTGCAAGACAGGCCAAATCTCGCACCGTATCTCGTCAAACGAGAAAACACGGGATTTCACGGAAATGCTTATAACTCGGCCAGTTTTACAGCTAGACACGTCTGGTTTTCGGCATTTAGTTCCACTAGACCAGCTTGACACGACAGATATGCAAGTCTGGCAAAATCTCGCGCCATATCTCGTCAAACGAGAAAACACGAAATATCACGGAAATGCTTATAACTCGGCCAGTTTTACAGCTAGACACGTCTGGTTTCCTGCATTTCCTTTCACGTGACCAGCTTGACACGATAGATGTACAAGTCAGGCCAAATCTCGCACCCTATCTCGTCAAACGAGAAAACACGAGATTTCACGGAAATGCTTATAACTCGGCGAGTTTTACAGCTGGACAGGTCTAGTTTTCGGCATTTTGTTTCACATGTCCTGCTGGACATGACAGAACTGAAAGTCAGGCCGAATGTCGCACCGTATCTCGTCAAACGAGAAAACATGAGATTTCACGGCATTGGTTATAACTCGGCGAGTGTTACAGATAGACACGTCTGGTTTTCGGCATTTTGTTCCACTAGACCAGCTTGACACGACAGACATGCATGTCAGGCAAAATCTCGCACCGTATCCCGTCAAACGAGAAAACACGAGATTTCACGGAACTGCAGCTAGACAGGTCTAGTTTTCGGCATTTAGTTCCACATGACCCGCTTGACATGACAGAACTCCAAGTCAGGCACAAGCTCGCACCATTTCCCGTCAAACGAGAAAACACGAGATTTCATGCAAATGCTTATAACTCAGCGGCTTTTATAGCTAGATAGGTCTAGTTTTCGGCATTTCATATCATTTGGCCAGCTTGACATGACAAACCTGAAAACGTGTCACTGCTTCTTGTCAAACGAGATTAACGGGATTTCATGAAAAAATTTTGAACTTGGTCCCTTTTACACTAGAAAGATATGCAGCTGTTAAAGGTCAGCATGCATAAATAAACATATTATCCGTTTCTGCTGCCCCCACAATGTTGCTCATTCATATGACTGTTTCTACATGCACTCTCTGTCTATCTGTCTGTATCATTTCCATTTCCGGCAAGCGCGTGACCTCTGGTCATCTTGTTTGTTTGTTTGTTTGTCTGTCTGTCTTTCTCCAGCCTGAAATGCACAGTTTTGCAGCCATCGCTTTCAAACTTACACAGTTGATATAAGACCAAAAGTCCCCGAAGCCTATTGAATTTTTTTCATTATTGGTCAAAGGACAAGGTCAAGGTCATCGAAAAACGTCGAAAAATAATTTTCAATATAACTTCGCCAATATTGGACCTATCGTCACAAACTTAGGCTCAATTTCTTCCTCTGGGCTTTCTCCATAATGGGTCTAGTCAATTGGTCTCAGTCTTTTGTCACTTTGTCATGATTGTCTGTCTGTTTGTCAGTTGCCCTCAATTTCGCCTGCTTGCTGGTTCTTTCGTCTTACAAAAAGCAATCTACAGGCTACAGTTTTGCAGGAATCCTTTTGAAACGGGTACATCTTATATCTGATACTAATATCTCGAAAGCTATTTTTCATTTTCGGAATATGGCTGCTAGGGGGCGCTGCAGTCGAAACTCCCCTACAAATCAGTATTTGGCGATATCTCCGAAACTATAAATCTAAATAACATAAAGTATAGCTTATTTTCTTCCTCTGAGTCTTCTCCATAACGTAGTTAAGTCATCTGGTCTCAATCTTGTGTCACTTTGTCAGTATGTCTATCTGTTTTTCAGTTGCCCTAAATTTCGCCTGCTTGCCGTTTCTTGCGTCTTACATATAGCATTCTACAGCCAACAATTCTACACGAATCTCCGTGTAACTTACAAATATTGTATATAGGAATAATTTACAGATATTGTATATAGGAATAATTTCTAGAAGTCCTAAGTGTATTTTTTAAATAGGTCAAAGATCAAGATCAAGTTCATCACATCACATCAGAATATTATTTTCCTCATAACATTGTCAATATTGGTCCTATTTTTATAAGCCATGGCTCATTTTTTCCCTCTGGGTTTTCTCCAGAACTTGGTCTACTCGTCTGGCCTCAATCTTTTGTCACTTTGTCAGTATGTCTGTCTGTTTGTCAGTAGTCCTCAATTTTAACTGCTTGTTGCTTCTTGTGTTTTAAAAATGACCATTCTACAGGCCACAGTTTAGAAGGAATCCTTTTGAAAATAGTATATCCTATGTCGCATACTAATATCTCGAAGGTGATTCATTTTTCGGAAAATAGCCGCTAGAGGGCACTGCAATTGAAACATTATAACATATAATTTCTTGGCCATATCTCCAAAACTATCAACCTTATCTACATAAAGAATAGCTCATTTTGTTTCTTTTCACTTTCTCCATCAGATTATCTAGACATCTTTTATTTCAGATGTGTCACTTTGTCAGTATGTCTTTCTGTTTGTCAGTAGTCCTCAATATTGCGTGCTTGCTGCTTCTGGCACTTGACATTAAGCATTCTACAGGCCATAGTTTTGCACGAACCACTTTGTAACTTACTCGAATCGTATATTGGAATGATTTCTGGAAGCTGTATGTGTATTTTAAAAAGAGGTTGAAGTTCAAGGTCAAGATCATCAAAACACCTCAAAATCTTATCCCCCCCTATCTTTGTCAATATTGGTCCTATCTTCACAAACAATGGCTCAATTTCTTTCTCCCCGTCATTGTACACGCATTTACTTATTTCGACGTCATTTCCGGCAAGCGCTCGACCTCTGGTCGTCTAGTTTTTGTATTATATGTCGTATCATTTCATATTTATAAACTTCCTAACAATGGTTAGAATAATAAATAACTTGGTAAAATTACTCACTAAGTTTATAAGGGAGCAAGAGGGAAAATCTAAATTCAGTCAATCTACCAGATACATTTTTATAATTATTCTCAGGTTCGTTTGAAGGTATTTCACTATACATCTAAATGTAAAATTAAGTTATCAGAGTTCTTATTCCTTTCTTATAATTAAATATCCTTGATTATGAAGAGTAAGTATTAAAAATTACCTGTCTTCATTCAAATCCGGGCGTCATTTTCACCAATAGAGTGCCCCATGGAAGTATCAAGCGTAGAGAAAAAGAAACTCCGGATACAGAGGGTGTTCTGGCCAATTTTGTATAAAGCTGTGAAGCAAAGGGAATGCGATGCGGAGATGCATGTTGTGTGGGAAGTAATGCATGTGAAAACCTGAAAAGATTACCATCACAGAAAGCCTATACTTTTTGTCATTACTGACTGTTCTGTTTAAATGTATTTCTTCTTTAATTCCTTTTTGCTCACTTTATCCTTTGTTTGAAAATGTTTTAAAAACTCTCAAACAGTTAACCATTATCTCTTGTACACTATATTCATGGCTGCTTTTGTGTCTTGCAAACTGCCATTATAGGATAAATTCCTGTATACAAAACCTATATCACGTACAGTTTCACTCTACAATACCACTTTGGGCTGTCTTGAATACCGAAATACCATGATTAAAAGTCAAACTTTGGAATCGATGTAGTTGGCGTTAACAAAACCATTTTGACAAGCCCCCCCCCCCATCTTGGATTGTTCCATCTAGAATATAAAAAAAATGTATCAAAATTCGATTAAAGTTCATCATACATTTAAAGTGCAACATTATATAAATAATAATTTAAGGCACCTTCTGTTTTGATTTTTGGTATACATGGCGTTGTTTTGCAAATCAAGTTTCAATTAAGTTGTAATACTTTTGTATAGTTTTATATCATGATTAAAGATTAAAATCTATGACTAAATAACGTACAGTCAGGGTGATCAAATATTTCAGATATATACATACATATATATATATATATATATATAAATATATATATATATATATATCTTCGGACGGGAAGATTGACCATTATATTACATGGTGCAAAAAATGCTAGTCAACAAAACCCTCATTTCCCCAACCTGCTGTTCACTTTGTAATTGTGAACAGTAGTTGTGAACACTTGATTGGCAAAACAAAACTTTGAGCCCAAAAAGATTCAAAATAAATGTATATGGGTGGCTGAAATATAAAATTGAAAGAAAAGAAAAAAATAACATATGCCAAATCTCCGTATGACTTTCAAAAACTTACAGTCAACACATCAATACACGTGATATACGTGACAGGGCAGTCACACGCTTCCTCTCATTTTATATCCTGGCGTCAACCAGGCCCGGTGACTATTGCACCTGCGGGCCCTGGGTGGGTAATCGTCCCCATTGCTTGGTCATACCACCGAGGAACCCCCGAAAGGCGCACTCGTTTGTGAGTGAAACACAGCCGTTGGGCACGGTCTTCCCATTAAGCCTGCAGAGCGCTCACCCTGTGTGGGGGCCGACCGTGAAAAATCTCACCGCCTTGGCTGAGATTCGAACTCACGATCTCCCGGCTTTGAGTTCTGTGCTCTACCCCTGAGCCACAGAAGCCGGTCACCACCCACACTTTATCGTGAAACCATATACTGGTTTGCTATGGGCTCATTCGCTACCACATTAATATTCATCCAGAATTTGCGCGATATTCTATAATAACCGTAGCAGATGCTCGAAGACGATTGTAGATTCCTCATCAAAGAGTGTGAACAAATGTAAGATACTTGATGAATTAAAATGTTGTGCTGGTGACATTAATGACTATTCTACAACTAGATATGACATGTTAACTGTATTTCTGCAAGTGTATTCACTGTATCATAGAGCCACATCCAACAGGCCTTCCGTAAGACATATCTTTATTCATAGCACTGACGGTAGTTTTGAGAACGACACTCACAAGAAAGCAGTGCATATGATAAGATCTTCTAATTTTACAGGAGTTTTTGTTTTTGGTTTGGAAAGGTCTTCCTCTTTTACCCGAAGGCGGGCGAGAGAGCTGGGTTCCCATGTCAATCACTACGTGTCCCTAGAGGAATGGAAAGAAATAGCAATGGACGTCAGCCGCGAAAATGGACTTTTCTCAGGTAAAAGAGAAAAAGTTTAATTCAGTTATATGTTAAGAAAATAAACTCCTGGTCAAAAACTGAATGATCCTTAAATTTTCACTGAGAACATAAACTTGCACTTTCACAAATTCGTCTACTATATGCTATTGAATATAAGCAAGAGGGATGTTATCATCGGTTTGGCATTGAGATCTATAACCACTCCTGTACCTTATCCAGGTTTAGTGTGCTGAAACCCAAATTACGTAACTAAACAAAAAGAAGCTGAAACCTTATCGCCGATTTCATTGTTCTAATATAAATGGTAATTTGACTGATATATGACTACTATGTTATTAATATAAATTTAAATTTACCAAAAGAGAGCGCTGCATGGGCGGATCACGTGACGGGATCTGGTAGAGGATGCGGGGAAAACGAGAGATGTTACTGTGATGGGGTTACAGCAGCTGAGAGATGTCTCTGCCGACCAGGTTATGCTTCCGTATATGTAAAAGGTCTAATGCAATTACCAGAGAGAGAGAGAGAGAGAGAGAGAGAGAGAGAGAGAGAGAGAGAGAGAGAGAGAGAGAGAGCAATTACGTAAGGGAAAAGTGTGTTGAATGATCGGAAAGGGGATATATATGGGATGTTTAATTGTATATAGCTCATAAACCTTCAACAGCCGGGTTTTCCTTTTCATATGCATAATACCCCCCCCCCCCCCAAGAGCAGTGTAACACCACAAGTGCTTCGTTTTGATAACTAATCATGAAGATGAATTATTCATCATATAACTATCCAGGATGTACAGAGAATACATATATAGTCTCGCCAGGTGAACACCCATGTCTTCAAGGTCCACCGGGGGGGGGGGGGGGGGGTAAATACTTCAGGAGACAGAACGTTTCCGGGATGTAGGGGTATGTTGTTTTTCTGTCTTATTCTTTGAATAAGACTTAAGGATATAATGAACAGATGGATACCGACCTCGTGTAGCGTGTAACAAATTGACATAAAATAGCGCCTAAAGGTCCAGGGGGTTATTATACCACAAACGAGGAGGTCATTGACGGAGGCTGCGGGGTATATTAAAGAGACCTCTGTGATGACCTTGATTGCTGTGTTGACTTATGACGTTATTGTTGGTTTGTAGATAACTGTGATGGACGTTCAAATGGTCCTCGGGAGTACTGTGCAAGGACAGGAAACACTCATAACTGCTTCTGTAAGGACGGCTGGGGCGGCAGCAAGTGCGACCTGAATTTTAACGACTGCAAATCTCTTCCTGTTCCGAGGGATCCAGATGAATCGATGCTGTCAGTGGCCATGCTTGTTTATGTGACTGGTCACAAGATGGCTTTTTCTGCGACATGAACTTTACCTTTTGTACTGGAAGAAAAAACTGCAAAGGAAGACAAGGGAAAAGTGTAAGGGAAGATGAGCAAGAGATGACATCTGGTCAGAATCAGTTATACCCACGAATGGCCACGATGGCGACCATACTTCAGTATTAATAAGGGTTTCCGAAATTGTTTTAGAGATACTTTTCCTCAAATACTTGTAATTTTTCCAATTATAGCGGTAACGAAAATGACATATCCGATTATGATGATAGTGTTAAAGAGATTTCCGTGATCTGATAAGAATTCTGCTGGACACAAAGTCAACCCGTAAGAGTAGTCTTCCTTTATTTTTCCTAATGTAAAAGGTATTTCCAACAAACCCCCAGCAGGGTCCAGTTAACAGTCTTTCATAAATGGGAAAAGTAATTTGTTATTTAAACTAGCACTGAACTTGAACGGGAATGAAACATGGCACACATACTGTATTAAATGTTTTGTAAATTATAGTTTTTATTGTTACAGTAATTCATTGGGCCGCTATCACGGTCTTTCTAGGCATCTTATTTTCCTCATGCGAGTAAAACATGTAGACAAATAATGATAAAACCATTATGTAAACCGTAAAACCGCTCCTTTACTTCACATCATACTTCGATAAAATATATCGTACCTTGTTACGGAACCTAATATCAACAGATCACGTACGCGTGATGAACATAAATTTTGTAATGGAGAAAAAAAAATCAGATTCTGTAACACTAGGCAGCTTGAAATGTCTAGGGGAATGAATAAAGAAGTGTTTTTTGTTAACAAATAACTATAATTTATTCTTGAAACAACTCTAACATTACAAAACTCTAAATCAATACAATAACACAGTATAACAGCAGTATAACAGCAAATCAATGCAATCACACAGTAAAATTAACAAAGTGCACAGTACCTGGATACCACCATTGTCACAGCAATAAGTTCTTTAAAATGTATAAGCCGGATGAACAGTTCACACAAATCTTCTAGGAGAATAACAGTCCAACGTAATTACAAAATCCATCTACTGTTATCCAAAACTGAAGTCCTGGCAGTGATCTGAAAGGCAAACTGAAGACTACATAAAATCCGTCATAAATTTGAAGAAAATCTCTAACTGCTGCATGTATTATATCCCACTCTTCATTGTCCGCTGGAATATTCTCTCACCTCTTTTTCGGCTCTTAAACACAGCCTTTTATTTATAACTTCTCATATCAAGCCGAGAACTTTCCATTTCTCGAACAAACAAAAGAATATAACATAATACACAGTACACACGCGTTACAAGAAACATCCAGAACAACAAATGTCGTGTCTCGGCATATCAGGGTTCACATGTGAGCCGGCCCGGCCAGGCCAGGCGAGAAAGCCCCAGACTAGCATGACAACGATAGTTCAAAAAGTACGGATTAAATGAGAATGCAATACCCGGCCAGGCGAGGCCGCTACAACACCGAGGTACGCCCGTGTCACACAATAAAAAAGACATCTGTAACAACCTTCACTGTCTTAATGCTAGACAACATTATTGTCATTATGAGCACCATGTATTACGCCTGTTCAAGTTGTAAAACAATCAATGAAAATGGTAAAAATTACTTGCATTATGAAGATACTTGGTATAGGTATATTATCAAATAAAAAGCGGTTTCCCATTTGTTTTAGCTCTTAAAGATGAAATTCACATATTGTGATACAGTCACTTTTTATTCTTTCTAGTACCGTCAACCTATGAAGCTGTTCAAGTTATTCGACCAGATACAACTGTTAAAATTATATATTTATAAAACCTGTTTCATGAGGGCTCGAGCTGCCCCTTTACACGCCCTATCTGCTTGGTGCTGGTACACCATTACTGTTCGTCGCCATGGTGACGTTCTCTTTTTGTATGGCCTGGAGGATGCAGAAGGATCTCAGAGGGAAGAGGGAGAAGATGGAGGCGAATAAGAGGGAGAGGAGGTAGGTCATCACAAGTAATGCATACGTGCGTCTGTTTGTGTGAACGATGTCAAACAAACACAATTTAACTTTCCCATTGTTTTTGCGGGAATGCCGTGTTCATAGGGCATTCACTCCCTGGAAATACCTACATTCAAAATACGTATACAAGAATACGAGTCTTTATATAATTTGACACCGTAGCATGCGTGCTTATATAGATTAGATTGATTAGATCAGGTTTAGTTTAGATTTTGATTAAATTAGATTACAAAATTTGTGTTCATCACGCATACGTGATCTGTTTATATTAGGTTCCGTAACATAAAATTGGGGGCTCTCGAACTCTCGTTGTCATGTGAGCCTTGGGTTTTCACGCCTGGCCGGGGTCACGTGATGAGCCTGGTGTGTGGAGATACACAGCGCTGTTTTTCTAGAGAATTCCTGAAACGCATGTTGTGCAAGATCTTATAGACTGTTCGAGAAGTGGAAAATTCTCGGCTTGAGGTGTGAAGAGTATATAAGGGGCTGTGTTTAAGCAGAGGGCAGAGAGAGAGCAGAGCAGATTTTCCAGCGGACGTAGGAGCGTGTGTGGGTGTCTGGGACCTTATCCGACGGAAGCGGCAATAATAGATTTTTAAAGACTTTCTCCTGAATTTTATGCATTTGGACTTTTACTTTCTGGGTTGTTGCAAGAACTTTCCACTGGACTGTCATTCTCCGAGAGTTTACATTTAAAGGACTTATTGTTGTGATGGTGTTGGCATCCAGGTACTGTGCACATTATTTTCTGTGAGATTGTATTGACTTGTTGCTATACCGCTGTTGTACTGTATAATTGTATTGATTTAATGTATTGTATTGTTAGGGTTGTTTTAAGAATAAATTATAGTTATTTGTTAACAAAAAAAACACTGACTTCTTTATTCATTCCCCTAGACATTTCACGCATTTTTAGACATTAAGGTTCCGTAACAACATGAAGAAAAATCTCCTAAAATCATATTTTTATCTGAAATACATTTAATTTGACATTAGTATCGAATGTCATCATACCATTAGTTTTACTTTAGTAAAACTTTAGTGGGAACTGGTGCGACTGAAACAAAGATGTGTAATGTCATTTATGTCCAAATCTAATATTTTAAAAACTTCATACACCGGTATAAGAAAAATGTAAAATATTCATATTTCCCATCGGTTGATTTTGGTAGACTTTTAGTATGTCATATTATATACCTTACGAAAATGCATTGGGCAAATTGTTGCAATTTTTTAAAAACTTTGGTCTTTATTCTGGCTTAATCTATTGGTCTATTAACCAAGTATATGGTATGCCTGGTTTATTTTACATATAGATTACGATAAAGTTAATTAGATCGTCAGGTTTTGAAATGCGGTACTACAATCATGAGCCCTGACCTACCTCTGTGAGCGTGAATCCTGTAAAAGAAATAACGTTTTTGAAAACTAGCATTTTCACCGGCCTTATTTGTTGAAGTTCTGAGATTTCTGACTTAATCTTAATAAATATTGATGGGACTTTGGGTAATTTTTGTAAAGAAAAGATTTAGAAGCCCCTGGGTGAGGTGTGTAAGCTTCTTTATGATTGGCGCTGCGCCCCCCCCCCCCCCGGTTGAGCTGTGAAATTTCTCATTTTTTTTTATTTCTTTTCCCATTTATTTCCATTTTGCATATTTCTTTTTTTAATTCATCAGCAATAAGATGATTAAGTTATTTAAAGTTTATTACTTTCTTATTCATACGTTGAGGGTATTAATGAACAGCTTTGTGATTTGTTCCGTTAAGACAGCATCCAAATGTCCCTAATGAGAGAGGGAGTCTGTTTGTTATTTCACTCTACTGAGTCATTACCCTGAGGAAACCCCTTAATCACATTTTTGTAAGTGAGGCAAGGTCTTCTCGTGAGCCTGCAGAACACTACGCCTTGGTTGGGGCCTGCTGATACCGGTACTCGAACTCACGATCTGTGCTCTGCTGTCCGAGTCATGTGTGCTGCCTATACCACAGAATTCGGTTAAATGCAAGCCTTTTACCCAGACCATTACATTCGAAAGATGATATTTTACACTTTATAAACGTGGAATGGCTTTTTCACCAATGACATCAATATGTTGCAAATGATTAAAAGTTTGTATCCTAAATTTGAAGAAATATAAATATTAAACCCCTCTAACGTTTGACTACATTATGCTAAGAAATTTAATACATGCTAATTAAGACATTTAAGTGCCTCACATTTGTGTGACATTAATGTCCTGTTTGCATTACATATTTAAAGACCGCCTTCCATACCCTTCCCCATTACGCTCTATAAACAGCGGTTACGTTATGCGCAACTATTCGCTACACTACCTGCTGCAATAAACCGCGGTTGCCGGGCAGGTTTGGCCACCAGGCGGTGCTGTCTCTGTGGAATTCCCCTGCATAATATTTAACCAATCACATTGCAGGTATCACCAGAACAATCGGATGTTCTTCGAGGTACCGGTCACTTTGCACTGCGGTGGAAAGCGCTTGGTAGCACTGACTTTTTACAGCCCCCCTTTGGAAAACACACGATATACTCGTCAACTTTCAACACAGTCTCTATACTGAACTGCTGGTGTGGCCTGAGGTCAGTTATCCCCCAGTGTCTGCATATTTCCTCTCTTGCATTGCTACACGAGCTTGCTACGGACGCAGCCATGTTTGTTTATACGCTAAGCAAATCAGATTTCGTCTACCAGTTTTGCAGAGTTGTTTAAACGCAGAGCCAATCCGATTTTAGTTTATCCAGCGAAAACTGACTGGATGTGTGGCACCTTGCCAAACCTAAAGAATCCTGCTATTTCTCACAGCGTGTGAGTGGAAGGTCACCAGGAGGACACGCGCAGTGTTCAGAGCGAAAATTTCCCATGTACTTGTCATTAACTTATATAAAAACAAATATTTATAATTTTCTTAGCCTGAAATATATTACTTTATATATATATATATAATATATATATATATATATATATATATATATATATATATATGTGTTTACATTATATTAAGTTATATATGAGTACTTTTTTGTCTTGCAGTGCGTGGTGTACATCCGGTGCGTCACTCAGGACCCCCCACGTTGCGTCCGTGAGGCTATTCCTGAATAGGCGTGACGTCGTGAATGACACTCCATAGATGGCCATATCGTCACATGCTACGTACTAGTGTAAACGTATGTGCTATAAAAACCCATTATACACTCATTCTGGGATTTACACCAAAAGTTAACTTCTTGGACATTTTCACAATACCAGCCTAAATGATAAATTTCAATAACATCCGTTATACCGTCTCCAGATATCGTGCGGAAACATACACACACGCAGACACACTCAGCCGCCCCCCCCCCCCCCCCCCCCACACACACACTCAGAGAATCGAGTGAAAACAATAACCTCCGCTTAGCGCAGGTTACTATACAATACGGTTCATAATATGGGCTTTAGATGCTGTAAATCAAATACGGCCAGGTTCCGACTGGAGATTTACCAGGAAAGTTAGTCTGTCATAGATACCTCATATATCGCCCACTAGGGGGCGGAACCTCTGGTGTGAAATTTATCCTCTTTCGGAATCATAAGGTAGGCTTATACAGGAATTTTTGTTTTCCATT
This sequence comes from Sipunculus nudus, assembly GCA_026874595.1. Classification (NCBI taxonomy): domain Eukaryota; kingdom Metazoa; phylum Annelida; class Sipuncula; order Golfingiida; family Sipunculidae; genus Sipunculus; species Sipunculus nudus. Next base: position 45,855,101 of record CM049312.1, on the reverse strand, counting down.
TTCTGATCCGTTTTAGCGCTTGTATGGTAGAATATATGATTAATGGTATTATCTGCACACAAAATACATTGATCTGCTGTAATATACACAACAGGTGTGCAGTTGCCCTGCTTGAATGATTTCCATGGAGGCTCCCTGTAATAAACATTCAAGGTTAAAAGACAGCGGATTCGGCCGATGTGTTCCGAGTGTCGGAGTAGATAAATGCAAGGTACCAGTCAAATTCGTGGAGTAAAGGAAAACTCAGCTGACAAACCGATTGGCGTGCGTGACTGACGTCAACAGAGACTGCGGTCATGGTAAATGGTTTTGTATGACATGTTCGTATGGCTCGCCGCGCGCCATTTAGTTTAAGCATATTTCCATGGCGATAATAGGCCAAGCTGTGTTAATTGGGTGCTAATTAAGTACCTAAAAATATGCCAAATGTTTCAGCATCATTAAAATATACTAAAATAGATAACCTTTTTTAAGTAAATGGGCTTATCTACTGGGCCATCACGTAAATTCCTGCCTGTATTGTTTGGATGTCAATCTTGGTCGGCATTTATTTGAGTGAGTCGTTTGAATATTTCTCTGCATACTTTGACACGCCTTAAACAGGCATTACAACAGGGGGTACACGGTTAAAAGGATTATATATGAGCCGATCGTTAACAGATGTATCACCAAGGCATTCACTATAACCTGTTAACTTCCTAGATAATGTTTGGTGTATAGGTAGAAACGCGACTTAGGTGAGAGAGAACATAGTAATAAAACCGAAATTATGTGCCTGGCCTAATAATATATCTTCAAGGCTTATTCTGCAATGTGATCCCTAAGTAATTTTATATTTGGTAGCAGGAAGCTCACCGCGTTATCAATGACATGTTCCTGGTTGCTTTCTTCATCACAGACGAAGTGGAGCACAGTGATTAAGGTAGGACGTGCTTATTCTTAAATAACTAATGGATTAGTATTTCAGGTATTATCAATTAAAATTATTGAAATTAATAGTTTAAAAAAGAGAATTATGTGAACATGTGATAATTATTCAAAGGCCAATGAAAACCCAGCTATATTGTAAAGCATATAAATACCTTATAGACAGGACTGATTGTATCATTAGTTCAGCTGACTGAAAGTCATCTGAGCCATAGCGATCACTCTTTGTCCGTTTTCCGTCCGGTCGTCCGGCCGTTAACAGGGCACAAATCGTAACCAGCTGGACCTGGAATCTTCCAACTTGGACATCCTTGGAGGTCCATGAAAAATCTCCTTGGATACCTGAAATTAGGTTTCTGTTACCAAAATTCATGATTTTTTTGCACTCTCGCTGTCATTTTGCTTATTTTTCAACATTCCTTGAATTCAGCTGAGCATCATGGCCCATGGGCCACTAGCTTTTTTAATGAATAATCATCCGCCCCTGCATATCCATATAAATTTAAACGATTTCGCAAATGGAAATGAGAATAGTTTTTGAACGTTTATAAGTTCGAATGCCTTGAATGTATACTCCATTTGACCAGATATTTATCAGGTTAGTACACACAAATATACAGACACAATATATTGATAACTATAAGCATAAACTGGATTTCTACAATTGTTTCCACTTTCGGAACTGTAATGGAACATTTGAAACTTCAACTGTTTAATCAGTTTTATTAAGACAAGACAGAAAGGAGATAAACTTTCGTGATTCCTCAACACCTGTACAAAAGGTACAAACCTATAAAAACAAATCTCTATATAGATCCGGTAAAAAAATGCATAATTAAATGACTGAATTGTACCGTAGATGTCAACACCTTTTGCCATTCTTTTGAACTCAAAGTGAAAAGTAGTTAATGTTATAAAATTGGAAAAATATTATAGGTGACAGCACAGTTATCGCTTTGTTTTTGTAACATAGCTATGAAAACAGCGTAGCGCTGCTATATAGACGGTCAACACGAACACATCTTCTATATATGTATGCATATATATATATATATATATATATAGTAATGTAGGCGAGTCCAAGACATGCGAGTCCAAGTCCGAGTAATTTTGAACCCGAGTCCAATTCCGAGTCAGAGTCCAATACAAATCTCCTTAAAACGAAAATTAAAAATGGAAAGTTATCATGTAAAATTTTAAGTAAGTTCACACATGCTTTTACTACAATGGTTAATTACATTTATAGCTCCCAATGCTGAGCAAAGCCTGCTATATATGGTGTCATATTTTGTAATATTCTATTATTAGTAATTTAGTAGTCTTTATGTAACATAGTTTTTTTTTCTATTGGATTCGTGATGGACTTGGCCTTATCTCGAGTCTTTCCCTCCGAGTTCAAGTCCCAGTCCCTAAAAAAGTTGACTCGAGTCCGGACTCGAAGTATGGATAATCCTGCATGGTGAACACGCTTCTATGTGGCAGTGTGAGCACCTAAAACCTTAACCAAAATGGCTAATTATTGTAATCTTATCACTGAAATTATGACAAAATTATAGTTCTTATTTATGAAGGTTCAAGATATTTACAATGTTTAGCACATCAAATGCGTTGGATGGTCTTGAAGAAGGGCAGGGACTCATACTGCTCTGACTGGCGTCAGTTACCTAGTAAGAAATGGAGCGATGAAGGAAAATCGTGACGTGACAAAGCAGATATTAACATTAACATTACAGAGAAGTATGTCAGCACTGTTCTTCAGATCAACGGTCAGTGCGCTTCAGCGACCCGCGAAAGTTATTCTTTCTGACTAGGCAGTAATCATTCTCAGCTCCTCTCACGACTTGTGCACACGATTATATTTCTCACACGAAAGGAAAAAGCCGTTTCTAAGCATGTTTTATTAGGCCAAAAAAAAATTAAAGGTATGGTTCTCAGGCACCGCCCGCATCAATTTTAAACCCCCGCATCAAAAATTTTTATTTTGATTTTCAATAAAAACTTTTCAATATTGAGCTGCTGCCGCTCCGAGATTTCTTTCAAGAAGATAAAACCATACAATTTCCTTTGTTTTGTAGTGCTTTTACTTATTCAGCAAAATAAAACTGTTATTTTCATGCTTTTCCCTTATCATTTGACATTTTTATCGAAACATACCAACAAATTTAAAATAAAAAAAGCGCCCGCCCGCATTGATTTCTGAAAAAAAGTGCCTGAGAACCATACCTTCTTTTATTTTGGCCTTACTATTCAAATTTTGACACAGGAATGGAATCAGTGGAATTATTCCTCTATCCATACATGTTATTTTCCCGTTCGAGATTGTTTTGGAATGGAACCCAGATAAATAAATATCTTACACGAACAACAATTTTAACATCGAGGCCAAGCATGTGGCATTATTTCATAGGAAATATACTGTTAATATACTGTGGTCTTCTTTGTAGTCTATTCACGATCAACTGGACAAACCGCAAATATGTTATACGTACTGCCTAAACGCGGTCCCATTTTAAGAGTATATATATATAGAGTGGCCAACCATAGAGAATTTTTGCTCCTAAATCAGCAACAGCGCGAAAGTCAAATAACTTACTTCAACTTATCTGTGAAGATTTTCAGGAAGAGCTTCCATGTTTAATAAAAACGACCCGATTAAATTGTACGTACCAGTGATACAGCAGAGCAAGGGTCTAACAATCCATATTTGTAGGTATTAACTGGGCATTAACGTCATACGGTACGGGGGATATTTAGAAGATTTCGGCAAGCATATTGGTCAGTTGCGTATGTCTGTTTGTCTGTCTTTTTTGGCTGTTTTGTCTGCCCCCACTCTTCAGGCCACAATTTTTTTAGCAATCACCTTTTAAACTTACACAGTTGATTAACAATAAAAGTTCTTGGAATTTTTTGGTAAATTTAGGTCAAAGGTCATCGAAAACCCCACAAAACGTGTTTTTATTGTCCAGAATCAATGAAGCTATAGCTATAGCTATTTCATTCTATAGTTATAGCTAAAAAACCTATAGCTCATTTTATTCGTCATCCCATGGCCTTTTTTTCTGAACTATAGCTGCCTCAAATCTGCTGTAACGATGGTTATGCATTTTTTAGGGAGAATTCATAATATTCGAAAATATTTTTTCTACCTTTGTCAGTTTAAAGCTAGAGAGTTCTAAATTTTTGCATCAGGTAGCATTAATTTAGTATAAAATGATTTTATTACAAGTCTCGTAATATCTTGCACAGTATCTCGTCACACAAGATTTTGCACTTATGAATGCCCTTGAGGCCACATATTTGCAGGAAACGTTTTGAAACCAGTATATCTTAGGTCTTACACTAATATCTCGAAGTTTTTTTTTTTCATTTTGGAATTTGACCGCTTGGGGGCCTGCACTGTCAAAACTACAACATATAATTTTTGGTCATATCTCCAAAAAATATAAACCTTGGCTCCTTAAACTATAGTTCATTTTGTTTCTCTATACCTCCTCCATAAGATGATCTAGTCATCTTTTATCTCCGATGTGTCACTTTGACAGTATGTCTGTCTGTTTGTCAGTAGTCCTCAATTTCTGCTGCTTGCTGGTTCTTGCGGCTTACAATTAGCATTCTAAAGGCCACAGTTTAGCAGATATCCTTTTGAAACTGGTACATCTATGTCTTATTATAATATCTCAAAAAGGAAATTTTCATTTTTCGGAAAATAGCCGCTAGGGGGCGCTGCACTCGAAACACTACAACATATAATTTTAGACATATCTCCAAAAACTATCAACCTCACCTACCTAAACTATAGCTCATTTAGTTGCCCTTAACCTTCTCCATCATATAATTTTGTCATCTTTTATCTCAGATGCGAAACTTTATCAATTTATCTGTCTGTTTTTAAGTTGCCTTCAATTTTGCGTGCTTCCTGTTTCTTGCGCTTGATACATTATACAGGCCATAGTTTTGCAAGAATCACTTTGTAATTTACAAGTATCATATTTTCAGAAACTATGGCTCAATTTCTTCCTCTTCGCCATCTGCATGACCTGGTCTAGTGAATTGTGTCTTATATTTAGCCCTTATACAGGCCAATTTTTTGCAGGGATTACCTTGTAACTTACACAAATCGTATATCGGGACGATTTCTTGAAGCTGTATGTGTATTTTTAAAAGGTCGAGATTCAAGGTCATCAAACACGTCAATCTAATTTCGATCATAACTGTGTCCCATCTTCACAAACAATGGCTCATTTTCTTCCACTTCAACCTTTTACTACATGTGTTTATTTTTTATTTTTGTTTGCCTGACGTTACTAAATGCCCATATCTCTAAGCAATACACCATTTATGTTATTACGCAAACCATTCCTTAAGCGGCCCAGACACATTATATCTCATATTTGTATATAAAAAAATATATGATCTTAATACAACATCTACTGTACTTACTTTATCTTTCCTGTTTAAGCAGGACCCTTGGTATAAAATGTATCGTCTGCTGTTGATCGTGTTTTTGGCCATGTTGTCTTCCGCTCCTGTAAAAGGAAGCACGGAAAGGATGCGGAATTTTAATGAATATCAAAATCTGACATGGAACACCTCAGTCGACGTGGTATTCCTCATCCAATGCTCAGGGCCCTCGGAACAGTTCTATCTACAGAAGAAGAAGCTCGTCTATTGGCTGACACGATATCACATGAATATTCATCCAGGCTACGCTCAAGTTTCTATAGTAACGTACTCAGACGAGGCTGCAGTTAGCATGAATTCTTTTAATAAGTTAATGAACAAAGCTCAGACTCTTCAAGCCATTAAACATAAATTAATTTACAAACATTCATTGGCAAAAGGAAATAAAATTTATGTGGGTTTGGAAAAAGTAAGTAAGTTGTTTGTTTGGAGATCAAGGCAGAGTGCAAAGAGGCTTCTATTTGTTCTAACTGATGGCACACACAACGACAAACCAGACAGACAGTTTTTGAATAAATTGAAGACAGACCTGGATGGTATATATGTGGTTTGCTTCATGGCTTGGTGTACGAGTAAAGCGGCGGAGTTAGCTTCTGAGACCAGCTATTCTGCTCCAGTAACGAAGTGGATGCGAACCACCATGGCTGTCAAATCAGGTCTGGGACTCTTCAAAGGTAATATTTCAATGTGTTCATAAATATATACATATAAACATATAAAATATACTTGCACATATGTACTGTCGCTTATATGCTTCTATTTAATAATTGATTACACTTTTACTGAGAGCACTTTCAAGTTTATTTTACAATAGACATGCAGGGATTGTTATATTTTTTATTACCAATGTCATATACAATACACATTCCATACATTTTCTGTGAAATCACATCAAATACAATGAATACGATTTATACAATTTACAGCTCCTTAATATTATTTTATTATAATTCAAGGCTTGTACATTGCACAAACAATAAACACATATATGCAAGAGTTCCATATACACACATATATATATAAAGAATACAAATATTTAACTTACTTAAACCTTTTGATACTTATATACACATTTACTGCCAATTTATTTTTCCCCCATTGTTTTATTCCTTTTTACAAATGAACTTGCATTTTTTTTGCCAATTTAAACAAACCTTTTTTTTATAACAAAACCATATATAATATGCTTCTTTATTGTGCTTCTCTAAATCAATTCGAACATCGGTTACAGTCGATTAACTTACATTTGTATAACAATTCATTGGCTGGTAAATAGTTCTTTAGTATTTCAGATAAGAATTCTCTTTAGTACATATTCATTGATATGTTTATGGATAGCTAAAGAGTGGATCTCTCAGTTACAATCATCGTGATGAATTTAACCTCTTAATTAAACCAGTTATGAGGGTGCAGTTGATTTAATCTAAAGAGCCAAAAGCTTTAAAAGTTAATTTCAAGCAGAATTGCGTTTCCTGTTCAGTCTCACATACTCCAACATATCGCTAATTAAGGAAATTGGATTCCCAATTAAGCATCCTAGAACATATTCATTCAGTAAGGCTATTGGTGGACTATTCACAAACCTCATACACCTTTCGCAAGCAGGAAGCTCGGATTTTATTTATATAAAACCTTATCATGGCCGGGTAATCCAACGGGTGCTGTTATTATAAGGACTTCTTAAGTGTTTCATGCTGACCAAAATAGTATATTTGTAGAAAGTTCCAGCTGGGCACCGCACCCGGACGGCTGCGCAGGAAGTTGTGGACAAGGTACTTCCTGTTACTGTGATGGCGTCACCGGCACTGAGAAATGTTTTTGCCCACCAGGATATCATCCTAACACAGGAGGAAAGTGCACCGGTTAGTTTACGTAACATCCTATTCAGCAACCCCGCTTTACCATCCACTTCCGGTAAATGGCCACCCAGGCCCTTGTTGGTCTTTCATATGAGTTATACTGAAAATATTTAACGACCATGGCGGTTTGATTTCAATGTTGTAATTTTAAAGGAAACCTCATATGTGTGTTGGCAGCGATTTTCTGTATCAATATGCTTCACAGTGGAGGAATATATATACAAGCATGCCTGTTTTGTTGCAGAAACGAATAACTTCAATATTCAATAGGACAGTATTTAAGCAGAACCACTAAAAATTACAAATTCGTTTTGCTACAGTTTGGTTATAATATAAATATATTAAACTGACAAATATAATTCAAAGCCAAGGTAATATCTCTATTTTTCTGTTTCGTCAAAGTTTATTATTTAGTTTGTTGTTCTATCTCTCTGTCTCTGTGTCATCAGGATAGCAGGTACATTATATTACATATATAACCTCATTACACAAAACCTGTTCATTTCCAAGTTACATCAAAGGGGCCAAATTTATACACAGTATATACAATGTACCCTTGTAGATGTAAGAAAAGGCTCGCACATCGCTGGTGTCGTCCCCGATCTGTCCCGAGGTCACCGCGTGTGACATCGACGTCACTGTGACGTCGGGATGACATCGAGAAGTGAGAAAATTTCAGTTTGACATCGGGACATCTTTAACATGCTCAAAATTTTGGAATCGGAATGACATCGGAATCATATCGAAGTACCATCGGAACACAATCGGGTATATCATACTGACATATGAACCCGATGTTACCGAAATGTTAAACCGTTCTTACCTGAAAAGTCCCGTTGTTACACCAATGTAATCCGGATGTTTCCCGATGTTCCACCTATGTTGCCTCGCTGTATGGCGATTGCATCACCGGTTGACTCAAGTGGTCAGATGAGTTGAGGGCCATCATGGTGACATTGGCACAGCACGAGTTGACACCGGCCATGTATGTCCAGCCTTACAGTTGTATTATACTTTTCAGCCTGTGTGTCTGGCGGATACAAAAGTCTGCCGGGAAACCATTCATGTGCTGTATGTCCGGGGTTTGTTGACTCGACACCGGATCGTACGGACTGTCAGTGTGGACGCGATCCTTATCCCGACTGTCAAGGTGTGTACAAGATATATCATTTGACAACTGTGTTAGGGCTTCCCCAAACTTGTACGTGGGCGTGTCTTTGTTGTAAATAACGTAGGTCTATCCGAAACATACCACCGAATATCCTAGAAGCCAGGTTCATCGTGGATATATAAGTTTCTCTCCAACTTGGATATGTGATTTTACGTTCCTGACAACCACATTCTTATACGAGTATCATACATAAACAAGAAAATGAGAGTCGAATATGTTGTTTTTGTGAATAACAATATAATAATTGCGATTATATATATATATATATATATATATATATATATATATATATATATATATATATTATATATATATATATATATATATATATATATATATATATATATATATAAACCCGTCTTCGAGTTTTTAGACATATTCAACAGAAACAGGAAGGAAGCACATTAATATGTGTTAGGTCTATATGCACTTTACATACAAATTAAAATTACTTTTAATTTTGTACATATCTGTTTATAAGGTCCATGCGCACCGAATCCGTGTGGTCCCCATCAGATGTGTGTCGACTTTGGACAGAGGTACGAATGTTGGTGTGAACCAGGATGGAAGGGACCGGAATGTACAAAAAACGACAACGATTGCCAAAATAGCAAGTGCCCCACAGGATCAAGATGTATAGACGCTGTCAACTCTTACGTTTGTCTTTGTGACTGGTCACGAGATGGCGCTCTCTGCATGCAGATATTTACCACCTGCGGCCCTGACGCGTGTCCGCCCGGTCACCAGTGTAAAAATGAGGGTGAAACTTACAAGTGCACGTGCACTACAGACAATTGTGATGTAGACAGTTCTGAGAGTGAGAGTAGTGAAAGTAGTGAGGAAGAAACTCCCGTTGAATCAACTGTCAGCAATCCTACCGTCACTGGTAAACGGCAAAATAGGACTGCACCTATATCAACTGTTACTCCGTATACATCAAGAAGTTCCACGAAAACAACAAAAACAGAGAAGGGACATGATGAAAATAGTAAGACCTACTTTTCCACTTCTTCTGTCTTCCCCCCTGTCTTTTCTTCTTTCTTTCTTTTCCCCTTCTTCTATGTAGGCCTATTTAATTTTCATTATTTAATATTGGTGTATCTATATAAGTTTATAGTGAAAGTAAATGCATCCTTTTAAAAAGCAACTATTATAAATCATCGTTGTTAAGGATCTCGTTGCTGTTAAACATCAATTCACTTACTGACATGTACAGAAGCACATACAATCGCACACATTCATATAACCTGTTGTATGGGTTTAATGCAGCTTGCACGAATTATCGACATATCTGAAGATCGATCGCTGTAGATCGACTGATACCATTTTATACGACTGATACAATTATGATTACCATAGATTTTATAGAAATATATGCCAAATAATTGCAAATTATTATATATTTGATAAAGAGACATATGTCAGCAGACAAAACTTAATTTTTTTTTAGTTTATTTTATTCTGAAACGTTGCAGTTCAAACATTCTTCATTTTATTTTCATAAGAATGATGCCTCTATGTTACTTCAATCTGTACGTCAGTTCCAGTTACTTATATATATATAGTTATCCTTATAAATATATTGTCACACTAATAAATTTTTATCATTACAAACCAAACAAAAAGAGAAAGAAATAAAGATATAAAGAAAAGAAATATTTTGATTATCTATTCTCAGTCACAAAAGTGACCCATACAGAACATGCCCTTTAGTGACCAGAAATCTATGTTGCAATCAAACTTTCTAACCCCCTTAATGTGAATATTATACATACTAATTTTACAGGTGTGAATGGGGAAGAATACGGTTTGCAGAACTACATGTATTTCGCTATTGGAATAGGCGCCGCGTTTTGCCTGGGTATGATCTGTTTAGTCGCCTTCCTGGTGAGCAAGAAAACACAGCTTTCTGCCGCGAGTGGCGGACATGATACCACGTACCATGTTCACCCCGTAATTGTGATGTCAGAGCCGCATTACCTACCGGAGGACGGCCCACACAGAGGATCAGGGACATCTGCCTTAAAGCCAGGAGAAAGGTAACGCTGCATGATACGATTTATATCATTGGCTGGTATCCACTCGTGCCCATAAATATTAAAATATTTTAGTGTTTATAATATGAACTGTATCATTACAAACTAGGAAAGCACTCAGAGAGCGCAAACCTCCGCTAAAGCAGCTCATTACCCCCATATGGCCTTGTTAGAAATGCAAGATTTTTCCTTTAAAAATATTTCTGGATCTAGATGGTGATCCGGATCAACCCGAAAATTGAATCAATTGTTATTTGTTACACTACCGAGCTGTCTGGACAATTTCTCCAAAATTCGTTGATAACTTTTGAGTGATGTTGTTAACAGACAAACAAACAAACCAACGCCGGAAAAAATATAACCCCCACCCCTTGGCGGAGGTAAAAATACGGATTTTGCAAATAGATACACCTAGTATACAAGGACACGAAAGCAAATTTAACAGAGTTTTAGCGCAGTTGTCAGATAGTTCTGACAGATGGCGCCAGCTGTTTAAGCTGCAGGCTGGTTTACAAGTGAGCGAATGGCCGAGGATTCAAAAGAATTTTAGGACATCCAAGGAAATATCCATTGAATTTTAGATGTTATCTGATTAGCCATAAATTTTTTAATTCAAAGGATACTGTCCCAGGTTGACATGTGCCTATTTAATTATGATCGGAGTACTGTCAATTTGATAAGTGTTACTCAGTGCTTTATTCTGGAAGCTGTTTGGGATAAGGTTGTTGAACAGTAAAAAATTTAAGGCAATATACACATGACAGCATCAAGTGACTGACTGCCGGCGGGGGGCTTGACGTGTTACTCACAGTGTAAAACAGGGGCTTTGTTATAACCATTTTCTGATTGTATTTAAATCTCTGTCGCTCTCTCTATATATTATATTATCGATTTCAGTGCTCCACCTCTACCAGACGGGTTTGCGGAAGTGGTCAGAGCTGATCATCAACCACGTGACACCAGTTATCCAAACATGGTAAACGTTAACATAAACCCTGTTGAGTGTGTGCCAATATATACTATAGATACACTATATTTGGTCTTATCAATTCTGAAGATCTGTGATGTTGGGATTAACGCATATATACTATATTTGGTCTTATCAATTCTGAAGATCTGTGATGTTGGGATTAACGCATTTATATATATAACAGATAAAAACACTACATAAGAAAGGAAATCTTATCAAAACTGAATTATTTTATCTTCTTAAAAGATGAAACCCTAATAAACAGTTTGATGCGGGGGTGCCTGAGAATCATACATTTTATGGCCTTATACTATAAATGTTAGTTTATACGGATTATCATAATCACATGATCTGAGGTGCTTGCACTCTTGAATTATATTGATATTAATTCAAAATATTGTAAAAAGAATTTAAACTGATTTTGTTTCATTTATAATGTGCGCTAGTACTACCACATAATATTAAATGATAATGATGATGATGATACATTGCCATTTTTACTGTATATGCAAAATCGACGTTAAAAACCATATTAATATATATATAACCCCCCCCCCCCCAACGAGGATCCGCTGGGCATACTTACCTGTTCAGGTAGTTGTTCTCTCACAGCTTTGCAGTGATGAGGGACATGGCGTTACCACTACATCATGGTGAGTTTACCGAGTGGATTGCATTTGGTATGAGTATAGTATAGTATATTTGCCTTTTATATTATATTT